>JAMLFY010000003.1:310191-1517674 GCA_030441495.1 Dalbergia oliveri
AATTAGCAGCTATTGTAATTAGGAATTAAAGTGTATTTTTTCTTTTTTTTAAAGCAACCTTGGGGGCAAGGTTGACTTAAAAGGGAGGGTAATGATGAAAGATAAAATAAGTATAAATAGGATAATAATCTCATTTTATAAATCATGGAAGTAAATTGTTAGTAAAAAACCTATTCTCTTTTGGCAATTCTCTCTGTCTTCTCCTATTATTTCTTACGCTCTATTATCTCAAATTATACACACATCAAATGTGTAATGATGGAAGATAAAATAAATATAAATAGGATAATAGTTTTATTTTATAAATCATAGAAGTAAATTATTAGTAAAAAACCCCTCTTTCTTGATTATTCTCCATATCTTCTCCTATTATCTCTAACTCTATGCTATTCCAAATTATTCACGCATAAGCTATAATACTATTTAACTGCTCTTTAATTTGATGATTGTTACGATATCGGCATGGCATCTATATATATATATATATATATATATATATATATATATATATGCAGGTGTTGAGCATCCATGCAGAGTCCTGTACCGAACAGAACATTGGAACCTTCCTGACTACCTGCCATGGGGCATACCTCTCGGTTATTTCTACCTTAATCGTTTCGCAGAACTCATGGTTCATAAGCCCTATGAAGGCTTCCTCCTCAGTCTCATCGCTACTCTTCTTGCACCTGTGGTAACCGTTTCTAAATTTCTAGCTTTCTTCATGTATCGTATGTAGACTGAAATATATATATTTTGCGATCCTAAACAGAGATGGGCATTCTCAAAGTTCGTTGAAAGCCATATAAGAAGGAAGCTTGGATTGGCAAAGTTTGGGATGGTACCAAATCATAGTTTTCACCGAGAAATTAATTCTTGTTTGTTCTCTACCGTGCCAGAGAAATTCTACGACAAGGTCGAAGAGGGAAGTATCATAATGAAGAAAGCTCCGAGGTTTTGGTTCTGCAAAGAGGGCGTTTCGGTTGATGCAGAAGCCTCACCTCTGAAGACAGATCTGGTCATATTGGCTACTGGGTTCAGGGGTGAAAAGAAACTGCAAGACATTTTTGTGTCTTCTACTTTCCAAAACCTTATAGCGGGCTCTCCAAATGCAACCATTCCACTATATAGGTGAGGTGATCGAGGTTGTTCATTTCAGTTGCAAATTAATAATTTGATTAAAAATAAATGACAAATATTATTCCCAATTTATTCTCTGTAAAGAAGAAACATACAAGATTAGATTTACTGAAATGAAATCTTGCTTGCATATATGTTTAATAATCAGGGAATGCATACATCCGCAAATTCCACGGCTGGCGGTGATTGGGTTCTCCGAGAGTGCTTCCAATTTGTACACCTCAGAAATGAGGTGCCGTTGGGTTGCGGAGCTTCTGGATGGCACATTCCAATTACCAAACATTGGGGAGATGGAGAAAGACATGGGACAGTGGGAGGAATACATGAAGAAATACTCGGGGCGGTACTACAGGAGGTCATGCATAGCTGCTTTGCACATATGGTACAACGATCAACTATGCAAGGACATGGGTGGAGCCCAAAAGGAAGAAAGGACTCCTCGCTGAACTATTTGAGCCTTATGGTCCTCTCGATTACTCTTCTTAATCCATATCCATAATAATTCCATATTTCATGACAATATATATGATGATATGAATCAATCGATCAATCATATTCCATAATTCCCAATAAAATCTCCTACTACGTGTCATTGATTCTATATATATAACATTGGTTGAATTAGGCACTCTGGTGGCTCATACGACTCTACGTACTTGGTTTCATTCCTTTCCTGCTTTCGAATTCCTCGTATAACATCAATGTCCATGGTCAAGAGATTAATCTTTAATAATGTATTTCTGTTTATAAGATTTTTAAAATAGTGGTTAACTGAATTAAAGTTTACATAATATATGATTAAAAATCTATATAAAATTTGTTTCCATTGTTGTATATCTTCATTTTTTTATTTTAAAATAAAAAATATATTGTTTGAGAAAGGAGAAACATGATAAATAAAACAGTCAGGAAAGAGAAGTTATTGTAAATATAAGTAATTATTTTTTAAGTTGTCAATATTAAAGAAGTAATTGTGGAAAATTTAAAAGAGTTGAATTTTTTTGATAATTAAAATTGGACACTAAAATGCTGTAAAAGTGGACCATCTCTTTTATATATTTTATAGCTAATTTAAGAGATTTTTATTTATTTATGAAGGTTTAGCAATATTTCGATTTTGTGCTAACTTCTTTTTATGTTAATGTCATGCCTAACATTATGATAAAATTTCATTGTTATCCTATTTATTAATATCGTTGTAATCATTAATGAAATTTATCATATATACTAATGAATAAAATAATATTGAAATTTTATTAAAGTATTAAGATCGATTTTTTAAGGAAAAAATTAAATAAAATTTAAATATCATTGAAGAAAGATAACCTAAAACAGAGTTTGGGTACAAGTTATTATGCTGATGGCAAGATGGTTCCAGTTTTGACTTTGAGTTTTTGTTTAGTAAGTATATTTAATATTTAATATTATGAGTATAAATAATATTTTCTTAATATTTATCATACTAATTCTATCGATATTTATGTCATACAAATAATATTTATGTCGCGTTGAGGTGACAGAGTTAAGATTTTTTTATATACATACATATATATATATATATACTGATTTAATTAGGAGTTCATCTTATTGTTAGATATTTTTCATAAGTTAATTTATTTAACTTAACTTAGTAGATATGAAGTGAAAGCAAAGTGTAGTAACAATGTTATATAATATAAATTATTGCTTTTCTGCATTCTTAATATCAATGATAATTTCTAACAGTATGAAAATATTATGATTAGTTAATATATTTAAAAATTTATTTTACTTTAATACTAAAAATAAATAACACAATTAAATTAGTCAAAATCAAAGAATATCATAATAAATTTTTAGTTCCTGAATCAGATTATGACTCTTTTTTATTATCATTTAACTTATCTAAAGTTTCATTCACAATTTAATAATAAATCTAGTGGTTCACCTTTATTTAAAATGTGAAAGATTAGTTTATAGGTTTAATTAACAAAATTTCAATTAGGTCATATCATTTAAAAATTTGTAATTAAATTTTCATAATGAATGCATATTTTTACTCAAATCCTTAAACTTAACATCATTACAAAAAAAGTGATATTAAATAGGATACTTCTTGATTCTGTTAGAGACTAAATTATAAAATTTTATTTATTATAGAAATATAATTACAGATTTTTTGAATTATAAAGACTTAATTAAAATTATACTATTGAGTGAATTAATTAAGTTTGGATAACAGTAGTGCATGAGAATGATATAGTCTAGTTTAGAGGTATTTAAGATCTAGCTTAATCTGTTAATCCCTAACCTAAAATTTATTGGTTAAACCTTACATTTAACCCGCATTTTAGTTCAAGGTTTCACCATACTTCAAGTTTGCTAGCTTTAAGTAAAATTTCTCTTATAGTTATATTTTTTTATATAATAATTAGTAATAAATTATAAAAATTTATATTTAAATTAATATATTTTGGATAATTTGATATTATTTTTATAGTCATTGTTTTAAAATATGTATTTCAAAATATCTCTTCAATTTTATTTCTTAATTATAAAATTTTATAATTTTACTATGTATAATATAAAAATCTTCATAAATTATTTAAAAGCAGTTTACCAATTTAATCCAATTATTTATTAGATTAGCTTCAAATTTTAAAAAATAACACAATCTAAAAATTAAACCAAGATTCCCATATATATCACTAGTCTAATTGTAGCACTAAAAAGAAAAGGAATAGAAAGGCAGGAGTGGACCCATGAAGTAGAAGACATGTGACGTGGCGAAATTGTGTTCAGATGAGTTGTGGAGAAGAGAAATACAGAGACGATGAATGAACGAACGAATGTGGTTCACTTGGGTTGGGTTGTAGGTCATGTTCATCAATCGATCCCATCATCATCGTTTGTTGCCTGCTAAGCTAGTTGTTACTCCAGTACTCCACTCCACTTCATTATTCTCTCAGAAATAAAAATAAAAAAATGAGCCCCAGCAGCCTCAGCCTCAGCCTCAGCCTGAGGACACCAACACCTCCTCCCCAGCAACTATCATGGCGCTGCACTGTAGCGCCCACCGTTCTGGGGTTCCCCCGTTTCCGTCCTACTTGTTCTACGGGTGGGTTCGTATTCCTTCTCCTCAAATAACCATAGCTTACTTCGAATTTGAATTTGGATGTGAATAATGTTTGATCAGGGTCAGGAGGAAGAGTAGTGGGGGTGAGGGTGAAATGCAAAGCGCAGGTGAATGTCGGAGTGGGGAGTCCTGTGAGGGCGACGAGTATACTGGTGGTGGGTGCCACTGGAACTCTGGGACGCCAGATTGTCAGGCGGGCACTCGACGAAGGCTACGACGTCAGGTGCCTTGTCAGGCCTCGCCCTGCTCCTGCTGACTTCCTTCGTGATTGGGGAGCCACCGTTGTCAATGTAATCTTCTCAATCTCCCTCCCTCTTAACTAACTTACTATTAGCACTTAATTAGTAGTAGTGTTACTATTATCATTTTTTATCATTCTCTCTTAGTAGTTAGTTCTCTTCTTTTCATTTCATCTGCAAGCCAACAACATCTCGATCATTCTATTGGATCACAATATAATTATTCACAATCACATTCATGTTATATATGTATGCTGCTCCATCTGCAGGCTGACCTCAGTAAACCAGAGACTATTCCTGCAACCCTGGTCGGCATACATTCTGTTATTGACTGCGCCACAGGCCGGCCCGAGGAGCCCATTAAAACCGTAACCTTCCATTTTTTTTCTCCACATTTTCGTTTCCTTTCCTTTCCTACCAGCATTATAGTTATATATATTAATTCTCATCAGTATACTATGGATTGGTCGTATCAGGTGGACTGGGAAGGAAAAGTGGCTCTTATCCAATGTGCTAAAGCAATGGGAATTCAGAAATATGTCTTCTATTCCATCCATAACTGTGACAAACATCCAGAGGTCCCCCTCATGGAAATCAAATACTGCACTGAGAAGTTCCTCCGAGATTCTGGACTCAATCACATCGTAATCCGCTTGTGCGGTTTCATGCAGGTGGGTAATGCTAGTTTGATTAGTTAGTTAGTTAGTTAATTTTTCCCTTACTTCTCTTCGATATCCTTCCATTTGCTTTTACCACCTTCACCTTCTCTCTGTTATTTATCTGTACAAGTATATTTCTTGCCCATTCTTCTCACTAATCCAATGCAAATCTTTGATACCATTTTTATTCATCTATATTTCAGGGACTTATTGGCCAGTATGCTGTTCCTATCCTGGAAGAGAAATCTGTTTGGGGAACTGATGCCCCAACCAGAATTGCTTACATGGATACACAGGTTAATTCAATAGTATACAGACATAGGCATAGCTACTTCTTTCTTTTGAACGTTTCGTTTTTTTTCTATATTGTATATTTTTATCTAGTCTGGTGAGTCCTGGTGATCCAATCGTGACAATTGTACGCTCACTTGCTATACATCTAATCACTTTGCATCTACTTATTTTTAGGATATAGCTCGATTGACATTCATAGCTTTACGAAATGAAAAGATAAATGGCAAACTTCTTACATTTGCTGGTCCTCGAGCATGGACAACCCAAGAGGTAAGTCTTGCATTGCTACTTGGCCGGCTAAATGCTCATTTCACCTTCCTACGTAGCTCACTTACATATCTCTAGTGATTTTAGGTGATAACATTGTGCGAGAGGCTTGCAGGCCAAGATGCTAATGTAACTACAGTTCCGGTCTCCATTTTAAGACTCACACGCCAGTTGACACGGTTTTTCGAGTGGACAAATGATGTTGCTGACAGATTGGCATTTTCGGAGGTATTTGTTCCAGTGTCTCTTCAAACTTCCTTTCACTAAAATTATAGGCCAATTTCAATTTGAAAAGTATTTCTGATTATCAGATATTAATAGTAATGAAAAATGATCACTCCTGATGCTCAGTTTTACTCATTTTTGCTCAATGAGCACATGGAAATTGGAAAATTATTATGGGTCGGGTCAGTTCAGTCAGCATAGATATGTCGTGAATTGATGGCTGAAGAGCTAGTATTGCATGGTTATATTTTGTAGGGTTATTTTAGCTGTCAATTAACTCGCAGGTTGCAGCATTTAGTGTATAGATAAATGCCATTTTCTTCTTTTTTTTCTGGTAGAAAATATGCCTAATTATTAGCTAGTCGCTTAAACGGGAAATGCAGGTCCTTACCAGCGACACAGTTTTCTCTGTTCCGATGGCAGAGACATATAATCTTCTTGGCGTGGATTCAAAAGATATAGTTACACTGGAGAAGTATTTGCAGGATTACTTCACTAACATTTTGAAGAAATTGAAGGATCTTAAAGCCCAGTCAAAGCAAACAGATATTTACTTCTGAGAGATGACTTGTAATTGGAAACGAGGTCATGGTGTAGGTACGCTAAAATTTCTGAACATTTAAATTTAGAGTTGTTATTTGGACATATTTTCATCGACTACCTGGGAGCGCAGGTGTGTGAGCGTTTTATGTTAATGAATATGGAATTGGGCAGTTAAGTGAGTGAGAATGTCGTCACTCGAATTCCAATGAGATTCATATGCAAATTTGAGATTAGATTTTACGGATATGATCGTGAATTATATTATCACTTACCATTGTAGTTCCTCTAATTCCTCATTCATCAACATATGATTTCCGTCAACACTTGGCTCCCTGGTGGAAAGACGCTTGTTTAGTATGTACAAATAATATTCTTTATTTTTTTTTTGGTCTGAAAATTATATTATTCTTTAAAACACTCACGCAATGTATATTTTTATTGAATTTTAGTGGGCAAACAATTGATTTTGTTATGCGAAAATTGGCGCAATATATATCGAGTGTACTTGGTTATATACTTACTAGTTATTTGACCGATAATTTAAGATGATAATTAAAAATAGTTTATTTATATTATAAAATATAAATGTGCATTAATTTATAAATTATTGTTAGCTTTATACAGAAAACATGTTTGATCTTTGTTTCTATAGTCACAATGTTATCTTAATATGATTTTGAATTTAATTAGTAATTGACATTTATATGTAATATGCTCATTAGAAAAAGTGTTTCAATAAGATTGTGTTTCAATAAGATTATGTCTTTTAAAATTTAAAATATGTGCTGAGTAGGAAAAGAAAAAGACAAACAAATGGTTTAATTTAGTTAACATGTAATCTCTATCTCAAATTTAAGTGAAAATCACTTATCACAGGCCCACATTGGTGGTAGAAAATAAACAAATTGTAACATGAAAGAGGTCAATAACAAAGTTAGAGCAACCACGCACGCATCCTTTAATTTATTAAGAATGCAAATCACAAGTAATGATTCATTTTGTTCTCACTTGTACACTATAAGAGAGCTTCATTATCTCAAGCTTGGCAGCAATTTTTAGCATAAAAGCCTTCACTATATTGTTCAAATAAATCATTGTTATTTTTCCAATGAGTTGTTTCCTGTCAATAGAAAAACAAAAAACCAAATCAAGATTTAATCGAATGTTAAATTCTCATGTATGAAAAATAAAATCAAGATCAATAATATAATTGAAAAGATTCAAATAACTAATAAACAATGGAAAAGAAGAAGGAGATATAAAAATTCAAACTTAAGAAGAAGAATGAGATAAATTGTGGTTTAGAATGGTGGATACAAAGACAAATGAAAAATAAATTATGCCTCACTAATTCCTATAACTCAAACCTTTGTCTTTCTATTCTAATCACAATATTCAGCTTTCAATAGGCAATTTATGTAGCTCTCTCCCTAAGGACTCCTTCATTGTTGCCATTGACACTACCAAGAAGAAAACTTCTCTGCTCATTGTTCATCTCAATGTAAAAAACATGTATGAGAACAATCAAAACAAAAATTAGAAAAGACATGGATGAGAGAAGATAAAAAATTGTTTAATAAAAAGATGTAAAGGATTCTCAAAAATGAAATTCAAATATAAAGTGAATTTTTATCATAAGAAAGATGAGAATAAATTGAGTGAAATAATATTTTTGAAATCACGTGAGAAATGAATAGAAATGATAATTGATATTAAATACTACATATATCAAAAGAATATGCATTAAATTTGAATTTGAAATTAATTATATTAACTTATAATACACCTTCCATTTTTTAATAGAAATCACATTTCATATATACTATATAAATTCAAAATTGAATTCACATTCCAAAATCATAGACCCGTATTAATTAATAATAATCTTCAATGATATTCTAATTATATATAATAATTAAAGTTATGATTTTTAATTATTCAAATTATGCAATTTAGGGGCTTGAATTACTCTAGAAGTGACACCTGTAAAACTTTCCTTCAAATGAGTTTTAAATATTAGTATTATAGATATAGATATAACATGGTAGGACGTTATTGTAGCAGTGATTGTGGTTCGGTTTAATTCAATTTTGACACAAATTTCAATTGAGGTAAATAATAAAATTCATTTTCGTATGATTTGAATTTGCTTATAAAATTGAATCAATTCGAATCAATTTCGATTGATTCAATTTTTTATAATTTTTTAATAAAATGTGAAGTAATAATTTTCACTTTTATCAAATAAAATTAATTATTAAGCATTTAGGATTGCTAGTGGTGAGAGATTTGATGGTAGACATGAGATTCTATATTTAAATTTTATTGTAATTAATGTAATTTCTAAAGTATAAAAAAAAGTAATTATTAATTTTTTATAAAACCTCTTAAGTCTTATTTAAATCAATTATTAAAAGTCCTCACCAAAATAAAAATTATTAAAAGTTATATTAATATCTAATTGTTGGGAGACGGTATTTCAAAGGATAGTCTTACAGCAAGACTTACAAGAATATCCTTGTTAAAGTAAAAAAAAAAAAATTAATACCTAACATTAGCTTGTTAAGTATATAATAAAATTTAAACAAAATTATGTATAGATTCAAGATTATTGGCTAAATTCAAAAAACTCAATAGACAATAAAAATTTAAAATATTAAGTTAAAATATGATACAAGTGAGAGTAATTTTAATATTAAAATATAAAATATTATATGTTATATATGAATACATATATTTATATGAATAAAAAATACATATTATGAAATATATGGAATATATTTCACTTTTGTTTGATTTGGATTAATTTTCGAAATTAAAACAAAAAATCTAACCAAAGTAAATACTTGTTTAGACTATCTTGTAAGTTCTTTATAATGGAGCTTTGCCTTGATATGACCTGACGAATGCACTTAGGGTTGTTTCGATGATTTTTTTTTTTTTTTTGGGGGGGGGGGGGGGGGGGGACGAATAACTTCTTAAAAAAAATTAATTTTTGATTTTTTTTAATTATATATAGTGTTTGCCTTAGCTTTTAAAAAAATGTGACTATAAAACTTAAAACTGAAAATAGATTTTTTTTTATCATTGTATTTGAACAAGTTAAGATTCATTATAATTGAATTTGCATATAACATTATCATATCTTAAACACAAAATTTATTAGTATTAAATTATTATTACTATTATTATTATTATTATTATTATTATTATTATTATATACATATAATAATAATAACGAGGTGCACTGATGCAATCACGTTGAACTATTATATTATATAATAATAATAATGTGAAACATTGGTGTATTATTATAATGATCATATATATATATATATATATATATATATATATATATATTAGTAATAGCAAGATGCATGAGTTTATACTATTATATTATATAATAATAATAATAATAATGTGAAACATGAGAGCATTATTATAATGATCAATTGTGTATATGCACGGGTTTACACTATTATATTATATAATAATAATAATAATGTGAAACATGGGTTATTATAATGATCAATCATGTATGTGTGTATATATATATATATAGAACTAGAATTACAAGACTAGACAAGTCTTGCAGAGTGCATTCCCGTGCACATAGCTCGTACTGCTTGTGTTATTATTTTATACCACTATATATTTGGCACATCATAATATTCTCAAATATTTTTCTAAGAACTTAGCCGTTCAAGGATATTTCTCTAGAGAGCGTGGTTTCTCTCAACTTTTTTCCGATTAATCTCTTATGGTAAATAATCTTTATGGAATTTAATCAATTCCTTTCTCTTTTTATCTAATCTATGAGTTTGGGTACTATCAAGCATGGTTTTCACACTATTTTTCTCCTTACCATCTCAAACTCATTGGGTGATAAAGTCAAATTTTTTATGTTTTCACTATATTGTTTGGTAGTTACCTGTGTCATTCCAACTCCTTAGAGTTAAGTTGTTAGTGGAACACACTACTACCAACGATGAGTGAGTTTAAGCTCATGATCATATTTTTTGTCATTATCATTATTTTCCCCATATTATATAAATTATTTATGAAATTTTAGAATAATTTATGCTAAGAAATATGCTTTTATAAATTATAGAAATTTTAGAAAAATTATTGGTTTGTAGTTATTATGATAAATTATTATTTTAGAAAACTCATGTGACCATACTTGTTATATGTATGATTTAGATTTATTGTATCAGCTAAAAAACTTTATTAATCCCAGTTTTGTATGGATAGTAAAAATAATGAAATTTGTTGCTATTAGTTTTTAGCCAATAAATAGTGAAAACCGATCAACGAGTTAAACGACTACATGATTGATCGTTAACCTTTATACCAAGTGGTCCATAAAGGACTAGCTCACCAAAGGAATTCAGTGTAGTGTCCATTTATCTGACTGTTAGGTGTCCATTAGATTAGCCTTTAACTAGATTTTAATCAGCCTTATTTATGTAGAACATCTCCTGTTTCTTTTGGTTATTGCCATGGATTATGTTAAATTATTATTTTATATATATATATATATATATATATATATAATGTTTTACATCAAATTGCATGTATATATTATATATCTTTATTATTGTTCCATGTATGTTGTGAGTGAACCTCACTTTTTAATCAACTCTCTCTTTTTCTCCATACAGATACAACTACAAGTCCAATTGCACCACAAGATCCTCCCTAGTGCTACAACTTCTTTAGTGAGCTTCGTTTTGAAGTGGAGTTTACTATTGGTTATGTCAATTTAGTAGTACTCCAATAATTGTATAGGCAGTATCCGGACATGCATTATATTATTTTCACTATTTTTAAAATTTTAGTCATTTATTTAATTATATTTAACTTTTGCCCAAATTATGGATTTTACGCAATTTATGTTAGTATTTATAATTAGAAACATTTTAGAATTATGAAATTTAATTAAACTTGAGATATTTTAAATATGTTTAATTTATTTATACATATTAGATAGTCATGTTTCAGAAGCTTCTATTGGGCTAAATTCACGCCACGTCTCTAGCTAACGTGACAAACATAGTCTTAAACCCAAAAAAAAAAAAAAACCCATCTGTCAGCAATGAACAAACACAAATCAAAATCAATTCTCAATTTTTCAAACGTATGTGTGTTAACTGTTATGTAACAAATTCCCTTTTTTCTATCATTATCTAATGTGAAACGACCAGAAATGTTTGACAAAGATTTCAAAAAGATTATTGAATAAGCCAAATTAGTAGAGATCATTTATTTTTTCAAGAATCTATAATAATATCAACTCATTCGGACCAGAAAAAATGACTGCCTAATATTTTCCTTTCAAAACATAGTACTATGGCAAGAAAAGAGCAACTTAAAAAAAAAATTAAAAAAAAATATATAAGTTAAATGTGAAATGCTTCCCTATTAGTTTACTTTCTCAATTCAATTCTCCTGTGGGGTGCAGAAATACAGAGACCTGCATCCAATGTGAAATGCAGCGGTCAAAAACTACACGTTGGAATCATGAGTACGAATGGAAGGCCACGTTGTGCCAGGAGAATCAAGTCTATGGACAAAACATTTTACAAGCTCTACACTATTTTGAAGCCATTGCGTGTCTCCTGGAATTGAAAGAAAATTCTTTCCTTAAACTCCCGTCCCTCTTTGGGTGTAATCTCCAGTCTCCAACATGGAAATCACAATTTTCTATGGCTTCGGCATAAAAGTATTTGCTAGGTGCACTTGAATTCAGTTTCCTTTTTCAGAAAGAACAGCTATAAGATCTGACTGAGCCTTCTCGAGGGCACTTGCCAAGTTTTCAGGCTTCCTCCCACCAGCCTGGGCAAAATTGGGCCTTCCTCCGCCTCCGCCACCACATAATTTTGCTATCTGTCCAATAAATTTACCTGCCTGAATTCCGTGATCAACAACCCCTGGAGTAAAAGCAGCCACCAGACTAACCTTCCCTTCACCTGGACATGAGCCCAGTACAACTGCTGCAGGATCTGTTAGTGTTTCCATTAAATATTCTGCGGCACTTTTAAGTGACTCAGCATCAACATCATCCAAGCACTCAACTAGTACCCTGGGAATTTCAACAATCCATAAATAGAAATCTACTCGTCAATCAAAATCTTGAAACATCATTTTCTTTTATCTCTATCTCCTACTGCTAAGGTTTTATCAGATGTGGAAGCATACATAAACAGGAAGATCCTCTAAAGAATCAAGTTCTAGTCATTTCTGTAGCATCCGCAGAAAATATATTCAAGGGAGTTTCAATAATGTGATGCGATTGCTGCTTCTTGATAGTTAGAATTCTTTGGTTATGACATGAAAAACTTGAAGTGAGAAAAAATTGCAAGACTTTATATATCACAGAAACATCTTTTACCATATTCCCGATGTAAAATAGGTAGTTAGTACCTTAGTAACACTATATTAATCCAAAAAGCTTTTTCCGTAATGTGAACAGGGGTGAAAGCCCTCTCCCATCCCCAATATTTTAGCAAAATATACTAACATATGGAGAAATATTACCTGTACTGTTTTGATTTTCCCACCAACAATGCTTTGCTTGCAACAACTGAAGCTTTGTAGACTGCTGCTTTAGCACGCACAGCAGAATTTTCATTTCTTACTACCCGTAACTCCTCTAGAAGGTTTTCTATCCTCGTCGTCACTTCTTCAGGTTTAACCTTCATATGGGGATGTTAATTATAAAACATTAAGACACGCAAGGCCAACAATGCCCATTGAATTTTTTATTTTAGTGAACATTTTGAATAAAGAGTATCACAAGGGAACTAGTACCATTTATTAGTTTGTGGATATGATTTAACCTCATGTCCCATATACCGAAAATATGACTGTAATTTCTTTTTTTAAAAATTACATTAAGTTAGTGATACATACGGAAAAAAATTAGCGATTAATTGCTCAAAAGTTCCAATACCTAACAAAGGAAATCATCTCCGTTTTTTCTTTCTTGTTTGTGTACATAATAATTAATCACTGAGCACCAAAAAAATTCAAAGTTTCATTCTCTTATATGTTTAATTAATTCACTGGGGAACAAACTACAAGGAAATCCTTACAAGGCATCAAGAAAATGAGAATTCCTAAGTATTTGGTGGCATATGGAGAACCCTTCCGGACTATAATCAATACCCATCTCATACAAAGTAACTCACGTTTTGTCTTTCATCCCCAATTATGTTGTATTCATTATTCAGCAGTGTAGGTTAAGGAAAACAAACAGAAATGCCTAGCTGCCTTGCTGCACAAATTTATCAAGTAGGAAAAATGGTCACGACGATTGCATGATGCATGGATATTAACAGTACCTAAAGTTTTAAAGTATGGTCCATCCAGATGAAAATGAATATTAACTGGTTCTCCTAAGGGTAATTATAACTTCCAAAACTAAGGCAGGATTATGTAAAGCCAGGATCATGATACATACTTTGAGAGTTGAACATAGCAGTTTCAGATAAAAATCACGGGCATTGACATATTCAATGAAAGCTTCCCCGGCTACAGCTTCTATACGCCTGATTCCAGAAGCAATACCCTGCTCTGAGATTATCTTAAAACCACGAATTTCAGAAGTATTACTGACATGCGTTCCCCCACAAAGTTCCAGTGATACACCAGGAACCTCTACAACACGTACCTGAAGTACAACAAAATTGAAAACTACAAGAGGCTGCATAAACGTCATATCAGCTAGATAAGTAATGACAAAACAAAATATTGAATATATTTGTAATCTTTTCCCTTATTACTGAGAGGTTCTGCTGGGTCATTAGGATTTACACTTTATTTATACAGTTTCATTGTTTTATGCAACAGGATGCTCTCACACAAAGATCTTCAGATTCTAGTATATTACTACTGGGCTGTACATTATTCACTATTTTGGTCCATGTGCAAGTGCTTGGGTCGGAGAGGGGGATAACTGTTGGTGTGTACAAGAAAATGATGACTATAGTTGGACATATTTCAACTTTACCCCAATCAATTTTTTCTTGGCAGGATTAGTGGTCAAACAATGGTATCAAGAGGGAATTTTGGTCAGAAGAAACAAGATCCCTGAGCAATAGTTGCAAACCCCATCCCTGAATATCCAGGTTTTAATATCTTCTGAAAATACACACTTCATGATATTTTTAACCTACATGATCAGAAAGGTAGAAGCTAAGTAAAATTTAAAGTTCAATATCAAGCGCTTGCAGTAAACCCAACCTCTTCTCCATATTTTTCTCCAAACATCGCAATAGCTCCAGCTCTTTTTGCATCAGCAAGTGGCATCACTTTGGTTTGAAGATGCGTTGCATCCTCAATCCATCCATTGATTAGCCCTTCAATTTCTGCAAGCTCACTGTCAAGAAGTGATCGGTGAAAGTTGAAATCAAACCTCAAACGATCAAAGGCCACCAAAGAACCAGCTTGTGAGGTCTCCTGACCAATAACTTTTTTAAGTGCCGCTTGTAATAAATGAGTAGCAGTATGATGAACCTGCAAAGCACCAATTATATTTACTATCATCATGAACAACACACTTGGAATTTGGAAATATGCATGACTAAGATGATGCAAGGATTTGTTTGCATCGCATTGTAGTGAGTAAAGATTCACCAAATGGGTGAATGAAATGAATAAGCCAACGGTTCTTGTACCTTAGCTCTTTGCCTCAGCTTTACATCCACTCGTGCTTCAACTTCTTTGCCAACCTCTACAACTCCCTTTTGAACAGTGCCCTTGTGAACAAATATGTTACCTAAAGACTTCTGAACATCTATTATCTCCACAACAGTTTTTGGATGATTTTCACCCTCAGCAATATATATATAACCATGATCTCCAATTTGTCCCCCTGATTCAGCATAAAATGGAGTCTTGTTCAACAAAATTTCCACATTACTCCCTTCACTAGCTTGTACAGCTGGATCACCATTTGCTAATAAGCTTTCTACTATTGCTTTAGCATAAAGTTTGTCATATCCTATGAATTCAGTGTCAGATACATTGTCTGCAATAGTTGGCCCATTTCCCATGGCAAGTTTGACAGTATTGTGTGCAGCTTGAGATTTGTGCCTTTGCTTCTCCATCTCTACATCAAAACTATCTAAATCAACACTCACACCACGTTCTTCAGCCACTTCTTTTGTTATTTCCATTGGGTATCCATAAGTATCATACAAAAGAAACACATCTTCGCCAGACATGCAAGGCACTGTTCCATTTTTTTCTGCACTTGAGAAAGCATCAGCAAGCTTCTCCTCAAGCAACTTTTCTCCTCTCTCCAGTGTCTGCACAAAGCGAAGCTCTTCTCTCTTCAACTCCTCAAGGATGCGGGATGCTCTACTCTTCACATCAGCATCAATGTGGGTGCTTAATTCCAATACTTTCTCAGCAATAGCTGGTAAAAATGCTCCTTCAAGGTCTCCCAGACCATCACCCTTTATACCAAGCAACCTGCCTGTACGAACAACCCTTCTGATAAGCCGCCGAACCACATAACCTCTCCCAATATTTGATGGGACAACCCCATCAGAGATGAGAAATACAATTGCACGCATGTGATCTCCTATAACCTAGGATAGATTGAAAAAAAATGGACTTCCATTAAAAGTCTTAAGAATAACGGCTGTAGGTTCAAAGGAACTATGCTTAAGATTGTACTGCAGATTCTTGGAAGATAGTCAATACTTTCAGATTCCTCTTTGTCTGATCATCAGCAGTGCCATATGAAACATTTGCTAATCTAGAGGCCTTCTCTATGATGGGGAAAATCAAGTCAGTTTCATAGTTGTTTGGAACCTGAAGAAAAACAAAGATTATATATGTTAGAATAATTTAGGAGCATTGCATTTATAAATGCTTCTGTGAATATGAATGGACATTTTTTCAACAATGGAAATCAATGCATACCTTTTGAAGGATGCGAGCCATACGCTCTAGTCCAAGCCCAGTGTCTATGTTCTTCTGCTTTAGAGGTTCAAGGGAGCCATCATCTTTTTTGTTGTATTGCATGAATACTAGATTGTAGAACTCTATAAACCTTGTATCATCACCAAGATCCTGCTTTCATCCACCAACCCAGCCCAACAAATGTAAGAGATAGTAAAATAGTGACATTGAAGTGGTTTTGAATCACTCAATCTCAAACTACTACATACTTACGGCATCTATGTATCCCCTCTCAGGATGAAAATCATAATAAATTTCTGAGCAAGGACCACAGGGACCTGTCACTCCACTGGTCCAGAAGTTGTCCTCTTCACCCAACCTCTTTATACGCTCAACTGGGATACCCACCTGCACAGAAACAAAGACCATGGAGTTCAAGATATCAATCTGCATAGACCCAATACACTTTGCTAAATGAAAATTGGAAAGTTCATACAGTTAAACTTAAAAGGCAGTGTCATCTAAGTGTATTACGTGATGCTTAAGGAAATCCCTGTTTTAGCTAACCTCATCAGACCAAAGCTCAAAAGCCTCATCATCATCTTCATAAACACTAACCCATAATCTGTCTGCTGGCAAACCAAACCTAAAAGTAGTTGAAAAACATGATAAATCTGTTCCTGTCAAATGCAGATTTAAATAGTAATACTAATAGCTTTTCATTTTTGCATAAGGAACAACAGGTGCATTACAAATATACAATCAGTGAGGAATTATTATGTACACAAACAAGAAAAAAATGAATACTTTTATTAAATGAAAGAAGTCATGATATTCAGATGTTATGGAAGCTTCAGAAACCAAGTCCTAGCTTCAAATTTGAAAAAGGGTGCTTATGCTTACTCTATGGTTGTAAGCTCCCATGCCCACTTAATAGCTTCCTTTTTGAAGTAATCACCAAAGCTGAAGTTTCCAAGCATCTCAAAAAAGGTATGATGTCGAGCTGTGTGGCCTACATTCTCGACATCATTAGTACGTATGCACCTTTGCGCAGTTGTTGCACGAGGTACTTGCCTTGGAGCCTAAATATGGACAAGGGGGTGTTTGTGTGTGTGTGTGTGTGAAAGAGAGAGAGAGAGAGTTAGTTATAGATTTTGAATGACAAGAAAGATAGAATTGAGATGAGGGCACACCATCCCTAGGAATATAGGCTTGAATTGAAGCATTCCTGCAATTGTGAGAAGAACTGTTGGGTCATCCGGGATGAGAGAGGCACTAGGAAGCACCGTGTGGCCACGGGAAGCATAGAAGGTCAGAAATCTGTGGCGTATGGAGTCCCCACTCACGGGATTATCGTATTCCCTCCCCACGACCTGCTGCGGATGGGGCTGTGCCTGTGATGATGCTGAAACTCAAGACGCAAACCACAGAAACACTCAATACTTACTTCTAGATTCAAGTTATAATAGATAAAGAACCCCATGAAGTGAAAACCTTGATTACCTGATGCAGTCCTTGCGATTGTGAATGCGCGAAAGGATTTGAGATTGAGATTGAAAGAGGGCAAGGGTATGGTTCCTGTTACAAAAGCAAAGCTAGTGGCTGCAGCTGCAAAGCAATGCACAGAAATTAACACATGATGAAATGAAGCATAAAATTCAATTCAAAATAGAAATATAGTACCGGTGGTAGGAAAGGCATATTTGCATTTTGGACGCGGCAAGAGTGGATTCCAAAGCGGAACTGGAAGAACCACCAACGCTTCCATGCGACTGCCACTAGAATTCTCTTTTCTTTTCTCTCTCTATCTCTCTCTCTCTTCCTTCAAATTGGCGCTTAAATACGTTATTGCATCGTCTCACACGCATGAAGTAGATAAGCCTCTTGTATTCACCTGCCACTAAACCACATATGCATCGTCACCCGCCCCGTTTTCAATGGATTTAATTTAATTTATAACAAAAATTTAATAGTTGTGTGGGGCTTGGCAGCTCGGCCCAAGTGCTAAATGTAGGAATTGAAGATAAACAATATCAATAATAAAATAATTCCTACATGTTCAAGTAAGTATTTAATTCTAATTATAACATGTGAAAGGATCATAATTATATGATGTATTGAGTGTTAAGATTACTTGGAATATTCACAGCAAATAATTGATCCATCCCTTTTCTTTTAACCTAGCCAACACAATGATAGAGAAACTCATAGAGAAAGTGACTATTCCTATTCCATGAATAGTCAGAATGATTAATGATGTGTCAGTATCAATTGAACAACAAACACCTATTATATGAGGAGGGCCTAATCTCTTGTGTCAAATAGTGATGGCTAGCCTTTATTATGACCAATTCATATTCATTAATGAGGACCAAATATTTTAATTAAGCCCAACAACATTATTATTTATAAAATTGGACTATACAATATGCTCCATAATTTTGGCATAAAATTAATCTTGTCACTAAATTAAAATTCACAATTTATTTATGTAAGTCAATTCACAATTAAACCAACACTAAAATGTAATGAGTTGTGTCCTGAGAAGCAAACAGGTAGAACTTATTTACGAAGTAAAATGAAAAAAATAGAGATAAAGATAAGGCACGGAATGCTAGCATGCGCTAGGAGGTAGATGTTGTTTGTATGCCAACATGCTACCTTGGCAAGGCAAGGTAGGTTGAAGTTAGATCAGGTTGGAGACCTGATTAATGGAAAGGCACAAACTACAGATGATAGGTGCTAGAAGGGAGATTGTTAATTGTGAGTCAGCATCCTGCATTGGCAAGACCCATATGAGGTTGGAGTCAAATTGACCATGACACTTAGTAATATGCTTAAAGTTAAAAAAGAAATTGTGCTCTAACTAACATTCATTTTCTCTGGTGGTTGATAATATGTTTTTGAGTTTAACTTAGGAAAAGAGACAAAAGTCTAAGAACTTATAGAATAAACTTCTAAAATTTTACTCCATACACTCTTTTTCTTCCTTCTCCTTTCTTCTAGACTCAAACTTAGAAACATACCCTAGAAGGACGTGTGGTAGATGGATTGATTTTTCATTCTCGGGATCACACTCCTAGGTAAGGCATTTATACTTGGGAATAAATCATTTATGTATTTGGTTGATATTAACATTCTTAATAATATTGGGTATTTTTTGCAAAAATACACCAAGCAAAATGGTAGTGGTCTGGCAATGGTCCAACGATCAACGATGATGGCCCAATGACTAGCAACTTGCATTGGTGGTTCGACGATGGTCTACATTGGTGAAGGTGGTCCATGACGATGGTCCAACCTCCACAACATGGTTTAGTGTCTATAGTGGCGATCCAATGTCAGCATCAATGATATAGCAACCTGCAATGGTGGTTCAATGTCAACAGCAGTGTGGTCTAACCTCGACAAGCCAACATTGGTGTCAAGGACCCAACATTGGTAGCGGTTTAGCATCGATGGTGGTGGTCTTAGGATTAAAGACTATTTGGTTTTTTTTCACTTTTATACAAACATTCTCTTTTCATGAGAATCATATACTCTCATACGGGAGATGAGAATGAAAATGAGTCAATTTTTATTTCCAACAATGCAAAAATATTCTGTCTACCACACTTCCTCTAAATAAACATACATATGCAAGGGAATGTGAGAGAAAATATTAACTCCTTCCAAACTGCAAATAAATTGCCCACAATTTTCATATGCTTTTAACATAAAGTTTGTGGTACTATTAAGCATTTTTTATTACATATTTCCTGTGAATTAGTACAAATAGGACAATTCTTTTTCAATTAGGCAACAGAAATGCTTTACAATACGAAAAATGCTTTTTAGATTGAAATATGAAATGAGTGACTAGTCACACCTCCTTAAGATAGCGTTTGTTTCCTGTCTTTGGACAAAATATATCCTGAAGATACAAATCCATTTGGTGGTGGAGATAGGATATAAGGACAAAAAAAATTTCCATTCTCGAGACAGAAATTTTTGTATTTCTGTCCCTCCAAAAGTGGGACACTGGGGACATGATAGAAACAGAAATTTAATATTTTTTCTAATAATACCCTTAGGTAGCGACCTCTAGCGGCAATCAATGCCGATCAATGATGATCCGATAATGATACATATGTCTTTTACCATGTATTTATTGTATTGTCCCCATATTACCAAACAAAATGGAGACAATTATCATATATTGTTTTACAACAAACACAATACAAAACACTATTTTTTATGCCTCTGTCTCTGTTATCTTTGTTTTCACTATTTAGAAATAATTATCAAACGCTGCCTAATATCCGTTAGTTACCTCTCTCTCTCTCTCTGTTCATTTTTCACTATTTTCCTTATTGGTTGAACTCATTATCCGAACTATTGGAACCACAAAATTGTCGTGCCAAATAGCAAGACTCTTAGTGAGAATAGGTCTCGCGTTTTAGTTTTTTTATTACTTTTAATATAAATTTATGTCATGGCATCACAATAATAATAGACACCTGAATTTGCACTGTTGTTGGTACCATTTTTTTTTTGGCATCATATATAATAATACCGCTTCACATCTCATTTATCAACATTTGCACACACTGCCGTGCAGTTTCTTGTTACTTCCCAAATTTGACCCATGATTACCCCAATACTAGACGGGCCGCATTTTCTAGCACCAAACAACGACCAGTTCGCTGTTAAAAGCATCTATCACCAATCTCGGTCGATTTATGAAATCCTTCAAGTAGAACATGTCTTCAGTAGCTGCCCCTTTGGTCTGTAAAAGAATATGGATTACCTGCCAAGCACCAACCAACCTATTACCGTTGCTTATGGTGTGTGTTTGTTTCGCCTCAGTAAACACATTTTTGGTACGCTTCTTTACATTTTTGGCATCAACCTATCCTTGCACGATGTGCTTATACAGGGTCGAACATCCACATATAATAGGATCAAAATCATTGAGAACTTCGGAACTCAACAAAAGAGAAATAGGCAAAACCCAACAATTCAATTCTACGTATGGTACGGCTTTGTGATAACAGTTAGAGACTTATATTATGTTTGATCGTGGAATAAAAATGATGGGTAATTTTTCATGAATAAACTTCATGTGTAATTTTACACATGAACTCATCTATAAAAAATATACCCTTAATTTTACCCCTCAACCAAACATACCCTTAGAGTAGTCAATATAGGTCCATTCATGGCGCTCAAACGGGATTCTTATACAGTTAGCTGTTATTAATGCACTAGATGATACAAGTGGATCATTCTTATGGCGTTTTTGAGAGAAATCTTACTCCATTACACAGGATAAACCAAGGACATATGACAAGAAACTTAGCTAGTTTAAGGAACAACTCTCTCACTCCCTCTTAGAGGGGAATTGTACTCCAACCTGATGGCAACAATGTCTGTGAATGTGCATGTACAGAGAGTAAATTTATATCATGGTTACAGAGGGATCACAATACGAAAGGGAATGACTTTTATGGGCTAGCTTTCAGCCAGGTGGATGCAAATTCTGTAAGGCAGGAATAGAAGTACTAATCAATGAAGTGGAGAAGGCCCCGCTACACCGTGAAAATGCCACTGCAAGTCTGCCTTCAGTTACAGGCATGCTTCTGCTGATGAATGAATCACTCGGCAATCTGTACATACACGAGTAAAAGAGTAAACAGGAAGAGTTTTTTGCAAATCACAACACACAACACAAATAATGAAACGGGCGGCTGGGGAAAAGGGGGGAAAAGTAAAAGATAAAATTGAGATTCTGATTCGTGAAGCGAGTAAAAGAGGAGCAAGAATGGTTACTGACTTGATTGAGAGGATTGTCAGGAGATTTCTTCCAGAGCTTCCAGACCAGATCCTTGTATTGAGTGTGAGTGAGGCCTGGTTTTTCTTGCTTCAACTTAGGGAGCTCAGCTTCTTCAAAGGCCTGCAGTGCCAGTGTCAAATCAAACATGAGTGGTTAAGTTGAATTGAATCGCATATACACACATATGATGATATGATATAACAATACAATCCAACCACCATATGAACATGAAGATGAATCATATATCAAATGCATCCATCAAACCAGACCTTGACTTGACCTCATAAATAATAAATCATAATAAAAGGAGGAAGGGAGGAAGGTACGAACGTACCTTGAAGGAGGCCTTGAGGCGCCTCTCGGGATGCCTATCGGGCGGCAAGTTATCAGCGAGGGCCATCTGGGCGATGGCATCCTCGACAGAGCGAGCTTCGATGATGGAATCGTCGCGATTGGTATTGGAGACGAGCACCACGCGCTCATACTCCTCCTCCGCAGCAGTGCGGCTCTGCTGCCTCTTCGCCTCCTCCGCCTTCTTCTGAATCTCAGTCCGCTCCTCCTCCCGCCGCCTCCTCAGCTCCGCCTCCGTCACCTTCGGCACCGGGATCGACACGCGGCTAGCCTTCTTGTCGGGCTTCTTCATCGACTTCTCCAGCTCCTTCTCCTCCTGCTCCGCCAACCGACGCGCCTCCGCTCGCCGTGCGGCTGCCTCCGCCCTCTTATCCGCCTCCTCCTCCCGCTTCTTGGCGGCGCGCGACTTCGGGCCCTCCGCGTCGCGCCAGTACTCTTCCTCCTTCTCCCGATTCTCTCGCTCCTTTCGCTCCGATTCCACGACGCTCTTCCGAGCCCTCGCCGCCTCCGCCTTGGTATTCACCCCCATCTTCTTCGGCATCGCTCCGTTTAGGGTTTTGGTTCTGACTGATTCACTCGATCCTGACTCTGGAACCTTCAAGACTCTGGCTGGCTGGCCGGTGAATGATGACTATGAGTGTCTGATCACATCCTTCCTCTTCAATCCATCAGCCAATAGGCCCAGCAACCCATAGCCCATACTACGGATGGTGATGGCCCTATTTTTGGGCCCTCTTGGAAATTGTGATTCCCAGATGGGGCTTTCATTTTACCCACTTTCTTGACCAAAAAGAAATTAAAAAAAAAAGAAAGAGAGAAACCTACCCCCTTTCTATGGTCGGCTCTTTTTTTAAATATAGTAGCAAATTGACGTGCACTACCTGCCGTTAATCTGCATTTTTTTTAAATATTTAAGAAAGAAATAATAAATTTATAAAATGAGAAGTTAAAATAATAAATTTTTTAAATGAGAAGTTAGAGGAGTTATTATAAATGTTAATTATTCTTAAGAAATGTTTGGTACATTGACTTCAAGATTATTGATAATCCAGATTGCCGCCCAAAAAGATTATTACCTTTTAAATTTTTGATAATGTTACATGGCAGTGTTTAGTATTTGGCATGTCGAGGTAATCTAATTGGCAATTTTTTTTACTTTATTTGGTGCAGTAGAAGGATTACATGGTACTATATTTTCTTTACTAAAATACCCTCCAAACATAAAATAATAACAATATTAATAAAGTGAAGTGAATTTGGTTTGAGTCATATGTTTTTCTTCAGTTTTGCTTTCGAATAGTATGGAGAATTGCACGCCTTGTGTTGTTTCTTTGTAGTATTGGTTTACATTTTTTTTTTTTTGCCCCTTCGCATATAAAAAAAATTAAATAAATACAACTTTATTATTATTATTATTATAAACTTAATTTCACGTGAAGTATAATAATTACAACTATGTACTAGCTAGTAATAAATAAAACTTTGCTTTTTTCCAATATTCTTAGCCGCGAAGGCGTTAGATCCCTATCTAGCAAATCCTTTTTCTCAATATCGGGTTTAAATAAACGATGAAAAGACAAAAGGAAATCTGGGTGAGATGTCAACGAAGTAGAAACTGGATATTGATAATTTACCTTGATGAACGAGTCAGTGAAGAGTCACGGTGATGTGTCACTAGCAAAGGAGGGTTGCGCAGCTACATTGTTAGGGGATGAACGAGATATGATTTGATGACTAGGGAGCGGATTAGGTTTCAAAGGGTACTTTTGTAATAAAATAATAATCAGACTGCCACGAAGGTGGTCATCCAAATAGATATGGGGCTAACGTGGATTACCAGTAGTAAGGTAACGTGGATTACCTTAATAGTGTGGATTTCAAGTCAGAAGCATTCACCAAATGAGATAATATTATGGGGCCAGGTAATTTTCATCAATATTACTAGTAATTTAAATGGATTATACCATACCAAATGTCTTCTTGAAGTTATAAATGTAAAAGCAGTTTTTGTGATAAACTCAATATGGATATTTTTAGAATTAATAAATATATGTATATGTATATGTATAGATATATATAGGCTTTGATTATCCAATTTATCAAAGAATTAATTTTGATGTATTAATAATATAAATTTTTTTTAGCTAGCATCTAATCAAATTCTCTTATTTGCATGATTTTTCAAGTAATAAGTGTAAAATTCAATCACCTTTATTAATATAATAATCTATTATTAGATGACAATAAAAACCAATTTTATAATGTTAGTAGATAGAAATTAAATTCTTTATAAAAAATATGAGAATATATACATATTTAAAAAAACAAAATAGGGGTTTCAAATGAACTCAGAATCAATTGTGATCAGTTTGTGACAAATAATAAAAAAGAAGAGTGGTTATTGTCACTCCCATTTATTTTTTATTACTCCATATTAATTGTCCATATTTACATGATTCCTGAAATGCCCTTAAAGTTATTTTAACGGTTATTGTGTTAATGTTTTTTAATTTTTAAAATTAAATCAAGAATTGTGTGCATTAGAATCTAAAATAAATTTTCTTTTAAAATAAAAAAAAACGAGGTACATTTTTCTTCAAATAATAGAATAAGTTTTTGCTAATAATACGTTTTGTTATATTTTTTGCTTTAATGACAGAATTACTATTTTTTTTAAAAATAACTCATTACAACTAAGAGCTAGCCCATTATATATCATTATTTGATAAAAAATATTTTAAATTTAAAAAAATTGATTTTTTAATAAGTTTTGGTAGAAATTTTTAGTAAAAACAAAATTATTAAAAAATATAAAATCTTTTTAACATGAAAAAGACGTTTAAGACTAAAAGAACTTTAAATATTATATGAAAATATAGACTACTTTTATATTTACATGTGAAATAAATTTTATTTTTAAAACTTTTGAAAAGTTATTTTGAAAAATATTTCTTTAAAAAGCTAATCTAAATGAGCGAAATTGGTTCTCATATTTTAGCCGGACTTCTTTGCCGGATATTATCCCGAAACTCCAATTCTTTTAAATAAGCACTAAATGATTGATGAGTTATTGTATTTTTTTAATTGAAATATGTAAAAATATAATTACACTATATGTTACATTAACACTTATATACTATTTTTTTGTTTTGATGAGTCAAAAAGAAAAGGCTTAACCACAAAGGAAAGCAAAAAGCCAAGTTCAAGATACAAAGCTTAGAAAAACAAATCATACCAAATCTTTAGCCTATACCATCACCAATACGAAAAAACAAAAAAAAGAAAGAAAGAAAAAAGAAAAGACCACAATACAAATTCACGCCAACACAATATTAGACATGATAGCCCACAGAAGAGATAACCTTGCAGGCAAAACCAATCAGCAGCAACTCCCCATATCAGTGAGCACAAGCGGATATTTCAGCCAAGAGTCATGCAACTGAAAATTTATCCCTAAATTATGAGAAACGCCAATATAAAACAAACCAGCATCCTACCATAAATTTATTGAAAGATTAGAAATTATGTGAAGCAAAAAAAAAATTCAATTTGAAAACTATTAAAATTAACAAAATCAATTTGTTACTTTATTTGTTCATTGTGTGAAAATATAGATTTAATATATTGCATTGAAAAACTGGCCAAAAATAAAAAAATATTTAATTTTCATAAAATAAAAGATTACAAAAACAGAAAACTTTGAACAAAAATATTAATTAGTATGAATAAAACTAAAAATAAGATTAGATTAGAAGGGTATTTTTGAACAATTGAACAAAAACTCAATAAATAAGGATGATCCAAAGCTAAGCACATCATCCTTGTTAGCTTCAGAATCCTTGAGAAAGCTATCATAGCTTATGTTTTGAATGAAAACAAAGTAAATTTTGTTAAAATATTTTAAAGAAAAAACTAATAGTTTACTTGAGTTTCTATAATGCTTAATAGGAATCTTCTTATATATACTAATTCAATATAAATATTTCTATAAAAGAGAGGTAATAGCATGCACCATCAATCGCCACTTGGCAATTCAGTTTTCCCACCTAAATAATTTTGTCAAGTGGTTTCATCTTATTGGATGACATATATGCTAATAGGGGTTTTAATAATAATAATAACAACAACAACAACAACAATAATAATAATAATAATAATAATAATAACTACTCATTATATTATGTATATTGCTTTGTTCCAATACATTGACCACGAATTAAGTAGGTGGGAGAACTATCTGTTTAATGATTTATAGAAATACAGCTCTCATATTTAATCTATTGTATTTTTCAACACATAATTATGAAACTTCTCCAAACGTGAGAAGTGAATGGTCATTCTCTCACTATTCGTTTAATGGTTTGATTATTTTTAATTATTATTAATATTAATGAGATTAATGAGATGCCACTTGGCAGGTATATGTGTATATGTGCCGTTCCAATAACCTACATTAATGAATAAGGCATATGCGTCATTTCAAAATTTATTACATCGTGTATATGCGTCGTTCCAACAACCCGAGGCTGATAATGCCACTTCCAATACACAAGCACTGACTACTAGGCTTATAGCTAGAGGGATGATGCCACTTCCAATGCGTCATTCCTTTTTTATCTTAACCTTTAAATGTAGCCCATTTCCAATCAAGCAATAACATTTCAGATCCTTCACCTGCATATTTTGCTCTCCAATAAACAATCAACATGCCTATTTCTTCCTCTCTCTGTTCTGATTTGAAATTTGAAAGTTAAAATGATTGCAATTTTTATTTTAAATCTCTACTCTCTCTCAAGATCATTGACTATCTATTTAGCTTATGCAACAAAATAACAAAAAATCAGAGACTCTCACTCGGCTCTCTCTCATCTCAAAACTTTTTGCCATGCCCTTTCCTTGCTCTCTCTCTCTCTCTCTCTCTCTCTCTCTTCATACCACGATGATGGCATCAACCATAGGGAAGGGGATGCAACGGAGGAACAATGGGGCGATAGCATGGCAACAGAAATTAATTGGCCCTCATGCTGGTGGTGCCAACGGGAAAGGTCGACGGAGAATGACAGCTGGTGGCTCGGTCTAAGAATCCGTCATGGAATGCAGATGTGGAGTGTCGATGCGGCTCTGTGTCTTGGTTCTATTCCCTTCTCACTTTTCCTTTCATCTCTCCCTTTGTTCCATGCGGCGATTACAGGCTTACAACAATGCGAGAAAATGAGGTCGCGACCTATATAGATTATGCATCAGAGTTGGAATTGACATTTTGTAATAGAGGAAAGCTTAGTGGCATTGGATAGCTACTGCTACGTGAAGTAAAGCATGCAAATCTGGTGTACCATACATTGGACATTATAGATTTTGCAAAAGATTGGAATTTAGCATGTTTCTTGAAGAAGGAAGTTTAATAGCATTAATAGGTTCTGCTACATGAAGAAAACCATACAATATGACAGTGATACTAAATCAGTATAACAATAATTCTTTTTCAAGTGGATTATGGTCCCCATGCAATCACCCTTGCACTTGATTTGTATTTAATGTATGAAGTGGTTTGGTTTTGTATAATGGCCACCGATGAATTTTTCTGCCATTTGAGTTTTGATATGAGTTTTTGAGTCTTAAATGATGAAGGATGTTTTCTAAAAAAATGAATTTATTGGCAATGAATAAGTTGATATAAAATAATCTTAGAAATTATTCAAGATTTAAAACTCGAGAATGGTAAAAAGTTATTCTTAAATTATTTTATACCAGCCTCTACGTGGTAAACAAATTGGATAGGAGTAGTCTATTATTGTCTTTTCAATTGCTATAAAGTGTTACTATCTTATAACAAATCATAACTATAACTAGATCATAATCCATTAGTCCTGATTTAAATTGATTTGAATTCATTGACACACCACTATTTTGGGGATCTAAATTTTAATTTGCATTTAATCCATATTATGCTTTAATACTGGAAATGGGTCTATAGTAATATAACAAGAAAGCGGATTATGATGTTGAACCAATTATTTTTATTATACTCCTTTATAGGTGTCATTCAGGTAATTGAATGAGTTATACACACCTGATATTATTAATCTGAAACATATATTGACCTTTACTTTTGGTGATTTATATTAAATTCATATAAATATGTGACAGGTTAAAATGAGTATTTGTTAGACATATTAATGCATATTTATTAAGCAATAGTAAACGTATATTATTCATTTCTTATTTTATTTATATTTTTATGTCATTTTGTGCACTGCACAGGGCATTAAACTAGTTCTTGATATATTTTTCATATTATCATTATTCAACATGATTAAGATCTCATTCAAAGAGATTTAAATTCTTAATAATGTGAAAAATAGCTCAAAAAATGAATTACGGTATGTAAGAAATTTGAGAAAGCAAGTTAGAGCATTAGAAAGTGAAACTGAGCCTTTAGAAACTAGTTTGTGACTTCATAAAGTATCATGACAAGTGAAGAAATTACTCTCTCATAATCAAATCAAACACAATATCATTATTCTCGTTCGTGCTCATCATTTAAGAAGAACAACACTAAGATCATCATCCATCTAGAGAGAAGTTCAAATGGAATGTAAAAGGCTCAGAAAGTGTAGAAGTGCATCAGAAAGTATATCATACATTAGAAACTACACAAAGTCATCAGAAAATTGAAAAGAAATTTTTATCACAGTGATGTATTAACTTCATACTTAAAGAATCATTATCCCCAATGAAGCCTTCACAAGAACAGAAGTCTAGAAACCACTATGTTTGAAGAAGTAGTTTCTGAAGTCATCTTTAACAACAAAGGACAACGGTTTTTTGTACTACAATAGCTATCACTTACAGCTAAGGTCATATGTCTAGAAGGATAATCTCAGGACACACAAAAATTGATCAACACAAGTCAAGAGGAGAAAAGACTAAATGGACAATAGTCCAATTTAAACTCAAGTATAAAAAGAGAATGCACTCAAACAAGTTAAGAACTTTTCGAAAGACTCTCAAACAACAATCATACTTTTTGAAGTTCTTTTTCATATTAATTTCAGTTTCTAAAAGAAAAATCTTCTTTCTTGTATATTTTAGCAAATATTCTTTTTCAAAGATCAGAAATAAGTCTCTCAAGTAACTTTCTTATATGTTCCATTATCTTAGTGTTATACCTCAAGTACACATGTCCCTATACATGTCGGATACGGCTTAGTGTCCTTGGGACCACCCGTGTCATCGAGAAGATCCTAAGTACCAAGATGACCCAATTATGCAAAAATCGAAGTTGTCGTCAGCCACAACGGCCGCAATCACGAGGGTTGTGCCTGGTCAGTTGGACACTCTTCCAACCTATAGCGGTCCTATGTGATTCGATGAAGGCAGTTGGGACGACTGCTATAGCGGTGCCCCCAAAGCATAAGCAGGATAAAACGATGCCGTTTCAATTAACAGAACCCCTACCCTATAAAAACTCATCCCCTACTCATGAAAAACCTATTTCTCCAAACTCTGTCTCTCCAAATCTCCTTCCATTGCCTCCACTCTCAATCTCACTTAGATCTATCTCTCCCAAGCTTAAAGGTGAGTAAATGTTGTTAGATTGTATCTTCTTTTTCTCCATTTTTCTATGTTTTAGGTTAGGTGCCATTAATCTCTCATTGTTGTCAACTGGGGTGCTCCCTAATATTCTTAGAGTTGATTTAGAGATTGTTAGAATTACCCATAGAATAATCTTGAATTTATGGTTGTTATGACAAATATTAGTGTCATCTCTACTCCTTAGAGCTCCATTGGTGTTGGTACATTGCATTCCACCCCTTCAGGTGAGTGAGTTTTATCTCATGGCCTTACTTTAGTTATTATATCATTATTTCCTAGTATTCCAGAGTATTTAGAGATTTAAAACTTGAGTTTTTACATGATATGGATTTTATATAAAATGTGCAATAGTTAAAAATGTTTCTTTTGGAATTGTATATGAAAATCTATGATTTTGGAAAATGTATGGGACCATAATTGCTCTATAAATGTTTTATATGATTGAATTCATGATTTTAGACTTGACTATGAGCGTGAAAACTAGTTGTGTTTGATGAAAAGTAAATGTGAATAAGTAAATAAGTAATTTATAATAATTATTAAATAATGAAAAATGTTTTACGAATACTGCACTATTATTTACATATATTCTTCTTGTCCCATGTATGGTTATGTGTCACAACCCGATTTGGGTACGTGATCGACATGTGAGAACTTTCATTTCCACGTAAGTCTCGTGACCTGTCTTTCTCTATATGCATAGTAATTCATAAATCTTTTAAAATATCATTATGTTCTCTAAAGAAAATAAATCCCCTCTGCTAAATTATGATAATCAAATCGAAATTCTCAAAATCTCTAAGTGATGGATGTCATATCATCATCAAATATATGTGGAATCTTTTATATACACATAACCATGAAAAGTAAAGTTATATAGTTACAGTCCAGTAACAGTTTAGTATACAAAACCATGCGAAACATAATCACGCTCTATGGTCCGGATCCCGCCATTCACACTGGAGCAATATAGACATAATGACAATAAGGCTCACCAACTGAAGTCTAATATTGGGAAGAAGGTGGCTTAGAAGAGTTTACAACAGCCGCTTTATCTATAAAATAGGAGAAAGGAAAAAGGGCTAAGTTTTGTTACCAAAACTTGAGTAAGTCATTACCTGGAATCTTCTTTCATGGGACACTAAGGGAAGATGCACAACACATAATAATAGTAATAACAATAGAGCTTTAAAACATTTTATACTTATATTTATATAATCAAAATCATAGTTTCTATAAATTTATCCAACAATATTCTAATAGAGAAACAAAGGTTTCTAATCTGGTTATGCCTATCAACCACGGCATAATACCTGTACTCTAATCGTGGCTCGTAAAGAACCAAAATGTGGACACCTAATTAGGTTCTAGCTTCTGTTCTATGAGATTACCCTAGGGGCAACTTAGTACCAAGGTTAACAATCTTTTCTAACCGTTAACTCACTGGCCGTTTCTCTATGACTCCTGTCTTGTTCCAAAATCACAATCCTAGTCTTTTCTCTAAGTCTTAGCAAGGGTACTATCTTAGAATTCAAAATCTCTATCATATCACAATATCCAATACCAGAATTCATATAACCGTTAAAATAGCTCTAAATATTCATATTCTATCAAAATTCGCTTTGGCAATAATGGTCTCATGAGTTTTATCAGAAATAAGTTTCATGCTTTAAAACTAACAACTTAAGATACAATAACCGCAGTATTCTTAGTTATTCATGAAAATAAACTATAAACTCATGTATAGGTTCATGTTTTGATGAAAATAGTTATAATGACTAACATAGAAGTCACAGATATGAACCAACTCATCTAGAGTGGTAAAAGATGCAGGAATAGTACCAACAGAACTTTGAGAAGAAACGACACCAATATCTATCATAGAATTAATAGAATCCTAAATAAATCTCTACATACTCAAAATCTATCTCTAACAAGGCAAGAGACTTCTCTCCCTTGACAAGCATAGACAACCACCCCTAAGCAAGGAAAGCTTGAAAGAAATGAAGCAAAACTAGCAAGATAACATACCTTTAAGCTTGAAGGATGAAAAATCCAAGTTAAGATTAAAATAAAAGGAATAAAATTGGTGTTTTAAGGTGAAAACAGGATAAAGAGGCGAGAATCTTGTGTTTTAAGGGTGAAAGGGTGTGAATGTTTGTTTGAACCTTGAAATTAGGGATTTTATTGAAATTTTGACCACCACACAACTCACTCGAGTGCCACATTGTCCCAATTTACACCACCTTACTGTTCATGACCCCAATACTCATTTTAGCATTGTAGCTCTCTCAGAGTGGTTTTTCTCAATCTTTTAAGCTATAATTCAATAAGACCTACCATTAAAATGAGTGGGTTTGAGGAACCCTATGGTGGTCCTGAATTTGTCTAGGGATACTTGTAATGTACAAAACTCTCCTAATGAAAAGTATACCTAAGGTATTACATTATGGGTATCAATCTACTCACTGAATTTTATGATAAAACTCACTCCTCTTCTTTTTTTTCTTTCTTTCAGAATAAAGTAGCTTAAGATCCTCCACCTTCTCCCTCAAGGTAGTATATTCTAGTTTGGGTGAGTTTTACATTGCAGCGAAGGGTTTTTGTGGAGTACTCCAATGATGTTGTGGGTAGGGACTCGGACCACATATATATGTTTTGCATTTTAATTTCCATGATTTTTTTTGGATTTAAAATGATATAGCATTCATGGTTCTTTTTGTAAATGAGCAACTCAATATATTTTGTATAACAACCATAGTTTTGTATACAATGTATGAAATGAGTTGTTTAGAAATCATCAGCATTACTATGAATTAGAGATATGCAAGTTAATATGGATAATTAGAAATGGATTTCTTTTATAAAAGTATGCATATAATAAGACTCAATCATGAGGCTTACGTGGGATGAGATTCCTCACGTGCCAGTCACGATCCAAGTCGAGTTGTGACACTTAGGAAACTTGAGTGTCCTTATTGGAATGAAACACTAAACTTTTTATTATATTGTATTTTCTGATCCTATAATGATTAATGTAAGTTAGCTTGGAGGGGCTAGAAGAAATACTATTTGTGAGTGAAAGTTGATTATATAAACTATTCACTAAGGTTAGCTTGAGAAGGCTAGTAAAAAGACTATCTTGGACTCTCGTGTAAGAGAAAGAAGTTTAGTGGAACTCTCAACATTGTTGGTTGAGGACTGAATGTAGGCAAAGCTTGGCCGAATTAGTATAAATTTCTCTATGTGATTATCTTTATCCCTTTAACTCTATATGATTATTGACTAAATTTGTTAAGCTTTGTGAGTGAGGGTTGATTATACCAACTACTTTCTAAGGTTAACTTGAGAAGGCTAGTAAAAAGACTATCTTGGACTCTCATGTAAGAGAAAGAAGTTTAGTGGAACTCTCAACATTGTTGGTTGAGGCCATGAATGTAGGCAAAGTTTGGCCAAACTAGTATGAATTTCTCTATGTAATTATCTCCATCCCTTTAACTCTATTTTCTTTTGTGTGGGCATCTCTGTTTTGATTAACTAAAATTGTTTGTTAAGCTTTATGAACTTCTAGCTATTTCTGAAGATTGAAGAGAGTTACTTTCTAAAGTAGTTTAACCTGTTTTTTGCGCTTCAAGTCTTATGACTTGATAGATCTTGTTTGAGTTTTTCAGAAAGGAAAAGGTTTTTAGAAGGCACGATAAAACCCTCCTTCTCGTGCTCTCTACACAACCTACAATCCTGACAAAGCCATGCCTTTTTATGGCCTATAAAATAGGGATGAGGGAGTGATAGTGGTGTGTGTTGGGAAAAGCAAGGAAGTGTTAAAATTTTTTAAAAGAAAGATAGAGAAGAGTGTTAGGCTTTGTTAGATGTAAAAGCTAGAAAAAAAAAACAGAGAGAGTAAGGTCAGCACAGAGAAGTTTAGTTCATGTTAATTTCATCTGTCTATAATAATCAGGTATAAATGAATTTATTTTCATGCAAAATAAAATCATAGTTACATTTATTAATTATTATTACTTTGTGTACCATCTTTTTTTATATTGAAAATGCTCACTATTATTTATTATTGTCATTTTATTTTGTCATTCTTTTTATATTTATGAATCATTGTGGACCTAAATATTGATTAAAATAATACTAATAATTCAATTAAAAGTATTCTTTTATCTCTCACTAGTCCAGTGCGACTCCTCCATTTGATTTCTTCTCTTTATTTTACAACTTAATTATAAATATTCTTTCTCTTCTCACTATTCTTTATTTACCAAGCTCCAATTTTTTTTATTTCTTTATATTTATGTTATCCATTATTTATTCAAATTACTTCAATGTTCCTTTTCATTTACATTGTTATCTATCACAAGTTATGTTATTATTATTTCATTTTAGAATGTCTTGTCATTTCTATATGATATTTTGAGTTGTCAATATATTTATAGTAATTTCATTAAACAACCTATATTAATAGTAAAATATTAAATATAACACTGAAAATAATTAAAGGTTAACCTATTTGGAGTTAGACTACTAAATTAATTGTGATTTTATGATAACTCTTATAAGAACATGACTTTTATGCGCTAATGCACCATGTTGATAAAGATAAAGTCATGGACCATAATGAAAAGTTTAAAATTTAATAAGCATCATCTTGATTTTGGTCCCTGAGAAATTAATATTTAGATTGACAAACTATATGCTTTGAGAATATTATTAAGATATCATTTTATTGTTTTATCAAGCCTGTATTAATTTATATTTGATGCACTTTATCCAGCTTACTTTATCGTTTAATTTTAAGCTCTATTTTATTATGATTTTATGCATTTATATAGTTATTGTGAAGTCATGTATAATAACAAGTAAATAATTGAAAAAAAAAAGACATTTAAAACTATGTTGCTAATGGCAGAAGACAAATGGACAAAGATGTAAGATCCATTTATGTTATTTGTGTTAGTTAGTGTGGTGTAAAAGTCTAACCTCATCATCGTGATGTTAAAGAGTAACACAGAGAATGCAAATTTCTTAATAGAAGGCTTTTTACTATGTATGAGATAAGTTGACAAATGAAAATAAAAACTAATGTAAAGAAATAATAATTTTAGTAAAATTTGCATGACACGCTTTGTTTAGTATATTTTATTTATGATATGATATTTAATTATGTTCATATAATGTTATTGTAGCCTTATATATTTTCCCATGCAAACACAACTGAAATCAATTATAATTCAAATGTTTTCAAATAATTCATTTTCTACTGAAAATTTTTCAATTTTAATTTTTTTATTTATTTCAAGTGATTTTATTTCAGCCAAGTAATATTTAAAGGAAGGTAACTGCTAGGAATATATAGAATTATGTTTAATTATATATAATTTTCTCACATAAGCAACCCAACTTCATCATCGATAATATTAAGTAGTAACATATATATCACGCAATTACAAAATAAATCACAATAATTAGTAAATTTGTAAAATATATATCATGCAATTGCTTCTATATCACTGAAATAGCATTCCGGATTCATACATACCTTAGTCTCTTGTCTCATTGTGAAAGTGGAATAAAACTCTTATTCTCCAAACCCAATAGCATGCTCCACAATTTCCTGGCAAAGAACCTAAAAATTGAACTTATCAAATAAGGGTGAGTACAAAGATAGGTAAGAATGAAAAATAAATAAATAAAATGAAAGGCATCTAAAAACCAACTTTAGGGAGTAAAATAATGAATGTTAAATTAAATGATTCATTCCCTTACTGATTTTCAAAATCTTAAACTTCTTGGTCCCTTCAACTCCTTTTAGTTTGAGAAAATTCCCAACAAATTTTTTTTTCCCTTAGACGGATCCCTAGACGTTAAAACATTAGATATCAAAAGAAAGACCAATAAAATGCCAAAAAAACACAAAGAATGATGAAATGCATAAATAAATAAAGAAGTGAATCACTCCAAATCAGAGATTGAATGGAAAGAACAATCCAAGATTCATGAAGAAACAAAAAATAGAGCCAATAAAAAATGGAAAAATCAAACCTTTTAATTTCTTGTAACGTGTCAACGAAGAAAAAAGGAATAGAAATGAAATGGGGATGTAAGAACAAATCGTAATAGCATCGTTGTAGAGAAATATCAGAGACCAAATGAAAGTGATTGCAAGCCAATAGGTCATCTATGATCTGAAAATTCAGAAACATAAACATCGATTAATCAAATAAAAGTAAAAAATTTAAAACAAAAAATTGAACAAAATTTGAATTTTCATGATAACTTACTGGAATAGCAGAACCTTAAAAAGCTTTAGCTGTGAATTCAATGTTTGGGCTAACGGTACCTAAAAGATGGTGCGCCACTCGTACGATAACAAAAATAAAGTTTCATAACAGAAACCGTAGGGAAAGAGAGGATGCGTGGATAGTTGGAGGTACAGTTGTTTTTCTTTTTGTTGCATTGTTTGTGCTTGGACAGGCTCAATCATTTCGGTCCATCCTTTGCTAGTCACATAAAAGAGAAAATCATTGAAGCATGAGAATCAGAATCAAGCCAGATAAGAAGTTGAAAAGAAATGGTGGAAAGAAATAGTGCAAGAAGGAAGCAAAACGAAAGTGATTTGGGAAGAGACTTGGAAGTCATTGGAGATGTCAGCCCAACTTTGCCATGATCGGCAAACAAGCCTTAACAAGTATAATTTTCTAGAAAAAAATGACAAAGTTTTCTCTATTTTCAGATATTCCCAGATAGAATATCCCAAAATAAATTCATAGTATTTGGACATTAAGCAGCAGAATATGCCCTTTCAATATATAATAATATCTCAACATAGTCAAACCATAATACCAAATTAGTTTGCATACTCTATTAAACAGAACTCCAAAACATAATTCAAAACATAAAACCATATTAAGTTTACAAATCACTTCCAAGACATAATCTATATAGCTACATCATAAGTTCTCAAGCATAAACATAATATAAATCCAAAAACCCTGCATGTGACATATGGAGCAATTGACAACTATCGCTAAAATAAAATATGGGTTCCTCAGAAAGGCCTTCACAAGGAGGCTCGCCAACTTAGAATTTACTAAGGTTATGCCGGAGGAACACTAGAACCAGCACCTGTATCTAAAAAAAAAATGAAAGACAACGGGTGAGTTTTACAACTCGCGAGAGATAGGATATCCATAGTTTAGTAAATGCAAAATAAAACAATATAAATATAATAATGTATATGTACTTACAAAAATATAGTTCTAGTCATAATATGGAATTTCTTGATAATATAGCTTTAAATAATCACATAAATCTAAACATAAATGAGGAATTATCCGAAATAGAACAATAACAAGTCCAGACATAACCTGAGGTCATGTGCGGGTTAGCACCACACTTGCTAACTAGAGTCCCGTAGCCATATACAAGTCTAGACATGACAAAAAGGTCATGTGCGGGTTAGCACCACACCTATTAACTAGAGTTGGCTCATAGTCATTTACAAGTCTAGACATAACTGTAGCTATGTGCGGGTTAGCACCTCACCTGAATCTGGAGTTTCTCACGGTGCACCAAGCCTAACGGCACTGCTTTAATTACGGGTTCTAACTATGAAATTTTCCCAACTTAATTCAAAATCATGCACATTCCACTTCCATAATATTTTTACAACATAAAATCCATTCTCAAATTATATGAGATACAATGGATATAAAATAAACTCAAATTTAATAATTAACATAAGATGTTCTAAAATTTAATATTTGTTATAATTTGACTAAAAATATTTAAATAAATATAATAATCAAATCCTAGCCTCCAAATAAAAATTTCCATTTCAAACATAAAACACCATGGATGTTACAGGAGAATGAAGAGACGATGAAACGTAGTTGGAGAGTGAAGAGTCTTGGAGGTCAAATCGTGAAAAAGGTAGGGGAAAAATTGAAATTTGAAAGATAATGAGCGGAAGAAGAACAGTCTAAGAAATGCACTGGCAGTATTCTCCAATAAGCTCTCTCGTTCTCCATAAGCTCTCTAGTTTGAAATTTAAATTTTGGTATTGAAGAGATAATAATGCTGGAAAAGAAATAAGTGGTTCTCATAAATAGGAAAGGAATCAATGTAATTGGTGACTGATTTAAGATAATAATTGATTTTATTTTTTATGAAGATAAATATTTTCTAGAGATACGATTGAAAGTTTCTATTAATAGTACGTAAATTAGAAAAAAATCAAGGAAGGAATCAATGATAGGAGGCCACTTGTAACAGCTTTTCCTGATATGGGTTGACAATTGTATAAACTATTGGTTGATTTGGGTATCAATCGATAACTTTTAACCTATGAAGCATAGACACTGACACTAATATGGACATAACACATACATGAAAGACACATTAAAATTGAAAAATTATTGGACATGTCATACATATAAGTAAAAATTTAATGAAAATGATACATTATTCAAAATATCATTTATATAAGCTTCACTTATATTTTATTTTCTTATAAACTCAAAAAGTTATTTATTATTTCCATTTTATAACCCGTTCATATTGTATTTTTCTATATTAGAGTAAAAAAAAGTACATTTTAAATTAAATATATACAAACTTATATCATTAATGTGTCATTAGTGTGTCATGTAAGATCTGACACGAACACATGCCTAACACACAGACATGACACCTAATTGGTGTGTCCGTGCTTCATAGCTTTCAACTCAATTTGTGTCACAACTCGATTTTAGAAACGTGATCGACACATGAGATATTTCATTCCCACATAAGTCATGACCTGTTGATTGTTTTTACATGCATGCTCTGTTCATAAAAATCTATTTAAAACATAATTTCATTTTCTAGACACATCATCTACTCTTTTACATTAAAATTAGTCAAAACTGAAATTTCACAAGCGTGTTTTAACATCTGAAACCGTAATGCCAACAATATATGAATAAAGTCCCTCTTTTACGAAACAGCCACGAGTGGTAAAGTCATATACGTGTACCAAAATAACATAATAATAATGATATGCATGAAGTACAAAATATGCTCTACGATCTAGGACCCTGCTTGCAATGTCCTGGAGCACTCTAACGAACAATGATGCATGTTTCACCCCAAGTGAAGCTTACCAGTTGACACTCTACTACGGCTGAGAGGAAAAATGCTAAGTAGAATCTCCGCCGTTGTTCTATCTGAAAAATAAGAGAAAGGAGATGGGTGAGTTTTGATACTAAAACTCAGTGAGTGAATCCTCATCTGAAATCCCCTTCATGGGACATCAACGAACAATGCATAAATCATAATAACGCCAAGTAATACTCAAAAGTCTTAAAAAGTCAAGTGTCTATATATATATATATATATATATATATATATCAAATCATCATTTTACAAACTCAAAACTATTTTCTTAATTTACTTTCATACCTAATACCATATGAGCTCATAATAGCATAGCTCCTAGAGAAACAATAATATCTCTCTAGCTATGCATAATATTTGTGGTGTAACAAAACTCTAAATATAAATCTTTGGTAAGTGTGACAATAAATTCTCTGATATCTCTAGCCCAGACATACTTAGTACCAAAGTTAACGGATTTACTATCGTTAACATGCAGCCTGTTTCTCTATAACTATTGTAAATAAATTTGAATACCCTTAAAAACCTTTTTATTCTCTATGTGCTCTGAATCTATCTGATTTTAATAATCTATCTGTGGTTATGAAATCATGCCCAAGGAATCACCCTTTATAGACATTTGTGACTTCATACCTCTCCAGAGTATGTAGCCGTCAACCGTTCTAAATCTTATGAAGAATCAGACTCTAAAACATTTTGATTGATTATCTAAGTTGCATTTCAAACTGTCAAGCTCTTCATGAGCTAGAAACTCAATATCATGTTCTGAAATTATAGAGTCTAAAACCATATTTCCAATCCTTTTCTCTAAACTTCATATTTGGTTATAAAACTATATTATATACATAAACGAGTCCTAGAATTCATTGAAACAATCATAAAAATCTCTAACAATTACATATGTCATCAATTCTACATAAAATCAGTATAACAATCATGGTCATATGAGTTTGGTCAAAACCAAGTTTCATGCTCTAAAACCAAGAGTTCTAAAACATGCCAACTAATAATAACCTCAAACTTCTCGTACAATAATCTCTAAATTAAGCAATAAATCATATCCTTATGAAAATAATTCTAATTCATAATATGGAGATCACAAGTGTGAACCTACTCACGTGGAGGGGTGGAATTTGCAGAAACAACACTAACAGAACTGGGGAGAAGAAATGGCACCAATATCTGCCATAGAATCAATAGAACCCTAAATCAATCTCTAGATACTCCAACTTAACCTCATCCAAGGTGAAGGGACATCATAACATAGAAATCATGGAAGACACCCCAAGAACATGAGAAATAAGGAGAAAAGGAAGCAAAAACATAAACAAAACATAACTTAAGCTTGGAGGATGAAATATTCAAGCTAGATTTGAGAGAAAATAGAAGAAAATGGGGTTTGGAGAGTGAAGAAAGGTGAAAGGGCGAGTTTTTTGGTGTTTGGGGGTGGAAGGTCGTGTGAGAGTGTTCTGGAAAGGGTTTTTATAAACCTTGATCGCCTGAGCGGTAAATGACCGCTGAGGCGATCCCTACCTAGTTAACGCACCACCTTACCTCTGCGACCGCCTAGGGTTATATGACCGTTGAGGCGGTTCCAAGAGGTCAAATACTGGTATGTATTGGACTGGGTTATTTACATAATTTCTTAATTTTAAGTTAAATCATTTATTTTACTTTCCATTAACTTTAAAACATAAATATAAATAAGAAAATAACTCCCATTTGGATTCAAATAAAATATTAGAAAAATCAAAATCCTAACAAATCAAAATCCAAATTTTGAATTTTAGTTCAAATTCGAAAATTCTTACGATTTTATAAACTTATAGACTAAAAACGAAATGGTTAAAAGTTTTATAAAATTTATTAAAAATCACTCTTTAACTTATTTTTCTCTAGGGAACAATTACCGGAAATTTTGATCCCAATAAAATGGTTCTATCATATAGCCCTCCAAAGGCGTGTAGGGTTCAGACTTAGTGAAATTCAAGATCTGGAACGATAGATAAGGGTAACTGGCACCTTTCTTGGTTCAAAAAAATTTTCTAACCTTTTTTATATAAAACTAGGGTATTATAATTTGACCACATTAAAGTTTATATTATAGCTAATTTATTGATCCATCAATTGATTACAGTATCATGATTTATTCCTCCTTTTACAGGTGATTATAGGATAAATTAGGTATAAAATTTGAAATTGATTAAGAGAAGATTGTGCTCTTCAATTTGATTACTACTTATTATGGTATCTATATTACAACTATTTTTTTAATAAATTATTGAAATTAATGTCACGACCTGACTTAGGAATATGACTAGCATGTGAGGAGTCCATCATCACGTAAACCTTCTGGATAACGTGTATCTCTAAATGAATGAAATAACAAAATTTTCATTATGAAAACATAATTTCATCTAAATCTTTATTCAAAACCTGATCTCTAATTCATAAGACTGAAATACTTTAATATACAAAACTCTCAAAACATCTTAATCATATTCTGAAAATCATTTTAACACTTGAAGACTGAATCATAAGTACACCTCTAGCTTGCTACACAAATTCTGATTACAATGCATATTCTCAAAACAATGTTGAAATCTAAAAACACATAATGGTGCCATGACTTTATAATAAATACATGGCTTTAAATAAATGCATGACTTAAATCTTGCCAACACATCTACTGGAGTAGTACTCTAATACTAACATGGATCTAAACTAATAAGCCTTACTCCAAAGCAAGGCTCGCCATTGGGCAGCTACGTCTACCAGAACGATGACTAAACTATATCTACCTACTACTAGGAAGAAGGGAAAGGGGTTAGTCAATGGACTCAGTGAGTGTATTCTACCCGCAACCCACATAAGACGTCCAAGGGATATACATAATACAATATATATATATGTGTGTGTGTGTGTGTGTGTGTGTGTGCAACAAGCATAAATTAATTGATGTTTACATACATAGCTATCTAGGAAAACACTTTTCATTCTGTATATTCTTAAACAAACATTCCTAAATTTATTTTCTTGCATGAAATTATTTAAACTTATAGTGCAGTAACTTCTAGAAATAGTAATCTTTGGCTATGTCTATACATAGTATAATAATAAAAATGTTTAAATTTATCTTATCTCTATTGGCACCTTATAAGGTCCGAAGTTTCTGGTCATGCACAAAATATGTTCCATAATAATAAAATTTTCTGGTTATACATAATAAATATGACATAACAATGCAATTCTCTGAATTTGCTCTAAACTTTATGGGTTCCTCAAAGGACCCAAATTGGACACTTAACTATGTTCAATATCTAATTTCTTGGGTGAGATTGTCTCTTAAAGATAACTTGGTATTAAGGTTAATGATCTCTCAGCCATTAACTCATTGTCTATTTCTCTATATATAGTTACCATCTAAACTAGTTTGTATAGAAAATAAATAAATCTAAAAACTCTTAACACTTTGAGAGCTCTGATTCACGTAACTCTAAAGTCTAACCTTAGTATAACTGTGGCTATGAAATCTTGTCAAAGGAAATAGCCACTTGTAGACATTGTGATTTCAAAGCCCACAGAGTATGTAGTCACTAACCTATGAATCATATGGAGATCCGTGCTCTAAATTTTATGTGATTGAAATTCTAAATCATATCTCAACAAAATACTTTCATAAGTTTGATAACTCTAATGCCATATTTCAAGCAACATGTTTCAAAATCTTTAAAACTCTGAAATCATAATAACTTATTTATTCTTGAAGATAAATCATATTTTGTTCAATATTTTGCCAATACATCTTAACTGATACTCTAAAGCATAGTCTAAAATCTCAATTCTTGAAAACATAGTGATATCATAAACTTATAAAAATAGGTTTGATAAAATAGCAAATTTGCTACAATACATAATTTCTTAATAAATCCTTTCTTAAACATGTAAGACATTTCCGTAGCATACAACATATCGATTATGGTTCCATAGTTTTCTAAAACACATTTTCATGTTACAATCAAAAGATTCATAACTCTTTCAACTGGGCATATTTGTAAAATCACATTCATAACATATCTCTACTTGTATATTCATATCTATACATATTTTCATATCTAATTGCATGTTTAATAATCATAATGCATAAACATACTCATAATGTCTAAAAATAAGGTTATGCATTTGAACTCACTCACCGTTTGGGGCCGAGAGTGTGTGGGTACCACCAACTTGATCTTGAAAGCTTGGAATGGGACAAACAACTGCCATAGAGCAATATAGACACATGAATAATTTCTAACAACTCTAAATCAACTCTAACAACATTGAGAAAACCCTACTTGACAATAATGAGAAATAACAACCCCCAACTCAAGAGCACAAAGGAATAAGAAGAAAGAGAGCATAAACTAACATAAATCTCTTACCTTGAAACTTTGAGAAAATAGGATTGATGAAGGATGAGAGTGGACGGGGAGGAAATGAGTTTTAGGGGGGTAGGGTTTCGGTTTCCAGCCCCAAAATGCATGGAAAAGGGTTTATATAGGGGTGGAGGGTCACTTAAACGAAACTATATTATTTTATATTGTTCTAATGTCAAGAGGCACCACTCCTGCTATAGAGGTCCTGAACGCTATAGCGGTGTCAACAATACGGTTTTGCATTCTTGGGTCTTTTATGTATCTAGGGCCTTTCACGATACGGGTGGGTCCTGGACCCTAAGGCCATACGTATACTCGAAGTATTATAATTAATTATCAATTTTTATTAATTGATAGATGAACCATAGAATAACAAGTGTCACATACATATTTATATTGATATATATTATTGCTAGTAGTTTGACTGTGTGATACACAAGATGATAATAAAAATAGTTTGTCAATCATTATTGGAAATAAATAATTTATTCAAATATACCTTATTGAAAATTGAGTATATAAATTTATTTTGAAAATAAGTTTGTAACGCCAATTTTTTGTTTGAGTACAAATACCAAAATACCCTGAGGTCATTTTTTACCGGAAGTCGAGGGTAGCCGACCCCAGTCCTTGAATGGTTCAACTCAATGTTTGAAGGGGGATTATATCTGCAATGTTTGATATCCAAGGTGAAAATCTCGTTTTCCAACTTTCGGCTCAAAATGACCGAAATACCCTTGTAGTGTTTTACGTGGGTAAATGTGCCGTTGAGCCCGGAACTTTCCAGAAAGTTCGAAATGATGTTTATGAGTTATTTTTTATGGTTAGTCAGGCCCGAGAGGTTGAGCAGTTTTAATGTAAAATTACCATTTTGCCCCTAGAACGTGTCCAGTGAGCCTAATGACGTAATTAACCAAACCTAAACAATATTAGGCTCTAATCGAAGGTTAATTTATTTCGATAATTAATCTAGAGTCAAAATAATTTATTAAGGTTAATTAGAACCTAAGATTGCTTAGTTAAACTCTAATTTCATTCTTTGATTCAAGATTCCTAGTCATGGAATCTTGAATAATAATTTCTCTCTCCAATTCCTTAAATCAAGAAACTTTGTCTATGATTTAATTTGACTAGAAAATAGTTTTTAATTTGTTAATCTAGCAAGACCACCCCTAAATCAAGTCTTGACAACCATAATCAACCATTACCTCACCTAAACACTTTCTTACAAACTCCTAATCAAAACCTTAATCAAAGATACACCTAAACATATCATTAAACCACAATTACATGAGCAATTTCTTCTCCTCCCTTGGCTGGAAATCTGGCTGAATACATACCCTAGGAAATGTGTCACATGTTGATTTTATTTCACTCCAAAGACTATACCTCAAGCCATACTTTGAACCATACCTAGCCATGCTTCCAACCATGCCTTTGAATGACAAGTTTTTCAAGATATTTTTCCTCCCCTTGGCATGAAAAACGTCGGCCTTCCTCCTCCAAATCAGCCTCCATTGTTTCATTTTTCTATAAATATCAAACATTAGAGAACTTGGTTACACTTTAGATCATTTGCCAAGTTTAAGCTTTTTTACAATTTTCTCTCTTTTCCTCTCAATTCCTCTTCATCTTGTTCTTCTTCCTTCACCATCAAAGAAACCTTTCCACCACAACAAACAACTTTGAACCACCACTCCCCCACCTCAAACCACCTCTCAAACACCAAATCTTTCCATTTCCAAGCTTACTCTTTCAAGGAAAAATCATCTTCCTTGAGATTTCTTCTTGGCCAAATTCACATCATCATCCAAGAGAAGATTTTGTCTTCTTACTTCATCAAGAACACAAGCTTTCTTTCATCTCTTTCAAGACTTCTTTTGGTAGGGGTTTATTTTCAAAGTTTTTCTTGCTTTCTTTAAGAAAAGTTCTAGTTTTCTCTTGGTTTTCAAAGTTCTTCTCTTCCTCTTTCCATTTCGGCCTTAGGGCCCTTTGTTGAGAAAAATTTTGGCTTGATGATGAGGTTTCAAGATAATGGTCTTGTAATGTCATGTGAGAAAACCTCTAAAGCCTGAAAACTTGGTCTTGGACCATATATGCTTTTGGTTTCTTTCCTTTTCTTGCTCAAAGATTTCAATTTTCCTTTCCTTTTCCTCCTTAAGGTTTCGATTTTCTTTCCTTTCTTTGTACCAAGTTTGATAAGAATGTTAAGTAGATCACTAAAAGTTTTGTTAAGAAAATTAATCATATGTTTTCAAAGGCTCTAAGCTTACCCTTGCCAACCTTAAAGTTGGTCGGTCGTTCTAAGTGTTTACTCTAGATTGAAGCCCATGAGCAATAAAATGAAGAATATGATTAGTTCCTTTATGTTTGCTTTGATAAAGTGTTGATGTTTATTTCTTAATCCATTTTCTTGAGCTTGATGATGAAGTTCAACCAAAGACTTCTTTGAAGACTTGGTGCTAAAAACTCTAAAGCTCACTTTATGTTGTTAAGATATATATTGGGTTAAGGTTGTGATGTTCCTCTAAAGTCTTGCAAGAGCTCTAATTAAGATAAAACAAACTTGCACTCATATTTAAGTTTATGTCTTGCATATCATGTTTATTTTTGATGCCATCACTAAGCTCTCAAGAATAAATAAATGAACTTGCATTATCATGTTTAAATTTTCAAGCTTGCATTTCATGTTTATATTTCAAGTCATCACTTAATCTTTAAAGATAAAAATGAGTTTGCATCTCATATTTATTTTATGCTCTCACTTTACTTTATAATGAAGAGTAAAATAAAGTGCATAGCATGTTTATTTATGTCCTCACCTAAATACTCTAGAGCTCAAAAGACTTGCCCAAGTATCCTATATAAAGTTTTAGAAAATGGAGGCATCTCAAGCATGCCATTTCGGCCTTATGATGATGATGATGGACTTGAGATGAGTTCATCTAATCATAAGTGCCCATAGCCTATGTCTTGGAATTTTTCTAAGCTTAAGTGAACTTAAAGAACATTGTGAACAAGATTTTGTGTTTTAAATCTATTTCATAAACAAAATAAATTAGCTACTGACCTCACCTATATTTATATGATTTTAATGAGATTAATTGGTTTCTAAAAGAGTTTTGAGTTCCTAAATTTATCCAAGAGAAAACTAGCAACTTATATGCATTTAAATCATGAAATTATGTGATTATGTGAGCTATATCTATTTGGTTCTGCCTTGGTTGTTTGGCCACTGTATTAATTCTGTTTTATGGTGTTAAAATGTGTAAAATTATGTTTGAGTGAAGCAAGGAATGATTTAGGGAAGTTAGGAAAGAACAAGTAACTAGAAAGGACTTAAAATGAGAATTCTAGAACACTTAGATACAAAAATTGTAAATTCTGTTCCAGCATAATTGATCTTCAGGAAAATGGTTTATAATTAGTGGATATGTGTAGGAATTCCTAATAATTGGTTTAGGACTTAAATATAGAGCCTTAGGCGAAGACGGAACTTAGAAAGGGTCAAAGACATGGATTCTAGAACCCCATAAATGAGTGATAATCATCCAGCCCAATGTATGTAATGCTGTTTGGACAAGTTAGTAAGCATGAAAATTAGGGAGAATTACAAGTAGTGATCCCTTAAGTGCATAAAAGGTCTATGATGGGTGTTAAAATAACTAGAACACAAGTTTAAGACCCTAAGGGTCAAAGCATAAGATGTTATGAGATAGGAGATATAATGTGAGTGAGTTATCGAGTGAGCATATGCTTATGTTATATCGAGAGCGTGTGAAGTGTTAATGTTACGTGTATAAGGATATGTGAACTTATAATATGATTGTTATGATAATGCGGTATGTTATGATTGAGATGCATGAGACTATGTGATATAGATGAATGAGTGAACATGCTTATATGATATTAAAGATTTGCTTGAATAAGGAATTGCATAAGAAAGTATGTGTTCAATGAGTTATGTGACATGACTTAAATTTGAGGAAATTCATTGTACAACCGTTATGTTGTTGAATTTTCGTCAAATTTGAGAGACTTAAAGAAATTTTGAAAAGAAAGACTTTAAATATGACATGCGAGACACATTTCTTCTACTATAGTTAGGAGAAAGTAAACCCGTGGGGTTATGGACGTTGAGCCATCCGAAAGACAAAGTCACTAGTCCTAACTAGTTGATGCGTTTCAAAGAAGGAAAAAGTCCCATGATGGGTGATCCTAGAAAGAGATATGATTCCCCTCTTTTTCCCCATGTAAATCTAGTGACGACTAGTTAGGTTTGAGCTCATTCCTAGGCGATAGGTGATTCAGAGTTTTGGTGACCATGTTAAAATCATCGGGACAGCATGTTGGTTGGATTTTCAATGATGAGTATGAGGGTAGAAAAGTTAAGAAAGGAACTGAAGAGTTCGATTATGATAAAGTAAAAAATGCATATGCAAATGTCACATCATTGTCCTATTGATGCATTTTATCTAATTATGTGAGATACTATTTACACTATTAGGTATTGCCATGCATACATGAGATATCTATTGCATTCATGTCATTAAGACCCATGCTAAAAGATACCCACTTCGGATAATAGGATTTGAGAAACTTAAAATTGAACCTTATGCATGCACACCTCTTTCATAATAAAAACCGAATGGCTAGGGACGACGATGATAACACTTGTGTTAAAGTCGGGAGCCTGAGAATCTTGAATAAGTTTCTCACCCCCTTTGTTTCTCTTCGTGTCGTCTCCAAGACGGGAATAATGCGGAACGCTCGTGATCTTTCTTGAGGCGTGAGTGTAGGAATCACCTTATCTGGTCGAATCAGGTTCGAGCGGAAGCGTGAAGACTAGTCTAGCCTTGTTAAAGTCATGTTTTGCGTTAGTTGAACTTGCTTGATGTATTTAGTATCTTAAGGTGTCCTTATATTTATAAGAACATCGATGTTATGTTATGATTATGATATGATACTATAAGTTGTGTTGTGACTACTCTATGGTTTATTTATGACTGCTATGATGACGTGTATTTGGTTGCTATGTCTTATGTGTATTAATCGGTATCTATGCGCAAGCGGCTTGCACTTAATTTTTAAGTTCAAAAAAAAAATTTAGTCATATTTTCCTTACTCATATTTTAAAAGAGGAGTCAAAATCTGAAACAAAGACGTAACGACTAATAATTAACCGGAATGCGACTCGAGCATATGAGGTTAAAAGTTAGTTGTTACAAAGTTAATAGTTAAATAATTAATTAAATTGACAAAATATAAATATATTATTCTATTTTATATCTTATTTTGAATATCATGTTTATAAGGTTGAAAAAAATCTTAATAGATGACCTATAACAATAAATAGCCTATTTTATGAAAATTTTTCACATTTCAAAAGTTGAAATTATTGAATAATAAAAGAGAATAAGTGGATAATTTTATTATATCATAATCAGTTTATAGAATAATAAAAGAGTGGACATGTCTCATAGCCTCATTTCTATTTAGGATTTTGCCTCCCATCCCCCATTATCATCATCAGGTCCAATTCCTCATTTCCTATGGGAATTTGAATCCATGTGCATATTCGTAGATTTATTAAAAGAATTCCAAAAAGAAAAAAATTTTAAAATTCGAAACATAAATATTTATAATAACAAATATTAGTAATACAACATAATCCAAATTAAAAAATAAAAAAATGCATACACAATACAAATCTAATATAAATAATTGAAAAAATAAAGATGTGTTATCCATGTCCCTACCATGTTTAATAAACAAGAACTCCACCCCATGAAGACAAAATATGTCCCTATTTCCATCTCTATTGTGAATAATCTCGTCTCACATGTATCCATTTCATTTTTTTGTCATCCCTAGTATTTAAATCTTTTTAATAAGTTAAAAATATTTTATTTATAAAAACATAAAAATATATTTCCTAATTAATAAAAATAATCAATAAATTTAATTTATGTGATTTCAATAACATCCCTTTTTCTTGTACATACTTTTAGTAAATTAAAATATCAATTTTAAAATATATGTTATAATTAATGTGTTATAATTAGTAAAAAAATCACATATAATCCTAATTTATGGCATCTCAATTATTGAAGTAGTATATCAATTACACAATTATTTTCAATAAAAAGTTATGTAATTATTTAATTTTTTAAAATAATTAATAAATAAATAATTAATATCATTGTCAAATAAATGTAAATTGTGGGATTGATTTTTTAAATATTTTAATGTTGAAAAATTGAAGTCTTGTTTTTCAAAAAAACTAATATGAAACAATTGTGGAATTGATAAGTTGGAATGTTTAGGTTGTAAAAAATTAGATATGATATAGTGAAGTGTAATACCCTGGGTTTAAATAAAAATGTTACAAAATTTTTTGAAAAGAAGTGTCAGTTACCCTTTTCTGTCATTTAATCTGAATTTACTAAGTCTTGACCTTACACGTCCTTGGAGGGCCATATGATAGAATCATTTTCTTGGAATCAAAAGTCCCGGTAATTGTTTCCTAGGAAAAAATAAATTAAAGAGTGATTTTTAATGAATTTTATAAAATTTTTAAACAAGTCGTATTTATGCCAAAAGTTTGAAAAATCGTAAGAATTCCAAATTGAACTAAAACCCAAAAATTAGATTTTGATTTGTTGAGATTTTGATTTTTCTAATATTTTATTTGAATTCAAATGAGAAGTATTTTCTTATTTATATTTATGTTTTATGATTAACTTAAAATTAAGAAATGTAATATTCTAAATAAGCGCCCGAGCCGGGAATAGTAAGGTGGTGTAGCATATGATTTGGATGCTCTTTGGTGAGCGCAGTTGCTGATAGGACTATAAAAACCCTCATTTTGGGTCCAGATTATTCAGACACCCTCCACCTTCTCTCCTATAGAGAAATATGAATTCCTCACCTCCCCACTCGATTTCTTCACCATTTTCTCAATCTAACTCCATTTTTCTTCCTTTTAAGAGTTCAAGGTATGTATAGTTGTTGATTTTGCTTCTTTATCTCCCAATTTCTCATGATTTTAGAGGTTGGATTTAGTGTTCTTCATGCTTTCTTGCCATGGTGCTCCTTCATGAAGGTTAGAGTTAGATTTGAGTATCTAGAGGATGATTTAGAGTTTTGTTGCCTCTATGTCAATATTACTGTCATTTCCACTCTCAAGTGTCTTATTGGTGCTGTTCTGTGCATTCTACCCCTCCAGGTGCGTGGGTTTGCACTTGTGACCTTTATATTGTACATTAGAGTTATTTTCATGAAAAATATGATTTCCTGCTTGATTTTAGAGATTTCTGTATAAGGATTTGAAGATTTCTGTTGGACTATATGTTTTGAATTGCTGGTTTTAGAGCATGAAACATGTTTTAGATAAAACTCATGGGACCATGTTTGTTAAACTAATTTTATGCAGAATCAATGATATATGTAACTGTTAGAGATTGGTATAATTGTTTCAATGGATTCTGGAACTGGTTTATTCATATGATATAGTTTTATAACCAAGTTTAGAGAAAAAGATTGGAAATATGGTTTTAACTGTGTAATTTCAGAATATGATATTGAGTTTCTAGTTTATGAAGAGCTTGACAGATTGAAATGTGTTTAGATATCGAATCAAAATGTTTTAGAGCGTGAATCTTTATAAGATTCAGAACATTGACGGCTATATATTCTGTGGGCTTTAAAAATCACAATTTCTACAAAGGGTGATCCCTTGGACATGATTTCATAGCCACAGTTATGCTAAGGATAGACTATTAGAATTAGATAGATTTAGAGCTCACAGAGAACAAAAAGGTTTTAAGGGTTTTTAGATTTAAATAAATTTACTTAGCTAGTTTAGAAGGTAGCCATAGAGAAATAGGCTACGTGTTAACGTAAATCCATTAACCTTGGTAGCAAAGTAAGCCCAGGGCTAGAGTATTCAGAGAAGGGACCTAGTTAGGTACCTATTATTGTCACACTGGGCATCATAATGCCCAAATATGACCAGTGATTTATATCCAGAGTTTTGTTACGTCATGAATATTGTGCATAACCAGAGGAGATTTCTGTTTCTCTAGAAGCTATTACACTATGAGCTTATATGATTTCAAATATGAAAGTGAATTGAAAAAATTGCCTTTGAGTTGGTAAAGTGATAATTTGAATATATAACTATATAGATATATACTTGATTGCATAAGACTTTTTTTTAGTATTACTGATGTTATTATAATTTTATGCATTGTTCTTGATGTCCCATGAAGGGGTTATAGGTGGGACTCACTCATTGAGTTTTGATATCAAAACTCACCCCTCTTATTTCTCTTATTTTTCCAGATAGAACCATTGCTGCAAATTCTATCTAGCCATAGTAAAAAGTCAAATGGTAAGCTTCACTTGAGGTGAGACATGTATTCTGGGTTGTTTAGAGTGCTCCAGGACATTGCAAGAATCTCTAGACACGCTGTATGGTTTAGGTTTTGCATATATATGATGTGCTAGATCGTGTTACAAGATTTTACTACTTAGAGGTTTGTTTATGAATTCAGACTTTAGAAAACATATTATAAAACTCCAGACTTGATTATTTGCATTATTTCGATTATTTTGAACTTTAAAGAATAGGTGATTTGTGTGCAGAAAAGGAAACTTTGTTTTAAATAATTTATATGTTACTGTGCATATAGAGTAACAGGTTACGAGGCTTACGTGGAAGGATTTCTCATGTGTTGGTCACGTGCCAAGTCAAGTCTTGACAAAGGAGGTGAAAATAAATTTTGTTTTATGATTTTCAAAAGCTTTACACTTGTTAGAAACTCCCTTTCTAACTCGTCCTCATTTATAATTTTTCCTCTTATCCCCATTTTCATCCTCATCACGCATCTCCATTCCCCATTCCCCACAAAAATTTGAATCCATATTGGTATTCACAAGTTTATTAAAATTTCAAAATACTTTAAAATTCCAAACTCAAATATCTATAATAACAAATATCACTAATGCAACATAATTCAAATTAAAAGTAAAAATACATACATGATGCAAATTAAATCCAATAAAGAAAATTAAAAAATAAATATGTGTTAAGGTTTTCTTGTTATCATTAATACTATAATTATAATCATTAATTATAATATGTTTTTGGTAGCATAATTATAATCGCTTTGTTATCTTTAATACTATAATTATATATATATATAATTTTAATGGTGTAATACATTCAATTATTATTTTGTTTATATTTTTTATTATTTGTAAACTAATTTTGATTGAACTATTTTGTTAAATAATTTTAATAAAGATAGATATGAAGGTATGATTGGAAAAAAATAATTAATAATTAGAAGGTATATTAAATCAAAAAACTTACTTTAAATATTAAGATTATGAAAATGGTAGGGCATAATTTTCTCTATGAATGACACATAGAAAATTGTCCATGAGTCTTAATTATTAGTATTATAGATAGATTATAGATTATATTAAATCCTTTGAAAATATATTAACAATGATATTAAATTTTATTAAAATATCAAAACTAATATAGTATAGCTTGTATTATTATCTTTTTATTACTAATATCATTACAGTATAATGTAGCAAATTTTATATATTATAATAATTTTTAATAATTTATGTATTACACTAATTAAATTTGACATGCAAAAATAAAATGATATGTAATTAATGTTATTCTTTAAAATTTAAATTTAAATTTGAGAGTGATTGATTAATTAGAGAGTGACTAATTGATCATATTTATGTGTTAATTTGTGATATTAAATTTTTAGTTATAATTTGTTGACTATGATAATATTTGTTGTGATTTTAATTAATAAAATAATTTTGAATTAATATAACTACTATGTCAATAGTAACACAAATTTAAGGTTGACTTAATAATATCGATTTGATATCACTTTTCTAAATTTATGGACATGTCCAAAGCTAACATAGTTATGATTAAAAGATATACATCTCACTAACTTTTACAATATATTTTTTCCAAGGATTTAATTTTATTGCATTGTTAATGTAAAAATATATTTTACATAGATATTAAATTATATAAAATTAAACTATTCAATCGCTAATTACCATGTTTAAATGTAATTTGAATATAATAAAATAAAAATAATATCATATTTAAACTATATTGAAAACCCTAAAAAACCTCACAAATCCCATTTAAAATAAGTGAAAAACTTTCATACTTGAAAATTTCATATTAAAATTAAATGATAATAGAATATATGTGAGTTTATAAAAAAATACTCAAGCATTAAATAAAGAAAATTATCTGAATTTAAGTCAAAATCAATATATCATAGTAAATATTTTATATTTTTAAAATTAAAAATATATTTCAAAAGATAAACTAAATTATTTAAATCAATATTGACTTAATTCTAGAAGATTTTAATTTATTTATCTTGATAGGCATGTTTTCAAATAAAATATATAATTTTAAAATATCCATCTAGTATTTACATAGTTATCAAGGAACTTATAAACTAGTTGAGGTACTGGTTCAACCTGGATCATTGGTTAAAGCGTTAAATTGGATTTATAATATATATATATATATAAGTTTAAATAAAATTCAATAAAATGAAGCTAATTAACAACTTGACACTTTTAAGGGTCTAAATACAAAAATACAAATAAATAACATAAATTCTTAAATATTGTTCACATTTCATAATCACAAATCACAATTGACAAGTTCAAAACATAATTACATAAGTAAACTAGAGTGTTTTACATCACAAACTCACAAATTACGACAATACAAACAAAGTTACTACATTTTCTATAAGTTCAGATTAGAATTTTTTTAAGGTTTTTAAAAATGACATCATTTAGCAAAAAGCGAAAAAAAGACCTGTCCTCTGATTGCTAGTCATCGTTTTGATATAAACGAGGAGTAAACTGGGTCGTACCAGGATTGTATACTCAACAATGGCTCTCCTTTCATGGCAAGGTTTTTCTGAACTTTAGCCGATTTTATAACATTGAGTATTTATGATTAACATCATTGTGATAGATTACATTAATTGCAAATTGAGAATTGCATATTGATTGAAAACTATCATATAAGTTAATTTTAAATTATGTATTTATTGATAATATATAAATCACATGTTCCATATAGAACTGTAATACATTTGGAAGAAACCATAATTATATATTAAGCCAAATAATCTAATCATAAAAAATAATTTAAAATATATTAGAATGAAAAAATATTGTTTTATAATAAATTTAAAATATAGAATAAAAATTTGCAAATTCAACCAAAAAAAATTTAGAAAGTGATATTAGGATCTGATAATAAATTTTGAAATTGGGTTGTGAAGTAAGAGTAAGATTATAATTTGTAATTGATATCTCATAATTAATAATTAATTATGATTGATATTTATCAATTAAGTATAATGAATAAAGATTAAGGATTCAAATTTTAAATGAAAATTATGGGTCATAAATCACTTTAGAAGTAATACTTGTAAAAAAATTTCTTATAAGAGTATAAAATATTAGTAGCATTGAATGATTGGTTATTGATTCTAGCCACTCGAAGCTCGGCATGCATTCTTAAAATTGCAATTCACGGGTCATAATATATAACTAATTTAGATTCGCAGTTATTATTAAACATGATAAAAAAAAATGCTATTAGTATATATATTTATATTTGTAAAATTAGGAAATGAATTTATGAAAATGAGGAAGGGCAAAGGTGTAAATTAAAAGGCAGAATAAATATGGGTTGGTTGGTTGACATTGCATGTTGGTGTTGGAGGAGGGCGCGTGATCGATCCCGTTTGTTTTCAGTAATAAAGTGCGCGAAATTATTGTTGTGCATTCCATTCCATTCTATTCTATCGCGGTGGCCGGTGGGATCCTGTGTGTTCTCCGGTGAGATTGGGGATATACAGGCATCATCATCAGCAGGTCGCACGTCAGTCGGGAACAAAAGTTTGCAGGAACCAAACTACCCAGGCCAATAAATAGTATCTGAGTTGAGATTTGTGGGTTCTTTCTCACTCGATTTATTATTTACTTATTTATTGAAATGGAATGGATAGAATTATGGGTTGAGAAAATGCATGGTGGCACATGATAGATTAATCGATGAACGCACGCACGCATTAGCGTTAGCAAGAAAGCTAAGGGAAGAAATTAAGAGAGATCAGAGGTGCCCATCCTCCAACAGGCAACAAATTAATAATTAATATAAAGTTGATGAAATAACGGTGGTGAATGCAATAATGCAGGGGCAGGGGGCTAAGATTTGGAGCAATGAGAATAGGAACGAAGAGGAAGAGAAGGATCCGCCATCGCAACTGATCGGGAGATTCTTGGACCAACAGAGAATGTTGGGGGAAACATCCCTAGATATGGATTTGGAAATGGAGGAGCTCCGCCAGCTGCCTCCGCTACATGAGTCTTCTCCCATTTCCAGGAGACCTCCGCATCCGCATCATCCCCCGCTTCCCCAGTATCAACATGTGGACAGCAACAACATTCCTATTAGGTCACCTTCCGCCTACTCCTCCTACAAAAGGACCATTTCCTCCTTCCAAAACTCCAACTCCGTGGCTAACTCGAACAATTCTGGCTTGCTTCAGGCCAAAACCAGGTCTAGGTTGCTGGACCAATCCAGCCAAATGGCATCCGGCTTCACGGGGAAGAAATTAGGCGACGACGAGGAAGAAGATCCCTTCCTGGAAGAGGACTTGCCTGACAAGTACAAGAACGAAAGCACCCAATTCGGCACATGGCTTCTTCTCGAGTGGTGCAGCCTGATTCTCATTGTTACATCGCTCATAACCACACTCTTCGTCCCCTCGTGGAGGACTACCAACCTGTGGGAGCTGCGCCTGTGGAAATGGGAGGTCACGGTTCTCGTTCTGATCTGCGGCCGCTTGGTTTCGGATTGGGTCATCCGAATCCTCGTGTTCTGCATCGAGAGGAACTTCCTTCTGCGAAAGAGGGTCCTTTACTTCGTGTATGGCGTCAGGAAGCCAGTTCGGAATTGCCTTTGGTTGGGCCTCGTTTTGATCGCCTGGCATTTGCTCTTTGATAAGAAGGTGGAGATGGAGACCAAATCCGAGCTCCTCAGATACATCACCAAGGTCTTGGTCTGTTTTCTGGTCGGCACTTTGGTCTGGCTCCTCAAAACTCTTGCCGTCAAGGTCCTCGCTTCCTCTTTCCATGTAAGCACCTACTTCGACAGGATTCAGGAGTCACTCTTCAATCAATTCGTGATTGAAACGCTCTGGGCCCGCCTTTCATCGAACTGGAGAGGTTAGAGGAGGATGAGCAGAAGCTTGCTGTAGAGGTTCAAAAGCTGCATAATGCAGGGGTCAACGTACCCCCAGACCTCAGGGCCACTGCCTTCTCTGCAATTAAGTCCAAAAGTGGAAGGTTTTCTCGCCCGCCTTCCAACAAGTTAGAGGCGCACGGGATAACTATTGATAGCCTGCATAGGCTTAACCCAAAGAATGTCTCCGCCTGGAACATGAAAAGGTTAATCAAGATGGTCCGCAATGGGGCTCTTTCCACGCTGGATGAACAAATACTGGATTCCGCACACTCCACTCAAATTACAAGTGAAAATGAGGCAAAAGCTGCTGCAAAGAAAATATTTCACAATGTTGCTAGGCGGGGGTCCAAGTAATATATAATAATCCCAATAAATATTATTCATTTCTTTTTCTTCCTAGCTAGTTAATCGCCAGAAGATCACACCTACTCTCAAATACAAAATAAATGACGCATGCAGCTTTTCAATTTGTTTATCAGTCCGCCATCTTTTAGTACATGATAACTTCGCCATTCCTTATTGATCCTTTATTTTTGGCAGATTCATTTACCCGGAGGATTTGATGCGTTTTATGCGAGAAGATGAAACTGTAAAAACTATAAATCTCTTTGAAGGAGCATCCGAGACTGGAAAAATCAGCAAATCAGCCTTGAAGAACTGGGTGGTGAGAATTAATTTGATGTATGTGTGTGTGTGTTTCTTTTTCACCATTTGGAAAATGGAATGAGACGTAAGCAATAAGCCAAGTTGCTTCTTTGTATATTTCAGTCACTGAAAGGCACATGAGTGCAATGCCTTCGTTTTGATGCTAGTGTACGTGTATTGTTTAATGTTATAGTACTTACACGGTATAATGCATTAATTATCCAGGTGAATGCCTTTCGAGAGAGGAGAGCACTTGCTTTGACACTGAATGATACAAAAACTGCAGTGAACAAACTTCATCGAATGCTCAATTTTGTGGTTGCCATCATTATATTGGTTATTTGGCTCTTGATATTGGGAATTGCCACTAGCAAAATTATTCTCTTTGTGACCTCACAACTAGTCCTAGTTGCATTTGTATTTGGAAATACTTGCAAGACCATATTTGAAGCAATTATATTCTTATTTATCATGCACCCTTTTGACGTGGGAGATAGATGTGAAATTGATGGAGTCCAGGTAAGGTTTATCTCTTACTGTGTAAGTACTCTGCATGCAAATTTGTTTTTCATGTAAATGGATGTGGACTAACTTTGTTTCACCTATTCTTGTTAATTGATTTCAGGTTGTTGTAGAAGAAATGAACATATTGACAACCATATTTTTGAGGTGGGACAATCAAAAGATTACCATCCCTAACAATGTCCTTGCTACTAAGGCTATATATAATTATTATCGAAGTCCTGACATGCTAGACGAAGTTCAGTTCTCTATACATATCACTACCCCACCTGAGAAGATTCAACTCATTAGACAAAGAATAGTCAGGTATGTGCAGAAAAAAATGTCTATAATTTGTCTTGTATGCTTGTATGTGTTTGTCTAATTAGACGAAACTGGTATTTACTACAATGCAGTTACATTGATAACAAGAAGGAGCACTGGTATCCCTCACCTATGATAATCTTTAAGGATCATGATCAATTAAGCAATGTAAAAATGCTGGTTGTCCCAATGCATAGAATGAACCACCAAGACATGGGAGAAAGATTCGAGAGGAGATCCCTTTTGATTGAGGAGATGATCAAGATTTTTTGTGATCTTGACATTGAGTACCGTCTCTATCCCCTCGATGTTAGCATTAGAAGCATGCCTACCACTTCTGATCGGTTTCCACCCAGTTGGGCCACAATCACAAGTTGAGTAGAACCATAAATCATTCAGCCCTGTGGCACCTTTCAAATTACAAGTTTTTAGTAGAGAAAGCATTCTCTTAAGAGATTTTCTTTTTTTTTTTTTGGGAAAAAGATAGCGGTTAAGCCCGTTACCAACTAGTAAGGTCAAAGTAGCAAGAAGGGTAATGTGGGCCCAATAGCATCAACCCGAAAAGGTATAAAGGAGATACAATACTCTATATTAAATTCGTATATATCAAGGAATCCTTCGATCAACTAAACAGTTTGCACACTGTTCTCTTTGAAAAGCACATGGTTGAACCCGATCTCCTAATCTCTTTTGAATCCATTGCTGTATCTATCTATATTCTATACTAGTAGTAAGGTAAAGTCCTATTTATTGTTCATGTTCCTGTTCATCTGCAGTAGTACTCTCCCAAGTTTTTTTTTTTTTTGTTTATGTTCTAATTATTATTTTGTTGTGTCATTTCATGCGTCAACTATTGACCCTTCTTTCCCCAACACTTTTTTTTTTTGGTAGAATTTAATTTTAATACATTGAAAAAAAAAATTATATTATTATTCAATTAAATCTCTCTTTCTATATATCTTTTTAAGTAAATAGAAGAAAAGTAACTATATTTACTGATATGTTATTATATAATTGAATAAATGTAAAACTTTCTTATACTCTCATGTATTTTAATTAAATTCTTCTTTTTATTGTTATAATATAATATAATATACTACTAATATAACCAAATAATAATATAATGATATATTATCAGTAAATAATATATATAATGAAGAAAATTATAAAATAAATAATTATATCATATAACATAATATAAAATAATAAAAAATATATAAAATAAAGACAATAAATAATATAATTATATTATTAAAATAAATATGATAATAATATATATAAATAAATATTATTGATATAATATAATTATATATAATAAATTAAAAATACTAAAAAATATTAAAATTAATATTTCTATATAATTTTTTTAACAATTATATGGAAATGTTTGTTAAAATTTATTATTTTTTATGTTTTCGTTTTTATTTGACAAGTATAAATAAAAAGAATGTAATGACCAAAATTGGGTAGTATATTTGATAAAGAATGCTGAAATATATACAGCTTTCCAAGTCATTCTTATGCCTAACAATTAACTATCACAAGCAATTACAATCATATAATTACAATCACACACTATACTAACCCTATAATTGTTGACAATAGAATCAATCAATGGTACATTATGAAAGGGAACAAAATATCCTCCAATACTCCTCTCAAGTTGGAGCATGTAGTGTAGAAATGCCCAGCTCGCCCAATAGTTCATGAAACCTATCACGCCCAAGTGCCTTGGTGAAGATGTTAGCCATATGATTTTGTGAAGTGATGAAGCGAGGCACAAGCGTTTGATATTGATTACGTTGGCGAATGAAATGACAATCTATTTCAATATGTTTTGTGTGTTCATGGAAAACTGGGTTAGCCTGTTATATGAGTGCTGCTGATTGTCACAAAATAAAGGAACGAGTGCAATAGAAGTGACTTGAAGATCCTGCAAGAGGCATATAAGCCAAATGATTTCACTAGTAGTGGTGGCCATGGCTCGATACTTAGCCTTCATGAAAGAACGAGATATAACTGTTGCTTCTTTGATCTCTAAGAGATAGGAGAGGACCCAAGAAAGATAATATATCCAGGTGGACCAACGTGTCATTGGGCATCCTGCTCAATCTACGTCACAATATGCCTGCAAGGACATAGAGTTATTTGTAGGAAGTAAGATACCTTGACCAGGGTGCTTTTAGGTAACGTAACACTCTATATGCGCATCAAGTGGTGGTTTGTGTGGTGTACGCATGAATTGGCTGAGAACATGAACTGGATAATGATGTCAGGATGAGTGATGTTGAGGTAAAGTAAGCTCCTAACCAAACACCTGTATTTGTCACGATCCAACTTGGATTGACCCACGTGAGAAATCTCATCCTCACATAAGCTTTCTGGGTGACGTGTATCTCTAAATGCATAAAATATAATAGTGTCATACTTAAAATACGATTTTCCTCTAAATTAATATCATTTTTCTCTATTTAAAACATAATATTTGAATTCATAAAAACTGGAATTATCTAATATTTGAGCTCTAAAAACCCTTTTTAATCCATTCCGCTAATTATGAAATCATAAACTAATTCATCACATGATATTACTCTTAAATTTGAAAACCTGTAACCCTTGAAAACTGAATTGTAAATACATAACTGATCTATTACATAATCTAATCAAACCAAAAATTTTAATCCAAACTTAAACCTTGGAAACATACAGGAATTATATAAACTTTGAAAATAACTACTATGTTTCAAAATACATACATGGCTCCGAACTCTCCCCTACCTACGGAGCCCTCTAAGACTAAAATAACATAATCTAAGCCTTACAGCAAAGTAAAACTCACCAAGGGATTGCGTGGCTACTAACGGTGAAGAAACAGGATCTGCACTTGCAACTATAAGAGAAAGGGAGAGGGTGAGTCAACAGAAGTGAGTGAATTCTCACCCATCACCCACATGAGACAACCAAGAAACATACATAAATATAATATAGATGAAGCAATCATAAACCATTTGATCTTTATATACATAACTATATAGAAAATATATTTCTAATTCTTACTCTAATGGGAAATCATTTTCCATACATATACACAATAGCTCTTAAATCAAATATCCTCTTAAAGGCACCAATAATCCCAAAAAACATAAATAACAGGACCCTAATAGAGAAACATGGATCTTAGTTATGCATGTCAACCATGACATAACAAATTCTCTGCTCATAATCCCTCAAGTATCTGAATCGGATACCTAACTAGGTTCTATCTATACTCTGTGAGATTGCCTATAAGGATAACTTGGTACCAAGGTCAATGATTGTTTTTCCCAACCGTTAACTTACTGTTTGTTTCTTTATAGCTATCGTCTAGTCTCCAAATCATAAAAACTAATTATTTCTCTAAAACTTTATTCTAGGCTCTTCTCTGGGTTTAAAACTTTATCATATAATTTATCTACTCTTGAAATCACAAAATCTCTAGATATATATAAAATCATTTAAATATGAAAACTCTTAAAACTTTGAAAGCTTTGGACTCATATAACTTTAACAACCTGATTTTAGCACAACTGTGATTTGAAATTATACCCAAGGGATCACCCGCTTGGCAGTTTGATTTCCAACCCACAAAATATGTATCTGAGGTTACTACGAATCATACTGAATTTCATACTTCTGAGTATCATATGCTAAAGCTCTAAGTTCAAAACTTAAACTAACATATCTTTCTATATACTTGAAATCTCCAAAATCAAAGTTCAAAACACCAGGGTTCGTAATTATAAAACTTGGAAATCATATAGCATATTTATTTGTAAAACTGGGTCATACTCTTGTTTCACATTTCTCTAATATATATAAATATCTTAATTGAATATTAAAAAAGATAGCTTGAAATCTAAATTTTGAAAACATAATAATGTCATAAACTCATAAAACATATTTTATAAAAAGTAGAGTTGCTGCAACATATATTTTCTTAATAAACCCCTTCTCAACCATGTAAAATATTTTCCATAACACACAACTTAGCAATCATGGTTCCATAGTTTTGTAAAACTCATTCTTTCATGCTATCATCATAATTCATAATTTTTCTAGCTTGACATAATCATGTAAAATCATATTCTATACTTTTTCTTGTTTCAAATTTCATGCTTAACAATCATCATGCATGAAACATATTTATAATGATGAAAATAAGGCTATAAGGTCAAACTCACTCACCTAGAGGGAAGGGAAGTATGAAGTCAACACCAACAGAGCTCCGTGGAGTGAGGATGACACCAACAACTGCCATAGAGCAACCATAAACTCTAGATTAATCTCTAACAATCCCTGATAGCTCTAATATAACTCTAACAATATTGGGGGAGCACCTTCACTAGACAACAATAGGAGAAACAACAAGGCCCAAAACATGGAACATGAAAAGGAGAGGAAGGAAATGACAAAGCTCATCACCGATTTTGTGTCAACTTCTTTCATCCAATAACAAATTGAAACGGTGTTGATGGCTTGATGGAGCAGTTGTCAAAACAGTTGTCAGACTAAAATCGATGGTGCTTGATGAATTGCAAAAAACTCAGCAAAGTTCCCTTATGTACATGTCACATGGTGATTTTAGTGGGAATAATATCAATTATAATGCGGGGGCAATTATTTAATCAGCGTGAGTTTAGTCTTAACCGTGGGGTTTGCAATCTTAGCGAGCCTCCAGCCCAATGGAGTTAGTCAGCTCAGCCAGGGTCTGAGCCATGGAGCCTGGAGCTAGCCGTAAAGTTTAGCCGCCGTGGGATGTTCCTCAAGCTAATATAAGTTGTATGGCTGATCTAAAAAGAACATTCCACATTGATAGATCCTAATGCGCTTGCTGATGTTATAAAAAGGAATTATGGGATCCAGTGAAGCCATTGGAGGCTTGTGTATCACAAGCCATATCCTAATTTGGTCGATAGAGTTCCATTCCTCATGGATTCAAGATTCCTAAGTTCACTACTTTTTTGGAGAAGATGAGAAATCCACAACGAAACACGTTAGCCGTTTCATTGCATAATGTGCTTGAAGAGGGCAAAACGAGTTCTTAAGGATGCAATTATTTCCTTTATCACTAACTGGTTTGGCTTTTACATGGTATTCAAACTTATTGCCAAATTTAGTGCATAGTTAGGTAGACATGGAAAGTGTATTCCATGATCGCTTTTATCAGCAGTTGGAGGTTACGCTAGCCAATCTTATGAACATTAAGCAGGAATTAGCAAGCCTGCGCTAATTTCATGGAAAGGTTTAGTAAGTTGATGAGCAAATGTAATGTCAAATTACTAGAGCTTGAGTTTGCCGTTATGGTTGTAGGAAATATGCTTCCACAACTAAGGAAAATGTTGATTTCTTTGGAGTTTAGAGATTTTACTTAATTAACAAGTAAAGCTTCCAGAATGGATCAATTTGTTAATGAAAAAGAACAAAAGATAGCCGAGAAATAGAAGATGTAAGACTGGAGTCAGTCTCTGCGAGGATTATGACTTAGCTGAATGAAAGGTGATTGAAGAATGTGCCTTAATTTCGGATGATATGCTAGTAGTGACACTTCCAAAAGAAAGCTATTAGTTCTATCGCACAAGTTAGCCGAGGGACATTATGGTTGATATTAAAAAGACCATTTTGATATTGTTTTGCCTTAATGGATGATTTTGGGTTTCAGCCGATTGCGACGGTTAAGATATGCTTTAGTTGTGAAGCAAAAGAGTGATATTAGCCATTAGCCGAGAAAAATAACCCAAGAGTTAACCATGCCAGTTTCATTTGTTTTTGGTTGAATGTCCAAGTTATAAAACAAGGGGCAGAATGCCAAAACTAGTTTCGACTGATGATTGCGACTTAATTGATTGCAAGAGCAATGACACGATTAATGATAGTTAGCTGAGAATCATGGTGGATTACATTGGAGAGTAGCCATGAATAATTATTCCATCTCTAGCAGATTATCAACCATTTTTTCTCTCACAAGTACTGAACGATCTTATTGCAAGAGCACCATGGGGTTATCTCCACCTCAAGCAATGAGTCGACCAAGGTACATCACTTCATCTAGTTGGCCAGTGGCTCAATATGTGTTGTGTTATTTTCATTATCTAGAGGACATTTCTTGAAAAAACATGCATTTCACCTATTATAGCTAAAAGTTGGTTTCTTACAATGCTAAAGCAATGGTAGTCATTAGATTAAATTTTCTTGTGCAGGAGCCGTTGTTTTAAAAGCTATAGGATCAAGAGTTTGTTGTTCATGAATACTTGACTTGGCTATTGCAATTTTCTTTGAAACTTTGTCAGCCATAGTGTTTAGCAATTTTGTTAACTGGTGGCTACAGACATATCATTGGGATTAGCCGTGACTATATATATAGGAAAGATTTAGGCAAATTTAAGTCTACCAAACTGAAGAGTATTTTAATAATTTACCTTTAGATTTTGATCGATTAATTTGCTAATAAAAATATGTTAGTCATGAGGGAATATAGAGTTGAAATCCTTTTGAGCAAATGCATCACTTCACCTTTCTTCTTGCTCATCATCAGTTGAAGGATGCAGGGGGCTTATGTTATCACCAGAAAATGAGTGGGATGGGCTTTTGAATATGCTCCATTGGTTATTCACTAAATGGTTGATATATCATGCTTTTATCGATCTATTGCAATAGTTTAAAGTTAACTTTCATTGTGCCACCTATATATCCACGTGTTTAGTGGAAAGAAATAATTACTACATGCAAGCAATGTGTATACATGCTCAATGTGACACGGCAAGGCTAATGCAATTGGAGTACTAAATGCTGGAATTAGCGTGGTGAAAGGTTACAAGCAGTGAGCCGTGAAAGTTGCATGTAGCTGGAGTTTTTTATTCAAAATTGACTTATGCTCGAAGTTGGAAACCGTTCCTATGAATAGAAAGTTTATTTAAGATCGAAGAACTTCACAAGAAAGATTCCAGATCAACAACACAAATCTTTACATTTTATCTTTTAATTTTCTTCTTTTTTTCCTTTCTTTTTAGTTTAGTTTATGTAGTTCTCCTCTAAATTTTATTGTGATGCTTTGGCGTGAAATGTTGTAATTTGCTTCTTGTTCATCAATAAATTTCTATTATTATTCCACACTTGCCTTTGTCCAAAACTTATTCTTTAAAGGAGTTGGAGACCCACAATCAAGGGTAGATTTCCTCCTTTGCAATCGACCTACTTTGGATTAAAAAGTGAGTTTGTATTCTTGACTTTGTTTATTTTAGTTGAACCAAAAAATTCACGACAACAAACATGAAACTTTTTCAATCTAGCTATGTATTATCTCATAACAAATATTTAACTAATTATTTTAAAATTTAAATCATATAATAATGAGAAATATTATTTTGATTCATACTTTGTTTAATATTGTTTGACACACTCATATTTACTATTTGATTACATATTAACCCTATTTGGTCTTACACCCTATCCAATCTCGATTATGTTGTACCTATCCCATAAAATATGTGTCAAAATAACATTACTCTATAATAATATATAAATATTGATAATATAACTTATTTTATATTAATGATAAATCAAAATTTTTATGTACATGATACTTGGACCGTTGGAAATTGGAATTTGGTTATGATGGGTTGACAAGTTTGGTCAGGAATGTAAAAGGGAAAGGGCGGGGACGAAAATATGCCATCGTTCTCGCCCATGTCTATTGTATCCGTAGGATCGGAAGCGTGCCAGTGGCGGGCAAGATTCATGCTAGGATGAAATTCATTAATAATTGGACTTAAAATTCAAGCTCCACCTTGTTAAAAGTCTATAAGCTCGAGTTAATTTGTGGGTTGAATTATTTAAATATGGATTAAATTTTTTAATTTGATTAATTACAATTTTGCTATAAATATAAATGTATAATTTACATTTACATACAATACATAGGATTGAAAAAATTATCTAGTTATATTCATTGTCCGTAATTTTAGTTCTTAAAATGCAAGTGAAGTTTGATTTTGATTCTTGAATATTTCTTTTTGTTTCAGTTCAAATATTTCTATGATTATTTAATTTTAGTCTCTGCTACTAATTTGTCTCAATTAAAGATTATGTTGGGCAATAAAAAATTTCCGTCATCCAACTACGCATAGCAACTCTATAAAAAAAAAAAAAACTACGCATAAGAACCTCTAATTTTACATATTATATAATAATTATATGAGTTAAAATTGTACTATAAAAGTGTTATTGCCTTATCGGGTAGGATAAGATGAGTTACATATATATATAAATCAGATCAGATTCAGAGGTGGTAGAGAGGGCAAAGGCAACTAGCATCGAATTGGGGTTTCGCTGTTAACACTGAAATTTTGGACAAGAATCAAAGAACGAAAACGAAGTAAGGGAGGGCAAGTGGCTGGGGAAGGAAGGAAGAGGAGTTGGTCAAGTGAAGTGAGAGTGAGATCCCAAAGACACACCTCTTTAGCTGTATGTATGAATGCCCTTTCGCATCTTCTTCCTTCTCATTTTCCATTCCATTTCATTTACTCTCTCAATTCCTTTCTGATTTTCGCCTTCCCTTCCCTAATGAAATTGTTGCAGTGTTGGGACGGATAGTTTTTTTTTTTCCCGAAATATTTACTGGGTTTCTCTCGATTATTGCAACTTCGCAAGTTTATCTGTTGTTTCCACAAGTTCCCTTCCCTCCTCAGGTGGGTTTGCTTTGTCTCTTCTTTATAATTGAAATTTCCCTTTCTTTTATTCATCTTGCTTCATTATGCATTTGCTTGTTTGTAAGTTGCCCTGCTCTGTTTTCCCCTTTTTATTTTATTTTTTAAGAAAGAAAGAGCTGGGATTTTTAGCTTTTGATAAATGAATCGATCAAATCCTGGCCACTGCCTTTTCAGGCATTCCTTTCTTGTCTCTATACGGTTACACTAAGCTATATATGATATGATATGACTATGCCAGTGTCTTTGTTTGCATTTTGTGACTGTCACTGTTTTCTTACTGTTTTGAATTGATAAATCCTATTGTTGAGTGTTGACACAACAACTGGAAGAAAAATAAAATAAAAATAAATATAAATATAAAATACATACGAATAAGATAAGATGGTGAGAGAAAACATATGGAATACATTTTAGTTAATGATTTCATTAAGGGTATGTTTGGTTGATGAGTAAAAGTGAGGATAAAAATTGTATGGACGAGCTCCATGCGTATTATTTTACACTTGAAGTTCCTCTATGAAATTTTCCCTCCCATTTTACTCCTTAACCAAACACACTCTAAGAGAACAATAGGAAGTTTGGGAGTTTAAACTATCTGGTTAGTGATCATGTTCCTACTTGCTTGATCAATTTTTTGTCAAATTAAATTTTCACTAAGGAAGAGCTGGACAAGTGGCTTGAGGAGGCCAAGGAAGACGAAGGTTATACAATTCAGCAAAATTATATTGAACTTAGCTAACAAAAAAAAAAAAAAATTTGAAACCAAAAGGAATAAAGAAGAAAAACTTACAGCAATGCAGGCATCTGTTCTGACCTTTTGAAAATGTAATTATTGCTTATGGTGAGTTGTATGTTTGCATAGACATTGGCATGGCATTTGCGAGGCCAACATAACGAAATTTTGGAGGCTAATTCATATTTAAAGAATTTAAAATATACTTAATAAAGGAATTTCATCAAACTTGTAGAGGCCATGGCTTCTGCACCCAGCAAGGACTAAGGAGGCTGAGGCTCTGTCCCAGTTTGTTTGGTTTTTTGCAATTGAGGTTTATTGTATTTGTTAGTAGATTGATTTCATTAGCAGTTTGATTGTCTACTCTGCTTCTATAACTCCTGCTACAGATTATATTTTTCAGAGATAATTACACTTTGTTTCCTGCTTTTAAAATTTTGTGAAGGGAATAATGAAAATGTCGAAAATAGGAAACAAGAAGAAAACAAGATAACATTTTTGTAATTATTAGTGAAAGCATATCATGTGAAAATGAAAACAGAAAACAAACCAAAACCCTGTAGAAAACAAATTTATTCATGCATTTTGCTCCTGTACATTTATGGTGTTAGTCATAGAATGGTCTTTCCTGTTGGATTTATACTGGGATGACAATTGGTCAATTGAGATTAGTTTAGGTTTGCATCATAGTGCACTAAAATACGCGCACACTTAATGATGGAAATGGAACTATAGTATCCTATCGTAAACCATATTTGTAGTTAAGTAATTGAGATTTAAATCCGTTTTATGCTTTTTTAATAGTAGACAAGCTTAATGATGGAAATAATTCCCATGAAAAATTGCACAGTTCAAACCTTGTTTGTACAAAGTATGATCTCTGCTTCATATTCAAAACTGGTTTTTTATCTTAGGTGGAAGACCAAAGCGGTCTGGTTTCCATATCTAGTATTACTTTGAAAGCAACTATTGGACCACTGTTATTGAGTATAACCTACTTTCATGTTTATATTTTGTGATTGAAACATTATTTGACATTCTTGGGTGAGGAATATCTTTGTCTTCTAATAAATTACAGCTGATAATGCACCAACAACTCGTGAAAGATTGACACATGGATCTTTACAGCAAAAAGTTTGGACGAGGTAAAAGTTCTTCATATTAGCATATTGCTTTCTGTATAATATTTACACATATCTACTTTTGGTTCTTCTGCATGACATTTGATGTATCCATAGCCCAATTGAAAAATACTTGCTTAAATTTTCAAGAAGCAAGTATTCTTGGCCTGAAAGGTAAAATGAAGGGAAAGAGACCAGTAAAGAAAAGAAAGGAAGTTGCAACAAGCCTTTGTTGAATGCAATTATGAGATTCTTGTTGACTATCTGTGTGGGGCAGAGTGGAATAAAATCATACATATTGCGTGATGCCACATTTCATTGGTCGTGATTATCATTCTATATTGAATGATGGATTATGACAACTATAAAGCATTTGGAGGAGCTGTAAACAGTAAGACTAAAAATTTTCACTTTTATTTTTGGATAAAAGAAAGAGTTTTATTATGATGAAGAGAGGCAGAGTAGGCTAGCCCTTTATAAGCTGGGTTTTCACCCGAGCAAGTATGATCCTTCTCCATTCCTTGAGGTTGATGACCAAAAGCTACACATATATTCTGGTGCATGTTGATGATATCTTAGTCTAAGGCTCTTCCTCTGCATTCATTCAGTAGCTCATGCAGCAGCTGAACCCAAAACTCTCACTCAAGGACCTGGTGATCTACACTACTCTCTGGGTATTGAGGTTCAGCAGTTTTCTGATAGTTTTTTACATTTGTCCCAAAAGACATATGTTAGGGATTAGCTGCAGAAGCTAAAATGGAGATTTGAAATATTCCACAATTACTAGATCAGAAATTTCCTATGGTGTCAATCAAGCCTGCCAATTTAAGCACTTTCCTTTGGAAGACCATGGGAAGACAGTTCAGAGGATCTTGGGTTATTTAGCTTGGACTATTTTTCATGGTCTCTTAATGTCCAGAGCTAGCCACCTTGGCCTACGAGGTTATTGTTATGTGGACTGGGTTGTTGCGGACCTTGATAGAAGATTTACATCTAGATGTTGTGTACTTCTTGTGCCAGACCTTATCTCATGGTGGTTTGAGAAACAAGCATTATTTGCTTGTTCAAGCACCAAAGCTGAGTATTGTAACTTGGCCGACAGTAGCTGAAATAATTCGGCTACAATCCTTTACTTTGGAATCCAGTGTGCCGATTGACCTGTTACCTACTTTGATAGTTTGGGTACAGTGATGTTAGCACATAACCCTGTTCCATATTCACGGACTAAGCACATATAATTGAATTTGTTCTTTGTCTCTGAAGGAGTTCTACAAAACAGGTCACAGATTTGTCATATTCCATCAATAAACCAACCCGCTGATCTACTTACGAAGGTTCATGCCAGCTCTAGGTTCACCTGGCTTTGGAGCAAGTTGAATGTGAAGGAATTTGCAAGTAGCAAGCTAATGCCTCAGATCAGACACAGAACTGAAGCCAATGGTTTGGACAGTTCAAGCATAATTTTAAGATCAAGAGCAGGTTGTCTCCTCTTTAACATTTCTGCTACTTCCTTACCTTCCCTTTTCAGATATCTCCTTGTTCTCTCCCAGATTTCCCTCTATACTTTCTCTACCTTCTTCATCAAGTTGTTCCACTTCCATCCTTCAGGGATGTTCGGTAGGTGTCCAAGCTTCCTAAAATTCCTGGAACTGACCCATCAATTCCCGGGGGTGTTAGAGTATATGCGATTGCTTATGGTATAGTGTCAATGTGTGCACTGAACTCCAGGTGTAGCACTGCAACCATGTTTAGAGTTAGTTAGTTCCAATTTAGACAGCTAACATAAGAGGCTTGTAAATAGATCAGATCATACTGCAATCATTCTCATTTTCATCTTTTCCGAACCCTCTAAAATTTAAACTTTCAAGCGAGAATCTTAAAGATTCAATTGTTTCATGCGCTTACCTTTTACAGCTTTGTGGTATGTTTGGTTGGAGAGTAAAAATGTGGGTAAATTTTCCTTAAATTGGGGTTATGTATAATTTTACACATAGAGCACATCTATAAAAACTTATACCCCATTTTTACCTCCTAACCAGACATGCCCTTATATTTAACTGTAGCAGTTAGCTGTTGGAGCTCTTTACTCAACTACTTGTTTTTCACAAATATAGGTTAGTTAGTCCTTGGAGCTCTTTACTCAACTTCTTGCTTTTAAAAACATAAGTCTTTTGCAAGTCAACCAGAATAACCTCCTCTCTTTTTAAAACTCATCAACCTTACACCCATGGCCTTCAACAATGAGCCAGGTCTTGTTTGCCGCTCTCATCATTGAGAAATTAAATGGCTACAACATTTTCATTGAGTTGCAAAAAGGAAGATTGTCAGCTTTACCAAGAGGAGTATAACCATGGGCATATAAGGGGAGAATGCCTTAAGCAACTCGACTTGTCTACTCATTTTGGCCACCTGAAACAGGGAGAAATTATTCAACTAGGGTTAAGGAAAAGGCAAAGAAGCAAGAACAACTGGCCACCTAAAATAGGGAGAAACTATTCAACAAAGGCAAAAAATGAAGAACATCGGAGGATGATGAAGGGGACAAAGAAAAGCTATATGCCTAAAAGCAATTAAGCTAATTAACTCTTTTTATTGCTTGGATTTTCAAGGATAAACAAATCATCATATCCTTGAAATAAAAAATCAAATCTCATTTTACAAAACCTAAGGGTATGTCTAGGAGAATAAAAATTGAGGGAATGGCAAGGAGTGGCAAGGCTACAATTAAGTGAGCATTGTTTAGAGGGAGTGGAATGGTTAGTAAAGGACAATGTGTCTCTCTCTTGCCACTCACAAGCATGATTTTTTACCTTCCAATTTTTTTTTTTTTGGGGGGGGGGTGAAGGAGGAAATGAATGTAATTTTTCTTGCTAAAGATCCAAACAAGGGCACGGCATGCTTTCTTTTACTCAACTCCTCACCTTTTTTCTCCATTCCATTAATGTCTATTTCCTTCCATCATCTATAAAACTCTCAAACATAGCCTAATGTTAGCGGGGCAATAATGAAAAGAGAAGTTGAGGAATTAATGGTTGCTCATTCAAGTAGACTATGGTTAGAGTTGAGTAGAAAAATATTGACCTAGAGTTTCTGACCATTTTTTTTTATCAATGACAGTGCGTACACCAATTGCACATCTCAAATGATTTTTTTAAGACAAAGAAATTTAATCTTTGCCTTGTCCCATTCCTTACATTCAAGGGTTCACCTTATGTTTAAGCATTTCAAAATCTAAATTTCAGTAGTATTTCATGGTTTTATGTGCCAAACTGGAGTCCATTACTTCAAATTTAGAACCTTTAGCATCATGATTCAGGCTGCAATTTTAACACCTAATCATTTTAACCTACATGGCAAAACATTTTGCTGTATTCATATATGTACTATTTTCAATGTTTTCTCATTGAGGACATATATTTGTACCGTTAGGACCCAGGGAATTGACGGGTGCGCTGGATCTATTAAGTCACTTCAAACTACTACCCCATTTTGATTTTTTCTGCAAGAGGCCACTTCCTATTTCAATTTTGGATGCACAGTATTTATGCAATGTTGTAGGAGACACTGAAATCAGAAGGGTGATGGGATGCAATTGGATCAACTTATTCATAATACATATTTGTCCAGAGATACAATACAGCCTTTGGACCTAGATACTCTCAAGGAAGCTTTTCAACTCAAGGAAACAGCTCCCCTTGATTTGCCTATTGTAAGAAATCTGCTTTGAATGTGATCATGCATCTTTTGCTCCACTGTAGTTCACTAAATTTACCGGCATGTTATCATGGTTTCCAACTTCCAAAAACCTTTTAGTCAACATGTTCTTTTTGGTTATTGACCACATATGTGCTTACTCCTTGTATTTTTCCTGATAGACCGAGAAGGGGATTCCAAATATTGCAGGAAAGTCGAAAAGTGAGTCTAAAGATAAGGATAAAAGGCACAAAAAGCACAAAGACAAGGATAATGATAAGGACAAGGAGTATAAGAAGCACAAGCATCATCATAAAGATCGAAGCAAAGACAGAGAAAAGGATAAAAAGAAAGATATAAGTGGGCCTCAGGATTCTAGTGTTGATCCCTCCAAGAAACACCACAAAAAGGTTGAGAAATTTTAGTTTGATGCACATACACTCTTCAAGATAAGAAAAATCAGTGATCTAAAAGCCCTGTCCTGTTGTGAATCAATATAATTGATTGGCTTCTTCATTGAATATCTCATGAAATTTACATTTGCATTATACTGATGATGTTGTTAACCCTCAATTGCTTGTGATTTAGGTTCCAATAAAGGACATCTGTTTCAATTGATGCCGGCATTTTCATAAGGATTTGCTTTACATACTATTTGAAAATGTTGCAGATAATTAGTTCTAATTTTGAAACCGTTTTACTCGGTATGATTACAGAAAAGGAAACATGATGGAGATGATGATCTTAACAATTTGCGCAAACACAAAATAAGTAAGGTAAAGAACGGACAAGCTGTCTCCCAATAAGTTGTCAATCTTTTGTTTCCTGTCTCTTTTTATCTGTACAATTCTACTTTCTATCTCTTCTCACAGACTCACCTCTTCCAATCTTTAATGAATTTTTCTCTTTCGTTTCTTAATGTTACTGCAGCATAGGGGCTCAAAAATTGATGAATTGGGGGCAATAAAAGTTGCAGGCTAAAATGGTTATTTACTGTAGTTCTCTTCTTTTCCTGAAACGGTTGTAATCATGTCTTAAAGTTTGGAGGCGTCTTTCACATGACATTATCAGATTTCTTGAGGTACTTATCCATTCGATTACCAGTTAGAAGATTGATGCAGCCATCATGTGATATATATGGTAAACAAAATTTCTACATCTGGCTCTCTATTTTGGAAGGGGAGAGAGGAAGGCAGAGAGACAGCTGAAACTTATTATTTATAACAAATTTTAAGTTGAATCTAACTATGGCTGTTGTTCTTGTAGAAACTGATCATGCATAAACAGTGGTCTTCTCCCCAAATAATTTAGAAAACGATTGGCATTGTATCTTGAAAGCTATCATGATCCATCTCCCCAAAAGCTCGAGCAGTTGGGTAGAACCTCATGAATGACTTTATATATTAACATGCCTCCTCATGCAAGAGCCATTTTGGGTTTGAAGTATGATAATGTGCAGGCACATCTATCTTGTGCTGAAATTCAACTTATTTTATCTAGAAGAGTGCTGAAATTCCACTTGGTAGGTGCTTGCTATGTCATAAATTATCTCTCGTAAAAGCTTTAATTGTTAGGTATAGACACGTGAATAACTTTATATATTAATAAGAGCTACTTTTAGTAGATTCTCTAGGAAGAATCTTGGGCAATTCCACTAGCTTTTTGCGGATAAGAGTGTCAGAAAAGTGGGCAGAGTTTTACAAATTTTTTTGGTTTTGATTTTCTTGTATACAGCTTTTGTTATGTCTATAGTTCGAAATGTGAGAGTTTTTCGAGGTTGTGTCTTGATTTATAGGATTGATTCAATTTTGGCAGCACTTATTTTGTAGGCCCTGAATTATTCCTTTAATTTTTTTTTGTCATCACGGAAGCTCTCTCATATTAATTCATGTTTATCTCTGATTTTTTAATGTTCTAACTTGCCAACTTTGATAAAAGAAGATATACTTGGTCGTAGAGGTTCAGATACTATGTCATGAGCTCTCTCTCTCTCTCTCTAAGATAATCTAGCATAGATCAATAATTATGCTTGAACTGTTTGGCCATTAGCCAATGATCTGGATGCTGTGTGTAACGAGTATCAATACATATGATGCGACTAGAGACAGATGTAATTTAGATTAATGAGTACAAGAAAGGTTTGATTTCATCTTTTTGGTCCCTGAACTATAGAAAGTGTATCTTAGCACATATTAGCTTTATATATATTTTGGATATTGTATGACCAATTTTATTAGAACTTGATGGTAGGAGAAACCTAGTGAAATATTGGTGATAGTATCTGATCTGTTGTGCTTGTAGAATCCTTTCTTTTTGACAGAAAAAGGTTGTATAATCTTGGCATGAAAGAGAATATATAACTTGAGTACATGACTGCAATAGAGTCAATTCTTCAAGATAGCTAATAGAGGCGGTATTATGATTCTTGATAAAAAAAAAAAAAATGAACAGGTGATTGGATGGTCTTTGGAATCATTCCAGTCTGCAGGATGTATACGGTTGGACGTTACAATTAATTTCTGATCCCTTAAGACAACTGAAGAAAAGTTCAATATGAAGGATGATTATGATGTAGTGGTTTTGAATAGGAAGCCCCTCATATTTAATTAAACAATTGAGGATTGAGATTAAATGCAGCTGCACCAATAGGGATTGGGTCTGATTTGAATGTTTTCCATATTTCGGGGCCAGTGTGATCAAACTCAGCGGATACGTTCAAGCAATTGTAATTATTTTGTCCTTCTAGTTTGGACCTCGTAAAATGTAGGATTCTGATTCATAGACTGGCTGTTTCTTTAACACAGTCCATTTTAATTCATGTTGAGCCCTTATTGTTAATTGTTAGTTATATATGTTAGATGTACACATTCCCAAATTACTGCATCAGATATGTTCCTGGGTTCACCCCTTAAAACATCCTTTTCATTTATCTGAGAGCCTCTTATATAATGATAGTTAACACGAAATTAATATGTTGATATCTGCATGTCATTCTAAAATCATTGGCATAAACCTTGGGTATTGGTTTCACTCTGGCTTCACTGGAAGGATTCACTTTTCTGTTAATCACATCAATCTGGAAATGCAAATGCTTAAAAGACAATAGAGATTGCAGAAAGGCAAAGAAATGCTAGGTTCTGGCTGTGGAATTCATGCCCTCCAGTGCCAGTTTTTTATTTTATTTTATTTTTTTTTAATTTTTCAAATATTATTATTATTATTATTATTATTAATCTAGCAACGTTTGTCTTATCTCTAGTTTGTTTCAAGATATGCATTGTTGATATTCGCAGTATAAATGATATCTTCCAATTTTATGCAGAGTAGCCAGTGATCTGACTAAATATTATCTTGAAGGTGAAATTCACCTAATGAAGGAAATGGATGCGAGGTAAAATTTGCTGAAAATGGACCCATTTTTGGTATTAGTGACAACTATCTGATTTAATTGCAAGTAACTTGCAAAACTTCGGTATCTGTTTTCCCAGTTTTTGGCCACTGGATACCTCAACATGTATTCGTCAAAATTCTTTGTAGATTTTCTAGTTTATATATATTTTTATAGATTAAATTAGAACTAGCGGCTGGTTTATAATGGCTTATTTTAACTATGCAGAAGGCTGTATGTATAGATTCAAAGGCTTAATATAGCACTATTATTTGGTTTCCCTTAAACAGTTTTATATATATTGTAAAGCAGCTATAGTTTAAGGCTAAAGAAAGCAAAGATTACTATTTATTTGAGACCAAATTTAAGGTGATATTCATTTCTACTCATTTTATTCTCTATAGTATGTATGTATTTTTACAAAATTAACTAAAGAATAGTTAAAGTAAATAAAAATAAGTAATTTTACTGAAATAAATAATCTAATTTGGTTAAAGTTTGATGTCATTTAATCAAATCTATCTACTGACATGACCTTTCAAACTACTAGTTTTGAGTGTCAACTATTTTTATTGAGAACCTAGTTTATATGCAGTATTGGGATTTCATTAAAGTGGCAAATTATAGTGGATGGTTATGATAGTGGATAATTACTTTATGTGATTGTCACTATAAAATTTTATTGGTTGATAATGTAAAGTTTTTTATACTATTAGTGCATAGAGTTGAGGAACCATTTGATGCATAGGATAAGACTTGATTATATTTAGAAATACTATAAAGTCTATTTTTATCATATGTTTGATGTCACGTATAAAAAATAGAATAACTTACACTTATCTTCGAGGTTTAGTGTAATTATATCCAGGTATTCTCTATTTTACAAAACTATCATTAATCTCATTTGAGGTTTATTAAAATTATATTGATATTTCCTTAATCCTAATTCGTTAATTTAAATGACAAATAAGATTACATGAAATATATATAATATAATATAATTATTAATAAAAATTATAATATTTTGGTAGTATGTAACATATCAATTGAATAAAATATTTTTTATCACATAAAATTTATAATTATAACTTATGATAAAAAAGGTATTCTAGTTAATATATACATCAAATATTGCTAAAATGTTATAATTTTATTATTAATAATTATATATATACCACTTTTTTAATTTGTCATTTAAATTAACAAACTAGTGTATACAGAAAAAGTCAATGTAATTTTAGTGAATTTAGACACGTCAATGATAGTTTTACAAATAGAGGAATGTTGAGTATAACTATACTAAACCTCAAAGGAAATTAATATAATTTTCTCTAAAAAATAAAATGTTTGGTCTGACTACTTTTATTCTACAATTATAAGATTATTAAGTTATTAGGTTCAAGAGACTTAATTATAGTTGATAATATTATTTTTACTATTCAATCCAAAATTAACTATAACTTACTATTGTGTGTCACTAATCTGTTCTACATGCGGCGCCCGCGCCTATTTACCGGCTGTTGTTGCAGCCGTCTTGTGGCTCACCATTGGCTTGCTACTTGTCATTTGAAAAACGATTATTGTCTCACTTTTTCATTAGCATTAATAGCATTCCAACATATGGTGCACCAAATACAATATAGAATAAAAAATTATATAATGAATTTTCTTGTACTATTATATTTAATATTATCAGATTTTATCTTATATGATACATTGAATAGGACTTAAATTATTTTATTAATGTAATAATATATAATTGAATAGTAGTATAAAATTCTTTTACACTATTAATATTTTAAAATTTAATTCATAAGTAAAATTTATTTTATTTTCATTCACTAATAGGCAATTACAAAATTTAGATTATGCATATTGTCATAAACCCAATAAAGGCCTAGCCCTTAATAACGGATTGACTTATTAATAAACTAATGCAAAATAAGGGTGAGTTTATTTCATATTTCTTTTTGAAAATAATGATTATAAAATTTAAATTTTACGAATTTCTCTACTATCCCTATAAACTTTAAGGTATGGGTTCTTTTAGTTAATTTGTGCCTTAAAATTTGTCAACTATCCCATTACTTAAAATTATTAATATTTAAAAAATTCATGATTAAATCACAAATTTTGAATTCAAGAAGGTAGTAATATCCTTGGGGCATCAAAACAAATACCTTAAATTTTATATATAACAAAAAAAATGAAAAACTGATTTATTTTAAAAGTTATTATTTTTAACTTATACCAAAACAATATTTAAATATGTGAAAAAAAATTTTAAGTGAAAAAAATAATTTTCATCCTAAAAATTCTCATCCAAAAGCCCCCTAAATCGTATGTTATCCTCTAATTAAATTCTATTTGTAAAATTTTTCAAATAATAAATATAAAAATCAACAATATTGATAAATAATGGTATAATTTTTTTTTCTAATATTACTGTACCAAAATTAAATCCATTTTTAATGTTTGCATTATATATACATAAACAGGAAGAGTCATACCTTTTGCATTGACACAAAAACTAGAAATAATCAAACCTCAGAATAACTGCATGTATACAATGACAGCGTTCGCAATCAATAGGGCAATAATTCCGTCTGCAACTAGCAAATAGCACTCTTATGTCGAAAGGAGTCCAGGGAAGGATTGCCCTCGTCCTGATAGGCGAAATTCTTCATGAAGATATTATTCGCACTACTTCCGCCAAAATAGAAGGTATAGGAAGTAATGAATCAAAAATGGTTGCAACACTCCTTTACCGCGACGAGTTGTGATAGGAGGCCCCCTCTTTTTTTTTTTTTTTCCTTTTATAAGACGATGAAATATTATTCCAGATCTACGGCAATAATGCTTTCAAAACAGAATTCCCTGCATGGAACATCTCAATTTGGATTTGCATGACTATATGATACAATTTTCGTGTAGCAAAACATCGTACAATTCCCAGTAGACCATAGATATTCAATCACCCCTATTTTTGCAATCTGATTTTCTCTGTTTCGCAGCAAGTCGAGGCCTTAGCTGTATGCCATATAAATAAGAATCACTCAGCCATGAGACCCAGGCTACTAATTAATCAACAGAGATTCCTTTGACATAAAACAATTATCAAATCAAACAGTTTTAACTTACCATTTCTATATACTTGAGTTGCTTTAGAACTTGATCTGTTTCAAGCTCCTGCAGCAAAATAAATAGCGGAAATAAAGGATTTAGCAAGATATTTGTCAAAAGCAACACAAAACTACTTGCAAACAGAAAAATGACAAACATGCATAGCTCGAACCAAAAAAAACTTGAAACTCTTCCAGCAGCACTTGTGCTAATGGGTCGGCCCCAAAACTTAAAAATCATATCATATGCACAAAGGAATCATATTCAAAATTTAATGTCCTGAATAAAAGCAAAGATCTGTAAATAGAAATCAGAATTTATAGCAGGTTCCCTCCTTAGATGTATAAGTAAAAAGTTTACAATTTAGATGGGAAAAAAGAAAAAGAGATGGACAAGAAACACAAGAAAACATTATCATCAATGAGACTCTGAATGAATATTGATCTCTTTGAACTAAAACCAAGACCATGAAAAGGCAAATGTACCCTTTACACCGGGTGCACCAGAGATGATTACCAACAAAACCAATAAAGCACACAATAATAATAATAACAGTATGTATTTTGCATCGAGGGACTGCTTTATGGAGTGTTTGATGACCCTTTCCTCCAGAAATCAGAATTTCTCTAATTTATGACATACATACTACTATGAGGGAAAATACCTTGCTATATGCAATACATGGAAGGTGGATTTAGATTCTCCAAAGTGAGAATAGTTGTAAGTGAAAAGGTGGGGGTTAACCATTCTTGGATCATTTGATGGAATCGACACACAATGTTAGTTATTGATCCAAGGATAGTTAACCCCCACTTTCACACCTTATAACTACTCTCACTGTAGAAGATTCAAATCCATGGAAGGCACAAGACTATGACAACACCACTTCGACATCTACAATCTAATATCAGAATACTGAACTTCTACATCAAATCTTTTAAATAATAAATCCATTTTTATATATTTGAACACGTCAAATAAATCCTAGATGTAATATGTTCTTTTGATTTTGCCATGTTGCCATCATCATATTATGTTGTGCGCATGTCTGGAATTCATGTTTATGCATTCTATTCATCCATGCTAATGACAAAATTGTGCATGCAGGAGCATATTAGTCCGGCTATATTCAACTTAAGGTTTAAAACAATTCTCTAATGATCAATAACCTAAAATCAAATTCACACATCTTTTAGTCGAATTACAGACTCATTCAACACTTGGTTTTAAAATCTTTTATGTTGGAGAAAACTTGCTGAGCAGGCAGGTCAAAACAAAAATCCAGAGTTCCGACTGAAGATTAACAAATTCTAACACCATTATGATGAGACAAATGCCAACTAGGTTTCTGCTTGAAGTTCCATGGTCCCCCTACAATACCTAGCATAAAATATAGCTTTTCCTGAACGACAGTAATCTGAAGGGTTAAAATATATTTCACCTGAGGTACTGCACAATCAGCGTGAGATGGATCCCAATAGATAGCACAGAAGCACTCCCAGTCATCAGTTTGAACTTCAAAAAGTGGAACTCTGCCAAACAAATATTTTTGCTAGATTAAGATGTCTGGAACACAATCAACGAGAGATTCATTCTCACTTTTAAGATGATTCTATTTCTCACACTTCATTCATTTCTCCCTTGTGTATATGAATCATATCAAAAGATAGAAGCAATATGAACAACAGGAAATTAGTCAGAAGTGTGTGTGATGATGGGGAAAAGGGGATTGAAAATATTTAAGTCAAGTACCAAAACAAAAATATAAAGTACATGTTTTTGTCCTTCCCTCCACTCTAAAAGTCAAAGGTTGGCTTTTGCACACATAAAATTATCCAGACTAGGAACAATGCCATGTGACTTACCTACGCCATTTTCCACACATGTTTCCATTCGCTCTATCTATAATCTCCCGACACTGAAGCCAATTACCAATGGAACTGAGTCTAGTTGGATTTCTTTGATTCTCTTCCTGCAAACCCGAAATGCATTTCCATCACTTAGACTAAAAATGTAGATCATAAATTAAATAATCAAAACCTTTACCTGCAGTCTAGAAATTTCTGAAGAATTGATTTCCAATGGCTCACGAAGTTCATCTTCATCACTACAAGAAAAAATAAATGTTGGTGACAATGTAGTAATAGCAAGAGTTCATATTCAATCCAATATAAGAGACATGTAGTACAATCAATGGATTTCATGGAAATATTTGGTTACAAACATTTGTGATTAAAATAGACAACAGAAGATACCTTCCTATTGGGCCTGACCAGTCAAGTACTTCTGCTTGAAAACCTTTACCAACCCGCACACTGGTTGTATATGGCTCAGTGTTTCTGAGCATCAACAGTATGGGATTCAATTCAGCCTTAACTGAGGCAGTTCTACATTTTCCCACTTCATTGTGGATACCTGGTGATTTGATGATTGTCTCCTTGAGAATTTTCTGCCTTTTTTTAAGACATGAATGACAAAACCACTCATCAATTGGTAATTTTTTCAAGCGTGGATTGTAGCAAGATGGATGATATGCATCTTCGCAATGATCACATAAAAGCATCTTCAATGAACTGTCTAACTGTCCACATGTTTTGCATGACCTGGAACAGCAGCTATTACCAGGGGTAAGAGCATCTTCCACAGAGGCAACGTTATCTGCTAAAGAATCTCCTCCAAGGAGTCCATAGCTTCTTAGAATATTTATGCAGAAATCCTTTACTGTTATCTCTTCCCTTGTGACATCGATAACTATTGCACTAGATGAGGAGCATTCACCAGTTTCACCCATTTCAGTTTCTATTGAAGCTGAAACAAGTTCCATATTTGATTCTGAAGAGGAACAGCTATCATTTACACTGTCAATACCTAAATTTTTCTGCATGTTATCTTTAGCTACTCCATCACATAAGACAGAATGAACACCAGGATCTTTAACCATTTCAATTTCATCCTTAACTTGAAAACCAACTGGCTGATCCTCAGCTGATGATAAATGCAAAGATGAACTTATGACTGAAGGGTACTTGGGACTTTTCTGCACATTCATTGGTCCTAGCTTGAAAGTGGGGCATTTGAGCCCACACGTAGCTTCTTTCTCCTGTATACCATGGGAGGTGGAGTATTATCAGTCATTATACTTGCAGTTGATGGCTGACCTAAGCCACTTAGACAGTTTGAGATGCAAGGATTATCAGCATTCCTCCTATCTTCTTCCATTGATTCAGCTTTTGTACACCAGTCAAAGGGGCACTTACTGCATTTCAGGCACCCCTGCCAAGTTTGACCACAAGGCTTCTGGTCACATAGAATATCTTTCCGATCATCAGATACATAACATAGACCAGCTTCAACTGAATTTAGAAGTGAACTTTGTATTAACATTATCAACTGAAACAAATTCAGAACAAGAATGTCGTATAATGCTACAGAGCACCAAAACTACAGAGTCCAGGAAACAGCATTTCCATGTTTCAAATTCAAGATTGTTGAACCATTGGAAGCACGTCAGTTAATCACTTCCAGTCAACACATTGATGGCCACCTGATCTGAAAACAAAAGAATAGATATATAAGAACAAAGTATAAAATGTGAAAATACAATTGCAATCATAAATAACTAGAGACAGCACTGTCTTTAGCTACAAAACAAAACATATGACTCAAAACCAGTTAGGATTTAAGTTTTCTGACCAAATCTTATGGACTAAGCCAATTACTACTTATTTCCAACTCTTCAATGAAATGAAGCCCTTGGTTTGCCCACATGTCAATCAATCAATCAAATGCAAAACCAACCCAGCAAGCTTGAATCCTAACTCATGTCATCAAATATTCTAATCAAACTATTTCCAAAATAAATAATCACTGCTTGCAGTTAATTCCATTGTTCCAAACTGCAATCAGGAAAACAACACTTGATCTCCAGGGTTATAAACAATAGATGCAGAAATGTCAATCCCAGATACAGCTTATGATTGAAGATTTCAAAATCTGTGAAACTTCAATAAACTTGGCCAACTAAGTTCTATTTGAAGCAAGAAAATGAGATTCAAAGAATATGCAACAACCATAGTTTAAGCGTAAAATATTTATAATACTACTCACATGTATGGTCGGAAGTTTTTGAGTGGAGGGTGAGGAAAATAGAAAGAGGGAGGGCCTGGAGTGTTAATTTCCTTTTTGGATATTTAGGTATCCAAAGAAGGGGGAATAAAAGGATAGAGAACAAGAGTTACCCCCTGCTCACCCTCTAAGTTAAGACGGTGCAGGGGTATTTTGGGGCCTTGAAGGGAATTCTCCCTCCTTAAAAGCCTTGCCCTTCCACCACCTTGCCTCACATCCAAATAAAAATAAATAAATAAAAAGCCAAAAACTACTCCCTTGACATGCTTGCTACCAAAGGTGTATATCACTATCAAGACCAGTTCCTTCTAAAACAAAGTAAATCAAATTTATAAAGATGACGCAAGACTTGATCATCCAGCAAAAATTACCAGCACCATATTTTATACCCCAATTGTTTCTACATAAATTGTCTCCCTTAAAAGGAAGGAAGAGATTGTGTGATGGAAAATTACTTGGCAATAGAAAAGCCTACCTTTACCCATTAAAAAATGTTTAACCTTCTATAGAATTAGCAACAAGAACTAGAACATGTAAGTTATCACCCTTACAAGAATCAGGCCATGTCCATGTCATACTATATGAACATTGAATTCACCAAAGACTAATTTATAATTTTACAATGCAAATACAGGATCTTATTGCTCTGCAATCACATTCAGCAATGCACGTATAACAAGTGCTTGCTGGCTTCTTGTTTCCATCCAAGCAAGTTAATTACAATCCATGGTCCAATAAAAACTCCCACAGGATTGAAATAAATTTATCACATAGTCTCTCCTCTAGTCTTGGAGACCAATCCATACGAATCAGATCGTTTCTTATCCATCAAAATATTCCGAGAACTATCAGAAAGGGGACAGAGTACGGGAGTTATGGTTCACAAGGATGTATCAAGATGTAAGACAAAGCCCTATTATGGATCCCACCAGCATTCCAAATTCAATATCCTTCCTTCCTTCTTTAGTTAGTAAATAATAATAATTCGGAATGCTCACAAATGCCACACACAGTACACAAAAAACGAATTCATTCAATAACCAAATTTAATTTAGGGCTTGAAGGCAGAGTAAATGTCAGCGGCATCTCCAAAGGGCAAGAATCACAAGCAATTCAAACCAACAATAAAGAAATGAAATCTGTCTAACTATAGCTATAAAGAAGACAATACAATACACTATAGTTTGCAATGCAATTGCAGGCAGGAAGGAAAACATAAACAGTGAAACAACAAAGAAACAAACTATTCAAACATGATATGAGACAAGAGATGGGAAACGAAGCAACACCTGACCGGATCAGAGATGGAAAGGGCTTTCTTGGATTGAGTGGAGGCTTGAGAGAGACCACAACTCACAACTCACAATTCTCAAATAGGTTTTGTTTTAACTTGACACGATAACCCAACCCAACCCCCTTCCTTCGCATCACCTTAGCATAGCATCAAACCTTGCATAAATATAGATATATATGCATAGACCCAAAAGCCAATAACCCTTACTCGTTTCTTCCTTCGTCTTTCTTGCACCAAAAACTGCCTGCCTCCCAATTAGACGCACACAAATATACGTATGAATGTGTTAGGCAACGATGCACCCTTCTCTCAATGGGGAATTCTTGATTTACACATCCATGTTCAAATTTATAGGTCGCTTGCGAGTCATGTATCCCAACCAATTCCCTCTCTTTAATGATGATTTGTGCAGCATATGTATCCCATTTTTATTTTATTTTGATTCTTCCAAGTAGCGTTACTCTTCCTCCTTTATAATCCATATCATATTCCAACTTTTATATTACATGTTATTCAACTTTTGTTTTCCTTGGAAACTACATCAACACACAATAGAGTTTAATCTGAATAAATACTTTGTACACGTGAATCATTTTGGTATGAAAAATTTAAATAGTAAAATATGAATCAAGTAAGTTGAGGACTTCATTTTTGTTATTGTATCTTCATGGTTTTATCAATGTGCCACACTAAGTGATAAGTCACTTGAACTTTAAGGTTGCATGATTAAACAATATATTCAAATTGCCAATAAACAATTATAGTCTTTGATTATATTTATATCCATGTGGTTTAATAAGCAAATGCCGAGTAAAATTCTAATTTTGGGGTGTAAAGAGGTTGATTCAGATCGTTTAGGAAAACGAATTCAGTCGATAAATTTTTAATTGGTTTGGATTTGGTCGACTTCAAATTTTTTTGTAAACTTTGAACCAACACAATTCGATCAATTTCAGGTTGGTTTGGATTGAGTCGTTGGATTTACTCCTTTTTTTTTCAATTTTTTCCCCAAAAATGTTAGACCACGTTATTTTTAGGAAAAAAAAAAGAAAACTTAATATGGGGCAATTTAGTAATTTTGTTGGGCTCAATAAAATCCAATAAAAAAAAAGAAAAAAAGGTGGATATATTCATCGAAAGCCATTTTCCTTTCCCGCCCAAATCTCACCTTCACTATCTCTTTCTCTACCATTCCCTTACCCAACATTCCCTTCATCTTCTTCTTCCCTTTATTTTATTTTATTTTTCAACCCACAAACTCCATTATGATCTTAGTTTGTCATTAAATCTTTATACCATTAGCTTCCAAAGCTTGAGGTAAGTCTCAAATCTCAATCTCATCCATTTTTTTATTACTCTAGGGTTTGTCTTAAGAACTAGTGAGCTCTCAAAAATGGTGGATGGGTATATATTTGGTATTTTAAGTATAAATCTAGTAAGTTAGAAGTTCTAATATTAATAGGTTGTAGTGGGTAGAGTCAATACTTGATTTTTCTCTAATTCTTAGAAACCCTAGGTTTCATAAGTTGGAGCTTTGTTCAATAGGCTCTCTAATTGATAAATTGTTTTGAAATAAATTATTTAAACTTGTTAAAATGCTTATGTTTGCTAGATTTCGTTGACAAGCTACTCCTCTGAGGTAAGGAGCGGCCCTGATCCATTTGTATTGCAAGTGACTATTTGCATAGTAGCGGTGTTTTAAATTACTTTTTATTGGAGAACTAGCTTATTAGATTTAATAAAATTTTATTCCGAGCAACTTGAATTATTTGGTTAGTTAGTTAGATTAATTAATTTTCTTAAATATGATGGTTATTAAGTATAACTTGATGATTTGGTTGAAATTATTGCTAGCTCTCTTTGTTGATTTTATAATGCCATGATTTTGCTATATGTTATTTCAATATGCATTGGAAAAGTTTATGCTATTTGATACTTGTAAGGTTAGATTAGTATGAATATTAAATTTTAGATTTGTAAATTGTGTTTGATAAAAATTTATTTAAGAAAACTCTTATGGATTCTAAGATGGAATTATCGCTAGCCATAGCAAAGAGATATAATGGCAATATTTTTGCCGTAGTGAAGAGATATAACATCATTACCGTTGGCCATAGTGAAGAGATATAATGACAACACTGTTCGCCATAGTAAGAGATATAACGGCATTACCATTCGTAGTGAAAGATGTAATGGCTTATATGCACATAGTTTCTTTCAATGAGATAAAATGGGGATAAAACCTTATTTAAGATATCATAAATCTTGTGATTGACGGGTTGAGATTACTCCTCAAATAAAATTAATTCTTCTTATGTAACCCTCGTGGGTATTTCAGGACTAGATAATGAAGTTGATTTTATGTGAGAATAAGGAATTGGAGAAAAAAGTGAGAAATTATATTTAGTAACTATTTTTGAGATTTTACCTAGAAATGAAATTTTGAAGAGTATTTCTTTTACAATTATGGAAGAAGTATAGAAATTGTGAACTATTATTTTTATTAATAGCTTGTAGAATTTTGCATGATTTACAAGCTATCTCATTTCATTTTAAATGCTGTGTGTTGATTGGTTTCTCCTTTTTGTCCACCTTATTCATAATCCTCATTGAGTTGTTGACTTACCCACTTCCTTTCCCCCAAATTTTTAGGTTGCTGAGTGGGTTCCTGTATTGTTGTTTGCCCAGGAGATTCTTTTGGTAGGCCTCCATTGTTGATAGGCTTTTTGGTTGTTGACTCTAGTATTTTGCACTATAGGATATAGGTTGAGCATTTTGACTTATATGTATGAACAAGAGTTTAAGTATGATATTTTATATAATTGATCATTGTTATGTCTATAACTGAAACTCTGGAATTGTACTGACTGTTGAATTTGGATTATGATATTTCTTTATGTCACAAGTTAATTTGATATGGGAATTGTTCATATTTTAAGGGAGGTTCTGAATTTTCGGTAGCCAAAGTCAAAAAGTTAGTATTTTGTTCCAGTGGGATCCTATCCTTAGGCTTGCCGGGCTAAGTGAATTCATTTAGCTTGTGCGCCAATTAAGCCTAAGTTCAGGTCGTGACAAAAAATTCAATAAAAAATTACTAAAATATCAAAATTTTATGCAAGCAAATTTCCATATGTTTTACAAGACAATTCTACTATCACAACATTCAAACTTGAAGTTTCTAAACATCACATTATCATAATAGACTACATGTAAAACCCTAATTATTAACCTCTTATACTTACATCATAATTGGTCAATTTTTAGATTTCTTACATTTTAATTTCATATGTTTATTTTACTTGAAAATACTTTTAGCGGAAAATAGAGAATAATTTCACTTTCGAAAACTTAAAATGGCAGGAGTCTCGTTCGTCAACGCATAATTAAATCAAACGTAGCATGAGAGCGAAAATTTCATTCCATAATAATAAACACATAACAGAATAAATCCTGGAGATAATAAACATTAAATATGACATATCACCTCGTCATAACATAACAAGGTACTAATATATCCTATGGGAGCATGGGCTCATAAAAGACAACCACGCCTAATACAAATCACATGAAACATAACATAATATTCTAATGAAGAATACATCATAAATAAATCCTAGATAAGAGCCGTAATAAGACCTGTCTCAAATAAGTCATTCATAAAATAAGGAATCTCAAAACAAGGAAACATAAATGAGGATCAATAATCTACATGCTCAATGATAAATACAAGTTATGTCTAGGATGATAATCAAGTTTCTAAGCATGGGTTAGGTCCAAGATCATAAATGAAGGGACTCAGTATCCTGGTTTGCTAGCTTGTCTAAAGACAACACAAAAAAATAGAAAATGGGTGAGAATCCAAAGGAAACTCAATAGTTAAGTAAAGACAGTTAAGTTTCATTGTTGTCGTCTCCAGTCACTTCAGTTTAATTATGAAATAAATGAGAATATTTTATTTTATTTAATTAGTTCACAAACTAGAATTCTGAAGTGGCACATATTTTAAGACTTAGGAAAATCTCTTGGTTAAAGAACTAAAATAGAATGCATGACGTCACTAGCATAATAAAAAACATGCAGAATAAGGCATGTATAAAAATGCAATGAAACAAGTCATCTCACATCTTTAACACCTTAATTTACTTAAACCTTAGTTCCTTAAACATGCCACTCTCTCATGTCACCTTGACCAACCACGTCACCTCGATGATTTAACTTTGCCTATACTCCGAATCACCTATTGTCTAGGATGAGCTTAACCTAACTAGCCGTCGTTAGATTTAAATAGGGATAGAGGGGTAACTTCACTCAAACTTTAAATTTATCTTCCTCACATCTTATTTTGCAACGTGATGGAAACGTCTCATAAATTATTGGGAGACATAAGCACAACTTTCATATATTTCAATGACAAATCTTAGAGTTTTTACTCAACATACTTTGGTTTGTATTCCAAGGCTGATGGAATATAATCCTAATTCATGCTAGCATTCTGATCCACACTTTGTGATAGAATGATTTAGGCTATGTCATGTAGTCCGTGAGATACTCCTAAGTGCATACTGTAACACCCCAAAATTTATTCAAAAAATTAATTTGAACTTTATTAGTGAGAATTTCAAAAATCTAAGTTTTAGCAATGATAAGGACCGCTCAATGGACGAGTTGAAAAAAAATTTTAGGTTGGAGTGAATAATGATTTTCATGCTAGGTGAATAGCAACTCTAGAACCAGGATCAAGGAGGGCTAGAGGAAACTAAACCCAATGACCGAGATATAGTATTAGGCCTAGGGCCCACATAGAGTATTAGGCTTTCACGTAAAGATATTTTAAGTTTTCCGGTATGATATTTTACCCATTTGGTAAAGTTTTGATGTGCGATTTTTAACATCGTAAAAGTTACTTGGCGGCTAAATAACCTCTACCAATCACATCTTGCCAAGTGGGTGGCATGGATTAAAACTAATCTTGGCATTTCATTTATTATGTTTTACCTGGGTCAATATCTCATCCGTTCGGTGAAATTTTAGTGTGCGATTTTAACACCCAAAAAGTAACTTACTCTCTAAGTTAAAGTGACCTACTTATCTTAAGCTAAGTGATTGGCCAAGATTCATTCCTTGACCAAGAAATCAATCCTAGTCATTCATATCGTTTCTTTTCTAAAAAGAAAGAAAGAAAAATTTGAAACTAGATAAATACTACCATCAAATTTAGAATAAACACAACATGACCAACCTTATCACTCCATCGTCATCATTTTCGGCCAGCACTTCAAAATTCACATCCTCCATTGTTCTTTCTCTCAAACCCTAATTCTTGCTTTCAAACTTCCAAAACCCTAGCTCAAAATCACCAAAACCCCAAATCTCCTTTACTAAACTTGTTATAGCCATCACAATCTACAAAACCAACTAATTGGAATTTTGAATCGTCTCCATTATTTACCTTGAGATATCATACCCCATTGTTGAAGGAAGGTATTAGAGCTCGTTGGAAGAACTAGAAGTGGGGAAACTTATTTTTGGAAGATCATCTTGGACTAGAAGCCCTAAAGCTTCATAAGTAGGGATTTTAAACCTATTTTCTATTTTATTTTGGTTTTTACAAGTTCTTCACGTTTAACTTTGATATTTTTAGTTTTATGGTATGGTTACGCATAGATATTGATATATGTAATTTGTTGGAGTGTTTGAATAATATTAGAAAACCTTTCTTGGCAAACTAAATTGAGAACTATGTTATTGGAATTCTGGATTTTCATAGACAGAATATGGTTCATATATTTTTAAGCTGAAAATTTTATATGATGAAGTTATCATCCCAAGGTAATTCTATGATTTTTCTTGAGTCATTTTGAAGACTTTTACTATTTTTGAAAAATAAAAAGCCAAGATAGATGTGGTTGTGGTCTAAATAGTAAATTTGAAGCTATAAATTTGTCTAATTTTGTTACTATATCAAATGATGGAATATTCTTTTGAAAATTTTACAAGGTGTTAAGGACATCTTGAAGTCTAACCTTGAATTTTTGTCAAATTTTATATATTCATTTGATATGGTAATAAAATTGAAAATTTTGGCTGTTGGCTATAAACAGGTGGTTTTTACCTCAGAATTTGTATAATTTTGTTAATATAGCTAGAGAGCTTGTTTTGCCCTGAAATTTTTTAGGACCTTAGGGACATATTAAAATATCATGGATAATTTTTGTAGTCTTGAATTCAATTGTTTGATATGCAAACTAATTTTTGCTATAGAGGTATGAAATCTACCCAATGTGCTACAATTGTACCAATGTCTTGAATTGGTGATATAATGACAGTTGGTTATAGTATAACATGAATATTTGATTGTGAATATTTGAATATGTGACTTATAATATATAAATGCATGCTAGAAGAAGTAAAGAGTGGTTTATGGGGTATGATTGAAATTTCTTGTGAATGAATACTTATATGTGTTTTATGCATGCATTTGGGAAAAGAAAAGTAAATGATGCATATATGTGACAAAAGAGAATGTATGAATTTCAATTGTGCATGTTCTAACATATGGGCAAAATAGAAATAAGACTTATGTTGAATGAAGGGAAAGGCAAAAAGAGAAACTTTCCCAGATATATTATGAGTCAGGAGACATATCAGCTAGGAATAGATCTGTGAGATTTGAAAAGGAAAAAATGAAGTCTAATGATCACATAATGAGGTCAGCCTGATGAGCAGTCTATTATCTATGTGTGGTGTTATTCACTGATACTATTTGGTATGAACTAAGCCTTTTTTATGTCAGTGAAAATAGAAAAATGCATGAAATTGAGTTCTATAGTCACAAGTAAAACCAGAACCCTTCGACATATCAAGGACACTTAAAGATAATTTAACTAAAGATCATAGCATTTATCATATGCATACTCATACCATATTGAATTATTTGTTTAGCATTATTTACTATGATCATGTGCCTCATGATATACGTGTATTAAGTGATTGAATGTTAAAAGCAACTCATTTCGAAAGGATGATTGTGAATTTTAAAAGGAATCTTTATTATGTAATGCATAATCACATTTTTCTAATAAACCGAAGTGGCTGAACGATAACGATGACATTTATTACTGTGTATTGGGGAATGTCCTGAGAATTTTGTAATTCTCACCCCTATATTTTTGTGTTCTCGTGTCATCTCGAAATTACTCAAGGGTATAGAGAAGTTGCATTCATGGAAGTCCATGTTTTGTAATAGCTCAATGGCCGAAGACTACTACTAGTTTTCATTTAGATGTACTTAGGTTTGTAATATTTAAGAAGATAGATGTAAGTAAGGCTCTTAGAAGACCTTCCTCTTGTATTTAACTTTGTATTCAATAAATACTTTGTTTTTTAGCTATATATTTTAATAGAATTACAAATTAGTTACTTCACGATTTAATCAATTTGCTATAGATATTAAAGTAAGGTCTGCTAAGTTATAAGTAACAACTCCTAAGTTTAATATCATGACTTAAGGATGATGTTGTTCTTGAGGGTGTTACACATACACTAATCATACAATTTCCAACAATTTAATACTTCAATTTGAGAACTCAATGCATAAACATAAACGGCCCTAGAGTAATTGCTGAAGAAAGGACTAGACTCAACTAGCGCTTATCCACTCACATATTCTAATAATAGAATCAACAATAACATTTTCAATACCGTCTACATATAAACATTCCAAGTTCACAACATCAAGATGATATCAAATTTAAACCAACATGTCAAACTCAAACCAACTAATCTTTTCTCCATTATTACTTAGAGCACACCCAAAAATTCCAATTTCACTTTAAACTTTACATTTTTACATACTATTAATTAGCTTCAATTCAAATTTTTTAACAACACAACTCATCATCCCAAACAAGCCCAAAACCATGACGTTCCCTTCAAAAACACCAAACTAGAATTTTTATTTTCCAACTCAAATAAAGTAGTCCAAAAGCTTCAAATTGTCAACCCAAATGCATTTCTATTATACCCTAACACTTGTACACAAAGCAAAAGTCAAGGATGCAAGAAGCCAAGTCTAAATCACCACTTTATGGGAGAAACAAAAATGCTGGAAAAATTTTCAGCAACTATTCTCATTTTATCAAACATTTCATAACCAAGAGAACCCATTTGACCACCTTATAGCTAGAGTACTCAAAATCAAGCAAAACTTCTCATCTAGAACCCCAAGCCACCACCTAGCATTAAGGCTATAGTTGCTGTAAAATTTATAGCATTTTAGTTCATCAAATGTCATTCCAAAAACAACTCTTATGCACATGCCAACTAAATCGCTCACAATCAATTTCCTACACTTGAATACACAAGTTCCACCCTTATAAATTATTTTTCTGCATAAAAATAGCCCCTATACCCCTTCATTTATGCACTGAATAGCCTATTTTTCGCTAGAGAAAATGTTGAAAATGTTCAAGAGTTACAAGGCTAGGTAAATGAAAATTTTTTTACACATGTAAACACAAAAATCCAACATAAATTCTTCATAATTTCACCTTTTTTGTCCCCTCCAAACCAAAATTTATGGCAACAAAACAAAAAAAAAAGTAGAGGAGGAAAGGGAAAGCAAAGGAAGAACTTGTGAGAAAACAAACACATAGCTCTACATTCACATGCTATTTTCGGACTTAACTCAAGCATGTACACCCATCATTCAAACATCAATGCTAAGGTTTAATAAACATGCAAAAATGAGAGATTTTTCATAAAACAACCCCTATATACAATCATAGTTAAACATAGTTTTTAGGGTCCCAAAGAAGGTTTTAGCACTTTCCAACAAACATATGTGGACAATAGACTCCATTTTAACTCCAATCCTACCCCAAACAATTCAAAGCACCTAATACCATATTAGGCAGTCAAGACATCCGAGTTTCAAAAGAAAGGAAACAAGATTGTGAACCATTTATCATTGAACCAAGTCAAGCAACACCAAGCTCCATCAATCTTTATTATTTTCGGATCTAAAGGCTTACAAAAAAAAAGACATGAACAAACTTACAACAAGGGTTTGAATGACATAAAAGAAAAAGCTTTAGTAGCAAACTTGTAACACTCTGAAGTTATTTCAAAATTTTATTTGGACTTTATTAATGAGAATTTCAAATTTTTGATAGATTTAGTCGTCATGAGAAACATTTAGCGGTTAAAAAACATAAATAGTATTTTTTAGGCCTGCAAATGAATAGTAACTTTGGAACCAATTCGTTGCTTTGCCATTGGATCGGTTTTTAGTAGCATGCAAACTGGGCAACCGCGGGTCAACCTAATACACAAGGAAATTTAGAATTTCCTCAAAAACATCAAACGTGGGGTTCAAACCCCTACCATACTAAAAGAGGAAGGAAAGTGCCACTTTCTCCCACTAGACTAGCCAACTTTTAATGTTATGTTTCATTTTTTTAATATATAATATATATTTTGTTACATTAAATTATATTTTTATATATTAATTTAATTATATCCGGTTCAATTAGTGACTTCCGTTTAACCAGGAATCTAGTGCCTTAGCCGAGTCAATCACCAGTCCAATTCTTAAAACTATGATTTTAAGTTTCCTGGGTGCAGGATTTTACCCATTCGTGAAATTTTGGTGTGCAATTTTAACACTAAAAAGTAACTTGCTTACTAAATTTAAGTGAGCCTTTCATGTTGAGCTAAGTGAAGGACATAGACTAAAACTTGTTAAGCAAGTTTTAATCTTGGTCTTTAGTTAATTTTAATTTTACCCGAAGGGTAATATTTTATCCATTTGGTAAAATTTAAATATTTTAAGAGCAAGCTTCTTAGTAAATATGTGGCAGAGAGAATAGCCACATCCTTGATTTTTAACAAGATCACATAATGACCACATAAAAATCCTATTATCTTTATTACAAAGTTATATTTTGTGGTAAAAATGTATACACATCTTCTTATATTAATGTTACAAATCATATTTCTTCTTTCTTTCCCTTGGCATTTTAGGCCAGCTCTTCCTTTCCAGCTATCTTCACTTTCTTCTTCCCCAAAACCTCATGAACAACTTAAAACTCCATTCTGCAACATCAAGAATCAATGACTTAAACACTAGACCTAAGATACCTATTGAAATCTTCATATCAACCCCCAACAAAGAATTTATATCTTACCTTACTATCAAAGAGGAGCTATTGTATTACTACCTATGGGAAGGATTTGGCTAGTTTGGGTTGAAGATTGGTGGAAGAACACTTGAAGAAATTATCACATGTGAAGAAGCTTGTTTACTAAGGCAGGGTTTTCTTGCAAACCTATTTCAATCTAGCTTTTATTTTCTAAAGACTTTCAAGGAATAAGGTTAGGGTATGGTTTTGTTATCATAAGATTGAGTTGGAATATTGATAAATATGCATGATTTGGTTAGAATATGTTGTTAGACTCTTTTAATCAAATTACATCTTGGCTTAGTGTACTTAGAGATGTCCTTTTTATTTGAAATTCTTATATGGTGTATCTAACATGGTAAGGCATTTCTATGATTTTTGAGTCCATTTGAAGGCTTTCACTATTTTTAAAATTCAAAATCCAGGAGGTCAGGGTTGCCCCAAGCCAATTCTAAAGCCCTTAATTTTTCTGATTTTGTTATTATAACAAATGATCAAATTTTGACTTGAAATTTTTACAAGTTGTTTTAAACACCTTGAGATCTAACTCTGAATTTTTATAGAATTTATTAAGTTCATTTGTTATGGTAATAAAATTGGAATTCTAACTGTTAGCTTGGAATTAGGTAGTTACTAACCATGGAATTCGTACAATTTTGTTAATATAGCTAGGGACTTTGTTTTGCTCTAATTTTTTACAGGACCTCATAGATATACTGAATTATCTCTAAAAATTATTTCACCCTATATTTATGGTGTTTAGTAATTTAACCAGAATTTTCTTTAAGGATGAAATTCTAGAGAATGTTGATGAGCCGAAACTATGATTATATGTTAATGGCTTGATATTTGTATACTATGTGAATTTGTTGATTATGTTATGTACATGTAATTATGAAGTGCTTATGACAATTGCTCCTATATGAAAAGAAGATTAAGATTATGAATTGTGATTATGAGTAAAATGTGTGTTGGGTACACTGTATAATTTAATTGTTGATGATATGCATATATAATTATGATGTGGACCAACTCACATCACATCCACCATTTGATGAGATACCGCATTCAAATTGTTACATTCCATTCAATGGTGAACGACGTGTGAGTCGATATAGTGCCCACATCTAATGAGGATAAATAATATTTTTATTCTTATTAATTATGTTATAAATTTATCTTGAGAAATGATTCTTATACAACATCTATTGACAACATACTTACACCTTGAGGTCAACTCTTGTGCTCCCCAAGGTTCTCCATTTGTTGGGCCCATTCTTATTTTTATTTTTTTTTTGTTTTATATAGTAAGGTGCAAATTTGTTGTAACAAAGCGTTATACATGTAACACTACTCTAAGATAGTGTTTGTTTCAAAATATATTTAGTTATTTTTTAAAATAACTATTTAAGAATAATGCGTTCTTATGTTTGTTATAAGTTAAATAAAATAACTCTTGGACATCAATTATTTCTTGAAAAAATATTTTTCCATAATTTAGTAAGGTCTCATTCCATGATGAAATATGGGAATAAAAAGTTCTTACGATTTGAGAATGATAGTTATTAAACACAAATATAAAAATATCTCTTAATTATTTGATTTTTTCCTATAATTTTCATTTACTTGCACCTATCTGTTTTCATAAATCCATTGCACTCTCAATTGTTATATTAATTGAGATGAACAAATTTTAAAAAATTAATTGTCAATTTTATATTTTTTGTGGAAGTTTAATTTTCATTTTGGATTATAATAATAATAAATATGTTAGGGGTAATTTGAAAATTATAATATATATTCCCATAAATATATATTATAAAATAAATAAATTTTAAATTTATTTTTAAAAATCTTAACAAATAATTTTAAAAATACTTAATACTAAACAAATAATTTATTTAAAATATCAAAAAATACAATTCTTAGAAATATCATACCTGAAAATATGATTTCTGATCAAACATTAAAATAAACTTCCCGTAGTATATTATCAGAGGGACCAATCAGTTAGCATTCAATCGTCGTTAACTCGTCATCCCATCATTAAAAAAAAAATAAAAAATCTAATGATAAGTGGGAGAATGCAGGAAAACCTCACAAATGATACATGAAAATAACATTCTCAATAAGGAACTGTTGTTGTAATTGTCAGATAAAGGCAAATGGAAAGGCAGGGAGAACTAGAGCTGGGTGGTTTGGTTTTGTGGAGCGAAATGGATGTCAGTCTGTCCATCTCTGCACGGAGGCCCAAATGCTCAACCTCCACATTCTCATCACTCTCTCCCTCCAATTACCGCCCTGCCGTTATTCTTCCGGTCAATCTCTCTCTCTCTCTCTCTATGACTATGTGTGTGACTATATATTTATTAATAATTATAGTATATATCTATCAAGTATCTATCAGACATGGGACACACAATCTAGTTGTAGTAGGTAGCAGTAGCACTGTGTAGCGCTGAGTGAGTGATTATTAATAGGTAATTGATAAATAAATAGTATAGTATATCATTCATCCATTTCAGGGCTTAGGGAACAATTCGGGTGACTATAAGAAGTTGGAGCAGAGGCTGAGGGATAAGTACGGCGTGCCCACAGTGGTGGCCAAGGTATCAAGGCTTGACTGGCTCCGCAATGCCGCTGGCTTGCTCGACCCCAATTACTGGCGTGGCACTCTTCACCCGAGGCCTGTCCTTGATTGGTATTTGAAGAGGGTTCATCATGCTGTTCAAGAGGCTAAGGAGTTGGCGCCAGGCAAGTAATTCCCTTTGATTGAATTCACTGCTTCCTTGTGTCCCTGGACTAGTGAATTGATCACTTTGACTGCATATAAATAATAAATAAATATAATTGAACATATGTGCATATTTGTCAAAACCAATTTTGATGCAGTGGTTGTAGAACTTGTTTACCGGAGAAGTCCTGTCCTGAACTAAGATAAACACATTCAAGTAAATGTTACTAGACGGACGACAACTCCCTGGAGAGTCTGTGATACGGATAAGGAAATAGGACGCAAACATCACCCAATCAATCGGCTAGCTATGCTATTTAAATCATTGTCTGATGCAAAAGTTTATTTTCAACCGAAAGTTAAACCAATTCAGCTGTTCTCTCTCTTCCTCATCACTTATTTTGTCATGCAACATAATTTAAACCATCTCTGATTTCTCCCAAAAGCTTAAGCTTATCGGTAAAGACATATGAATGATTTTATATCTAACACAACATTTGTTCTACAGTACTCCATCAAGGAAAGCATTTGGTCACCTTAAGGTATCTGAAACCCTATGAATAATTCTATTATAGGTGCAACTTTATCCTTGATTGGGCATTCCGCAGGAGGATGGCTTGCACGTGTGTATATGGAAGAATTTGGGCGGTCCCATATATCCTTGTTATTGACTCTTGGAACCCCTCACCTGTAATTTCCTTCCTGATATCCATTGGAACCCAAAAGGATAGCTAGAACAATTGTAGATACTTCCAGCACGGTTTATTGGAGGAATGCTCTATCAGCTTCAGTATTCCATCGTATATATTTTTATTCCATTTGCGATTATAAACTTCTAATCAAGTTCTCTTTCACCAATCTTTCCAGCCCACCTCCAAAAGGCTTGCCAGGGGTTATTGATCAAACACGGGGTCTCCTTGATTATGTTGAAAAGAATTGCTCAAAAGCTGTTTACACCCCTCAACTTAAGTATGTATGTATAGCAGGAAGGTAAACTTACAGTTCTATGTTTTTTCCCCTCTCTCTTCGTGCATTGTTGACTGGATTCCTTGATGGTTTGATAACTGCAAATTGCTTTCTCCTAGTTCAATTACTGGATTATATTGCTGAATGCTATTGCTATGCATGATTGAGAAGATTATTTAAGGGGATATGATGTGCCTCTCCTCTGAAAGATGCGTGCTGATCCTTGAGTACCCTGCTGTAAGAACTCTAGTTTAAACAAGGGATTGAATGTCCTGCATTTTAGGGTTGACTATATATTGCATGCTTAATATATCTATTCTGCATTTTGTCTAGTTATCACTTGAACCAGACAAGTAAATATTGTTGATGGGACAGTTGTATTGTATACCAGAGAAGTAGACTTATTTGAGACACTGATTTTAATAACAACTACGCCTCTGCCCTTAAATAATTGTTCAGTTTTAAATGTTCACTAAAATTAAGGAAATAATTGATAAAACATCAATATTAGTTAAAGTTAGGAATGATTTACTTAATTGCCCTTGTTTCTTTTCAATACTCCAACTTTTTCTCTCCTCCTTCGCTAACGAGTCAATAGTATTTAATAGGGGTATTATTGAAAAGAAATAATTAACACTGCTTAAAATCCTGAAATGGACAATTATTTCTAGACAAAACAAGTTTTATGAATGGACAATTATTCAAGGACGAAGGGAGTATAAAGAAAAGGCAGCCCAATAAATGAGGCTTCCACCTAGTGGGTCTTGAGAGTAGATGTACGAGTTCTCCTCGTTTTGGAGAGGCTATTTCTAGATTTAACCTGTGACCTTTAGGTCACAAGACAACCTTATTGTTGTGCTTAGACTCACCTTCTATTTGAATAACAACAATAATTTACAAAATGCAGACATTGGGAAAGATAACTCACTAGGGAATCAGTTATTCATTCCAAGTGTGCTGAACTGTGGATTTTAATTGCATACTTCAAAACTAAGGTACATTCAAGGGGCTCCACTTTTTGGCAAGTCAAATGCAAACGTTGAGTCTGTAGTTCCAGTTGATAGTTCTCAGCCAGTTGCTGAGGCTGATATTATGAACACTGCAAGCACTTCTCCACCTAATACCGTGACATTACAAGCTCGCTTTGTTGGGCAAGGATACAAGCAGGTGAATGCAATCGTTATAACTGTTCACTTATAGCTAAAATCGTAGTGTCTAAACTTTTATCATCAGAAGGATAAGAAAGCAGTGAGTGTTAGATGCTGCAAGCAGTTATACTTGCTTACCAAAGCTGTAAAGTTTTGTTTGTCAGGTTTGTGGGAAAGCAGACGTATGGGGTGATGGTGTGGTACCAGAAGTATCAGCTCATCTTGAGGGTGCACTTAACATTTGTTTGGATGGCGTTTATCACTCACCAGTTGGTTCAGATGACGCGTTGAAACCATGGTATGGTTGCCCTGCTGTGTTGGAGCAATGGATAGAACACCTCGTTAATTGAGAGTTATAGCATTTCATTTAATTATCCCCATTTTATTAGTATGCCACTGAATAGAATGATTTCATTTTTCTGTTTTGTATTTGTCGCATTGGATTGGTTACTGTTAAATTTATGGATTTAATTAATTCAGTTTCATCTTTGTATAAAGATTTTCCCGCCTTTCAGGATCTATTGCCATGCTAACAAAAAAATCTCTTTAAATAGAAAATAGTCTCTAATTATTTTCTTCAAAAACGTAATGCAAGAAAGAAAATCATGAAAAGTAAAAAAAAAAAAAAGGAAAGGAAATCATAATAAACCGGAATTATTGAAAACTTGATTTTGAACAACGAGGCTCCATTGCTTACAAGATTACTGGTAATTTAGATTATCCTTTAGAAAGATTGCCCCTTTTAAATTACAGCTAAAGTTAGCATATAACCAAGTATATACAACTATACAAGTAATTTAATTGGCAATGCATATTACCATGTTTGCTATATCGTAAAGATTACTATGTAATAGACAACAATCTAAATTAGTCTCTTTTAAATTTTAAGTTGGACAAATTAATTCCTTTAAAAATAAAAATATTCAAATAAGATCTTCAATTAAAATATCGAATAAATTAGTCCGTTGTCCAGGAATAAATTTGACCATTTTCATAATTCTTGAGGGATTAATTGTCTTATTTTTTACTAGAGGGATCAATTCAAGAGTTTTGTCTAGGTAATATATTAGTTTTAATAATAATAATAATAATAATAATAATAATAATAATAATAATAAATCTTATTAATATTACTAATTATTATATAATATTTATTATGGGAATTTAAATTAAAATAACAACTTTACTTATTATTTAAAATTAACAGTCATTAATTAAAAATTATTATTATTAATTATAACTAAAATTTATTTTTTGTGTGAAAAAATAATAATTAATAATTAATATTGATTATTTTAAATAATAATTATTATTTAATTATTATAATTATAAAAAATAATATTATTCAATTATTTAAATAATAATAATAACAACAACAACAACATAGGAAAGATTACCATCGGGAGGTATAATCCCCACTTCATACAAACTATTTAACCTTAGTATGCGTAATTCCCACTTCATACAAAATGTATAGCATTTTCGCTCCTCTCCTCGCTCCATACAAATTATATAATACTTCTTTTTCTTCCCATGCATCTCAGCTTCTTGCAAATTAAATTGCATAATTAAACTTCCTGCTCCATATCTTTGTGACCCACTTTTTTTGTCTCCATCTTAATCTTGGTCCTGAGTGTCAAGTAATATGAAAAATAAAGAAACTTGGAAAGAAATAATTATAATAAAATTAAAGTGGTATAACCCATGAATCCCTCTAACATCCACAAATAATATTATTTATAATTTTTAATCAAAGTTTAAAAGTAATTTCTAAACATAATATACTAAATTCTCACTCGCATAATAAACTACTCCCCTCATTTAAGGTCATGTATATCAATAAATTATGATGTAACCAAAAAAATTAATAATAATGATGTAGGTGAATCATTATTATTATACATATACACGTTTGACAATTATATGTTTGGTATCTTGTTAGGTATTAATATTAGTGAGAAAATTGCTCTATGACAAAATACTTATGCTATATGACTATCATTATCTTAAATAATTTTAATAGGCAGCATAAGTTGTAAACTTTATAAAATTATTACTCAGTCATAAATTCATGACATCTTTATCAATCAAAATGTAAATACTATTTTTTTTATGTGAATAATAGCTATAGCGGTAAGATTTAAGTCTACAATTGAAATATTTTTAGATTGAAAATAATTTTAATAGTACAAGTATAATGCTTATATTTTTTAATCACAGTTTGAAAAATATTAGTTATATGATAATAAGTATTTAAATGTAACATATTAATTTAAATTAAGTAGAAATTTATAGCAATTATAATAAACTAACACTGAATGAGACCTATTCTTAGTAATGTCAATTAAACTGTATTTTAACTCTAAATGAGACTTAAAATTATGATTTTACATATATTAACATTAAGTTTTTTTTTTTAAGAAAAAGAAAACATTGTTGTTAAGCTAGAAACAATTTCTCAAAGTTGGTGTACTAAAATGATTTGGCAAGGGACCCTTAAGTATGCCAAGGTAATTAATTTTCAATCTATATGATTATTTTTTAGTCTTCAATATTAAATATATTATTTAAAAGGCATAAGTCATTATGCGATGAGATTTGCTTTTAATTAAATTGAACATTTATTTAAAGATTATAGTTTGATTCCTGAGACAATACAACAAATCAATATTTTTTATTCCTCTTTTAATTAGATTTTTAAATAATTATCATATTAAGATCATATAGATTCAATACTTCCTAAAATTAAGTGTATCAAAATAATTCATCAATATCAATTAATTAAGAGCATACCTAATATTTGTATTTTATAATAAATTTCATATTAAATTGATATTAATCAAAGATAATATCAAAAAATTGATATCAAATGAAAAAAAATTAGTAAATCAATTAATTTTTATTTATTTTATTTTTATTATAAGTTGGATTTATTTTAGGCCCATATAAATCATCATTGATTATTGCTATATTATTGATCATTAATTGGGAATTTATTTTATTTTAAGTTTATTTGAATAAAACTATTGTTTTACTTTATTTTAATTAAAAATAATATTGAATTACCGCTCTACTAAAATTAATGAAAAATATTTGGGAAAATTAAATATATTGGATAAAATGTAAATAATGCATTCTATTTAGAATTTTAAAGTTAGGATGTTATATTAAACATATTTATTTAATTAGTAAGTTAAATTAAAAATAATATTATATTAAGATTCCTTTAACTTAGCTAATGATTAATCTAGTTTAAGTCCATGCCTTTTTTTATAGATTAGTTATCTTTTGTTAGAGTGAAAACTTGACTTAATTCAATTGAATATTTTAATATAGTTAAATTGATGTTCAATGCATATTCTAGTCATTTTTAGAGAGATTATGGTTCAAAATTGCAATCTCGATTAGTCCTTTTTTACTTATAACAAATCTGAATAACCAGCACTAATTACACGTACTTAGCAAATCGGCATATTACTTTCATATGCATTGTTTTTCATTAATATATTTAAATAGTGTATCAGATTCAAAATTAGTTTCAATCAAAAATTAAACATCAAATTCATATTTTCAATATTTAGGTAGTGTATCATATTTAAAATTAGTTTCAATAAAAAAAAAATCAAACATTAAATTCAGAACAAAATCTAAATAACAAACTCAATTACCTCCCCAAATTAAGATTTGAAATATTTGAAATACCTAAAAATTGTGAAACCAATCAGTTATATAATATTCAATACAAAGTACCTATATTATGCTTGTTATGACCCGATTTGGAACGTAACCCATGTGAGAATCTCATCCACATGTAAGCCTTCTGGGTAACGTATCTCACTAAATGCATAATCCATCATAATTTTATACCTAAAATATGATTTTCTTCTAAATCTTTATCATTTTCTCTAATTAAAACATAATATTCGTATCCATAAAAATTGAAGTATTTTAACACATATAACTCTAAAAACATCTTGATCAAATATGCTAATCGTGAAACATAAATTGTCTCATCATGTAATCTTAATCTTAAATATGAAAACTAGCTTAACACTTAAAAACTGAATTATAAATATGTCTAGCTGGTTACATAAATTCTATTCACAATGCATACTCCCAATCAATGTTTGAAATATGAAAACACATAATGATGTCCATAACTCTAAAATAACTACATAACTTCAACATAAATACATGGCTCAAATCCTGCATGTATATCTATTAGAGCATTATAATACTAACATGGATCTAAACTAAGTCTTACTTCAAAGTAAGGTTCACCACAGGAATAGTGCGCTCCAGAAAGGAGGTGAACGATTGTATACCTGAACTGTGAAGAGGAAGGGAGAATGGTGAGTTATCGACAGTGAGTGGATTTCATTCATAACCCACATGTGATGTCGAAGGATATACATAAGCATGGTATACATGCAACAAGCATAAATCATTTAATATTTACATACATAACTAGCTAGGAGAAACATTTTTCATTCTATCAATTCATAAACAAACATTTCTAAATTTATTTTCTTGCATGAAATCATTTTAATTGATGGTGTAAAGCCTTGAGAAACAGGATGCTGAATATGATAAATATATACATAATAATAATGCAACATTCATAAATCATTTCTATTTATAATACATAGTAGCTGAAAACACCAATTGGAATGAACACACAAAATCATTGTAAGGTGTTGCTCAGTCCTTGGCAAATAAGAGCACTTGTTTGAAATCTTAACGACCCTAGCGAACCGCATCCCTGGCAAATCGATCTAAATAAGGATAATTGGCCCCTGTGACACTTGGTATCCGAGGTTAACAATCTCTTACATCTGTTAACTTACCTATTCTTTATATCTACCGTCTAAACTAGTTTGAAAAAAATCCATTTAAATATGAAAACTCTTGAAATTCTAGAAGTTCTGAATTCATAGAACTCTAATAATCTGACTTTAGCATAACTATGGCGAAATCATACCAAAGAGATCACCTACTTGCAAGCCTTCTGATTTTAAGCTCGTAGAATATGTATATGACAGTTGCTATGAATCATCCTGAATTTCATACTCTAGTGTCATGAAAATTGAAATTCTAAAGTCATCTCTCAAGCTAACATCTTTTCATAAACTTGGTAACTCTAATATTATACTTCAAAACTAAGAGGGTTCATAATTATAAAACTCTGAAATCAAAATAACATTTATTCGTGAAGCTAAGTCATACTCTGTTAAATATTTTTCCAATATATCTTAACTGGTACTCTAAAACATAGTCTGAAATCATAATTCTTGAAAACATAGTAATGTCAAAAATTCATAAAAACATGGTTGACAATTTGGCAACTTGCTAAAAAAATATAGATTTCCCAAATAAATTTTTTCTTGAGCATATAAGACATATTCATAGCATACAACATAGCAATCATGATCCCATGGTTTTCTATAACACACTTCTTTCATTCTATTATCATAAATCATAAATTTTGCTAGCTTGCCAAAACTTGCCAAAACATATTCTATAAATATTCTCATATCTAATTTCATGTTTAAAGATCGTAATACATAAATATACTCATAATGACTAAAAATAAGGTTATAAGTATGAATCCACTTACCGTTTGGAGGGAGTGTGTGAGTACCATCAATTTGACCTTGAGAACTAGGAATGATACCAACAAGTGGCATAGAACAACATATACACATCAATAATATCTAACAACTCTAGAACAACTCTAAATCAACTCTAATAACATTGGGGGAGCACCCAAACTTAACAACAATGAAGAACATAAACAACCCATACCCAAGGACATGGAAAGAATGAGAGAAAAAGAGCATAAACATCAAAAATCTTTTACCTTGAAACTTAGAAGGGGTAAATTTGAGTGTGGTTGAGAGTGGGAAGGGAGGAAGAGAGATTTGGGGTTAGGGTTCTTAGGTTTCTACTTCAAAATGCATGAAAGGGGTATTTAGGGTAAGGACTATTTTGGTATCGAGGAGCACCACTATAGTGGTCTATACGGTGACCGCGATCCCAACATCATGAAATCGATGAACTTGACCACTATAGCGGTCACCCGTGAGGCAAGAACGCGTCCTTGCCTGGAGCATGTGATACCCAAGGTACATGTATCAGTAGATTTTTCCATACAACCTCAGGGTCCTGGACCTACCCATGTTGCTGGTCCTAATTCCATTAAGTCTGATCCTACACGTTTTTGGAAGGCTATATGAAAGAACCACATTCTTGGGATCAAAGTCTCGGTAATTGTACCCAAAAGGAAAATAAGTTAAAGAACGATTTTTAATGAATTTTATGAAATCTTTAGACATTTCATTTTCAGCCCACAAGTTTATAAGATCTTAAAAAATTCTTGAATTTGAAATAAAACTCAAAATTTGGATTTTGATTTGTTAGGATTTTGATTTTTATGATATTTTATTTGAATCCAAATAAGGGATATTTCCTTACTTACATATATGTTTAGGGTATAATGTTATAGGAAATGTAATATATTTACATATATTTTACTCTCTATTAACTTAAAATTAAAAAATGTAATATAAATAAGTGAGTATTGAGACAACCTAGATGCCAGATAACAAAAAAAATGCAAAAGTTGGGGTTGCTATCACCTTTATAGCGGTTTCAGACCGCCATAGGTCACAAGGGTCGTGTTTCAGTGGTTTGAAGACCACTATGGTGTTCTAGGAAGCGCACAGTGTGGGAGTACAATATGCTCAGGCCGCTAACGGTCCCCCTAGAATGTAAACAGTCCCAAGAAATGGCGTCATTCTACTTTCAGCTCTCCCTTTTATAAAACCCTTCCCCTACTCTTCCTTCCTTCTTTTCTCGAACCAGGAAACCCCTAAATCCCCATTTTCTCTCTTCTCTCTTAATCCCATTCAAATCTAGCTTTCCCAAATTATCAAGGTATGTTTATGTCGATAGATACCCAATGTTGTTAAAGTTATTTTAGGGTAATCTAAGAGTACCCATAGATCATTGATGAATTTTATGGTTGCAATGACAACATTGGTATCATCCCTCTGAGCTATACCAGAAGTCAATTCTTCACTTTCCACCCTTCTAGGTAAGTGAGTTTGATCTCATGGCCCTATGTTAATCATTATATTAATTATTTTCCAGCTTTATGAAGTATTTATAAATTAGAACTTAAGTTTTTGTATGATATGGAATTATATGCACGTGGTTTTAAAATTTGAGTTCATATATTTGAAGCTCCTCATGAAAATTGTTGAGCTTTCAAAGTGTGAGACCATTATTGGATTAAGTTGATATTATACTAATTATTTCATGATTCTAGAATTAATTATGAGGATGAAAGCCAATACAGCTAATGAAAGGTTATGTAAAGCTTATGGTTTAATTTTAATAGTTGAGAAATGTTGAACTTAGAACACATAGAACTCTCCTTTTATGATTTCAGCTAATTTTAGATTAGGGAATTACTAAGAGGAACAAAACTGAGTTAATGCCAATTGTTTGTTAACCTTGGTATACCAAGGCCCGCCAAGGGCAAGTTATCCATACTTTATATTAGTATGCCAAGGACGAAATTTGTCAGGGATCGTTAAAATATCAGTATGGACTCATGATCGCTAAGGACAGTCCACCTTTCAGTTTACGGATAATCTCTTGTCCGCCTTAAGAAAAATATGGGTTTTATAATTTAACTAAATTATGATTTTATAGTTATTATGTAAAATAAATAGAAATGAATTGCAAATGCTGCATTATTATTACTTATGTGTAATTCCTTCTTGTCCCATGTATGGTTATGAGTGATAATCCACTATCTGAGTTTTGTTGCAAAACTCACCCTCTCTTCCTTTTCCCAAAAATAGGTGTAGCTCAGGATCCTCCTCTTCCTCTCCTTCAATAGTAGATATCTTCATAACTGGTGATTTATTTGTATTTAAATGATATCGCATTCATGGTTCTTTTGTAAATGAGCATCTTAGATCAATTCATGTTATGACTATAGTTTCAAATTTCATTTATGGAAAAAGAGTTATTTAGATTTGCTCTGAGTTTAATATGAGATTTGATTTACAAATTTGAAATTTGTTTTATGAATAAGATATGCATATGGTACCGAGAATCACAAGGCTTATGTGGGGATGAGATTCCTCACGTGGTCACGATCCAAATCGGGTCGTGACAGCGGCCTGGACCGCTATAGCGATGTCAGAAACACCTCCTGATTCTAAGGGTTCTTCAAGCATCTGAGGCCTTCTCTGAACACAAGTACTAGATTTGTCTATGGACACGTGAACCGAGGCATCACAATGCTAATAAAAGAGAGATATGAAGGTATGATTAGGAAAAATAATTAATAATTGGAATATAATTTAAATTCAAAAGCTTACTTTAAGTAGAAAGATTGAGAAAATGTTGGAGCCTAAATGGCTTTATAAATGATAAAAAAATTTCCTAAAATGAGTCTTGAATATTAGTATTAAATGAGTCTAAATATTAATATTATGATAGAAAATTATAGATCGATATAATTTTTTTTACAAAAACCTCTAATCAAGTTTAAATCAAATTATTTTGTATTCATTGACATGTATCAAGTCTACCCTAATCATCATTACCATTTCCAAGTTAGCAATCATGCACTAACACATCAGCTACTCTAAGCAAATAAATAAATAAATAAATAAAAATAAGCGTGTGCCATGTGCATAATGTGCAAGGGAATGTTACATAGCATAAACTAATAAAAATGTATGAATAATTCTAAAAGCATGTACCTATAAATGCATAAACTTCAAATCTTAAGCAATAGTATTTTAGAATTTATCATATTTATTTATATATTCATTAAACTATATCATGGAAAATATTTAAGGAGGAAGTAGAAGAAAGATAATAATTTAGCTCATAAAGAAATTTATTCTTCAAACAAAGTTGCTTCACACATTGCAACCTTGAACAAAAAAAAAAAGGAAGAACATCAAAATATAGAACAATAAACATAAACATAAAAATATAAACAAAAGAATAAAGAAAATGCAATCAAGATCCTAAGCGAAGATATGCAATTGCACACTGCAAATAAAGAATGAAAATGAAGATAAAAAAAAAAATCAAAACAAAACAATAAAAGGAGTATAGAAAGGAAGAATGAAAATGAGATGTAATCCATACCTCTGCTTAACAAAATGCACCACCAAAGATACTTCAAAATTGGAAAATAACAAAAGAAGCAAGCATGAAATTTAAAAAAAAAACAAAAGAAAATTCACGAAGTGAAAAAACCAACTCACTACAAAGAGACGAAGTGATAACAAAGGTTGAAATGGAGTCACCGTTCAATTTGAAAGCAATATTTTATTTATACCCCAATAAGTAACCTGATAAATGGCTACTATTACGCACATGGAAAAATAAAAAGCTAAAGTAAATACCATATTAATTAGTGATATACTGGGAAAGTAGTGAGACACAATCTTATCTTGTCAAATAATCAAATAATAATAGTAGTAATTGAATCAAATAAACATGATATATAGAAAATGGAAAGAAGAAAATCAAACATAAAAACATGTCTTACAATTCAACAACAATTAAATAGAAATTAAAAAGTTAAAGACACAAATGCCAATCATTACATAATATCATGATTATTTAATGAATTTTAATAATTTTTAATTTGACCAAAATACTAATTACTCAACAAATTTTCAAATAAGATCACATATTAATTTTAAAATTTAAATTTATGTTTAAATTATGACAATGCTTTCAATGCACATTATTTTTTAATTAAATTATGTATTTTATTTAAAGAATAATATTTAAAATATGATATAGAATAGAAAATTTTAAAACAATTATATTATACTGGACTGATTTTTGGCACAACTAACCACATTTATTATTTAATACTTTCAATTTAATATTTTTCAATTTGTAAGAAATCATTGCCAATGGCCAATTTCTAAAGATCAATACCAAATTTGATTCATAAATAGGTTTGTAGATCAAATTAGTCAATTTTAAGGTGATGATAAATTTAAAAATATCAATATCAATATAACAATGATTAATAAAAATAATATATAATAATTAAATTAATGAAGAAAAATAATTTTTAAAATGTGAAATTAATATATCATATATTATTCAAAATTATATATAAACATCAATAGCACAAACTAACTTAATTTAGAAAATTTTGTGAATATATATGACAATAATGACAAACTAAATCTTTAAGATATAAAATGACAATAGATATCATTTAATTTGATATCAATTAACAATAACATTGAAGGATTGATATCAAATAATGTCACGACCCAATTTGGATCGTGACAGGCATGTGAAGATTTTGTCCCCCATGTAAGCCTCGTGATCGATGCATTGTACCATATGCATATTTTATTCATAAAATCTATTTTAAATCATACACTAAATCTCATAATAAACCTAAATAGCATCTTTTCTCATAAATAAAATCTGAAAGTGTAGCTGTAATATAAATCATACTAAGTTGTTCATTTACAAAATAAACCATGAATACTAAATCATCTTAATACAAAAGAATCATGGCATACAAAAAAATAAAAATAAAACATGAACATATATCTATGCATGAGTCTAAGACTTTGTCCATCATATCACTGAGCACTCTACAAAGAATCTAAATACTGGATGTGAAGCTCACCCGCTAAGAAGATATTTACTGCGAGGGGAGGAGGAGGAAGATCCTGATCTATACCTATATCTGAAAAAAGGAAGAAAAGACGGTGAGTTTTGCTACAAAAATCAATGAGTGAATCCTCACTCATAACTATCCATGGGACAAGAATGAAGTTAATAAAATTAATAATGTAATCTCATAAATCATTGCTATATAATTTCTATAGTAGCTAATAATTCATTTTTGCCTTTTCAATAATTACTTAAAAGAACAGACTATCCATAATGAATGGTGGGTGCAGCCTCGTGAACGTGAGCCCTGAACTAAGATCTTAACCGTTTCTCGCGAATTGTGTTCCTCGTGGACTGATCTAATCATGTGGATAAATGCCCTTTGTGGGCCTTGGTATATCAAGATTAACAAATAACTATCGTTAACTCAGTTTGTTCCTCGTAGTAATTTCCTAATCTGAATCAAACTAAAATCATAAAATAGGGTCCTATCAATCCTAAATTCAACCTGTCTCAGTTCCCAATATAAACCTCAAGCCTAGAGGCTCGTTTCATCAATCATAGCAATTCAAATTTTCATAATTAATTCAAGTTATGAATTAAATCATATAAAACTTTCATAGAGCAAATATGGTCCCATGCATATTTTAAAATCAACATTTTCATGTATGAGTTCAGATGGAATATTTCTAACTAAAACACATTTTTATATAAAGTTATATGATAAAAAAATCCATTTTTCAATTCTCTAAATACTCTATAGGACTAGGAAATATTAGTATAATGACCAAAATAAGGCCATGAGATCAAATCTACTCACCTAGAGAGGTAGAAGTGAAGAACCAACTCAGAGAGCTCTGGGAGGAGGAATGACACTAACATCTGCCATTGCAACCATAAAACTTATCAAAGATCTATAGATATCTCTAGATTACCCTAAACTAACTCTAACAACATTGGGAGACATCCCACTTTACAACAAAGGAGAAAAATCACAAACCAAACCAAGAATATGAAAGAATGGAAAGAAAAAAAACCAAAATCTATCAACATAAACATACCTTTGATGATTTGGGGAACTATATTTGAGTGGAATTGAGAAAAAAGAGAGAATGGTGGGTGAGAGGTTTCTGTTGTAAAATGGGGAAGGAAGGAAGGAACGGGGAAGGGTTTTATAAAAAGGGAGGGATTTGTAAGTAGAATGACGCCGTTTTGGCACTGTTCATGCTCAGGAAACTGAACGCTATAATGGTCAGGGCGTATAATTGTGCACTTATGACCGCTCTAGCCTTCTAACTCCGAAACTAGTAAAAACCAACCCTGTACGCTATAGCGATCCTGGACGTATAGCGTGACAACAACCTCCAACTTCTGAGTTTCTGTCATTTGGTATCTGGTTGTCTCAATACTCACTTATTGTCCTCATTTATTTTACTCTCCATTAATTTTAAAACATAAATATAAATAAGGAAATACCCTACATTTGGATTCAAATAAAATATTAAAAAAAATTAAAATCCTAACAAATCAAAAACTAAATTTTGAGTTCTATTTCAAATTTGAGAATTTATAAGATTTTATAAACTTGGTAAAACGAAATGTCTAAGGTTTCATAAAATTCATTAAAATTCACACTTTAACTTATTTTCTCTCTAGACATAATTACCGAGACTTTTGATTCCAAAATTGTGGTTTTATCATATAGCCTTCAAAGGATGTAAGATTCATACTTAGTGAAATTCAGGTCTTGATTAGTTCCAAAGGAGACTATATAGAACCTAACTGACACGTGTACCAGGTATTACAAATAAAATTGATAGACCTTTAGCAAAAAATAATGATGATAGACCATTTAATATCAGTTGCAAATTTTGTGTATTAATCAATTGGACTTTTTTTATTTTATTATAAGTTTGATATTTTCCCTACAAATATCTATTATTCATTATTTAATTTACTTGTTGTTAATTCAGAATTTTTTGTTTTACTTATATTTTGTAAAAATTGTTGTAGTAATTTAATTTTTTTATCAAGTACATTACGTAAAATGAATTAAAACAATAAAATGAAGAATATTTGTTTGTGTAAATTGTAAAAATATGTTTTGAATTAAATTTAATCAAATTTTGATGCAAATAACTATTATTCAATTTTAATAATATAATCTTTAAAAATATATATTAGTTTAAAATTATATGATCTTGCATTGATTATATTGTTTTAATTGATTAATGATATAACGTAAAGGTATTTTTTTTTGGATAAAATAACGTAAAGGTAATGTTGTATCATATAAATATAATTCATGTTTTAAATGTAATTTATTATTGGTTATATGAAATGTAACTACTTAAGACTCATAAATATTTTTTTAAATTAGAAATTCTAGAAAAATTACATGTGGAATAATTTAATGATATAAATCAGCATATAATTAAATAAGAGCAAATTATAATCAACATGTAATTAGAATCAGATTCATTTATGTCTATAATTTTTTTTTAAAAATTGTTAATAATTAATGTTATAAAAATTGTGGGTTTAAATTACTCTGAAATTGACATGCAGAAAATTTTTTCTTAAAATGAGTCTTGAGCATTATTATTATATATTATAGATTATACATTGAATTTATATATGAAAACTTATCTTTTATTTTTCACCCTGTCAAATCTTGTTCCCTTTCCCTGTTTCACTCTATATTCTTTTAATAAAATTTTAACATGTATATAATAATATTATTATTTATAATTTTTTATTTAATTAATTTTTTTTAATTATTCATGATTTAAATATGTGATAAAACTTAATTGAAAAGACAGAAAATAAAACAGAGACTAGACATGAGATTTGAATCCGCTAACCCAACCTTAAAAAGGTGAATTACTCGTGTAAGTCATCCGCATTCCGCACCGCAGGAAGGCAACCCAACTCAACCCACCACTCCCACCCCCCTTCCTTATCCAGTTGTTCTGCCCATTCTCCAAACAACACAAACACAGACTCGAACACAACTCACCCTTGGCTTTCTCTCTCCTCCCATTCCATTCTCCTCGATTCGATATGATATGATATGAGACGGAGACCCCCAATCTCAATCCCATTCTGAATGAATGTTCCGTTCCATTCCATTCCATTCATCCCCTCAGCCTCAGAGCAGAGCAGAGCAGAGCAATAATACATAACACCATTCCCTCACACCGACGGACAACTCTAGAATGTCGTGTTTATTGCCACACTTCAAGTGCCTCCCCGACACCTTCCGAACCCATCCATATGTTCTTCCTACCCATCTAAGTAAGTAACCACTCTTCCTCTTCCTTCATCTCATCTCTCTGCAATTTCATTCATTCTCGCTTATCTCGCCTTTTTTTTCTGTCCCCGCATCAAATCAAATAAATAATTAAATATGCAGCCAGAACCAGAGCGAACTTGTGTTTCCAGCCACACTGTATTCTATCAACGGCAACAGCACCACCCGTCCTTAATTTGCAACAGTTTGCGTTATCCACTCTGGATGCTCATTCTGATCCACTCACTGCAACTGCAACCACTCCGTGGCCCTATATTGCTCCTGCTCCACCCGCTGAGGAGGTAATCATATCTTCTCTTCGGATAGTATATCATTTAAATTTCCCCATTGTTGGTTCGTTCCCTTCCAGTCGATGTATTGTTACTTTTTTATGTTTGGGAGTGATGTCAATGTGATCTTACCGTTGGAGACACACTTTTTCCTTTTCATCTGCACAATTCTCCGGTTATCTTTGTGGAATGCTAGTATTGTTGAAGAAGCTCATCTTATCTTGTTGTATATAATGCTCAAGTTTTCTCGTTTAGGGTTGCATTACGTCCACACTTAACAAAGTTTTAGCAACATTTATCGTGTCATCGTTATGATTAGAATTTCACTACAAATGAGGCGTGGTTCAATTTGCAAGATTGAACTGACTGGACGAAAAGGGATTGGGTTTGTTCCCGCTGGAGGGACTTCACTGGTAGTAAGTCATCCATAAGTACTATTGGAATCCCTTGCTGACTTTTGTTGCATGCCCTCATCTTGTAATGGTGCACTCTCTTTCCTTCCCTTCCCTTAAACTTTCTTCATGCTAGTGAAATAAAGCAAATTCCATCGTTTCCTGATTTGTCAAATTGAAATTTTTCTTACATTCTTCTATTGGGTCATCTCCACCATTCTTTCGCATTGCAAAGAGGTTTAGGTATATCAATACACAGAAACTAATTTTATTTATGCCTATGATCAGGTGAAGTTTGAAGCAACCCTATCTACCGAATCACTTCTTACAAGTGAAGAGGCTGTAATAGCTGCTGCTGCTTCTGAAGCTGTTACTCTTGCTAAAGCAGCTGTGAAGGTTGCAAGGGATGCAGCTCTGCTTGTAAAAAAGAAACCCCCAGCTGAGCCAGGGTATAGATCGCATGTATCTTCCAATTCTGATAATTTACTCCTCAAATGGGTTCAGCATATGGAAACAGAAGATGGTGTAGCAGGAGGATCCATGGGCACTGGAGCGGAAATAATGGAAAATGTTGACATAAGCCACAGTAAGGAGGAGCCTGATGATGTGGAGCCTACCCATGAGGAACTTGAGCGTCTGCAGGAGCAGCTTTCTGATAGTATAGCTGTAAGATCTAGGCGCCAAATAGAAAGAAAAGCTAGAAGAGTCAGAGCGGCAGAGAAGACTGCCACAAATATTGGGTTTTTTAAGTCTGGCTCCTCCAGCAGAAGAAAGCGTGTTCCTATGCAAGAAGTAGACTATTCGGATCCACTTCGTTACTTGAGAGCAACAACTAGCATTGCTAGGCTTCTTACTTCAACGGAAGAAATTGAGCTGTCTGAAGGAATACAGGTGGGATTCTCATGTTAGTGATGATGCACCAGTATTATAGTGCAATCTGGTGGAAAATGAACCAAGCTTTTGTGCTTTTGATATTTAATATGCTCGTAAATTGCCTAATAACTGGTATACAGTCTTCATAAAGTGCATGCTGATCTCATGATTCATGTATCAATATTTATGTCATTCTTATAATATATCAAAATGTCACAAGTCTCATCATGATACTTCCTATTTAGTTGGGCATTTTTGTAGTTAAGAACCATCCGAAAAGGAAACGAGTGATAAACTGAACTTAGCAAATTATTTATTTAATAATAGTGAAGTCACTCATCCGGAGTATTATTAATCATTAATGAATTTATATTTCAGAAGATTGTAATACTGCAAGTTTTAAAGATTTGCCAGCGAAGTTTCTTTCTGATTATGGAGTTGTTTTCTGTTGTCTAAATTCCTTTGTCTGTTCTACCGATATAATTCAGGACCTACTAAAGCTTGAAAAGCTCCAAGAGGATCTTGCAGAAAGATGTGGTGGTCAGCCCACATTTGGTCAATGGGCTGCTGTGGCTGGGGTAGATCAGAAGACCCTGAGGAAGCGTTTAAATCATGGCAAATTTTGCAAAGACAAAATGATTAAAAGCAATATACGACTTGTTATATCAATTGCAAAGAATTATCAAGGAGCTGGGATGAATCTGCAAGATCTTGTCCAGGTATATCAATTGTATAGTTTTTCAGTTAAATAGTAGTAATTATGCAGAACATGATGACCCTTATCTGCAGTAATAAACTTTTTAACTCTTTCTCATTGATTTACAGGAAGGATGCCGAGGCCTTGTAAGAGGTGCAGAGAAGTTTGATGCTTCCAAGGGTTTTAAGTTCTCTACATATGCTCACTGGTGGATTAAACAGGCTGTCCGGAAATCACTTTCTGATCAGTCAAGGACTATCCGCTTACCAGTGAGTGTCATTTTTATCTTTGGTGATTTTCTTTATGACCATACGTCAATGTATTTCCTAAACAAATTGTTTATAGAAAAAACCACAAAGATAATCTTGTTTATACGAGCTGAAATAACCGACTGTATCATTGCAATATTTTTGGTTTGACAGTTCCACATGGTTGAGGCAACTTACAGAGTGAAAGCGGCAAGGAAGCAATTTTTTAGTGAAAACGGAAGACAACCCAGTGATGAAGAAGTTGCTGCGGCAACTGGACTGTCAATGAAGAGGCTTAGTGCCGTACTTATGACCCCAAAAGCTCCAAGATCTCTAGAGCAGAAGATTGGGATCAACCTGAATCTTAAACCTTCAGTCTGTCCTAAGCTTATTCAAATTTATGCTTAAGGGAACAAAAAACCCTTCTCTATACTAATGGGTGTGGGTTTTTGACCAGGAAGTGATTGCTGATCCTGATGCTGGAACAGCTGAAGAACAGCTCATCAAACAATTCATGAAGGAGGACCTGGAAAAGGTTCTGGAAAGTCTCAATCCTAGAGAGAGGCAGGTCATAAGATGGAGATTTGGTATGGACGATGGAAGGATGAAGACCCTGCAAGAGATAGGTGAAATGATGGGTGTCAGTAGGGAGAGAATTAGGCAAATTGAGTCGTGTGCTTTTAGGAAACTTAAGAACAAGAAGAGAACCAAGCATTTCCAGCAGTATTTGGTTTCATAACCCTGCCAGCCCAATAGTCTTACTATTCCGGCGGAGGATGAGTTAAGTTTATTTGATGTTCGTGACGTGAGGTCCCTGCTCTTTTTGTTCTTCATCTGAATGTTCTTCCTCCATTTTTTCTTCCTTTCACAAGAGAGGAAACAGAACGTTATTAGTATACTAGGAAATGGATGTACACACAAAGGATAACTTTTGATTTAGGGTCCGCCATTTTTTTTAATGTACGTGAAGTGCTTCGAACCAAATAGGAGTCTTAAAACCTCCTTTTCATGCAGATAGCTACCGTACTACGTGGTCCAAAGTAGCTTGGTCTAGGTGGCCTGAGCAGTCGCGTCTGTTTAAACTCTACATCCAACTGTGGCTGTCTGGAGACTTCTTGCCAACTGTTGTAAGTAACCTATAAACGCAGTTGCTCTTGTTTAGAGGGTTGAGGGTTGATATATATAGAATATAGTTCTCTTTTAGTTGTTTAGTGCAGCGGTAACCCTGAGTAGTGCTGATAACGAGCGCTCGTGTGTGGCTAAAGTTGTGGGATGTAAAGGTGAATTGGTAAGGGAGCGAGGAAGCACCCGCTCGAGCAATGGTTGACGACAAATCGGTTTAAGTAATGCAAACGTTGATGTGAATCCAATGCTGTGAAAACAAGGGTTTTTACGCAAGGATAGTCTACATATGGTGAATCAGGATTTGAGATTAGACTTAAAGGTATACTAGTTGATTGACAACATGTGAGATTCGAATCCATGAGTTCGTGCAAATTTCCTGAATTAGTAACCTCTATCCTACTCCTATGATAAAAATAAGGCAACAAATTTCATGGGTTATTTTTTTATATAAATTTACTGCAGTCAAATTCCCCGCCTTTATTAATTAATAAATAAACTATATCTCTTTTTTAATTATAATTCTATTCCATTATTCCCCTTTTTTATTAAATTGTTCAATTAAAATAAATTTAATGATCAAAGATACGAATTTTGCAGTTATACTGCTATTATTTAATCTCCAAAAGATTTATAAAAAAAATTAATCTCCAATATAAATATGCCGAGCATTAAATATAATTATTTAGTGCTAATTCCATTTCAAAATAAATATCTTTTTCATTTTTAGGTTCATTCATAAAGTGATATATATTGGCAAAATCATTTATTTTGAAACAGTAATATTATCTAAATAATTAATTTGTTATTGTCTTATTTAATACTTGGTTGAATGATTTCAACAAATTTAAATAGTTTGTAATTAAAAATTAAATTAAGTGAATTATATTTTAAAATTTCAATTAATTTCAAATTCAAATGACTTTCTTATACATTGAGGGCCCTTTTGGTTTGCCGATTATCACTTAAATTATAATTTTCATTGAATGTAATTTATTATTTACTTCAATATTAAATAATTTTCATTAATTTGATAAAATATAATTTTTTAAAAACAGTGTGTTCAATTTCTTTTATATATTTTAATATTTTTACTTGTTTTTTTCATCATTACTATATAAGGAATTGTAGTAAAATATTTACTTTTACAAGTTAGTCCAATTTAAATTTATAATAAACTATTATAATAAAATATTTATCAATTATAGCTTTTTTATTTTTATTTTTGTCATATATAATTAAATTCTATTAAATATGATTTTTACAATATTTATTTAATATGAAATAATTTTATTTATATAATTTTAATTTATTGGTATTTATTTACAAACAATTTTCTACAATAAAATACATAAAAATAAATAAATTTATATGTTAAAAACCATGGGCTAATCTAGTCTCACTAGATTGGATTAACCGATTAAGTTGTACAATATTTTGATGTACAAGGAGCTATAATATCTTAGTTTATATAATATGTTGGTTGCACTAAAAAATAAATAGAGATATAACGAACAATATTATTTTATCCTATTATATCTAATAGGACATGCCAAACACACCATGAGTTTATTGACAGAGCATAACTCTTGTAATAGATATTTCTGTTTGTGATATTAAGTCTATCCTTCTGCGTTAATTTTCGCGTTTATTTGAAAGTTAATGCAAATTTTATATCGTATCTACATTTAATGTGAAGATGACCGTGGCAGCATACCTGCATATGTGGTCATAATATTTTCATAACTCAAAATTTCACGTATTATATAAAAATTATCAAGTATTGTGCATAAAATAATATGAAAATAATAATGTGGTAGAATAAGATGACTAGATTAGAATTGTGTTATTTGTATTTGCTTAAAAAAATAAATCGATCAACCACTAGAGAATATATATGTTAATAGTGAGAAATTCATGTTGATGAAAGAAGGAATGAAGAGAGTTGATATGGTAAGTGAAATTTCTATGACTTGGTTGAGGATTTATGTGCTACTGAGGATCTAATATACATAATTGAAGGAATTGAGTATCAATATTATTACCTAATAGAATAATTCCCTCTATTATCCGTTAATCAATAAGATTCCTCATCATTTATACATATTTTGTAATGGTCGACCAAATTAATTTTCGAGAGAGTACAGGATAATATTTATTTTAGCACTAGTGTTTTTGACTCATGCAATATAGGATTTTAAAAATTAAGACTAATATGCATATAAAATTTTGGAAGTATAAGATAAAAGTAATTTATGTTGTATTTTAGATGTATAAAATTTTTAATGTTTATTCCATATATAAAACTTATATTATAACAAAAGTGGTTTATGTTATTACATGATTCATCTACACAAAAATACTCGGCTTGATGTAAAATAATATTTAAAAAAAGTATAATTATAAGACTATTATTGAAATAAGAAATGACATTTAAGAAAATTTGTATAAATCAATTTTATTTGTCATTTTATTATTGAAAATGTAATTCTCTTTATAATAAATGTTACTGAAAAAGTGGAGTCATTTTTTTTGTCCTTCTAATTTATTAAAAATAAAAATTCACGCCAAATATCTTCCTATCTCTTTCTCTTTTACCACATTATATTATTTAACCTCTTAACAATGATTAACTAAATTAAATAAAAAATTAAAATACATAAATTATAAGATCTAATGTCCACTTGTTTAAGTGGAGTCAAATAATTAAAATAAAAAAATTTTATGTTTCTCATCCATTCCATGTTCTTTAATATCCTAGGATATTTTTGGTTGGGAAAAAATTGGGGTGAAATTTTTATAAATAATACACGTGGAGTTTATCCATAATATTTATTTAGAATTTCTAGTCCCTATAAAATTCATGAGTATCACTACCTTCTAGAGAACTTATGGTTAAAAATTTACCACAAGTTCTATTAACTAAATTTATTAATATTTTAAATACTTATAATTAAATCACAATCTTAGATTTAAAAGGATATCGATACATTGGGATACCATAACAAAAACCATTTATTTATAAACTCCTACATATAAGAATTCCTCTTTATATATATATATATATGTGTGTGTAAAGCTCATGTATAATAACAAAAATTATTCTAAATAATACATAATAAAATATACTTTACAATATCATTAGAAAGAAATAAAGTTTATATAATTTGACTTTATAAACTTCTTTTTATTAAGTTGTGATTGATTTTATAAGAACTTTTTGCACTTCGTAAAATAGATTATTTTCTCATTAGAATAATTCTAGATTAAAGTAAAATAAATAAATATTTACATTTTTATTCCAATTTACAGTTTAATTATTTAATATTTATTAATTTATTTAATGTTAAACATAGACTTGGAAAATATTTTAATTTAATTCCAATTGACATTTAAATTAAATGAAGTAAAAAATTAAATAAATATTTTCATATAAACTACTTAAGCATTTAAATGTTCAACATTTCTTTTGTATGTTTTATTGCATGAGTTTAAAATACATGGTAAAATATAAATTAGATATAACCAAACAAAGTGAAAAATATTTTGAAACAAATAACATTATGTTACCTCTATGACTATGAGTATTATGGTAAGATTTTATTTATTTTAAAACCTTCTTAGTTGCCTAACCTATTTAGTACTTTCTTTTGAAGCAATTTATTCTTTCTATTGTCCAACAATGGATGAAGAACAAAATATAAAAAATGAAGAGACATAATATATTTGAATTTTAAAATTTATATAGATGAAAATAAATAAAAACATTCAAATCATTTTAAATCTGATTGATACTCATTTATTATGAATTAAGAAATTAATTTTATACATTTATATTATCATCTCCATTTATTATCATAAAATAACACATGGTATAGAATTTAATTAATATTTGAGGTTCCCACATGTTGTATAAATATAGGAACCTTAAATATGTGTAATGTTGAGAACCCACGATCATGGATGACACTCCTTTCTTTCAATTTTAAGCCACACACAAAGTTGTATATTACTCATAAAAATTATCCTCTTATATTTCTATTTTTCTATTAAATTGGAATATATATTCCCTTGAAAAAGAAAATAATATACATCAGTTCTAGGTAATATAAATTTTTAAATTTCACAACAACATTACATAGATAAATGAGCACCCACAAATAATTTATTTAAAATAAAAGATCACATACAAAAGTTTAACAATACTTAAAAAATAACTAAGTTTCATTATTGATGTACCTACTATTTTATCTCTATTGTTTTTTTGAGGCATTCTCATCAAATTAAGCATCAAATAAAAATATTTTTTTATATTTCAAGAAAACTTATTTTCAATAATGTCAGCAAATAGGAGAAATAAAATTACTCATTGAAAATTTTGTTTTAAAAATATAGCTAACTCTCATTGACTAACTTTTCTCTTTTGCGACCATTGTACATCAATTTTCACTGTTAAGGATGCAATTGTCTCTTAAGTGGTAGATCCACTTGTTTTGTATCAAGTACCTACTCACTCACCTTACTTTATTTCTCTTTCATCCATCTCGGTTATTGGTAAGAACTACAAACAAAATTAAAGAGGATAAGACTGGTAGCACCTTCCACAAGTTCTTCCTTCATAATGAGCCTCATATTCTCTGTAAACTATGCCAATCAGTAAAAGAAAATCAAAATCAATAATGGAAGTTAAAAAAAATAAGGAGGGAAAAGGAAGGGGAAATAGAGAAACTAAAAATAAGAAGGGTAAAATAAAGTGGTAGTTTAGATAATGGATACAAAGATAAAATAATAAAAAATTATCCCCCACCTTTATCTTTTTGTTGTGATTGACCACTACTTTCCTCCAATAGTTGATTTCCAAGAAGCCATTTTTGCTCACTGTCCACCAATATATCAAATATAAGAAAATGGATGAAAAATAAATTTAATTGATATAAATTTGGAGTAAATTTCTAGTATAGTAAGGATTGAAGGATAGGAGGAAAATGATTTAGTGTAGGATTTACATATGATTATATTTGAATGATTATATAAATAATAAGAGTAATAAAGACAATTGTTTTTTTTATAATGATAAATATAATGATGATATTATTAATTATTACTAATTACTAATATTATGATCAAATTTTAAAAAAATTGATCATATCATATCAAATTAGGCCTTATTGTATCAAATTATAAAAATTAATATTAATATTAGTATCAATTTATAATTATGCCTTATTATGTCAAATTATACCGGATTACAAAATTAGTATCAATGTAAATTGTTGGTTATAAATTAGGATTTTAACAAATTTATAATCATCATTTTTTATTTGTCTAAATTAATTATAAATCAAGTTCCCATTAAAAATCATCATTGTATTAAATTAGCATATAATAATCATCTAAGTTAATTTGATTTATAATCATTATGTGATTAAAATATAATCTCCTAAATTAATAATTAAGGTTATAAATATTGCGGCCCTAAATTACTCTGAAAGTGACACATGTAAAATTTTCCTCCAAAGGAGTCTTAAATATTAGTATTATAGATTTGAGGTATATTAGTAAGAAAAAGAAAAAATGTGCACATTGAAAAGTCAAAGTTTTTTTTTTTAAGTTAAAGAAGTCAAAGTTTATACTTTATAGAATAGAATAGAAGAAAATAAAAGGTGGTTAAGTGAGAATAAAAGAGGAGAGAAGAATGTAAAATGGTTGAAATAGAGAATGTATAAAAGAGAGAATAATGCAAAATAAATGAAATACTAAATAGATTGAAAATGAACAAATAGAGAAGATAAAGAAAAACTAAAAGAGATTATATTATGTGGGTGGGTAAATGCCAAATTGTAGTATTTACATGTGTTTATAACTCGGCTTGACCTGGCCATAAATCAATAGCTAAAACTCATTGGAATGGCTAAATCATGAAATTTGACCTTTATACTTTTTGAGTAAGTTAAGGTCTTCGTAAAGTTAGTCAAGACTAATTTAAAATCAAATAATGTCTTAAGAAATATATTTTTTAATAATAATTTATAAAAAAATTATAAGATTTTAAAGTTTAATTGATATATTTTACATAACTTGATGTTATTTTTATATGATATGGTTTTTTTTGAAATTTATATTGTAAAAAATCTCTTAAATTTTATTTCTTACTTGTAAAATTTTATAACTTTATGATATATAATGTCTAAATTATTATTTTTTTTAAGGTTGGGTTGACTCTATGACTTGATACATAATTAATCGGGTTAAAGTTTCAAAAATTGATTCTGATTTAAAAATGTGGATGAATTTGAGTTTTGTCCAAGGTGACTCAATTCATCCTTTATACACCCTGATAGTATTGTAGATTTTGTAGTTAGAAAAATATTATTTTAATATTTAAAAATAAATATCTAATTTAAACACTCATTCTATTATCAGCAATAGGATGATAATTTCTATTTTCCAGCAATCAAAACCAACTTTTAGTTGTTAAAATAACAACCTCCTGCTAGTTATAATGGGAGCGGGGTTTAGGCGTGTAGTTGGATTGACTGTTGAGGAGTGTTTGGGTTGGGTTGGGGTTTGGGTGTGAGAGAGACTCGCTGAGAGAGAGAGAAAGAGGGGAATCAGTCGGCTATGAAGGGAGGAGGAAGAGGAAGAGCGAAGCAAATTGGAGTGGAGTGCATGATAATAACAACAACAGCAACAACAAGAATCAGATGGAGGAGGCGAGGAGAGAGGGGGAAACCCTTGTATCTGTCAATGCCAATGCCAATGCCAATGGGAATGGGCCTCACACTCAGCCTCCCAATCTTGATGATGGCTTCTACGAAATCGAGGCCATTCGCCGTAAGAGGATGCGCAAGGTACATACATTCTTTCTAGTTTCTCCCTTTTCCTTATTCCATTCTCCTCGTACTGATAGCTAGCTCACTCATGCCTGTCTATCGGATGATGATGTTGATGATGGCCTCTTCATTTGCAAGCACAGGGTCAGCTCCAGTACCTCATCAAATGGTCAGTGCTCTGCTCACTCACTCCTTTCTCTTTTTGTCTTTTCCCTTTTCTTATTGCTATTATTATTATTTTTTTTGTCTTGTTTTGTCTTGGCTTGTTGTTGTTTGTTGTTGTTGTTGGTGAGGTGTGTATTCAGTGGGACAAAGAGATAGACAGACCGAGAGACATAGATAGGGCATTTGAATTGAAATGAATGTGATGAGTGATTGGCTTACTGACAGGCGTGGATGGCCCGAGACCGCCAACACCTGGGAGCCTCTTGATAATCTGCAGTCAGTTCCTGATGTCATCGATGCTTTCGAGGACAGGTACTCCTCTTCCTCTTCCTCTTCTTCCTTCACCCTCTCTTTATATTAATTACCAACGCCACCATCAAATTCAAACGCATCACTGACTATCATTGCATCTTCCTAATCCAATCTTTTATTTATTTATTTGTTTATTCTTTTTCCCTATCCATGACTATGACCATTGATTGATTGCAATAACAATGACTTGAAATAACCATACCAAAAGACTTGACCCCGTTTCATTTCTCTTACAAATTGTGCATTGCCCTAACTGACTTAGTTTCTTTCTTCTCCATCCGTGTTTGTTTGTTTGTGTTTCTGGGTGAAGCCTGAGATCAGGTAAGCAGCAGCGGAGGCGCAACGCAAGCATGTGGTTCATCACACACTGCCCAAGAAGAGGCACCAGCGTTCCATCACTACTTACAGCCTCAGACGTTTTCCAATGAATACCAGTGCTACTACAACTCCTCCTCCAACTGACAACCACCCTCAACCTGACTCTGCACCCCTCAGTGCCAGTGATCCCGATCCTCCCACCCATTCTCAGACTGTCTTCTTCCCTGATGATGGAGAAACTGACGGCAATGCCTCCTCTCTCGGAGAGCCCAACAACCTACTCAAAATGGGTTTGCAAATGCTTCCAACCACATTGTTGAAAGCAATGAGGAAAATGATTATGATCCAAAGCTTAGTGAACTTAGGGCAACAACCAATAATGGGGTTGATGCGGATCATCCCGGAATACATGTTCAACAAGCTTACACCTCGGCAGCAAATGGTCACCCACCTGATGGTGATTCCAAGGTGAATTCCGTGGACCCAGTTCAAAGTGACCGCTGCAGAGGGGCAAAAAGGAGAAAGTCAGGGTCTGTGAAGAGATTCAAGTGCCCACCTGAGCCTGTTGGTACAAAGAAGGCAAGCAGTATGTCTGCTGTTACAGTTGAACCACGCCATACAGGACCTCCTGGTGGTTTGGGGGAATAACAGTCATGGGAAGAATGGAAATGCAGGGAATATTGTCAGGATTATAAAGCCAATAGGCTATTCAGCTACTTTATCTGGCAACGCACAGGACATCTTATTGACCCTTATTGCTTTGAGGTTAGTCACTCAACTAACAACTCCATATTTCGGTCTTGCACCTTTGATAAAAGTTTGATGATTACATTAGTTTTCATGAGCATGTTTGCTGAACCAAATAAATTTCCACTCCTCAATAATGAGCTTTGGTTCATGAACTCATAAGTGAAGGCTTTAAATATCTGACAAGCAAATGGGATGAGTAGAACTGTTAATGCAGTGAAGTTCTGTCATGCACCCATGCTCGAAATTATTATGCACTGTTGAAGGGTTCAATCACTTGTACATAGCCATGGTTATTAAAAGTTGAAAACTGTGTGGGACTTCCGATCTTGTTTGAGTTATCGATTTGGGATATAATGTGTAGGTTAATGGTTGATAAGTATGATGCATATTTCAATTCATCAATATAGAGCATTCAGCATTGGTTCGTGAACTCTTAAGTAAAAGGCTTAAATGTCCAACAAGCGAACAGAATGATTCGAATCATTAAAGTTCTGAATCTCACTCATGACCCATGCTTAAAATTAATTATGCACTGTATTTGGATCCTATCACTTGCGACCATGGTTATTAAAAGTTGAGGTGGGACTTTTGATCCTTTCTTGGTTATAGATTTAGTACTATACTGATTAGATTGATGGTTGATCGGTTGGCTATTCATACATTGAAAACGAATTTAATAATCTATATAAACCTAGAGCGCATGCATTAAGAGGGAATATTGTTAATGAAACATGAAAATATTCTCGGTTTATTTATTTCTTTTCTTTAATAAGATTGTTCGCTTTTTATTGGTAGGTGATGATTGATAATTAGTTACTTAAAGTTTCACAATCTGAGGGTACATCAGAAAAGCACTTGCATTCGGTGATCCTGTGATTGCAAACTTTGTATTAATAGACATTTTAAACTCATGTATTATATTTTTTATTATCCCTCAGAAAAAAAATCCTGTAATTATATTAGGAATCTCTATTGCAGTAACTTTATCAGTCTGTTAAACTTGTTTGGTTAATTAAGAATCTATTTGAACCAATGAGGAGATAAAAGGCTGTTGTTACGGAAATTAGTACATTGAAAATGCTGTGTATGAGCTCATTTGATGATTTTTCGGTCAACTGACACAGTTTTTCTTTTATGTTATTTATTTTAACCTCAGTTTGCCATGCCAGCAATGACATATTTGGTATGTTTTATGAATGCCAAGAAAATATTGTTAAATCATAAATCAAATTGAACGCAAAGACCTTTTTGTTATTGTAGAGCAAAAACTTGATCAAGCTTCTGTTAGTAAATTTGACCAATAATTGATATTTGCTAGAACATTTAATTCTATTTTATATTGTAGTGGATAAAACACTTATTTTGACGATAAATGTAGAATGAGCTCTTGAATGTAGCTTGATATTTATTGATGAAACTTTATTTGATAATGCCTATAGCAGGTTTTTTTTATTTTGGCTTACATTACTTGATTTTATGAAAGCCGAAGCATAGGATTTCATATTTTTGTTGCTAAACGCGTATCTTTTCCACCAGTTGTATGGAGATTGGAGTGCACCCGATTATCTTTAATAATCATATAGCTTGCTTCTTCACATAATGCTTACTTGATTAACTTAACAGGTCTGATGGAACAGAAGTTATGGTGGATAACAAATATCTAAAGGAACACAATCCACTTCTGGTAATCTGCTATTCCGTGAGAGTGTTAGATTGAGTTGTTTATTTTCCTGTCAATTTTGCATCAAAGACTTATGAAAATTGTTATATGGCCTTTGTTTACCTGAAGCTAATGATTTTGTTAATTGTTTCAGCTGATCAATTACTATGAGCAACATCTCCGGTACATTCCCGTGACTGAACATGTCTAAGGAGCTTCCTTGTGCATTTAGATCTTCCTGTGCTGTTAGTGATATACAATCTAGTTTTATAGAGGCAGTAGATAGTGGAGGGTTAAGAAATGCGCTGTTGGTTAGTGTAGGACTATATAACCACTAGACCAACCTTTTTTTGGTGCATATTAGACCAATGGTTATAAATGCCTTCATGACTACATACTCTGATGCCGAAGTATTTAACATGAACATGGAAATTTTATTTTAAATCTTTTGAAACCTGATTCTACATCCCGTTCTATCCCCTTTGCACATGAACACGGGCTGTGGAATTTTGCCTAGATGACAGCATGTGCGATTATTTGGTTTTGTACGATTTAAACTTGATGTGGGTGTGATTGGATTGAGGTTTGCAAATTTTATTTTAGATAAAAGAGATTTGAGCAAATAATATTTACCTTCCTTGAGATTTGTGAAAATGCTATTCACACCCACTCTTGATATCCGGCCTATATTCACATTGTCTCTCATTGTCAAATTATAACTCTGTTATCTCACCATCAAATTTTAACTTGAATTTCCAAAAATAATCTCACTGTCTAATTTATCCTCTTTTTTAATCCTCTTGTAACTCAGTCAAAAAAATAATAATAATAACTCACTTAAAATACTTACTTTTTGGCTTTCACACACTGGAATGGGGATTGAAACCTACTGTGCATCTTCAACCTTGTGGTAGTGGTGATGGCGATGGTGGTGCTTCTACCTCGTGGCAGTAGTGACGGTGACAACGGCATCTTCTACCTCGTGTCATTATCTTTTTTTATTTATAGCAGATAAAGTTTGTTACTTTCAAGCTGTTTCTACCTCCCTAGAGTTGATTGGGGTTAGGCCGAGAAAAATGCAGAGAAGAGTATGATAATGGTTGAAAACGAGGGTGGCTTAACTATTTTTCTTTTTTGGTTAAAGTTTCTACAAATGGAAGTTAGGATCCGTTGTTGAGTGTTGACCAATCTGACTACCCCTCATTTCGATCACTTTCACCACCTTTTAATAAGTCCACGCTTTGCACTGCATGAATTTGCGTCCTCCTTCAGTCTTATCGGGCTTCTTTCTTGGACATGGAAAATGATCTTTTAAAATCCACTCTTCACATTCCAAGATCATTTCAATTAGAAAAGCCGGTAATGAATGAGTTGAAATATGACAGGTTGTGTGATGTCAAAAGGGTGGGAGGGTAACTTTACTGCCTAGATAAGGATTCTGATGGGGATGTAGTCCATGGTTGCAGTGCCATTAACAATAGGTAATTCAGTAGTGGCAATCCGGAGGATGAAGTTGGTATTGGAAAAGGTCCTTTAATTTGATCGCTGTTGTCGGGTCAAGCAAGGGGAGAGATGGGGGTTTTAGGTTTTTTAACAATTAATAGACTATGTGGGTAAGTGTATTTTTGTGATTTTATTAATTAGGAATATGTTAATATCACAAAATTGCTATTCTATTAAGGTGCTCTATTAGCTAGGGGTGTGAGTGTAATATAAACACTTAAAATTTGACAATCAGAAGAATGTAAATGCAAGTTGACAACTAAAGGGGGGTGTAAGTTGTATTTCTATAACCTTAAAAATATGAGTGTAATTTATTCAAGAGATTTTGAAATAACATAATTTATATTTAAAAATATTTTTATGAAAAATAATCTCTGACATAAAGGATATCGTTTGAATAATATTAATTGAAATTGATTTTATAGTCTATACATGTAATTACCAAAAATAAAATAACGGAGTGGTTATTGCCACACTTTCATATCTATTGTCACACTTTTTTAGTGACATTTTCTTTTAATATTTTTAAAATACCTCTCACTAATTAATTATTTTAACTTGTTGTCTATTGTCACACCTATTTAATCTTATAATATATATTATATTCCTTACATTTCTAAATTTTCTTCACAAATTTACATTATACTATACGTGGTTTTTCCTTTTGTTCAAACAAGAAGTATGTTTAATAAATTTTGTAGCAATAGGTTGTTTTAAAGACTTGATTACAAAAAATTTTACAATGTAGAGTTGATTTAAGAAAAAAAATTGAAACTAGAGATTTAATTAGAAATTAAGTAAAATTATAGTTATTCACACATTTATTAATTCTAATTTTTGACTCCGTTATTGGGTAAGTATTTGGTTCAAAAACAAATTTTGACGTGTAAAGATATAATATGCATATGATATAAACACAACATTTAATTTTTTTTAAAGTAATTCATTTAAGATTTGGAAAATAATATTTCTATATGGGCTTTCAATATAACAACTAGAATAATAAATCTAGTCCATTACCTGTTCAACTTATCAAAGTATCATCTTGTACTTAGAGAATTGAAATCTATTATCAACATTCATGCCAATTTTTCATTTGAGCTCTAATTTTAAATTATTATTCATTTTTTTCATTTATACTATACTACCATGTGTCCAGATTTGTTGGAATATAAATGTAATCCAGTGTACACATATTACTAGACAAGTTCTATACGACCTTAAGGTCTCCAAGACCCACCCATGTTATTCTTGAATTTTCACTAAGTCTGGATCCTACACCTCCTTGGAGAGCTATATGATAGAACCACATTCTTGGAATCAAAAGTCCTAGCAATTGTTCCCCAAAGAAAAATGAGTTAAAGAGTGATTTTTAATGAATTTTATGAAAACTTTGAACGTTTCTTTTTAGCCTACAAGTTTATAAAATCTTGACGATTTTCGAATTTAAACCAAAGCCCAAAATTTAGATTTTGATTTGTTGGGATTTTGATTTTTGTAATATTTTATTTGAATCCAAATGAGAGTACTTCTTTATTTACATTTATGTTATAAAATTAATGAAAAGTAAAATAAATGAGGACATCATGTAAATAAGTAAGTGTTGAAGCAACCCAGATGCCAAGATGACAGAAGGATACTATTGGGGTGATGTTGCAAAATTCTCCAGAACGGTTTTGTAGCGATTTATGTTCACGTAGCGAGTAGGCGGACCAGAGGCTCGCTGCAACAAGATATGTTCGCTGCAGTTGTTGCTTCTTCAAGTTCATGCAGTGAACATGTCTAATGACACATAGTGCAAAACAATGCAGTTTGATAAATAAGCCCCCACCCTATATATACCCCCTCCCTTCGCGATCTGAAGCGGAAGCGAGCCCTAGCCTTGCCAAGGAGCTCTTCCTCCCCTCCACTCTCATCCTCCATCAAATCCACCTCCTCCAAGCTTCAATGTGAGTTTGGTTGTTGGTTTATGCTTCCTTTTCACTTCCTTTCTCGCTTCCTTTCATGTTTTAGTGTATGGACTTTGTTGTTTCTCCATTGTTATCAATGTCGATACTCTCCCAATATCTAGGGATTGTTAGAGATTAATCTAGAGTTTATGGTTGCTCTATGGCAGTTGGTTGTGTCATTCCCACTCCAAGAGCTCTATTGGTATTGACATCATACCTCCCTCCCCTCCAGGTGAGTGGGTTTGATCTCATAGCCTTAGTTTCATCATTATGAATATGTTTCTTGCATGATGATTGTTAAGCATGAAATTTGAAATAAGAAAAAATATAGAATGTGATTTTATATGATTATGTCTATCTAGAAAAATTATGATTTATGATGATAGTATGAAAGAATGAGTTTTACAAAATCATGGGACCATGATTTAACTGATGCATGTTATGAAAATGCATGATTTAAGATGTTTATGAAGATGTTAAATATGTATTATGAAATTATGATATTGCCATGCTTTAAGACTTGGAATTTCAGAAATTGTTTTATTGAAATATTAAGTTGAGCTTTGATGAATAAAACATGATTTAGCTTTATGAAGAAATATGCTATTATGGTGTTAGAGTTTTCATGATTTAGAATCCAGAAGTTTGAACTATGATTTTAGATTTATCAAGTATACGAAAAGCTATGTTAATTTAAGATTTGAATTTAGAACTTCAGTTTTATGGCACCAAGAGGTACGAAATTCAATGTGATTCTTAACAACTCCAGATACATCTCTGTGGGCTTGAAACAGAATGCCTACAAGCAGTGATCCCTTGGGCACGTTTCACAGCCAAGTTATGCTAAAGTTCAGATTGTTAAAGTTATATGAATCCAGAATTCTCAGTATACTAAGAATTTAGGGCTCTACTTTGCTAAGGGGGAGTACCCACCTTTCAATTTTGTTTTTGTCAAACTAATTTAGGTGGAAATAAGAAACGGCAATTAGTTCCTGGTTGTGAAGAAATCGTTAACCTTGGCACCAAGTTGTATGTTAGAGAGGTTCTCCCCTCCAGTTATAGAAACGATACCTAATTAGGTACCCACAACTTGTCCTCCAGGGACTATTATGATTTCAGCAAATGTTCTAATTTGCTAATAATGAGTATAATCTTTCATTTATGATTTTAGCTTTATTTATTATATATGTATTTATTATGTTCAATCCTGTTTCCTGATACCTTGCGCACCCTAGTTAAATGATTTCAAATTTGATTATGAATTTAGAAATGTTTGTTATATATCTATGGAATGAAGAGTGTTTTCTTATATAGCTACGCATGTAAATATTAAATGATTTATATTTGTTGCATGTATATTGTATTATATATTTTCTTGGTCATCCCATGTGAGTGATAGATGAGAATTCATTCACTAAATCCATTGACTCACCCCTCTCTCTCTCTCATAGTTGTCAGGTGCAGATTTTTCTTCACCGGTTCGCAGACGTAGCAAATTCCGTGGTAAGCCTTATTTTGAAGTAAGGCTTAGTTTAGGATCATGTTAGTTGTAGAAGTGCCCTAGTAGTTTGCAGGATTCGAACCACGCATGTATTTTGTGTAGTTATTTTCAAAGTTTATGTAATTTCCCTATATGTGTTCCAAGATTTAAGTTTGGATTTCAAATTTCTGATTTTGATTAGATTATGTATTTGATTAGCTAGTAGTAGAATTCAATTTTCAAGGGTTAACAGATTTCAGATTTAAGATTAATATCATATGTAAATCAGATTATGATTTTCATGATTAGCGATTTGTTAAAAAGGATTTTCAAAGTTTGAATATTAGATACTTCAATTTTCATGATTTGAATTGTATATTTTGAATAACGAAATGAATATTGGTTTAGAAGAAAATCATGTTTTAAGTATTATATTATAACAAATTATGCATATAGAGTGACTCACCAATCACGAGGCTTATAGGGATGTGATTTTAATATATTACAAATAAAAGTGACAATAAGTTAGTTTAAGAATTATTTTAAAAATATCAATGAAAACAATGCCATAGGTTTTTTGGAAAAATTTATTGGATAATTAATTATAAATTAGAAGAGTACAAAATGTTATTATAGCTATTAATCAAGAACATTTTAGGAGTATTAAAAAAATGGCACTAAAATAATGTGATAATAAACATAAGAGTATCACAGTAGTCACCTCTAGAAAATATGAACTTGTTAATGCTTAGTACAAGCTTATATTTCTGGCGTTCGTCTAAACTTCACGTAAAACTAATCAAACAAGTAAAAAAGACAAATCCCCATTAGCAGTTTTGAGGCTAGGTAAACCCATACACGCACTTTGTATCATGACTCAAAAAAAACCTACTACGTATTTAGGCATTTATGCACTCAGGGTTTTTCCCTTTGTTGGTGGAACCTAGGTCCAACTGTATTTCCGAGTTCGGTTTATGTGACAAAGAAAGTGGTCAACATAAGACTCGCTTCATGTCCAGTGGGAAACGACGGACATAAATATGGTTCCTCGTTTCACTAATGTTTGTGCATCCTTTTAACAGCTTGAAAGAATTTTTACCAACGTTTAATAGTGTCAACCCTTCGTTACATATACATAACTAAATTTGGCATAGCTACCCTTAAGTATTGGCCACTGTTAAGTTGTGGTGCTCTGAGTAAAGTCGGGAGTACCACAGCGGATTATCTAGCTACTAGTGCCATCTTGCTGGGGCATCGGTGGTGGGCAGTAATATTCCAGTGGTTCACTTCAATAGCTCCCCAAATCTTTTAAACACTCTCTCCTCCTCCTCCTCCTCCTCCTCCTCCTCCTCCTCCTCTTCGCTCTCCATGTTGTCAGTCGGCTTTGTCCTGCCCCTGGCCGACCACCACTGGCTCCCCGAGCCTCTGCCACCCAACTCCTCCGTCAACAACTTTGCGTTCCCGCAATAGCCATGTGAGAATGTTGATCATAATGTTTAAAAACGAGAAAACAAATCCACACCATAGACATTCTTTCTTGGTTCTTACTCAGGTGCCCACGATGCGGTAGTTGATTAGGTGTTTAATATTTGTATGGATAGTCCATTAAACTAGTTTTTTTTTTTTCCTTTTTTTATATTACAGTTTTTTTTTCTTTTTTCTTTGTTTTAGCTGACAATTTTTTTTCTCTTATTTTTTAAAAGAATTCGGACAGTTGAGGCCACGGTAATTTTTTTTTAAGAATTTAGACAATAATATTTTACTTTTTTTCTTTTTAGCTTTTTTTTCTCCTCAAATCCGAATTTTGTATACATTAGTTTTTTTTTTCCTTTTTTTCTTCTTTAGCCTACAGTTTTTTTTCTTTATTTTAGCCTACAGTTTTTTTAGCCCTTGTTTGTTTATTGGTTTTGCCATGTATATTCTATCCCACTTCTAACATTAAGTTAACTTTTTATTATGAAACTCAAATAGTGTGTATTCAATACCAGTTTTAATTATATATAGGTTACCAAAATTTATTGAATATATATTTTGTTTTGAAGTAAAAAAATTCATTACATTGAATTATAATTTTTTCAATTCATTGTTACTATTTAAAATTACTTAATGCTGACTTTTATAGGAATATCGGCCTTTGAATGCAAACTTAAAAGTAAAGGATTTGTTTTTAATTATGCATTTTGTTCATGCAGTTTGTTAAAATTATTGCATTATTCATTGTTACATTGAATGCATTTTAATTATGAAAAAAAAAGTTACTGTATACAAAATTTGGACTTGAGGTAAAAAAAAAAAGAAGCCAAAAAGAAAAAAAAAACTACTCTCCCAATTCTTAAAAAAAAAAAACTACTGAATTCGCACAGTCCAATTCTTCCAAAAAAAAGCTGAGAAAAAAGTTGTCGGCTAAAAAAAAAAGAAAAAAGAAAAAGAAAATTGTAGGATAAAAAAAAAGAAAAAAGGAAAAAAGAACTAAATAAAATTCGAACTATCTATACAGACATCAAACACTCAATAAACCACATCACCTTGGGCACAAAGGCATTGATTGCCTTTGGCACATGAGCAATTGCCTTCTTTCTTTTCCAAAATTTCCCAGGTGACTGATCGATGTTGTTATGGGGACTACCACTAACGCACTCCACAAGTAAAGGAAACAAATTCGTTGAACGATTGAGTCTATAAATTTGCGCTCCTTAGCTGAACCAACCTCAACATAATGAAGCTCATGATTCAAGGTTGTATTCACAGGGAGTTGCTTTCACAGGGAGACAGAAGGGCATTGATGTTGAGCTGCACGTCGATGATGCCTGCCACCATCGAGAGCTGAACATACGGCTGTTGGGGTAGCTGATGGTGGCAGCCAACTGGGGTCGGTAGGGAGTGAAAGTCTGCGATGCAGCCCCACCCATAGAAGTAATCCTATCCCATACCATACAAATCCAACGCAAATGATTTATCGGTGTGTGGTTCTCCTGCCTTTAATACTCGGAGTACCACAGCGTTGGCCTTAAGGTAGAATTAACCCTTCATGACATGTAACTAAATTTGCTATACCTTCAATAGAATTAAACTTTGGTGAAATGCTTCTTCTTCATAATTTTTATGGTAGTGTTTCTTCATAAGTTTTGGTACAATGGCGGGGCAAAAGCCCGAAAGACTTGGTAGCCAAAACAGTTGCAAATGATATATTCATGTTACACTGATACTCCATCTTTCGACTATGTTCAATATGTAGGATGTATATTAATACTTCAAAATATGCCAAATTTTTTTTTTTTTTGGGTTTTACAAATTGGCTTGTCAAAAAAGTTATTATACAATGACGCTAAATGAAACCAACTAGCAAATGCAAACCAAATGGGATGGTTTATAAAGGAAATTTCATGGATTTTGAAAAATAGAAAAACTCTATCGTACATTTATAATTAAAAAATGTCATTGATATATATTTTTTGTCTTCTTAACATAGTTATGATAAGAGTCAACTAAATTTAATAACATGTTAAATTAATGTATGTATATATATACACGTGTCTCTACGTCTTATATTTTAGAATTTCACCATATTCCCATATTGGTGTCAAGTCATATTATTATCATATTTTATCTTGGTGCTTCATAGTGATATATAGAGCTAGTATATTTAGTTATAAATAATAGATAATAGATAAATAAGAGTTTGTAGAGGGAACCTTTTTTGTTTGATGGAAACTAGAAGTTGTCACTTAAAAATGTCCATTTAGTTATAGATAATAACTAATAGATAGATGAGAGAGTCTTTTAGCAGAAAAATTTTGTTTGACTGTATCAGTGACTAGACACTTAAGAGATAATCTATTTAGTTATAAATAATAGACAGATTAGACACAATTCATTTAATTATAGATACTAGATAGTGAAGAGCTTTTATCGGCAAATAAATTTTGTTGGATTGTAAGAAGTTGTCTCGTACATTTGGAGGTAATTTACTTGGTTCTAACAATAGGTAATAGATCGTAGATAGATGAAAGCCTTTTAACAAGAATAATTTGTATTTGATTATAATTAAGAATTTCCATCTCACACTTAGGTAGTACATTTAACTATAGATAATAGATATCTTAGATCTATTTAGTTATAATCAGGAATAATTTTTATTTGATTATAATCAGAAAATTAACCTAATAGTAGTTAATTTTAAATAGTTTGACTTAAAATTATTCACTTATTCCAACTAATTTAAACTAATTTCATTACTTCAATTTAGATTTTTGAGATGACTGGATTAATCCTACGCTACCTGCCTCTTCCACTCCATGAGCGGTGTTCTGCACAAGTATTTCCTTTGGTGCATCCCATAGAGGAATCCTCGAGATTGGATCTCCACTTAATCTCGAATACTAACATTTGGTCTTGTACCACCTTTCTCCTTATTCGAAGATGAAATACAAGGCTCTGTCATTAAGTAGGTGGAATCGACTGCACAGAGACATCATGCCTTAATTATAACTATAATTTATTTTTTCAAGAAAGGAGAAATTCCAGCTCTAGAAAACGACACAAGTAAGATTGCCATATCAAACTCGAGCTGCATGTATAAAAGATTATAATTGAGGTATAGATCTTTTACATTCTACCCTAAACCCAAACCAAAACACCATATGCATCTTTAAAGGATTTTTGAGTAAACATCCAAATTGATCCTTGACAATTTTTTTATGGGCAAATTAATCCTAACAATTATAAACACCAAAATTGGCCTCACAATTGTTAAAATAAGACATTATAGATTCCAAGGCCTATCAATACTCAAGGAGGAGATGACAAAAGAGTTCGGTTTGGAGAAAGTGAAACACGTGAGAGGAAATATGCTCAGAGGACAAGGAAAAGCTGGCTAGGACTATGTGAGCTCGCTGAGAGGTGGCTGAAACTGATAGGTATATGGCCGAGCTCAGCCATGTCAAGCTCATCCTGAGCCAAGCCCCGCTTTCCTGGCCAGCTCTATTTTCTCAAGACGAGCTCACTCTCACAACCAAGCTCTTTTTTCCCACCGAGGCTTGGCAAAGGAGGTTTAGTGTCCTATTTTTACAATGAGGGACAATTTGAGTGTTTACAATTACTGAGATCAATTTGTCTATAAAAGAAATTGTCAAGGATCAATTGAGTGTTTACTCAGGATTTTTTTATACAACTGCACAACAAAATATTGCACTGATATTAAGCCAGAGATGCATGATTAAAAGGACAAGTAGCAAAGTCAGAAAATGCTGCAAAATTTCCAAACTTCCATTTTTTTTTTTTCATTATCAAGCAAACTGAATTTCAGGAGGAAACCACAACATTTTTCTATTTAAGTCTCACCCCTTGTCCTCTTTCAAGTCTAGGTAAGCAAGGTCAAACTTGTAGTTTCGTCTCCTAATATATATACTTCTCCACTCTGCAAATTCACTGATAAATAACAAAACTGCAACTACATTCGACTTAATCAATATTACATAGAGCCATTTATCACAAAATTAAAAGTCTAAAGTTCCACATTGTTTGCTTTCAATGGTCTTTCCTCCACAACTTTCATTTCTGTCCTTAAAACCATTAGTGATGCCTCGATTTCGTCCAATTCCCAGCTTAGGCAATCCTCGGTTCAATCCGTCAAGCAGAACACAAGCTTTACACCATTTCTGTAAACAGAAATTGTATCTCAGATGTTATTCTTATGATTGAACGGGAAACCAAAGGAAGGGGAAAAAAAATCTATTCTTTCCAGATAAACCATGCAGGATCCTGCTGATAGAGTCTGAATGTGAAAGTCAAAACAGAATTTAAACTGGTATATCAAACAAGGTATATATCCCTTTTGGTTAAAAGAAATTTTGGGGAGGGTAGGTTGCTCCATTCCAAGGTCAAGGTATACTCCTCACACGCCTCAGTAAGAAGGGCTTACAATGGTACTTAAAGTTAAGACTACTTTAACCTAATCTAATGCAAAAGAGACCATTGGCTTTGACTGAAGTGCTCCATTTCATATACAAAATCAAGTTTACCTGAGGTTTTCATACCCCATGCTACATATTCATCCAACGGGAATATTGAAGAAAATACCTGACTAGAAATGTAACCACACCGTTCACATGTTCCCTGCTCTGGCATTTTTGTAGTTGTAGAAATCCTGAAATTCTCACCGGATTTGATGATGTCAAGAATCGCCCTGGGTCTGCATTTCATGACAAGGCCATCGATATTAGAATACAAGGCATATATCGTTAACAAACTACAAAGCTGCCTGGACACCCACCTGATTCTTTCCAAATCCTTGATGAACTCACGAGCAAAACCACGGTATGCATTCGGAGAATAAATGCCTGTGGTTTTCATGAGGCTGTTACATTTGACAGTTTAATGGGCAAATACAAAAATTCAAAGGTATACCATATAGAAAGACGAACATTACATTCAGTGGAAAAGTAGTCCAGCCTCTTGAAATATGCATACGTAATCAAGGTGTCAAGGATTAGGAGCTAACAAGTTGCAACAACAAAACAGGAAAATGGGAAATAATTTGACGAACAAAGTTTTTCAGCGCCCTAACTAAAAAGGATATATTACAATTTCCTTCTCGTATGTATACTTAAAAGGTTTGCATCTGGGGATAGGCCCATCTTCGCCGGTGGTTATGGAAGTGCATCGACTCAATCTTATCAGAACAAGAAGAAAAGTAAGATGCTTGAATTCAATTCAATTCCATTACTAAGCAAGCAAAATAGATTTGAGAGCAAAGAGTAAGATTATAGCTACCTAGCAACATCTCCTCTGAGAATGTTCAAGAGAACTGTCTCGGCAATATCATCGGCATTATGACCAGTAACGAGTTTGTCTACTTTCAACAAGGCAGCACCTCGATCAAGGGCCTAGTGCAGTGCAGCCATCATTTAATTAAGGGACCGGCTAACCCTAATTAAGTGGGTGGCTGCAAATGAAGAAGAAGAGAGGTACCTGGCGGCGGAAGACACCACAGAAGGTGCAATTGTTCTTGGAACCGATGGCGGAGACGATGTGGTCCATGGTCCAACCGTAGAGGTCCTTGTAGGAGACGACCTTGAGAGGGAGCCCGTACTGGACGTGGTTGCGGTGAACAGTGCGAAGGGAGTCGTCGCGGTAGCCGGTGATGCCCTCGTCCACCGACAGCAGGAAGAGCTGGAGGCCGTAGTCGTGGCGACGGTTGAGCTGGGACAGCACGTAGGCCAGCACTGTGGAGTCTTTGCCGCCAGAGGCCCCGATGGCCACGCGCTCCCCACGTGCGAACAAGCGGTTGGAGACGACGACGTGGTGGATCTCGTCCTCGAACACGCGGAAGAAGCACTCTCTGCATATCTGTTGCAGGGTTTTCGGCCGTTTCAGGGCAGCCCGCCGCTCCTTGCACAGGCAGCACACTCCTCGCCCTCCGCCGCTCTTTTTCCCCTTCCTCTCTTCCTCTCCTCCTCCTTCCATTCTCTCTCCCTCTCTCTCTCTCTCCCCTACTTGTGTATTAGTATTGGATGCACTTCTATAAAAAAAAAAAAAAAAAAAAAAGGAGGTAATCCATAATTTGTGACTTGCAAGTATAATAAATAAATTACTTTTACTTACACAATTCCTTCTTCAAATGCTGATTTACTTGTGGTTTTCTTGTTCTTGATAAAAACAATATTTATATTTAAAAAACAAAAACCAACATTTGTAAGTTGTAACAACTTAACCTGAAGCTCATTCAATACAGCCCTACACAAATCTTGGTGCAATATTTATCATGTATATTTCCACTTTTTTTTTTTTTGTTAAGGAAGAGGCTCAACTCATATTGAAAAGGATCCGAAAATAAGGCTGTTAAAACCAGATATAAAAAAGAAGAAACTAAGATATGTTTGATTTGAGTTTTTAATTTCAGTTTTTATTTTTAATTTTTTAGTTTTTTAAATTTTGTAAAGAAAATATTAAAAAATTTCAAAAATTATAAATTTTGAGTTTTAGTTTTCACGTACAGTTTTCTGTATATTCTTTACAAAATCTTGAATACTAACCTGTTTGGTTGAGTTTCAGCTTTCATTTTTAGATTTTGTGAAGAAAATACTGAAATTCTAAAAATTACAAAATCCTAAAACTGAAAATGAAAATAAAACTGAAAATTCAAACCAAACATGAGTTTTCAGCTCAATATTTCCTTCACAAAATCTGAAAACTAAAAAATGAAAATAAAACTGAAATCAAACAAACCCTATGATTGTTAAAAAGATAAATTCAGCCCATGAAACTCACCGGTCAATAAATCAAGTCAAAAGAGTAATAATCAAATTCAAAAATTTACATATCATATTACATAAATACAATCAAATTCGAAATTAACATATATTTAAAATTAACATACCATATTACATAACATTACACCTAAATATAATCAAATTCAAAATTAACATATCATATTACATAATATATTCGAAACAAACTCAATAATCCATATCTAAATTTAAAGTTCTAAATTAAACTGTTATTTCAATCTAGATGACATGAAAATTTTTGAATTTCTTGTATTTTTAAATAAGTTAGACCATATATTTTATTTTCTCTAGCTTCCTTATTTTGACATTTAATTTTGGAAATAAAATCCAACACATTTCCCAAATGGAGATTAACTCGTTTTATTTTAACCTGCAAATTCACCGAACAAGTCAACAAATTTTACAACCCGGTCCATCAAATTTTAGCAGATAGTAATAAGATTAATCCGACAAGCTTACTCGTTTTGATGGCCCTATTCCCAGGAATATGAATAAAATTATGGTAGTCAATTTATATTTTATAATGGTATGGTAGTGTTTTACAGCTCGATCAATGCAATGGGTTGAAAAGGTCGACTAGTAAACTTCAACTTCATGCTGAAGAGCTAATAGGAAGGACACAAAAATTACAGATAGATAAATCAAAGCCAATGCAACGTAAGAAGACGACCCAAAAAAGACTAAGGAATATATATATATTAAAAAAAAAAGAGCAAAGAGAAATAAAAGAAGCTAATTCTTTGGAATGTTCTTTCCAACAATCTTGGCTGGAGTTATCCGCAGAAGATTCCCTGGCTTACCAGGGACAGCTCCTTTGATCATTAGCACATTAAGGTCTTTATCAATTTTGACAATCTTAAGCTTTCTAATCTTCCTCTTGGTTCCTCCCATCCTCCCGGGCATCTTCTTTCCCTTGTACACACGGCCAGGTGTAGTTCCAGCACCAATTGATCCTAGTTGTCTATGACTCTTGGAACCATGGGTCATTAGACCCCTCTTGAAGTTGTGACGCTTGATTCCACCTGTCAAAGTGTTTCAAAGGTAATTTACCAATTAGTCATCCTCCTTCTATTGTTGAGTGTTGAATAATGCTAGCTGCATCACCTTAAAACATAATATCTCTAGGAGCAGTAAACTAAAACCAAAACGTTATGAGCAGGAAATTAAAGTGACTACATATTAGAGTTTAAATCTAGAAAAGATCAAATTTTATACCCTCAGAGAGTGTTAGGTTCATTCTTTGTTTTCATTTTCCGTATTTTTACCCGTAATTACAAGAATGTTATATTGTTCTTATTCTATTCCTATTTTCTTATTTTAACTATTTCTTTTACAAAGCTTTAAAATCAGAAATAAAATGAAAATGATATGACATTTTTGTAATTATTAATGAAAGCATATCAGCAGGAAATGATATTAGAAAATAAACCCAACACATTTACGACCCAGAATGACTAAAGGTTATGGCATATTTCTTTTATCAAATTCCCACAATACCCATCCAATTGTCATAGACTATAATTGAAAGGAAAGAGAGGAAAACAGTAATGATGGAAAAGGTGCAAGAATCAAGAATAAAATCTTCTGTTATCTGTGAAAAACGTCAACATGATTTTGTCCCACAGCACTCTGCCGCACCCTTTTTAAATGAATGCTTGATGCAGAAAGTTTTCAAATGAATAAACTGCTGAGAAATTGAATCAGTAACTGAATTCTCATTTATATGGTCAAATTTCGGGCAGAAAATTTGGTCACAGCAGCACAAAAGAGAAGATTCATTCCTCAGGGATAGTGAAAAACTCCAGCTTATCAAAGAAGATGAGTGCACAAGCTACATATTTAATTCGAGGATTCAACAGAAATAAAGTGATGCTTTGAGACATAGTGAACTTCTTTTGCATGAAGTGTTCGAAATTCAATAATAATACCCAAAAACCAAACCAACATCATTTATGTTTGTTGATTCTCATATTTTGCATTTCGTTTGTCATAGGTAATGACACAAAGATGCAATTGTGAACCAAGATATCAAATTATATCATTTGTTCATGAAGAAAGGGTAGGATATCAAATAGAAAACGACTTCTTCAATCACAATTTGAGCTGTATGCATCAAAATGAGATTTTCCCCAAATGGCAGCACATGTTAAGTAGACAACTTAAAATCAACAAAAAGAAAGTAGACAGCACAATTTGCACACGTGTCAGAGAGAGGTGTCATGAACCATCTATTCTAAAAGCTTAAACTATTGGGTAAATGCACATTAATAGTTTTATATCTAATAAGAGGCAAGGTCAATTAGGTAATTCACAAACAGAAGCAGCCGCAGAAGTACTGGAAAAAGGGTATCTGAACAAAGTAAGAAAGCATAAAAAGTAGCAAAGAATGCTCAAATGCAAATACCAATATGATAATTTCCAAAATCCAGAGTGCCAGTGATGTAAATCCTTAAAGACAGATTATTCAGAATTCACTGGGGAGATGATTTTCATTTGTGACAGGACTAGAACTCCTAGACTCTCAACTATAAGCCTCAAACTAATTATCGAAGGAAACAAAAAGAGAATTGAGGATACGGTGAATAATAATATGAAGTGATCCTATTCCTAGACACCATCCAATCCATATTAATTATTATTATTATTAGTATTCTCAGTGAGTATGAATTCAAAATTTGTAGTGGAAAGGGGAGGAGAGAGAGACCTTGGAAACCCTTGCCAATGGTGGTGCCGGAGACATCAACGATATCACCCTCCTTGAAGATGTGGTGGAAGAGGAGGCACTGGTTGGGCTCGAAGGCGTCGACGGAGAGGAGGCGGAACTCCTGAAGGTGGCGCATGGGGATGGCGCCGACCTTGTCGAGGTGGCCCATCTCGGGCTTGGTGAGCTTGCGGGGCCTCACCCTCTGGTACCCGACCTGGACGGCGCTGTAGCCGTCGGTGGCGTGGGTCTTGACCTGCGTGACGATGTTGCCCTCCTTGAAGCCCACCACAGTGACGGGGACCACCTCCCCGTCGGGCTCGAAGTAGCTCATCATTCCCAGCTTGGTGCCCATCACTCCCACGCCAGCCTCCATGCTCATCACTACCACCGCCCTTCTCGCCCTACTCCTCACCATCGACGGGGGAGGGCTCCTGCTTTGGCGTGGCCATGCCCCAACCCTCAAGCCCACACAACAGCCTCCTGAGATGCCCCAAGAAGAACAAATTGAAAACATTGACATCACTCACTCACACAAACACAACACAAGCACCTAAGCTAAAAGTAACCCCTTATCCTTTCCTACCAGACGGATAAGAGATAGACCTTCCTTCACTAGCGAATCCTTGCCTTTTACCCTTTTTACCAGCTCACTCTCACTCGCACCATACATACAATTCACCATCAGACCAAAAATATATCAATGTAATTCACCATTAACTAACCTAAATTTGTTTTATAACCACGAATATGATTTTTTCAAAAGTAAATTTGGAAGCAACAGAATAGAAATTTACTTATTATGAAAACCTTTTCTTGAAAAACAAAAGCCTCGTGCAACAAAAACCTGCTCAAATTTGATCAGAATTAAGTGAATTAATTAAATTTTACTTTTATTTTTTACATTTACATTTTTACTCTTGTTAATCAGGAATATAATATATTTTTAATAGAATCTAATAATTTCATCAATATACACTATTCGAATAAAAGAGTTCTCACCGCCTTATAATATGCTAAGGGTTAATTCAGATGATCTTTTGGAAAAGAATTTTTTTAAATAAGATATTTTAAGAAAGTAAAAGATGTTTTATATTTGAATACAATATTAATTTATATTAAAATATAATATTAAAAGATATCAATTTATTATCAAACATTTTTTTAATGTTATAAAAAAGATCTTTTACTAAAGAAGGAAATTATTCTAAAAAAAGTTTTATTTTTTTGGTTACTTTTTCTAGTTGTTTTACTTTTACGTGAAATATTTGCCCAAATATATTAAAAACACCCAAAAAAAAATTTAAAAGGATGACATCCAAACAAGCACTAATACATAGTTATATCATATATGACTTTGCCAATATACACTAAATCAAATTCATTACACAGAAGAGAAATATGGTACTGGCTTCCAGCTTCCTTCTCAAATCTGTAACAATTACACATGAAAGGGTAGGTATCCATATTTGTAGAGATTCATTAGACGATAATACAAGCTGAGCATTGCATTTCATTCACCATCTCAAAAGCAACCCCTCCAAAGCACTGATGAGGCAATAAGGATCGCCAAAAAAACCTGCCTATAAGTTAATAAAATATATTGTAACAATAGCTCACTAAATGATCGAGCAATAGATAACCTTCCCATTTCTCACTTTGAGAAAACTCACCGTGAAGGAGCCATTTTCCAACACATTAAATAAATTCGTTCACATTACAAAAGGTCCAAATTAAGTTATTGACAAAATTGAGTGGACAAAGCAAGATCGAAGAAGAAGATCAAAGCAGTAAACTCTTGTGATAATACGACAATGACAAATATGCCTTAATTAACTGGAGAGGGAAAATGCCGGCTCTGTATGCTCCAACTCATTGGTATAGTAAAACAATTGGTATGATTCTGATGGTATCAAGACACAAGACCAGCAAAACTGATGCTATCCCTATTCCTTGTCTCAGCTGACATCAATCAAGCCTTGCCCAAAAAGTTACAGGATGAAAATCAACGAATAGACATAATTATTTCACCACTATCCCAAATTCCCAAAGCTTGAAAGATAATATAAGCGAGAAATTATCTGCTTCTGCAACCTTAGTTCCCAGTAAATAGAAAAGCTAGTAGATGGCAGACTGCCAATGTGACAAATCTAATATAGTATTGCATTCCAGATTAAAGCTTCAGCAGTCATGTATTCCCTTGAAACCAAACCTAGCAGCTTCCACCAACCATTCATCCTCATATGTCTGCTGGGTCGTTGATCTCCTGTAAAACACCAAAATTTAATTAACAGAACAAAGAAACTCAAAAGCTCATACCAGAACTAGCATGTACCTTATTCTCAATCACGACCCCATCAGGAATTTCCAATTTCAAGCCAGGTTTTGCAGCAATAGTCACTTGCCCCTAACATGAGTGTATCAAAGATAAAGCAGGTCAATGCAAGAAAATCACAACTCGTTAGTCTCTTCAAATGGGCTTTACTACTGGGCTAAGGCTGAGGTTTGGATTCCTTTGACATATAAAAAATCCATGTTTTATTGATTTTAGACTTTGACCCAAAAAACCAAAAGAAAAGAAACAAAACGATGATTTTAAGCTTGACTCTTTATCTTTTAGGGTATGTTTGGTTGGGAAGCAAAAGTAGGGGTAAAATTTTCTCAGACGAGTTTCATGTGTAAAATTATACATGATACTCATTTGGAGAATTTTACCCCATTTTACTCTCTAACCAAACACAACCTTAGAGTATATTTGGTTAGGGAGTAAAATAAGGGTAAACTTTTCATAATTGAACTTCATGTGTAATTTTACACATAGAACGAATCAAGGAAAATCTATGTTTGGTTAGTGTTGATATTTCACTACAAACATGAAAAGATCAGAATCTAACCACATATAACCACGGCTATAGATTATGACAAGTTGGTGTCTGACACAGCACACATCTTAGACAAACGTGAAGAGAGAGAGAGAGAGAGAAACTCTATGAACACTACCAGAAAAGGACAAACACAGAACAAGCATGCAGCTCTCAGAAGTTAAAATCAAATACAACGGTAGCCTGCAAATAATTAACGGGTATATGGAGCAACAATCCAACATGCAGTAAGCCTAAAAAATGAACATCCATTATACCTTTAAAGTAATATTAGCTCCAAACCACACATCACCTCTCACGATCAAACTATCCAACCCAATGATGCTTGGAATGGATTTGAAGCGACTTTGGAAGTCCCTAGCCTGAGAATGAAAGAGAGATAAGATTCATGAAAAAAAGGAAAAACCAAGCAAGGGTAAGACAAGAAATCAGTGTCTCTTCTTCACCTTTTCAAATTCAGGTCCCAAATCTATCACAGGATTTAAAGGGTTAGTCCTAACTGGATTACGAGTTAAAACACCCCCTTCACAAGTGTACAAATCTGACTGCAAGAATACATAGTTGGGGAGAGCAGATATTAGTCACGTACACGAAAGTTTCTGGAAAACAGAATTTACATATGCATGAGGCCAGTATCACCTGTAGCAGAAGTAAATCTGATGTTGCATCCAGGGGAACAAAACGCGATTCAGGTACACTGACCCCAATCACTCGATTAAAGAACTGGCATGCAAACAAAGGAGGCAATACATTAAAAGAATAATTAAGAACCACATATTAGGCAGAAAGGAATGTCTGTTATACCAGCCAATAATTTCTTTTCTCATTCATTTTCTTTGCAGGGTGAGGGTTATAAAAGAGCTCTTAAGACTCACTACAGATCAAAACAAGAATGAGGTGCTTCCTACAGAAGCTGGGAGCCACTAGAGTACAAGGCACAGAAACACCAATCAATTTTCAAATAAAACATCGAAGTTGGTGGTATTTATAGCATTAGTACTACAAATGTTTTATAGATCAATATAATATAAATGACATTTAATAGACATGGTCACATACACAACAATAGTCATTAAATCCTATCATATAAGCATAGAATTAAACATGCACCATTACAGGTACAGGATATTAACATGGCAGTCTAAAATTGATCATGCAGAGTAGAGTTCAAAAGATGTAGAGAAGAGATGTAACTCAATTGAATTAGCCTGTGTAGTCCAATAAGATCTGTTGTTTTTGGAGTAAAATAAAAAATCTTCATATTTATTGAAGAAACTGGATGTGAATTCTAATTAGATATTTAGGGCCGTCATTAAAATATCCAAAATTCAAAGTGGTCTTGAATTACTATGGTTCCAAAGTTGAAGCCTTTATCCTGCTTATACACAAGCAAAGCATAAGATCAGGAGCACAAACACAAGTACAACAGAGATAGACTAAAGCATTTATGCCCATACCTGTACTGCCAATCCAGCTGCTGTTTCTCGTAGAAGTGTTTGATCATACACATTTCCCTGGAAGCAGGGAGCAGTAAACCCTTCAAATCATTTTTGCAAAGACTCACAATAGGGGAATGCTAATTAGGGAATGGTACCTTTGAGACAGATGACTTCTTGTGCTTCAATCTATCAGTGTCAACAAGCCTCTTAATGGCACTTAAACTCACCCACCTATACAGAGTTCGGTACACATGAAATTAGCACATTTGGTAAACTTTGGTGAGAGACTGAACAAAAACCCGCGTTTCACTTACAAGTTTGTTGTATCAATTAGTTTGAACTTGTCCTTCAACTTCAATACATCATGCAAGAGAAATATAAACACAAGTAAAAAACAATAATTAGATTATGTTAGAATATTTCACAAGTCTTGTCAAAATCCCAATATAAAACTTCTATGGTTAAGCATAAAATAAAACAAAATAATAAAAATAAATTTGAATTGTGAAAATTAAAAGAACACAAATTATAACTCACATGTTTGTCTTGGTTCCGAGCAATCTCCCAAAGCTGCAGAAATTACAAGGCATATAAGTTTAACACAAGCTATTCAACTCATATACATCACAGTACCATTTCTACAGGTTACTAGCCACCAAATTACCCCATAACCTTATCAGCATTTGACAAGAATTAGTAGGTCCTAATTCCTGAACCTCAGGACCTAGACCAGTGTAAGTTTTTATTTATGTGAATTCAAATATGATATATCTATTAGTACCTAAGGGTAAAACTAGCATATATATTACAGGCCTGTTGATCTAGCATCAGACAGTTGCAACCAAGCACAAATACTAAGGAAGGTCATGCAGGCAGAAAACAGTAAAGGAAATGGATACAAACCTTGAAATTCATTGGAGTCAAAATTAAATTAAATGAATGGCTTGGTGTCACCTGAAAAGAAAAAGAAAGAATATGAAACAGGAACCTCAGATAAATTGAAAAGAAGTTTTCGCCTTATGCATAACAGATTGAATATATTAATGTGTACCTCCATGCAACATTCAATATCATTTGTCACCAAATGATTTAATATGTCTACAAGATGTAGTCAAGGTAGACAGCAATCAAAATATTTTAATCTCAATGGTAGGTTAGGGAGTAGTGACTTCAAACAAATAACAACATTAATAATGGTGATCACAACTATAAGAAGGATACTTGGATCAATGAAGGTAGCCACATTGTCCGAGTTCATCACAAGGATGTACTCCTTACCCTGGAAAATGATACAAAAAAACTTAGTAACAATGAGAAAACAAATGTAAGCAGATCTTAGAACAAAGACATATATGAATATATTCAATTATAGTCTTGTGTTGTTACTGTCATATAATTCAATTCAAGTGTCCTACAGATCCAGCGTATATGTTTTAGAGGATAAGGACAAAGGAAGGAAGAGTGCTCAACTGCTGAAAAAGTTCATACCTGCGACAATAGCTTATCAAGGGTTCCACCAGTCATCAACAAACGGAACATATCACTGTTGTCAAAAGGATGCCCTCTGACATATAGAATTAACATGTAAAGTTAAAATGAAAATGTATTTACTATGTAAGCCAATTTTCTCACCGTAAAGAATAGAAATTAATAAATTGGAATATCAATGCCGTCAAATTTCTTCAATTTATTCATAAGGATATTTTGACCACTTGATAATCATACTCCCATAACGGTAATACCAGTCAAGAAGGTAAGGCAGATTCTATTAGCTGCTGATTCTAAATTTCTAGTCAAATTGATGACTACTTATCATTATTTTGACATCTCTAATTCAAGCTACTGTTAAATATCTGTTTTGAGTAAAAGTATAAAACTGTAGGTATTACAGAGAACCATGATGAAAATGCTTCTTCATTAATTTATAAACTCGAATATTTTATTAAAATTTAATAAACAACAGTTATCCGTCATCTACAATACCGTATCCTAGGAAAGGTGAAGAGGAGTGTATCATGGTATAAAATTTAAAAAGAACTTGAAGAGATCTGTTAAACTAAATTCACAACATGTCAGTTAAAACATAATATGTAACTATACCTCTTTTGTAGGTTTATAGATGAACTACACCTATTTTGATCACCACAAAACAAATTCTGCCAGCAACCTTGCCTATCCCACAATAATTCAAGAAGGACTAACTAAATCTAAACTACTGTTATAAACAAACAAACAAAAAACGACTAAAATGGTAATATACTCTCAATATTATTAGAATGCCCAGAAACAATTTGTGCTGAAACTTTAAAATCTTTTACTCTACAAGCATGTATATAAACATATAGAATTCAATTTCAGAGATAGATATTTGAAGGATGACATACACTTCCTCCTTGCTGTCATGTCCATCCAACAATTCCAACTCAGGACCTTCACCCTACATAGATTATGATGTACTGATCATGAGAAATCACAAATCAACATTAATTAATCCAAAGTCCAAAATATGAAACAAATGCAAACCTGCTTAATCCTCTGCACATCAACTGTTGATTCCGAATACTTTTCAAGAACCTAAACAAGATGGAGCTCAATATTTCAATAATAGCTGAGGTCAAACAATCAAATATGGATCATGGAAATCAAAATGGCACTTCACCTTTACAGTATTGTCATGAGTGTCATCTTTGTTAAAAAGAAGCAATGGAACCCTGCATCCATACTCGGAGTTGAGGGTCTACATACAAGTGCAACAGTAAAGTAAAATCATAAGAACCAAGAATAGAAGTTGGAGATATTATTTGAGGGAGTGGGATGAAAAGGATCATTTAATGGTTTGCACAGGAGTATGAGAGGAGTTTATGAGGATGTGAGCTTGTGTGATTACCATTGCTTGTGTATTAAGTATAATAGTCTCACCTCAATCTGGTTAATGATTAAGTCCAGGTACGTCAGCCCATTACAAATATCAACTGCAGATCTACATGAGGGCAGAAAGTGTCAATTGATCAGTGTAAATCTTGTAAGTGTGAAATTTTCAATGAACCGTGGTTGGGGAGCATTGTTTATTATATATAAGCAAAGGTAAACACAGAATAAGCACAAAGTGTTGTATTGTTTCAGTAAACCTTTCTAATATTCTGATTAAATCTAGAAGAGAATATACATACACATATGAAAGCTCTCTGTTATGAACCATCCCTTTCAAAAGATTAAGCTATTAAGTAGAGGCACATGGAAGGTTTTATATTCTAACACTCTGTAAAACAGCAGGTCCAAATTATTCTAGACATAGACCGTGACTAAAACTAGGATATTCTATATAATCTATATCTATATCTATATAAAGATACATTGCTCAAATGAAATCAGCATTTTATATAAATTAGATATACACACAAAATAAATAAATAAATAAAAAGGATACTTACTTGGGTCCTTCCAAACCCATATCACTACGTGGGGCACCATCCAACTTCAAAACAACAAGCTTGTCCAAAAGCTTCTTAGTTTCTTCTACATCTGCTATGAGGGTGAAATTTCGTGAGTTGTACTTCCGAGGAGCCCATAATGAGAATGGTAGAGAAATGAGAAGGCAGGCACACAGGTTGATTACCTTCAGGCAAGGGTGCTAAACTAGCATAGGGGAAAACGGTTACATCGGCCTTTGCCAAGTCGCTCTTGCCCTCCTTACTTGCCTGAATTTGGGGAGCAGCTTCTTCTCTTTCAAGTTTGCAAGACGGCAAGCAATTATTTCATTTCATTTGAGAAGTAAATCAACTGGGAAAACAAAGAAGAGAGAGAGAGGCGTGGCGGTACCGGGCATCAGTGTTGGGAGCGGCAGAAGCGGATTGGGATTGGCGGAGGTTGTCCTTCTCGAGAAGGAGAGTCTTGGTGAGGAGGTTGCAGAACAAGTAAACGAACTGGACAGAGGGGTTGGCGGGGATGGGATAGGCAATGCGGCGGAAAGAGTGGAGGGGCATGTCGGAGGGGACGAGGGCGACGACAGGGATGTGGAGGCGGGAGGCCTCGTGGATGACGGAGGACTTGGAGTCGGTGTCGAGGATGACGAGGCAGTCGGGGGGCTGGGTGGGGCCGAAGACGAGCTTCTTGTGGCGGGAGCGGAACTTCTTGGGGCTGTAGCTGTTGGTGAGGAAGCCGCCGGTGCGCCAGAGGGAGCTGGCGGAGGGGGAGTAGGAGCCGACGCGGGTGGTCATGAGGTGGAAGATGTCGTCGAAGAGAGGATTGGTGTTGATGAACATGAAGCGGCCGCCGCGGCGGGCCAGGGACGCCATGAAGTTGAAGGCGCTCCTCATGCAGATTAGGGTCTTGTCCGAGTCTATGATGGCCATCTTGTTCCTCATCCCGTACGTGTACACCTTCAGGTGATGCGCTGCCACTCGCCGCCCCAGCTGCGCATTCGTGCTCAGCAGCTTCTGAATCACGATCGAATGCAACGTCATGCTTTCCCTTTCCGATCCGATTGATTCTCAGTCTTGTCGACAGCTCAAGGGGATTTAGGCTATGATAGGAGATTTGAAATGGGGAGAAGAGAATGGTTCACAATGACAGAGAATGGAAAAGTGTAGAATGGAAGGGAGAGGAGTTTGGGTGCTTAATGGAGGAAGGGAGGGGAGTCATAGGGCTATTGATTTGGAGTTATAATTTTTTTAATTAAGAAATTTTGTTTTTCAATTTTATCCTGTAGCATAATATAAATATATAAATTCACATAATTATTCATCAATTGATTAATTTATAATCTATATCAATAATATCAATAATTAATAATACTAATATTCAAGATTCATTTAAAAAAAGTTTTAAAAGTGTCACTCATAAACAACTTATGACCCATGATTTTTATAATCTTGATTATTAATTTTTTTTATGAAAATTACCTTCATATCTATTTCATTAATACAACATAAATATTTCACATTAAATATTGATTTCAAACTATTACAATTCTTAATTAAAATAATATAATTGATTAAAATATGTCAATATAAATTATTTAACATTAAAAATAAATATTCACGTGATACATATCTTTTTCTATTTTCTTTATAATATTTTTTTAAAATTAAACATGTGTTTTTCCATAATTAATTACAAAATTTTAAATTTTGAATTCACCTTGATGTTTTTAAGTTATGTATTCAATACAATGCTTAATTTATATTTCACAACAAACCAGAATCCAGTCAAATTAATGTAGAATTAAAAATTGAAACAAAAATCATTGCTACAAAAAAAGGTCAAATATAATCAAAGTACAAATCCCTTAAATTACTCCTAGAATTTGTAACATATTTATTGCTACAAAATATGGCCACTTATACATTAATCTAACCATTGAATTTAAAGCTCCTACCAATTATATCATGTAACGCCCTAATTTCTCAATGTGCAATGAAAATGTCTTTGAGATCATTTTCCAAAATGAGTAAGGACCTCCCATCCTATAGGAGATATTTTGATAATGATGGGGGATTACTTGTGTTATGTGAGGTAATAGGAGAAGAATCTGATTTTTAGTTAACGCGCAAAATTACCAAAACGCCCTCCGACTTTCAACCCCGATTTATGTGCCATCTAAACCAAAACTTCACAAAAAGGTTTTAAATGATGTTTTTAAGCTATGTTTAGCCACTGGTTAAGCTTGGTGGCCAGTAGTTTTATGGAAAATTATCGTTTTGCCCCTAACTTTATGCATTTTGGGCTTAATGATGCAATTAGCAAAATCTAAGCAATATTAGGCTCTAATTAAATATTAGTAAATTCTAATTACTAATCTAGAGTCAAAATAATTTATTACGATTGATTAGAACCTAAGATTGCTTAGATACACCTTAATCTTGTCTTAAGAATCAAGATGTCATGTCATGGAATCTTAAATAGTATTTTTCTCTCTAATTCCTTAAATTAAGGAATTGTGTTTGTGAAAGGTTTTATATATAAATTGGGTTTTATTTCACTAATGAAGCAAGAACAACTCCTTAATTATGTCTTAATAGCCTTAATTATTCATTACCTTACCTAAACACTTACTTACAAACTCCTAATCAAAAGCCTAATCAAAGATACATTTAAACACACCTCTAAACCACAATTAGATGACAAAACCTTCCTTCCCCTTGGCTGCATGGCTGAAGCCACTCCCCCATTATTCATCACATGTTGATTTATTTTACACACAAAGAACCATGCTTTAGGCCATACCTGGGTCATGCTTTGAGTCATACTTCACCATGCTTTGAACCATGCCTAAGACCATGCCTTACAAGAGATATTTTTCTCTTTTCTCCTCATGACCGTCGGCCATCCTCCACCATTTCATCCTTGATTTTGTCTTCTATAAATACCATGTTGGATGAACTTGGTTACCTTTTGTTCATTTGCAAAGTTTGATTTCAAAGAGCAATTTTAAGTTCTCTCTTTTTCTCTCAAAGTTCAAAGAATTCCTTCACCATTTCCTAAACACACTTCCTTCCTTCTCTTCCTCCCTTGCCCGAATCCACATCAAGCTCTAAGGAGATCTTGTGTTTCTCTTTTCATCTCAAAGATCAAGCTTTCTTTCTTTCCTTCAAACAAAACTTGGTAGGGAGTTGTCTTTAAAATTATTTCCTTGCTTTGTTAAGTGTTGTTCTTGATTTAAAATGATGTTGGATGATCTTCTTCTTGTCTCCTCTCTTGATGTTTCGGCCTTATGGCCTAGATGAGGATGAAATCATGACTTGATGATGAGGATCTTAGATGTTAGTTGCAAAACCATCACTTGTTTGATATCTAAAACTTGAAGGTTTCACTTGTTTGCAAGTCTTGAAGAAATGATGTTATTATGTTGTAAAAATGAAAATCTTGAACTTAGGACTTAATGCATTTATTTTCATCTTTCATTGCTTTGTCAAAACTTGGTTCTTGGTTTAAAAATGATGTGTTGAAGATTTTCCCTTGCTAGATCATTTTGGTTTTCTTTTTTCTTTCCTTTTCATTTCGACCTCAAGGCCTTTAATGGTTTCCCATGATAGCTTGATGATGAGAGTTTCTAGATGATAATTATGAGTTCATCACAATAAAACCTCTAAAGCTTGAGTTGCTTTCTTAAAAATATGATGATTATGCTAAATAGTTTGCTTAAGCAAATTTTACTAAATGGTATTGTTATGTTTTTAAAGTGGTAATCTTGAACCTAGAGCACTAAAATAAAAAAATGGACTTGCATTCATGTTTATATTTCCTTGTCTAGCATATTTATTTTCAAATTATCACTTAACAACTAATCTCAAAGCCTACCTATCTCAACCTTAAAGTTGAGATGTGATTTAGTAAATACTCTAAGAGGCCTAGAGCACTAAAATAAAGAAATGGACTTGCATTCATGTTTACTTTCAAGTCCTTGCATTCATGTTTATATTTCCTTGTCTAGCATATTTATTTTCAAGTTATCACTTAACAACTAATCTCAAAGCCTACTTATCTCAACCTTAAAGTTGAGATGTGATTTAGAGTAAATACTCTAAGAGGCCTAGAGCACTAAAATAAAGAAATGGACTTGCATTCACGTTTACTTTCAAGTCTTTGCATTCATGTTTATATTCCCTTTCATAGCATGTTTATTCTTTCTTGCTATCAACCTAAAAAGACTAAGAATAAGACTTGCATTACATGTTTATAATTATGTCATCACTAAAAAGGAATGGATCTAATGCTCAAGACTCCATTTTGATTCACATAATAAGAGGTTTCTTATGAAGTTTAGTTACTATAAATGCCTTATTTTATGCTTATGGGGTTCCTTATGTTTTGCCCTTGTCTACAAGTTTACAGCACTCTTAAATTCTATTTTAGATGATGTATATGTGTTGGATGACTTGTTATTTGATGTGATAATTATTCTTGATGCTTTGGGCAAACTTAGTAGCTAGAAAGAATTGAAAATGAGAATTCTAGAACTCTTGAGAACAAGAAATATGCATTCTATCCAGCACCTTTAAAATTTATGAAAATCATGTTTTACCATGTTTAGATAGGTAAGAATGACTCATAAATGGTTTAGTAATTAATTTTAGCATCATAGGAAAAGCCGGTAATGAGAAAGGATAAAAAATGCAACTTCTAGCACACCGAAAATTCTTGAAATTGTTTTACTGCCTATGCTGTCCAACATTGTTGAATAATGTTCTCGAGCCATATAATTAGTGATAATGTTGATAATAGATCCCTTAGATGCATAAGAAGATAAGTTGACAATTAGAGTTACCCGATTTTAGAATGTTGGTTTATTAAAGGAACATTTAGGTGATGATTTGAAATAATGGTTCTTTGATGCTTGGGATTATAAATTCATGTGATGTGTAATGTTAAATAAGTACTTGACCTTTAATTAGTAATTCCATGACTTGCATATTATAGTTCATTTAGAAACATTGAAGATGCTTATGTATGAGATATGAGAAAATATTATGTTGATTATGAATTATGAATTGCATCATGATATAACATGCTAAGACTTAAGGTGACTAAGAAACATGAGAAGATGATCCTTTGGACCCATCAAACTATAGGTAGTAAATCGGTGATTCTTGCCCCTAACTCGTACGTTTAAGTTGGGACTTTAACTTATCAAAAGGGATAAGTATATGATAGTGACAACTAGTGAGGTATGAGCTCATAACCTAGAAGTACTCTCAAAAGGATAGAGTATAGGGTGGCCCCAAGAAATAATGATGAACTAACTTAAGTCACCTAAAGACTAGATATGCCATTCATGAATCATGCTTTATGCATAATGTGTTGTTATGATGATTGAGATGCATGGTAGAGAGCTAAGTTTTGCACGGCATGTTAAAGTATGATGCATTACAAGACGCATAATAAAACGAATGGGCCTGGTAATTAATGTTTTAAAACTTAAATAAATGAATCATTGTATGCTCACCATTTGATAATAACCCTGAGGTTCCTAGGATGTTGATGATGTCACTTAGTTAGGAGGATGCCCTATTGAGATTCTTTAGTAAGATTCTCACTCCCGTTTCTTTCCATCACGTCTTCAAATTCCGATGGCGACATTCCTAATGTTCATTGACACCCCCACCTGGGAGGTGCATTTTATCCGGAGCATTGATCGTATCATTTTGAGGGACGTTGCGCCGTCAAGTGTTCATGTTTGTGGGATGTCCATTCACACACCCTGCCCTAGCTACCGATTCTCTCGACATCCCCCTACGGCGACGACATGGTCTTCAGCGGCGAGGCACGCATAATGAGAGGATTCTACACACGTACCCCTCGCATCTACTATTCGTGACTTTCCAGACTATGTCCCTCGTTTGAGGCATTCTGAGACGGACCCGTGGAGGACCTACCCACGTCTCTGAGAGCTCTGCCCCTACTCCCCTACGGATGAGGGAGGGTAGTGAGGACACGGTTGTTCAGTCGAGTTGGTACGGAGGCCATCCATGCGTCCACAGTGTGGAGCATCGCGCGTACCACCGCCCGAGGGAGTTCGTTTATGGATTGGTTACGTTCCACCTTTTCAGGGTCAGCGCCATAGAGTTCTTGGAGGCCTTTTAGTGCACACACACCACTAGCTTAGGATAGTCTTCTTTTGTGTTGAGGTTATCTACCATAGATGCACTAGGTGGGTATGTTTTCCATTGTATTTCCTTTTCTATGTATTTGCTCTTATGATGATGTACGAACTTAACTCACCTTTCATGGGTGGGTACTTTATTATATATTTCGGTATGGTGTGCTTATGGATGATCTTTATGAAGCCTATATGATGCTTTTGTTTATGATTATTGTTTTATATGTTCCGCTTTATGTTGACGATCGTTTATATGTGCGCGGCTCACATTTTGCTTATGTTTCAAAAAAAAATGGCTCATATTTTCCTTAAGTATATTTTAAGTATGATTTATGAGCTGAAGCAAAGAGTAATATTTAATAATCAACTGAAATACGTCTAGGCGTGTTGAGTTAATTATTAGGTGTTTAGATCAAGTATATAAAGTTTCATACAATTTGAAAATGATTTGATAGTTCATCATTTCATTTTATTTTGAGGGATTACATGTTTTTGAAAAATGCAAGTAAATATTGATTAATAGATTACATGATTATTGTTATCTAATTTTTTTGAAATTTGGCATGTCTCATCATTAATATAATACGGCCGGATTGATTAATGTGGATGAAAAGTTATAGAATGAAATAAGTCTAAATTTTACTCCTGAAATATATATATATATATATATATATATATATATATATATATATATATATATATAAAAAAAAAAAACACCATGAAGAAAGTTTCCACTTAGACACTCACCGTAACTAGAGGTATGCTTGGATTGAAATGAATAGATGGAGCAAAGCCGAATAGGGTGGAATGTTTTAAACTTTTATTATTTGGATAATTAAAAATGAGTGGAATAGAATGGAGGTGGATAAAATTCTATAAAATTTCATCATTTTTTTTAGTCCTTCTTCCTCTTTAATTTGGACGGAATGAGAAGGAATCTTTTATTTTTTTATGTTATAAAATTATCTATCGTTCTACTCTATTCTATTACTAATATATCCAAGTAAAGGAGGGAATAATTATGCTACTCTCCTACTCTATTCCACTCCATTCTATTTAACTCTCTTATGCTCCTATAGTTATCACCATTCAAAACAAATCCTAGTAGACTAGTCTCTTACCTACCAATAAAGGGATATTTTGGAAAATAAAAGAAAAATCTAATACCTAAACAAAAATTGATCTTTGAAAGTGAAAGAGAATCGTTTAACATGAGAAAGTAAGGGCATTTTCAACATAAACTAATCGATGGATCTCATATATTATGTAGTTTATTAATTTGAAGGTGAAAACTTCTTCACTTTTTGACTTGGATTTTCACTTTTGAAGATTCAAATTTTCAAATCTTATTTGAATAATATTTTTAAGGTGATTAATTCCATATCAAAGAATGTTTTAATTCAAGTTAAAAAAAATGTTTTAAAATTCATTAAAATATAAGTAAAGGTCAGCGAATATTATAAAATAAATTTAATACTATCAATCAGTTAAAACTCAAATAACAATATATTTGGGATTTATTATCTTTTGATGCTAATGCTTAAGGAATTACATTTTTACATAAAAAAACTTAAATAACAAAATAATGTGTTTATTTGTCTTCTTTTTGTCAATAGATGTTGAACTTCTTACTCATTTTGTTGGAACTTCAATTTGTTTATGAAGTACATCTCAATAAGAAAGTCTTCAAGCAGTGTACCCCTTTAAGTCCGAGAATTTATTTCTTCTGGTAACATAAATTTATTTCTTCTTTAATTACTCACACAATTTCCAACAGAAAAAAGTAAGTAATTTTTTTCCATTGTAATAAAATGATTTTGGATAATATAAGCTTACTTTGTAAATTATAAAAAAAAATAAACAATACTTGTCTTACCGCTTAAACAGAAAAAATAAATATTCTAAGTTATTTATGAAAAAGAAATACTAGTACCACTAGGTGAAAACCAGTGTAGAATCGGACACAGCATTGTTAGCTAGCATCAAGCCGTAAATCATTTTACCTTACAATCTACACTAAGCCAAACACACGTCCTATAATGCTGCACTATGTTGGCAAAGAAAATAAGATACATAGAAACCGCAGTCTGTTCTGTAACTGTACAAAATAAGATTATTGATAGGCACACTCAGTTGCCCCCTTCGGCTTTAGAGACAGAAGCATTGTCTTCTGGTGCAGATGCTCTCTTCTGGAAAACTGACCCGAGCTGAATTCCTCCTGCATTAGCACCCTCATGAGAAGTTCCTTGACCAGGCTGGCTATGATCAGCTTTTAGTCCTTTCCTCTTCTTCGCCTTTTGTGCCCAACCAACAAGGCCCACTTGCACATGCTCATCAAATATTGCCTTCTTATAGTGAGTTCCCATCTACAGTGTGAAAACTATGCAAGTCAATCACAAAGAAGCCAGATTCAAATTAGAAAAATCAACCTGCAATTCACTTTGAAATTTTGAATAGCTATGCAAACGCACCTGTGTAACAATTGCATAGAGTGGTAGGGTACTGTAGCTACATAGTACCTGAATAAATACCCTATAACCCCAATACAAAATGGGCCAAAAAAAAAATGCAGAGAGAAAAAAGATGCAACTTCAGAGTTCATAATGCACAAGCAAAGAAAGTGGTCATAACGTATAAGGAAGGAAAAACGACCCAGTTACCCAATAATGAGCCTTGGAACAATGTAACAAACTTGTCCCATTATACAAGAGTCAAATCCATATGTAACCTGAGAACACAAGCTGTGAGTTATATCCATTATAACAACATGAAACTACCTGTCAGACCCACACCATGCCTCCCTAAAACAAGAAAGAAAATGAAAATGAAAGGAAGGATAAGGAAAAAGGTTGGCAGAGAATATTACAAGTTAAAATATGCTTACCCATATCCAGAAAAAAAATGCTATCTCAAAAGCATTTTGGAAAAGGATGAAGTGAATCAAGAAGAGGACAATGTGGGGCCGATGAAACCAAAAATGATCATCTGATGGTTGAACAACTAGTTCACCTTCTATAGCTGCATGCTTTTCAGCTACTTCATCAGCTAGTTGTGTTATTACGTGCTCCAGCTTAGTGCCCACAGCAAGTAGAAGCTGAAAAAATGCAAACCAGAAACAATTAAATTAATAAAGAGGGAGATGCATGGTGTGGAGACAAGAAAAAGAAAGGAAATTCCGAACATAAGGTCCTTCAACGCATGCACGCCTATATTATAGGCTAAATACCTATTTTGGTCTCTCAAAAATATATTGGGAGACAAATTAGCCCCTAGAATTTGGAAGTCTCTTATTAGTCCCTCCGTGTAAGTCCGTCTTGTGTTTTTCTAATTCTGCAGACATATACAAAGAAACCAATTTGTCCCTTTCTTTGAAATGTGTTGAACTAATAGGGGACATTCAAATCCTAAAGGACTAATTTATCCCGGATATATTTATGAGGAACCAAAATGGGGGCTTACTCTACATTACATGTTTAAACATGTGCCTGCGATACACAGCTAATATGAAACCAAAATACCAAAAAAAAAAAAAGGCAATACTATTGAAAAAACGTGACTCTTTCTTAAGCCAAAAAAAAAAAAACTGGACAAAACAGGAAAAGAAAGGAAATACCAAGAAAATAAATAGCAGATGTTGTTCTTAGTCAAATGCCACAAACTAACAATGCAAACATAAACTTTAATCAAGAATGGGGGAAAATTGACACATGAACTTTCTTGCTTAACGTTACTAAGTAAAAAGATAAGATATTATACTATTGTAACTGGAATTCAAAGGATATTGTTTAGACCAATTTCCTAGCAGTAGAAACCAAGGTCGTATGGTATCAGCTTGATAGATTCAACAGTTCAGTTTTACTTTTTTAACTAAATATGTGTTTGAGTTGATTGCAAAACTTCATGCAACATTTTTCAATTTTTATACACGATGCATTTGGTAAATTCAATACATGGCCCTAGAAATGTTCAAAAAATAAAATAAATAAAAGCGAAAAACTTTATCGAGATACTTACAATGAAAGGAATGAAAGCAATCCAGAAATATGTATGCCAACCTGCAAGAATTTAATTGTGAGATTCAAAGTAAAGTTCTTCGATAACAAACAAAACCAGGAGAAGTGATTACATCAATTACTCCTCATAGGAAAAAGTTTATTAATCATGATCACTAATGCCCATCATGTTAGAAATTCATCACCAAATCACAAAAGAAAAATTAAAAAAAAAAATCTTAAGATTCTCTCCGTATTCATAACAGAAGATGTTCTTTAAATTAACTATGTCAACAAATCAGTGGAAGATTGCTAAATTTGTAAACAAGACAACATGATACACAAGTACCAACAACTTTTGCCATTTTAGCTCAGAAAATGGTTCATGCAAAAACATATAACAGGTTTACAGCACACAAGTATCAGCCATGGCCTAGCCAATTAAGTAATAGCATACAACCAATATTATCAGCATAGCTGTTAAAGCGTACCATTGATATTAAGCAGCAAGAAGAAGACCACAAAAACCCAAAGATACCAACTGCAACCATGAAAAATAATTGTTATTACAACAGTCAGTAACTTCACACAAAACAAACAACAAGAAAGTTTTTCAGAAATTAATTGATGGATATGTGTAATATGCATTGAAACAATGATTGATAACTACGTTACATAGATGCACTTACCTTATGCCAACAACTTGTTTGAAATCATCTTCAAGGGCCCGAATCATGTACTTGTGAAAATTAAACTTTGGATTTGACCTGCAGTGGGTCTACAACAAAGAAAAATACCAAAGGAGAATATTATGATTCAAGCAAGGAAGCCACTGGCCAACAGTCAGCTTAGAACTATTTGACAAGAAGCATGGCACACTAGAACTTTACCATAATGAAACCAAGCCGTAAAGTCACATAATCTGATTTCGTCACAGATCCATAAAATTGCTTGAGAAAGGATTTCTGAAAGAAACATTAAAATTAGGAAAAACAACTAAAAAGTAAACAAGAACATGGCAAAGACACATAGCATTAATTTTCTAATATTACTAACATGTTGTGTGGTCCACAGTCGACACTCAAGTAACTAGCTTGTTGTGGGATCAACAAATTTTTCAAGGATATTCTTAATCGGAACATGAAAATATGAAGAAAAGAACTACAAATCGATAACTAAATCAAACATAAAAGAAAAAATTTATTTCAAAAAATAGATACTGGCACTAATCAGTATTTGGAAAACCATGGATAAGGCTGATACACAAGTAACATCAAGCTATGCAACCAATCCATGAAACATTTAATACTACATTCCACATGTTTATAGGGTCACAATCTCTTACAATATCATCCAAGATGCACAGAAATTCTATTATAAGAGATGGCAAATTAGGGCTTGAGAATAAACAAGAGTGGACACAGACAGGCAAACAGGAATATTGAAGAAATACAGCATGTGTCTGCCTGGGTGCACTATATAAAGCTTGCAATGTTAAGGATATAAAGATGACAATATTATACGTATTCAAACAAAAAGATGAAGAGGGATTCAGCATGACATGAATATATTTTGTATTTATTTATTCGAAGTTTCAGACCATAAAAAGCTTATAAATGACTCACCAACCAACCAACTATGGCAGAATCTTTGCCTAAACCCGAAAAGCGGCCTTTAATAAAATCATGCTGGTGAACATGAATCACCTTCCGCTTCAGAACTGCATTAAACCAGGGTGCATTTAAGGAGTAGCGAGGAAAGAAAGGAATTTATATAAGTTTAGAGGAGTTGAAAAGAAAGATGATCTAAGAAATTCTTTTCAATGGCATGATTTGGAAAGTATATCAAGAGTGTCAAAGAATGTAGACAAAAATAACAGAATGGAAATAGAGAGAATAGAGTAATTAATAACATATATTCACCTTGGTCTGTTTCGTAGTTCTGTTTTGCAATGGAATCTTCCCAGAGCTTCCACTGACGAATCTATGTGACGAGAGTGACACCATTGATAAGGAAGAGTTTCAGAAGAAAGAGAGTTAGTGTATAAGATGAGAGGAGAGGAGAGGAGAGAGACTCACTCTTGCTCCTCCAAAAACAACGGTGAGAACGGAGAAGGCGACATGGACGACCGCAAGGACAAAAATAAAGGTGTGCAGGTGATGCAGTGCTTCCACAGATAATAAAGGTACCTTGTTCTGACAAGGGGGGCAAGGGAAGGGAAGGGAAAACAACAACAGTGAAGATACGAAACAGAAGGAATCTGGAATTAATAAGAATCTAGAACGAACATGAAGTGAAACAATGAAGGGGGCAAATTAAATACTACTGATTGTGTGTCTGAATATGACAGCCGACAGGTCATAAAAATGACAAGAAAGAATGAAATGATATAATTCGTATCATATTATTATTAATATCATATAAATAATAATAATAATAAAGAGGATCAGTTGGATGAGTAGAGATAGAAATAGAAAGGGACTGTGAGTGAGGGAGTGAGGGAGGAATGAATAGTATAGACTTAGTAATTTAGTATAGAAGGGAGCTCACCTTGCGAGCGCAGAAGCCGGAGTTAGGGAGAGGTTCAGATTCAGATTGTGATTGTGTACGAGCAAGAAGGCGCCTGGCAGTTCCTCCTCCAGGGAAAGAGAAGAAGAAGAAACTAGACGTCTGCAAATGGGAGATGGAATGCTCCTGCACCTTCTCCTTCAGGCTGCAGGGGAGCATATGGCGCGTCAGCCCCGGGGGACGCAGATTTTGGTGATGCCGTTTTGGGACACCGTCAGCAGCAGAGAAATGAAACCCAGCAGCATCAGCTCTGCCATGCCATGCCAGATCAGATCACAGATCACAAAATGCCATATGACATGATTTCAACAAGAACAAGAAATCGAAATCAAAATCCAAAATAACTGAATAGAGAGAGAGAGATAACTAACTCGCCTTCTTTGATCTTCTGGAGAGCCTCGTAGAGGGGCTTCTGATTCTTGTTTTTGAGGTACTTACCGCCATAATGAAGGAAACGCTCGGCGGCGAGGGAAACGGCGACGATGACAGTGCAAACGGCAGCCACTACCCACGTCGGAGTGAACTCTAGAGTTGCCTCCTGTTCTCCTCCTCCTCCTCCTCCTTCACCACCCATTTTCTCTCCTCTCCTCTGCTCTCCTCTAGTATTCTATCTTTCTGTCTCTCTGTGGCTGTGAGTTAAACAAGTTTAGTACTGTCTATCACTGCCCTGCAATATGAAACGCAACCCTCCCTTGTCCTCTTCCTCTTTCAGTCTCTCTAAAAGTAAGTCATATCGCTTTTAGATTATTTATTTATTTGTGAGTATTATCTTGTCTTACTTATTACGTTACTAGTTACTAGTTACTAGTAGTACCCTACATTCGAAACCGAATGCCATTCCATTCCCATTCGGAAAACTACCTATGTATGTAGCATCTACGCGTCCTTCATCCATTCATCCCACTACTCTTCTTTACTGTCTGCCTTCCTTCCGCATAAAACAAAACAGCACAACACACAACCTCCGGTCCCTTTCATCGTTTCACATGCTGTGCACCCACAGCTTTCCCTTTTTTCCTCTTGAGAAATGATAATGCTTTTAACTCAGTGATGCAGTTAGAAAAATTTCGTCTTATCTAAGCAAAAATTTGAATTAGATTATGAGGAGGATTAATTGTAAAATATATCATCATTTTTTTCATTTTTCTCCCTGATATTTTTGTTTAATTAATAAAATTACATTTATAGCATATCTCTTAAGTTTTATTGATATTATACATGACTCAACCATTTAATTTTTCTCCACGTAACCCAACTCACTCACACTCTACCTCGTAACAAACGTAAATTTATGTATAAAATTTCCGATTTACCCTTTCCAACTATAAATCCCTCCCTTCTCTCTTTTTAGTTACCAACCTCTGTTTCGGTGCGGGCAGGGCAGGGGAGGGCAGTAGCTCCTTAGCCCTTCCCCCGAAATCCAAATCGAACAAGACAATTAAGCAGCAAGGGTCAGTGGTGGTTCATGTTGAATGATGCTGGAGAGCTAGCTAGCTAGCTAGCTAACCTGGAGGGAGGGGGAGGATGGATTCAATTCTGCACTGCTAACATGTCTGCAGAATGATGGATTGATTGATTGATTAATAGGGCTCTTCCTCTCCCGGTGTGGCCGTATCCGTCTGTGTGTTCATTGATTGGTTTGAGGGCAGTATTGAATCAATTTAACCGGGAGGAACGTAACCCGTAACTTACTTAACTGAGGCTGGGCTGGGCTGGAAATGCTGTTATTCATTGTATTGGAGTTGGAGGATGTTCTACCTCTCTACATACCTTGCTGGCTGGCTGTCACTGGTTTGTCCACAAGTAGCTAGGCTGGATCCAAACGAAATGTGGCATTGTGGACGTTGCCACTTGCGGGCTGCTTTTTTAATTCTTTCTTTGGTTATAAATGCTTCGAATTCGAATACCTGGCTAGGTGGTTTGGTTCAAGACATAGTTTTATATGGTTTTACTGTTAATGTGGGTGTTGTTAGTTTTTCTGTTTTTGTTTTTTTTTTATAAAAAAAAACTATTTCCCTTTTCCTTCCTTGCCTTCTATTGTGGACCTGCTCTGCTCTCTCAAGTCCCCACTCCCCTGTTAGATTGCGGTGATGCTAGTGGTGCATTCGAGGTGGTGGCGTGGTGGTGATGGTGACGGCATGATGAAGGATTGAAGCCCACGCGATTGACGACATGTGATAAAAAATAAATGATCAATTGAGGGCATAAAAGACATTCTCTATGTTCTAGTCACATGTAAATCAGGCATTGTTAAAAATAAAGATCAATTTTAATGCACTGGAAATAATATAAAATATTATTTGGGTATGCTTCTCAAACAATTTTATTAGCGTGACAATAATATTTATATGTCTCTGTTACTATTCTTTTATACTATTTTTAATAATAAGGAATATCACTATAACGATATTTATATAATTAAAAGAGTTGGGTATTATTTTTAAAAAAATAGAAGAAGCTGACAACAATATTAGTAAACTTCGAGGGAAATAAATATAGTTACAATCTATTCGAATAGCATTGCCTATTACTTTTCTTTTTAACATTTTAAAAGATAAAAATTAAATTTTATGTATTTTTTGTGTTATTTAACTATACAATTTATTATTTCTAAAAAGTCAAATTCATTATTTTTCATAATTTAAAATATATGATTTCTCGAAAAGCACTTTTTAAAATACTCATAATAAATATTTGTATTACTTTGTTTTTATATAAAAATAACTTATTTTTAAAAGTTGCTTTCTAACAATTATTTTTACATAAATACTTAAACAAATTATTTAAGCAGACAGGCTCTTAATCCTTTTGATTTTGGTCCAAAATGGAGTTTGACTTATGTTTTGTTACTTCAAATTCAAATCCAAATTTTTTATACTATTATTTAATATGGATTACTAACCTCCACATATTTATGTGTATATTAGCTATTTACACATTTTATTTTAGACAAAAGTACTCACAACTCTCTTTTCTTAATCAATTTATTATCATGAATAATTTTGTAATTTTTTTGTTAACATTAATAATTGTCTTTAACTCTTTCTCTCACTTAAGTAATATTTCATTTCCACTATTTCTCTCACCTTAATAATGTTCTTTTTTTCTCATGAATTATGAGCTCAAAAATTATGTTGGTTATGAAAAAAATATTTATGTATAAAATTTCTGTCACTTTAATTTGTTACTTTGCATTTTCTGGAAACAAAAATAGTAATTACATGCGTATGACTAAAACAAAATACCTGTATGTGTTAAAAAAATTGTATGCATTAAAAAAAATTTGTAGCGTTGCAATGAAATGCATTGCAAGTACGGTTTTCTACATTAATCCCCATCCCCTATAGTTTTATGATAATTACATATAAATATTAATTTTATTGCAAATGCATTTTGCACTTTTGTTGCAACGCATATAAAATACTAGTTTTATTGTCACAAAAAAATATTGGTTTTATTACACCGCAGGCAATTTTTTTTTTTAAGAAAATGTAAGGAAACAAAGTAATAGATGCTTCATAAATAAATATTTTAACTTTACATAACCAACAAAAATTTTCAGCTTATAATTCATGAAAGAGAAGATAAAAAAAATATTGTTAAGGTGAGAAAAATAGTGAAAATAGAATATTAATTAAATGAAAGAAAGAGTTAAAGAAAATTATTAGTGCGAACAAAAGAAAGTTATAAAATCACCCATAATAACAAATTGATTAAGAAAAACGAGTTATGAATACTTTTGTCTAAAACAAAATGTACAGATTGCTAGAACATGGAGAGATTAACAATCCCTTATTTAATTGATAATTTTTCAAAAAACAACAAATACCAAACGCAACCATATTTTCATATATTTTACAGCCAATGACAGCGAGTATTTTAATTATATCATAATAAACAATCAAATGAAAGTGTGAATATTTGCCCTGCATAATAGAACATCCTTCAAGAAAATTTACGAATAAATAAGTATTTAAAAGCACCTTTTTCTAATTGTTGAAATATTTTTTAATTGTATGCATGAGAATAATAAAACGATTTAAATTCGTAAAGTTAACAGAATTACTCGTTTAAATTACACGAAATAAGTTGAAAAATATTGTCTCATTTAAAATTTATTTTGCATCTTGATAGGTTAATTCACAAATTCAAGTGGTTAATAGACTTGGTTTATTCAAATAATTTGATATTGAATTTAATTTAAATAAAAAACTTAAATTTGAGTCTTATGTTATAACAAATTTAATGTTAGAACAAATTCACCTTTATAGTATACTAACTTGATTCAAATTAAATAAGTTAGAGCCTAAACCTAGTTAAAATTTTCACTCATTTTTATTTCTTTTGTCCTTAAATCATTGTCCATTTTAAAAGTTTTCTTTACCTAAAATAATTATTCATTTTAAAAATTTAAATAATATTAATTATTTCCTTTCAATAATACTCATATTAAATACTATTGAAGAAGAAAAGAGATATAATGGAATAGAAGAGATAAAGTTGAAATATTAAAAAGAAATAAAGACAGTTTAATAAATTATTTTTAATTTTTTTCTAACTCTAATATTTTCTCAACAATTTTCTTCATTTCAGTACATATTTAAAACTAAACAATTATTCAATAACGGAAAGAGTACTTACAACTTATATTGTATTTGGATAGTCTTCAAATAACGAAAAAAATAGGATGTGTAAATTAAAAAGAGAATGAAGTTACATATTTATTTGTTTAAAAAATTTGATACAAAAATAAATAAAAGACTATTGATCATGTTTAATAATTACACTATAAAAAATAAAATGAAACGAATTCATAAATTTTTATATAAACTTATTTCACTTCAATTTCAATGCAAAAACTATTAGCTTTTGAAAAGCAAAAAGATAAATTATTCCACATAAAAGAAAAAGTTTTTTTTCCCTCATTTATCTTTTCTTTTCTCGATGGTTAGCTAGAATGTGGGGAGAGGTGCCTAAGATGAATTTTCAAAAATGGGGTAACACTTTGTACTTAAAAATCAAGAAAAAGGGCTAAGACTCATTATAGATGAGTGAAAAAGGTCGGGTTAATAATTCGGTTGGTAACAGCTCATGAAATGCGATACCCTTTTTTTTCCCCCTTTTCGTATTAATAACCTGGGGTCACATTCGACTTCCTCCTAACAACCACTTCAGGATAGAACATATGATTCATATCTAAAATGTACTTTACATTTTGAAAAATAATAGTGCATAATCTTAATATGTTGTTAATAAAAATTAGCTTAATTTATGTACATAATCATCCAATTAACCTACCAAAAAAATAATCATCCAATTTACATAATTTTTTAAGTAATTGGTATAAAAGCTTGACTATTTTCACATATATGACAATACATAATTGAATGATCGTATAATTTTTTTTTCATCATCAATGTATAAAAATTCAACTCATAAAAAATATAGTTTATAATTATATGTACTGAGCATATCATAAATATATATTCATTGTTTCTCTAATTTTATATTAAAAGCTATGATGGTATAATGATGTTTGTGTGTTGTATGAACCTACGTGATGAGCATCAATTTATTGAGTCTTCTCTCTGTATTTTGCTCCTCATTTTTGTGACCTGAGCCTTGAATGATTATCAGGAAAAAAAAAACTATAATGGTATACTTGCATTTTAGAGAAATTAAATCTATATATAAAAACAGTTAACCTAAAAATAGTTTATCATAATTAAAAAACAGTGACTCAATAAATTTTCCATACTACATCATATGTTTGAATTTTAAAATTATCACTTTAGGGTTTTTTTTTTTCCAAGCACTATCTTTGAAATTAAATTAAATAAACAATTCTTAGGGAAAAAAGCTATAAAATTTATTATAAGGTTAAATTTGGGTAAATAGTTTTAACTTAATTTTCATATATCTCTCATCCTTTCCTTCTTATTACGAGCACATAAAGAGTCCAGAACCCATCTGCAAGCCCGCCGATGTTCTTCTTGAGGTCATTATCCACCATCACCAGTTGATTATTATTGGTTGGAATTTGTTTATTTTATTTTGTTTTATTTAGAGATAGATAGTCTCTAAATCAATTGATTTAGTGATGAAAGATTTGGATAGTGTGTATAAGGTCCTACATTTAAATCTCATTACAACCAATATAATTTTTGAAGTAGAAAAAAAGATAGATAGTCTCTAATTGAACCTTTCAAATGGGTTCTAAGGTTATTGATATGTTAATAAATATTCAAAGGAGGCTACTGATGTGTATACCACGGTGTTTATTTAGATGTCCATATTCGAAAATATGGGTGCCCATGGCTTATCATGTATATCTGTAAAGAATTATTGTTATAATTTTCATACTAAGTATTTAACACTATAAAGTGTTCATCAATTATAATCTTACATACTCAATTTATGTTTTATCAAATTTTGTTTTATTAGATTCTTTCTTATAATAATTAGTTTTGTATTTGATTTTGATTGATGAAATTACCTTAAAGAAAGTAAGGTGATGGATGGCTGTGGCTTATTTTAAAAAGTATGAGGCACGATGATTTTTCATCAATATAGCTAATACTATTTATAAAGAGGACAAGGTTTTTTCTTAACAGTTAGAGACAAAATTTAAAACATTATTATTTAGAAGAAAAATTTAAAAATACAACATAGGTTAAGGGATGAATCAATTATTTTTACCAAATAACAATGATACACCTTTTGATATTTGAAAAATTATAACTTTATGGTAAAATTCTTGAGAACATAGTTCAGAGTAAATATCCATTATATTCTAAAAATTTGAAATTTGACTTTAATTTTTGTTAAATCAATGTAACTTCGTTATTCTTAATTCTAGTTGCCTAAGTTATATTGCTTACATTTTTTCCCTGACTAGCCAAAGAGGATAGTCTCCATCTCATCAACTTAAAACTAAAAATAAATAAATAAAACATAAATTAATATCTTATTAGCAAGATTTCTAAGTATACTAAATATTTTATTTATTTTATATTTTTATTTTCAAATTAAATTGATGCAGTAAAAACTTTTCTCTCCTAATCACTTGTTTTATTGGCAATCATGATTTATAGCTAACCAAATCACAGGAGCAAGTGCAATGAAATCAGCTTAGGGTTCTCCATAATGAGGTTAGGGTTCTTGAGATTTTTTAATAAAAAGATTTATTGGATTTATGAGAATAAGAATGTGGCTTCTCTAGTACCCTTATAAAATTAAATGATACTAATATGATTTAATTATTTGTGGCTGATAATTTATCATATATCCCACTTATCCAATTTATTCAAATATAGAAAATCATATATTCAATCATGACAGTTGAAAACAAAAGGATATCGGTATCCTATGGGAACTAAATCAAAAACCATAAGAATGACCACATATTAGATGCTTGGGATTTGAAAATTTTAAACTTGTTTAAAGAGTTACAACAGGTCCATGAGGTATTAAAATTACATTGACTTCTTTTAAGTTAATTGATTTGTTAATTTTAGTGAAAAATATAATATGTGACGAATACATGTTTATGAATTATAAAATTATAATATTTTCAAAATATGAGATATAGAATGATTGAATTTTTTTTATCATGTGAATATGAATTTTATAATTATAATGTATGATAAAAAGAATTTTAGTCAATCTATATGTCAAATATTGCAAAATACTACTATAACTTTGTTAGTAATAATCATATACACATCATATATATTATCCTTTTTATGATTTAAAATAACAAACCAATAACAATATGAAAAATCAATGTAATTTCAACAAACTTGGTTGCATTTGGATGAAGTATTTTTAAATTTCATCAGAATTTAGAATGCAAGGAATAGTGGAATACTAATTGTTTCAATTGAATTCCCTTCATTTTTAAATTCTTTTGTTTGGATAAAGTAATTACATGACTTCATTTATAAAATGCTTTATTTGCGTAATAAAATTATATCACCTTCTCTTATATGAAATGAAGGGTAAGCGGTGGTAAATGGTAGGTGGACAACAACAATAAGTGGCAATAGGGATGGCAATTGGGCGGCATTTTGCTCAATTGACCCGTGTCTGCCGCACTTTATTAACACCAATTTCAACCCGCCTTGCCCTTACCTACAAATTTCAAAAATATTAACCCGCACTTGCCGCTACCCACTATTTTTTTTAAAAAAAAACCTATAAAATTATTATAAAACCTAATAAACATGCAAAAAGACTAAAGTTTGAAAAAAAATAACAAACAAGAAATTAAATAAGTCAAACACAATCATATAAGGTACAACAAGTGTCAATATGTATTAAGTACATGAAAACCTCAATAGCAAGAAGAATGGATGAAGTCTGATAAGGTATTAAGGTTAGGATAAACTTTTTAAATATATAAAGTTATATAAGCAGGGTTGGTAGAGATAGGTTCACCCTAACCCATCAAGGTATGGGGTGGGTTTAAAACTTGACCTCGAGTGGGTGGGTGCGACAGGTGCTTTGCTATTATAATAGCAATTGTCATCCCTAGGTGGCAATACACTAGAGGTGGTGGGTAGTGACTAGCTATGGGTAGTGTGCGGCAAGCAGGAGGCGACTAGCGGCTAGCGGTCTACGACTAGCAACGAGCGGGCAAGGATCTGGGTGGGACTGGTAGCATATAGGCAGGGATAGCTAGCAGCTCGCCAATTTGCCAATGGTGAGCAAATAGTGGTTAATAGTAAGACTTATAAGACAAAAATGAGATAAAATTTCAAAATTTCATTCATAGAAAGAATTTGAAATCCACTCTTTTAAGTTTTTAAAATAATTCATCAAAATATTTGAAATTTTGAAATTTCCTTATATTAATATTCAAATAAAAAATTTCATATCGAGTTATTTGAAATCTTGTAAAAAAATATTACCCTCTAAATATACACCATCCAAATACACACCAAGATTTATAACGACAATTACCAATAAAGGTGTGCGAGTGTATTACACTAATATTTCGGGAAATTAGTTCAGTTGACCAAAACCAAAAAGTTGTCCCGTATAATTACCCAAACTAATAAAACATGCAAGTTTGGTGTGACAAGCGAAAAATCAGATTATATGTGGAATAGTTGAGAATTTATTAGATGTGGAATTGTGTTGTTGCATCATCTCTCTGAGTGTAAACTTTTAAGTTGTAATGTACTTCGATGGTTGGATTCGTCTGAATATGATAACGGCAAATGACCTACCTTTGAGATTAGGGTGGCACGGCTATATCGCAATATGGATTGTTTTAGCCTTGTATTACATGGATATGAGTATCAGTATCTAATATGATACAGGTGCGACCCAAAGAGATGTTATAAATTAAACTAAAATCATATAAAATACAACTAAAAGTATTGTATCAATATTTGATAGATTCATATTTGATGCAAATACGTTAACTATTTTAATTTATCCGTACATTATGCTTTTGGCTTTTAAAAAAGTGGTAGTGGAACTTAAATTCTATATATAATTGAAAAACCGAAAATTTTACCTTTTTGCTGAAGCAATTTTTTTGTTTGTATAAAAATTTAAAATTGAAAACAAATTTTATTGAAATTTTAATTATTTTTAAAAAGTTATTCAGAAATATTAAAAGTGATTTTTGTCTTAAAAAAAATCATCTAAATTCCCCTAAATAAGAAAAGCATAAGTATATGTTACTGTTCAATTACGTGTGGTATCCGTTATAAAATATCCTAAGAAATCTAAAAAAAATTAGTTAAAGGTAAATAATACATAAATATAACCAAAAAGTTCCACAACCGCAAGGCTATAATAAAGTGTAACAGCTCCTAAGATATCTCCGTAAATAATTACCTTATTGTAACACTCACTTTATTACTGTTATTATTGTTAAATGGGAGGGGGTGACCCCCTAATCTTCATTTATTATCTAATCCAATAGTAATAAAGTAGATACATCTGTCTTTAAAAGTTAAAAAATATTGTTAATTATAAAATGCCGTAACATATTAATTCAAGAGACAATGGTACATACATACATTCACGTAGTACCATCGCAATTCCCATGGTTACGGGGACAAAAACACATCCAAAATACTAAACACATACGCCTGTACATCTTAGTTCATCATTGTCTCAAACGGCAAATATGTTTATTTTATTTTTTTACACGAGTAACTTGATATTTGAAACATGTTTATTTAATGGTTTGTTTCCATCGCCATTATTTAAAGTAAACTCCTTTCGAAGAATCAAATCTCTCTGAGACTTAATAGATCACTACACCAAGGACCACTGGCACGCAGCTAATTATGTTCCAGCAATAAGTTGCACATGCCTATCACTCTTTTCAGTCGAATTCTTGTACCACCAGCTCATGAATTATATTTTGCTACAAACTCTGCAAAGTCGTCTAAAAAAAGAAAAAAAAATAGTGTTATTTGACATATTTTATGAACCAAATTTGGATTAATTTGGTTAACACACCTATTCAATAATGAATGTGAGTATGGATCCATCAATAAAATGTAAAATAATATTTCTAAAAAAAACTAATAAATTAGTTGGATGTGCTCATTTATAAAGTTATGAAAATGAGAAATGAATTGTTCAAAATGATCACACACATTCAGGTGGGACATTTCATTCATGTGCATGGTATTCTTTCTTAATCACACGCATCTTCCAGGATAGCGAATGAGATATAAAGCAAGTGGATGTGATGGAGGGCTTCATCGACATTGCAAGCAACTTATAAGGCCATATGCGTAGTTTAAATTGTATCATAAAGTCACGTTCTCACTCTATGTGCGTTATAAATTACGTGTACATCTCAAATCTGCGGAGTCACGGTTTGTATGTTTTTATCCTGTGAAGCAGTGTAGATAGCTTCATCAATGAAGCTCTATGTTGGTCCATTAAGTATGTGACACGCGGTGCATGCCACTGCCCCATTTAAAAGCAACTTGAGGTGGTTTTTCACTTAATTACCTAATTAATCATGCTCTATTTTAAAAATAAAAGAAAAAATAAATACAAAAATGGGTTAGATTGTTGGAATTGACAAAGTTGCCTCCTTCCTTTTTACTCCACTGCCCACCCTTCTTCCCCCCCCCCCCAAAATCCACTTCTCTTCGTGTGAAGACTAGCTACACCAACTGGTGTAAGCATCAAAGGACATTCCATCTCACCCGATTTGGATCCATGTTGTTTGGTTGAAAAAAATCCCAAATCCATCGCATCGTCCATCTCCTACGATGCCAAAGCAAAAAAAATCAGATCTGGAAATAAATGATAATGTAGAATTGGTATAATAAATAGTTCATTAGTGTTCCTCAAACAAATTTGATTTTTAGTTGTAAAATGTAAAGTTATCATCACAACCCAGTTGTCAGCATTCCTCAAATTTCCAGAACCAAACAAGAGAATAGGATTGACAAAATAATAATAATAAATAAATAAAAAGAAGGAGAACTGGAGCAAGGAAAAGTTAACAAGTCTGGGACTTTGAGTCAAGTCCGTGTTGAAATTGCTCTCGGGTCCATAGAAATCCCGCTGAGTAATTCTCTGATGATTTGTTACAAGTCTGGGACTTTTTTCTGTATTAAGCCTCACCACCACCTACATTCTGTCCATGCCATGGTGGAAATTTTCCAAACTCATGTTCCCCAATCGTCAAGTCCAAGAAGGACCCCGAGCCACCCTCCACCTCTTTGACTCCGCCACTCCATCGCCGTCTTCCAGCAGGTCCTCCGCTGCATTGCTGCCGCCCTGTCAACACAGTCCGCTCCCAGAACTGCCATTACTCCCTCGAAGATGTCATCTCACCGCCCTCAAGGCTTATGCCAAGAACTCGACTTTGAGCACCCAACAGAGGTTTTTGCGAACCAAGAAAGGGACACAAGTTGAATGGATGTAGGGGAAGCAAGCTACGGAGACTTGTGTTCATGTGTGGAGGAGGGCATTGATGGTGAAGGAAGCAGATCCAACGCTTATTGGTGTTTACGGCTGAGACCGTGAGTGGCTGCAAGATGGTCACCATCGGTGGTGGTGTGAAGGTTTGGGACTGGAGAGTGAAAGAGAGGTGGTTAGTTTTTTTAATTAATTTCTTAATATTAACATCTTTTAATCATTCATTTCATGTGGAGCCCACAAGCCCCACCTGTCATCACGTTACTTGTTACAACTCACAGCTTCGTCAATGAAGCTATATTCGGAGCTTCATGTAAGTATTGCCATTTTATGTGATCATAAAGTAATAAGATACGAGTAGGGTAAGAGGAGCTACACCTAAATGAACCTATAACATTTTCTAAAACTTGTTATTTGTTATAAGTTTTATTTTTTGGCCTTTGAACCTGTTTACAAAGCCTTTTAAAATTGATTCAGACAATATACAATAGGCCTTTTAACACTTCTTTAAAAGGCCTAAAAAGGCCTTTGAAGCTCACCGTTCAATTTCATAAAATCAAATTAAATCCAACAAATTTTCAATTTTAAACACATCCAACCAAAAGTTCAAACAAATGCAAACCATACAACTAAACCAAAGTTCAAAAAGAAAATTCAAGCACAAGTAAAACAAGGTTCACCAAGCAACTCTAAATATTACATAACTCAATAAAACACAATCTTTCAAATAAACCCAACAAACTAACAAAAAATCAAATTTTCAAATTGATCTCTTCCTCTTCTTCAAACTCAAGTACCTTGAAAATAGGAAATTATTTATAGTTAGATTGTGTCATAAATTAACAATTACTAGAAAAGAACGATAAAATTGTTGTATATAAAATTCATACCATTTGCTTCTTTACCATTGGTTTGAACACACTAAGTAGCCGAAGACTCAATTGTGCCCATCAATCAGTTTGCTTCTTTAACATGTAGCCACCCATGATTGCAAAACATTATTTTGAATCTAATTTTTCAAGTAACATCTAACAACTATACACAAGTCACAACTCATGAGAGAACATTATCTTTAATGTTGACTATAGATAGACCCACATGACGTAAAAAAATAGAAACAGAAATGTATGCTATATTATAAACCTAAATTGAACAGAAAATGAATCAGATCATTTGGTTGCATGGAATGTCTTAGATAAATATTCCAAATTTTGCATGGAATGTCTTACAGATGCAAAATCTAATTAATAACCCAAAATCTAAACTAACAAACTCTAAACGGAAATATAGTGGCAACCAAAATCTGAACTAATAAGTAATAACCCAAAATCAATGACTCAATGTCTATGTTACTACTTACTAATAAGATGTCTATGTTACCAAAATCCGAAGGTGGGGGTGGCGCGAGGTGTGTAGCGGTGGCTCGAAGCCGACGGTGGTGGGAGGCTGTGCGGGTGGCGACGACGAGATTTGAAGGTTGGAGGATGCAACCGTTGGAGGACGTGAGGTTTGAAGGTTCAACCGTTCAAGGACGAGATCGAAGGTCGCGGGCTGCTGGCAGTGGTGGGTTGTGCGAACAACGTCTGAAGGTCTAAAGGTGAGAGTGGCGATGCGAACGAGTCTGAAGGTCGCAAGGGCTCCTGTGCGAACGACGTCTGGAGTGGGTGTGGCGGTGGCTCGGGGCTCCAGGTCCTGCGGCAAGGATGTGACGAAAGATCCACCATGTCGCTCCGGTGTGGCTATGCGACGGTGAGGTGAGGCTGTGCGAGTGAGGAAAAACCGACGATGGTGGTGGTGGTGGGTGGCTGCGTGAGGCCTCCGACTCTCGGGTGGGTGTGGGTGCTTGGCCGATGGGGTGGGTTGTGTTATGATCTTATGGGCTATGGGGGTGGTGAGACTGAGAGATGAAGAGAGTGAATTAGGGATTGTAAAATTGTAATGTGTATAGTTTGTTGTGAGCCAGATTTAGATTTATGTGTTATTCAAATAGTTTAATTTAAAAACTAAAATGAATATATTAGTTGGATTATTAACAAAGAAGAAAGGTAGTGTAGTGGATTGCGCTCCTTATCGAATGGTGAGGACTAGGGTTCAAACCTTCAACAACCTATTTTGCATATATTTAGGTATATATATACAAACAGGCCTCTTTACCTTAATAGGCTTTTTAAAAGGCCTGAGCCTGGTTAATTTTTTAAAAAGGCCCAAAGGCCCAGGCCTAAGGCCAAGCCAAGGGCCTAAAGCGCTTCTTGGCTTGTTCCATCCCTATATGTAGTCCACTTTTAAATCACAAACAATAAAAATTTGCTACTATGTAGTCCACTTTTAAATCAAGTCTAATTCAAAATTTTAAAAAAATTGCATGAAATCGATGAATTATAAATATCTCATTGATAGACGGTGTAAAAATATATAATTTAAATTGTTATGTGTGGAACTCGCTATTTTTGTTATGTAATATGTTGCATTTTATCATTCAAGACTTTGATTTTGAATTTTGATGTTTACTTTGTTTTCAATATGCAATATATTACATATTGAACTTGAATTTTAAACTAAAATTTGATTATATTTTTTGGGTATATATAAATGGTTAGATAAGAAAACCCAATAAGTCTCCAAGATTTGGAGTGGAAAATGGTAAAGCTCTCTCCAATAAAGCTCCTTAATTAGATTTTGAATCCCAATATTATGGGCAAAGTTCACCTATGACTCAATTCATTTTTGTTCAATTATGGTAAAATTTGATTATATTTGAAGTGGGATGGTGTTTAAACTTTCTTTTTTAAAAAAATAAAGAAAAGAGCTTGTTTAAGTATACAAGCTAATCTTAAACGAGTCCAACTCAAATATAAGTGCTTGACCAAAAGTTGACCCAAGTTGTTTAACTTAGTGGTGTTAAACGTTGATAGTGGCGGTATAGGGGCTACCACAATGATGTCTACAGGTGTGTGTCTATATATATATATATATATAAAATCATAGCAAACTGCATAGTCAGAAGAAATTTTACTTTAGTATTTTTTTTTCCAATGAATTTTTCTTTAAATTTTCTCTTTCAAATTTTAATAGCATACCAAACACATAAGAGTATATATGTCAGAATTAAATTTATAGACTAATGAATCGTTAATAATTTTGTACAAATGACAATCTTTTCTATAGCAATTAATTCCCATTTTCAATTTGGAACTGAAGTTTTATTTAATTGTATCTCTCATTTAGAAGACAAAGGTGTGTGTTTGAGAAAGTTACAAGATTAAAATTATTTTCATAATCTCTTATTTGTATAATATTTTTGTATATAATTGATTATGTGAGAATCTATGTGTTTGGATAATTTAATTGAAATGTAATTTTAAGATAATCTATGTTGTTTCAATTGTTTAAGAATAATCACTTTTATATACTACAAATTTCTAAGGACATAAAATATAAGTATTTTACAAATTTATGAATGGTGGAGTTATGACTATTTTGGGAAGATTGAAAATAACAAGACAAGCTTAGTCAAATGATATAAGATTAATGGGTAAATAACAAAGACTAGATATCTTTGAAGTTTGCTCAAATGGTACATCACCTCATTCTTATAAAAAATTGACACTCCACCCCATTCTTAAAAAAAAAAAAGAACAAATAAATAAAATAGAAAATAAAAACTAGTGAGAGATAATAAATTTTATAAATATAATTTTAACTCAATAAATTTTTTAGTTCTTAAAATTCAAATCTTAAATTTCATATCCTCAAATCTATACATAACTTAAAATAAAATTAAGTTATTCATTTTATTTGAGTTGCTACATAAGAATAACACAAATATATTAAAAAAAGAGTAAACTATTAAGTTGACCCATGATAAATATAGTGTAGATAAACTGATTCCTCAAGAAAAAATCATTTGTGATCCCCCACAATTAAAAACATATGACAAATTAATTATTATTTAGTATTTCAGTGAATTTATTTATTCTATTTATATTTTTGTTACAAACCAATTTGAGCAATATTATAAATAATTAGGGTTCAATTTGTCCTGTGAATCCTTCAAAAATATTGAAGATGAACTAGCTTCTTTTACATATATCACTACTTTTTAATTTCAAGGCTCACATATCATTCTTGTGTAGTAACTCAACTAATTTTATTTTATTTTTAATCAGATAAGAGTTGAGGATATGAAATTTAGAATTTGAATTTTAATAAATTAGTTTAATTTAAGAGACATGTTATGTTTATAAAATTCGTTATCTTTCTAGTTTTTATTTTCTTTGTTAATTTTTTATTTATTGGTAAAGAATGGAGTGATGTGTCAAATTTTGAGAAGAATGAGGTGGAGAGTCATTTGAATAAACCTCAAAGATAGTGTTTGTTATTTACCCAAAATTAATTAATATCTTTCTCTTGAATAGGAGGAAGTAATCACTTTCTAAATAAATTAGGCAAGTTTTAGGCTTTCTTCATGAAATTATGGCAGATGACAAGGCTCAGAATTAGTTGGTCCTCCCTATGTTGGTGACCAATTAACCTTACTCCACCCTAAAATTTCTTTTAAACTTACTAAACTAACCGTATTTAAATTTCAAATTTTCTCTTTGAACCATTCACTTGAACTCTTCTCCCGTTTCACCATTATCTCCATCTTCAACATTCTCTTTGATCACCCACCTCACCACCTTCACCTCATCAGTATCGTATCTAATCCATTCATCACTGAAAACTACAACCACCATGTAACTATTAGTACAATAATTTTTTTTTCTTATAATGGGTTGAGAAACACCCAAAATAAAACCAGAAAGAATACACACCTTATGGGTAAACCACACAAGGTCTTCCCAAGTTACATGTCTCTAACACTAAGATAACTCATCAAAGAAGGCAATGTCGAAACCCATATCATGACCATACGAGCTAAATCATCAAAAAGTTTTTTTTTTTACAACATACAATGTTATGTAAACGGTAACATTTTGAACTTTTCAGGATAGAAGTTACATGAAAGGCAACCTCACAGCCATATATCAATAGGTGAAGAGAGCCATGGGGTATATTGGTTTAAAGATTATGCAGTACCATTGATGTTTTATTAATGTCTTCACCACCCAACATTATCAGTATTCACTGCTGTTGGGTACTCAAAATTTGAAATCATTCTTACATGTTTGTAATCCAATTGCTATTGCTACTGTTTTCATGGCTACTTTCAACCTTTGCGTTGCTTTCAGATCTGGCTACTTGTGAGAGGAGAAAGGGAAGATAGATATATTTGAAATCTTTAAAAATTATTTAAAGCTTTCAATTTTATATGTTTATTTTGATGGTTGAATCTAAACCATTTATTTATTTTAATGTCATATTTAATGATAATAAAAGGTGGATTAAGGTTGGTTCGCAATATGGGGAGAACCCTCAAATCCTGAGCTAGATGACAATACTAAGGTGTGAGGCAGGCACGCATAGTCGCAATGTTAGCTTTAATTGGGAACTAGCCTTGTTTTGGTCTTAAGGACTCCACTCAGATATTAGAGGCTATTTGCTTGTGAGTTGATTTCAACGGGAGGAACAATTTGTTTATTATTCTGTTGAAGAAATTGATGAAAAGAGAACATAGACATGATGGTAAACACACATTACCTTCAAGTTGGAGTCTTTACATTCTTTTATGACCTGATTCAGCAGCAATGTAAAATTATCATTCTAGTTCTTTGACTATATATAAATACAAGTAGACAACACACACACATACACATAGCTTAGAAATACATCTAAATTCTAAAATCTGTACCTCGCGAAGCATAGCCGGCATCATGGATCTATTTCCTATATTTGGTGGTCCTTCAAATATGAGGCGATTACAGCCACCATTTTTTTCCCTTTAACCATGATAATTTATGACCAATTGAACAATGGTGGTGCTTAAACAACCCCATCTAACATGTTTTTTTTTTTTGTATAAAATTATACACCTAATTGTTAACATTTAACATAATATTACTTAATACTCTTAATATATTTTATTTTTAACTTAGTACAATGTATTTTGAGTTTATACTTATCAATTTATAGTCTTGCTTTAAACAGTTAATATCTCTATTTAAACTTTTTGGTCTAATATTTAAAATAGATATTAATGTAAAATTATCAAAACAAGTAAAATATTTAAGTTAGATACAGAAATTAATATTATCATTATAAAAATTATTTTATGGAAAAGGGAATGTTACAAAGCTCATAGTCATAGGTTTTGCCTCTGTCACAAAACTCTTCCCATAACACTTTGATACTTCCTCTGTTGTATCTCAATTGTCCAGAACAAAAACAAAGACAAAAAAGGAAAGCAAAAATGAATATTGATAATAGTATAAAAATGTGTTAATTGATAAAATTGCCCCTATTTACCACAATCTTTAAGTATGATTGTGCTCCTGAAAAAATAAAAATAGATAATATACAAGTACAATTAATTACAAAAAGAGTATAGTTGATAAACAAAAATTCATATTTTTTTAATTTAATAAATAAACAAATGAAGCGAAACAAAAATAAAACAGGTGGAAAATTGAAATGCAACTGAGGAAGTAGAAAACATAAAAATTAATAAAGTTTAATGCATTTCCATTATTTACGGGAGAGGAATATATTTTAAAAATATAATAATTGAGGAAAATAACTAAGACGAAAATGGATTTGCCCATTTAGGGCAACCCGCTCTGTTAGGATTTTAATACCAATTTGCAGTTGAATGAGTAGGGTAGGGTGAATATATGCCTACTTGACTTGATCTGCACTCCACTTCTGTGTGGGTATATATATATATATATATATATATATATATATATATATATGTTTTGGAGATCCAAATTGTTTTCTCTTAAATTTTGTATAAAATAAATTGATCTTTCTAGGAAAAACAAAAAAAATCCAAACAAGTCATGCTAATTTTAAACGTCATGCAAATTAGTTCATTCCCAACGAATAAATTAGTTCCAACAAAATCATAAAATATTCAAATTGAACCGTACGAAGAAGGAGTAACTTGTTCGGCTAATATAAAGGGCATTTGTCCTCTTTTGGTGTCCAAATTTGTTTTCCTATTTTCCCCTACATGTAATTTGTTTAACAACTTTCATTGAGGTTGAAAATGTAACTTCAAGTTGTTTATTATCCAACTTTCATCCACAACTTTCATCCTTCGGTTTTGGTCTATGTGTTGCAAAGAAGGAAGAAGAAAGTGCAGGGTGGTGCAATGTGATCATACTCGGCATAAACTTTGGATCATGAATTGTAAAAAAGTTGCGCTTTTGAATTACAAAGGGGGACCATATTACCATTTTGAACGAGTAAACTCTACTATTTACCCTTTTTCCAATGTTTTTCTTTTCTTTTTTTACCCCCATTCCATGTTGCTTTCAACTTTGAAGTTCAATTTGACTTTTTTTTTTTTTTCCAAAGGTAGAGAAATTTTATTGATAAAAAATCAAAGTTTTCGGTCCTATAGGACACTAGCAAAATCCAGAGGCGAGGAAAAGCACCCAAAATCACTACTCATAGAGTAGGATAACATGTACTAAATGAATCTAAGAAGAAGGAATAGTTAATGTGGATTGTATCTCATTTATCAGCTAGAGGGCCTGTTGCATGGATTCTTGGGCATCAGATTCTTTGTTTTCAAAAGTCTTCTTGTTCCTTGCTTTCCATATAATCCGCAGGTAATGGCCAATAGACTAGTTGTTCTCCATATGTTTGGCTTGTTCTGAATACGTCATTGCTTGAAGCCACCAGTTCCTAAATTGAGAGTGGCTATGGTTCACACTAATATGATCTAGCAAGAGTTTGTTCCAGACTTCTGTAGCTTGACTGCACTTCAAAAGATAGTGAACCACTGATTTAGATGATGTGTTGCACCTGGGACATTCTGGGACATGAGGCATTCTTCTTCTAATTACCTCTCAACTGGGATACCATCACCTCTTTCTAAATAAATATTTTGACTTTGTGTGGCACCTTTAATGACCAAATACTTTTCCATAAACCTTTTATTCTCATATGGGTTGGATATGCTTCTAAAGGAGGATGGAAAAAACTATAGGCAATTTTATAGCCAGAGGCTCCAGTAAATTTACCTCCTTTGTTGTGACTCTAATAAGGAGTATAAGCTAATCCTGTTGGAGTTATAGCCAGTATTTCTTTAGCTATATGGTCTGGAAATTTACTTCGATTAGTTGGACATTCCGCCTTGATTTTGAAGCAGGTTTCTTACCAAGTAAACTTGAGCATCATTTGGAATATTTCCTGGTATCGTGAATGGATAAGCTTTTGGAAGCCAAGGATCTGTAAAGACTTTGATTATAGAGCCATCACCTACCTCCATTGGAATCCCTTTTCCAAAACTTCTCTACCTGCTATAAGCTCCGCCATGCCCATGATGGATTAGCACAGTGTTCTGCATTCATGAAATCTCCAAGCCTAAAATATTTTCCTTTGAACACCTTATAGAATAGAGAGGAGAAGGCATTGATCAGTCTCCAACCCGCTTCGCTAATAGTGTTAAGTTCATGGCCCTTAAATCTTTAAGGCCCAATCCTCCTTCATTCTTGGCTCTACTCATTTTGTCCTAGCTAATCCAAACTTGCTTTCTTTCATTTTCCTTTTGTCCCCACCAAAATCTAGTCATCATTTTATGCAAATCTGACAACAAAGTTTCAGGTAGTTTGAAGCATGCAAAGGAATATATTGGAATCGCTTCTCCAACTTCCTTTAATAGAACTTGACGTCCACCAGATGATAAAATGCTTCTTTTCCAATGCATCAGTTTGTTTTCTACTTTCTCTTTGATGAATGTGAAGGTTGCCTTCTTGGATCTTTGAGCAACAGAAGGAAGCCCCAAGTATTTATCTTGAGCTCCTACATAATGGATATTTAGGCAATTTGCTAGTTGAGTCTGCAATCTATGGGGTGTTACAACTGAAGAACACTCCTGACTTGTTAAGATTAATCTGTTGTCCACTATATTGCCCATAATCATGAAGCACCTCTAGGATATTGTCACACTATTCCATAGATGCTTTATTGAATAAGAGAGAATCATTAGCAAATAATAAGTGGGTGATTGGTGGACAATGGTTGCCAACTTTAACACCTTGTAACCTTCTATTTTCCTCTGCTTTGTGGAGCAGGAGAAGCCTTCTGCACATAGTAGGAAAAGATATGGAGATAGAGGATCTCCTTAACGGATTCTCTATTGGGTTTGAAGAACCCATATGGTTGCCCTCCCACAATCAGAGTAAGAAATAGTGGTCACACACTCCTTGACCCAAGCAATCCATTTTCTATCAAATCCCATTTTCTGCATAATGAATAGAGATGTCAAAACGGGTCGAGCCCAGGGTTCGTCGCCAAACCCACCATTTTAGCGAGCTGGGTTGAAGTTTTGAGCCCACCAAAAAATTTCAACCCGCTTAACCTCGGCTTAGGCGGGTTGGGCGGGCTTACCCCGGCCAAAACTTTTGTATTTTTTTTAAAAAAATTCATAATTTATTGGAAAAAAATAAGAAATATATGACCAAAAAAAAAAAATAAGAAATATATACATTTGGCAATATAGTATCACTGTATAATTAATATTATTCACTCAAAGTTAAAACTTAAAAATAAAACAGTGTCATAACTCACAAATAAGATTATTAACAATAACATTTTTTAGTCAAAGTTAGTGTCTAATTGTTATGAACCTTGAAAAATTGGGTATACATAAATAAAAAATATTTTTTAAAATATTTTTAAAAAATTCATCAAAACATTAAAAAATATTTTAAATTTTTTTTTTAGCTAGCCCACCAACCCGCCCTAAAATGGGTTGACTTTTAGCCCATTTTATTTTGGTGGGCCAACCCACCCCCAAATTTTTGGCGGGCTTTTGGGGCAAGCGGGCGGGCGGCCCATTTTGACATCTCTAATAATGAACCATAAGAAGCTCCACTCCACTCTATCATACGCTTTGCTCATGTCTAGCTTAAGTGTCATTTTAGAGGACATCGCTTGCCTTTTATTTTTCAGACAATGCATGCATTCATGGGCAACAAGTATATTATCAGAGATCAATCTACCTTTTACAAAGGCACTCTAATTTGCACTAATAATTTTGTTCATACATTTCTGGAGCCTGTGGACTAAAATCTTAGACAAAATTTTGGAAAACACTGTGCACAAGCTCATTGGCCTGATATGGGACATGTTTTGTGTCTCACTAACCTTTGGAATAAGGCATATTTGTGTATGATTGAAACTCTTCACATTCTGCCTCCTGAAAAAACTCCTTGCCTTGCCACTACATCCTCTTTTATTATGTCCCAAAAGTCCTGAAAAAACTTGGCATTAAAATCCATCATCTCCTAGAGAATTGTCTGGAGCTATAGAAAAGGTGGCCCACTTGACTTCTTGGTTCGAGACTGGTCTTGTGAAACTCCTATTCATTGCTGGTGCCACTTTTGATCTCATATTTTCAAAACATGCGACTGGATCACTTGGCATACTTGATGTGACAGCTCTTGGAAATAAGTTTATGCAACATCTGCTATTTCTTCTGGGAGGTGGGCACGGTCCCTATTTTCCTTTGACAGCCCATAAATTATGTTCTTCCTATTCCTTATTTGGCATTTGGAATGGAAAAATCTTGTGTTTGGTCTCCCCATTTTAGCCACTTGACTCTAGATTTTTCTTTCCAAAATCTTTCCTCTTGAACATAAGCCTCCGAAGCTCTCTTTCTAGTCTTCTAATTATCTCACCATCTCATTTCCTCCCGATCTTTTTGGCTTTCTAACTCCTGTTTGAGTTGATCAATCCTTCACCCAAGTGTTAGATTGCTCTCTTTGTTGCCATTGCACCAAGGCATGCCTGCATCGTTTCAGTTTGTGGAATAGTTTGAACATGGGGGAGCCAATCACTTCTACAAGTTCAATTTGACTTTTCTTCACATCAAAAACCCAAACGGATTATTGATAAAAAAATCTATACATATTATAAAAGGAACTCCATTTGGTTTGGTGTTCAATCTTACTTTCCTATTTTACCTACATAAGAGTCATTCTCTCACATAACTTCTCATAGGGCTAAAAGTGCAACTTCTCATTGATTTTAATTTTTGCAATTACCAACAGTTTTACAATTCATCAATCAAGTTTCTCTTTTTTTTTAACATTTTTTCACTTATGTTCATCCCATTTCATTATATATGTTTCATGGCAAATACATGTCAAAAGGAACTTGGTTACTCCATTACCAATAATCCTTTAATTTTTGTTCACTGTCCATATTATAAGTTATAGATTTAAAATATTTAATTTTTATAATAATTTTCTCAAGTATATTTAATTGTATTAGTACAAAAATAAAAGCACAACTTAACAGGCACGATAGTGCGGGCAAGTCACTAGTTTTTAATAAAGGCTTCTTTGGATTTTTTTTCCTTCTAAATCAAGCTCAACTTTTTCTAAAAGGACCAATTTATGTGAGACAAAATTTAAGAGGGATCATTTTTTTTGGGTAATAAGAGAGGGACCAATGTTAGTGTTTTGTATTTTTCTAAAAAAAAAATTCAAAATTATCTCTTGACTCTCATTTTCTATTTTATCAGTTTAAATTATATAATATTGTTACATTTAAAAATTATGATGTTAATTACTTGTTTAATTTATCCATAAGTTCTCTAAAAATGTCTTCTAACTTATTAGATGATGAATTTTTAAAAGATACAAAGTGATTATTGCATAAATTAAAATTTTAAATATTCATAAAGGTGGCGGGTAAGTTAAGCCACTAGGCACACATGCACACAAGATAGAAACTAGAACTAGGTATATGAGCGATCGCGGACCAACCCATTTAACTCACAACCCGCACGAAAATGAACCAAAAAAATTTTAGCCTACCAACCCGTAGACTTTTTTATCTGCCAGGCCTAACGCGGGCTAACGGGCCTGGCCCGCGGATTGCGGACAAGCCGCTAGCCCGCATAGAAATTGCTCTAACCCATGAAGCATTTAAGCAATCCACGAGCCATTTCTGATTTACTACTAGCCATAAAGTGTCTAAGCCCAAGCAGCCTAAGGGGATGTTTAGAATTTAGTGGCGAAGCCCAACATAAGTAGTGGAAAACCCTAGGGTTGCTACTTGCTACAAACAAACCAAATCCCTAATCCTTAATTTCTCAAACCACATGAGATACAAAATGAACATGGGACGATGGCTAATGGAGGCTCAGGCTGGCGGCGCGCAACAACAAGGAGGAGGGCTAATGTGGCAGGTGCTCGGCGATGCCTCGATTTCTCGCCTACGGTGGTTACGCGACAAGGGCAAGGCTTCAGCAGCTCTGCGGAGGTTCTGGTGCACTCGCGATTGCTGCTATGCGAGGGCATGTCGACGGGCTAAGGAGGCGGGTCCTCACCCGCGCGAGCTCCACTGCACTGGCTTCGAGGTGGCTGGATTCAATGGTGGCAATGGCAAGGATCGACAGCCCTGTTGGCTGTTTCTCACTTCTTTCCTTTTCTCACTTCTTTTCCCCTTATGATGAAATGATGTAAGTGATGGAATAGCTCTCCAATGGAAAAAAGAAAAAAGAAACAAGTTTGTGCTGTATGATACTAATGGGTTTTTTGCTGGACTTTTGTGTCTTTGTGTTTTCAGGTGGTCCTCGGGTTGGCCCGCGATTGGTACACGGACTTTTCCTGGGCCAAAAATGTGAACATGCAAACCAGTCCGCAAACTCCGAGCTTAGACGGGATGGACGTGGACTAGGCAAAAGGTAAGTCCATTTATGAAACGGGCGGGTCAAGTCGCTCGTTAATCTTGGTCATCGGATCAAGCTAACAACAGGCAGTCTGCATACCCAATTGTAATAGAAGGATGTATAAACCATGAACAATAGTTGTCATAAGTCTTATGGTTATAAAGACTCATTGGGTTGGACTCAGAGCGAGAAGATACGCGGTACTACTAACTTGGACATATATTCATGTCCAGACAAAGCCCAGTCCAATGAGTATCTCAGGTCAATGTATTTAGAGTTAATACTCACTTATTGACATTTTAAGCATGAGTCATTTTAATCCTCACTTTAAAATGAATCAATTTGGTCCCTTATATTTATAAACGCAAATCAATTTAGTCCTTCTTTAAATCACCATTAGTTAAGAAGTGTCTAATGGGGATAGAGTTTGTCCTAAAGGAGACAGCTCGACCAAAAGGAATTAGAGCTCAATTAGAGAAATTAGAGCTCGACCAATAGAAAATAGAGATCGTCTAAGAGGAATTAGAGCTCGACCAATAGAAAATAGAGCTCACTGAACTCTATTTTCTATTGAATGAGATCTAATTCCTATGGTAAACTCTATTTCTCTCAGTAAAGCTCTGTCTCTCCTAGGACAAGCCTTATCCCCACCAACCACTTCGGTCTTACGTGATTTAACAAATGTTAACAAAGGGACTAAATTGATTCACATTTGTAAATGTGATGGAGCAAATTGATTAGTTTTAAAAGTGAGGGACTAAAATGACTCATGCATGAAATGTAAGACTAAATGAGTATTGACTCAATATATTTATGACCAAAAAGAATCGGTAACTATCCAGTTGTTTGAACTATTAAGTATCTCCGGACCAAAAACAAAACTATTAAGCATCTGACCTTGACCCAAAAAAATCAAAAAACCTATTAACTATCTGACCAAAAAAAAAAAGAGAACTATAAGGAATTAGTTCATAAAATGCCCAAACCCCTCATCACTAGTCCAAACCTAGTGGCTTAAAAAGAGGATATGACTAAAAAATATGTTAATTTTTTTAAAATAATTTATCCGTTTTAAAAAAGTAGTAGAGAAATTTAAAAAAAAAACTATAAAAGCTGTGTCATGAAATTGTTTTTCTCTAAAGCTTATACTAATTTGCACACCCATTAAGCCCATACTCATTAACTTACTAAAGAACCAGTGACCGAGCTCAAAAACTAAACAGACTCGTTGCTCCTATTGGTGTATTATTGATATAAAAAAGCCATAGATAAACCAAATAAAAGAAAAACTACAAATGACCTCAAAATAATTGTGAAGCTTCTTTGCTACAAACCATTTTGATTTGTCAAAAAGTGAGATAACCAATGAAATTGAGTTTGCACTGCAAAGCTTCACGGATCGGAATTGGTTTCCACACGTTACAAATATTGTGAAACAAGTGAATGTAAAAACGGCAGAACTCAAACCTCATTCACACCAATAAGAGATTCATAAAAACGGCACCTTAATCCATACAGTGAATGTAAAGCTGGAGATTTCGGAACTGAAAAGTCTGTATACCTACAAAATGTTAAGAATCCCTCTCCTCCGCAGGATCACGATCGACAAAAGCAGGTGGATCTTCTCCAGTTTCAGAAGGTTGCTCAGCTGGAGGCGGTTGCTCTTCATTTTCATTGTTCTCAGGGTGGAAATTGATGGGAAACTTTGTGACCCTTGGTTTATCTGATAAGATGTTCCTTTGAACCCTGTCAATTAAAACCTTCGGTGGAGGTTCCTCTCTCAGCTGCTCATCATCATAATCATTGTTCACATAATAGCCAACCCGAATAAATTCCTGACCCAGATAAGAGCAGGTCAAAAGAAGCACTGTGACCCCAATTATATCTTCTTCACGAATCTTCGATGGGTCTGGTGGATCTGCCTATCATCAAAACAGTATTTAAAAGTTTGATCCAATAAGCAATTGCAACAAAGAACCCAAAAGATTAGTATTTATAAAACTTGCCTGTAAAACAAAGCGATAGTTTCCAACATTGACAGGACCAACGAGGACACTCTCTAATAATTGGTCATAAGTCTCATCCTCAGCAGATCCCACGTAGATAAGCTTCCATTCCAAATCTGTACAACTAGACAGCATGCATTGTTAAACCAAACATATAGTAGCCCTCAAAAGCAAGATGAACTAGGATTAAAATGATAGTGAAACTGATCGAAGTATAGGCTTGATAGTGACTTTTTACCCAAACTTGACATGACAGTTCAGGTTCTGTTCTCAAAATCACTAACAAGAAATATATACTCCATCTGTTTTATATGTCAATGTATTGAACTCTTCAGGAGGAGAAAAAAAAGAAGTCCTCTTCTCAAACTTTAAAAACCATTTCCTAAACAAAGTCAAAAACTTAAATTTATAGGAGAATGTATAATTTCAGAGAGTCATATTTTATGAAACAAAGAGACCGCTATTGCAAAATAGAGAATGAAACCCATCTACTTTAGCATAGTCAAAGTGAGATGAGTTATGACAAAGCCTCAGATTTAAAATAATGAAGGACAGAAGAAATTTGTGGCACTGAACCACCCATCTGTACTAATCCGGTGTAGCAAAGTTTTAGCAGTTAAGTTGCAAGGGGAATGCTTAGATTAGGATAATCCTATATGAACAACAAAAGCCCTAGGTTTAATCCAAGAAAATGACAGACAGAGATCCTCCCTTTTCGTAGAAAACAAAATATTCACACTTAAGTTACACAAAAAAGCTACATGTTGTGGTTGTGGTCGCTCCTGATATTGTCCCATCAGTATCACCCATTTGGGGGAAGAAAGGGCAAGATAAAAGGGTGGTGGGGGTTTGACAATGCAAGCAAAGTTTGATCTGTTTGATTAATCACATACATACAGCTATAAAGATAGATCCGTAGAAATGGACATGGATTGAAACAAAAACCGTATCCTATCCTATCTACAACAAACTTTCAGAGTGAGAATGAGGATGCGTGTGAGTGTGAGTGTGAGCCGTATCCAATTAGTCCTAAAATCAATATGAATATCTGGTGTGGTGTGCACAATCAAGGATTTAAGATAATACGTCGCCTTCTTTTTTTTTTCTGGTAAACCTAGATGTAAAGCGATACAATCAAATTGCTTATAAAATAATTGTAAAGAATCGAAGCGAGTAAAACCTAACCTGAGACGCAACGGTATACTGTTGGTAGTACATAGTGATGGAAGAAAAAGAAGCAATCTTGGGAGAAGGAAAAGAAGATGCGAAAATATAGACGAAATAATAGAAAGCAAAGCAAAGGAAAAAAAGGGGGAGTAGATTGAGGGTGGTGGAGAAACCCTAAAAGTAAAAGAAAGGGTGGTTACCGTCTTTGAGAGGGGTCAAACACTCGTAGGAAATCTCGAACTGGAAGGGGTGAGAAAGGAAGCTGGGTTATCCAGCACCGTCACGTTGGTGATGTTCACCGCACTCATCCTTCTCTTCTATTCTCTTCTGGAATCTTCCACTCGCACTCGCACTCGCTCTCTTCAAATGGAGGCAGGCAGAGGCAGGCGACTTGGCCTTGGCGGGAGGGAGAGGGTGTTTGAAGACACACACGCTCGCTCTCTCAAACAACACAAGTCAGTTTCCGTGAGTGAGTCGCGAGTCACCACTCACAAGTATATATCTATCAATCAAAGTAACAAAGCATCTCAACTCAACTCAACTCAACTCAATTTATTGCACAGCAGAGCACAGCCCAAAGCCCGCTTTTCCCAACTCTAATCTTTACAGACAGCATTCATCGATTTAGGACCTGCAACCCCTCCGGACAACTCTCATCTCTTTATATATATATATATATTAGAATTTAATTTATTGAAAAATATAACACTTTTTACGTATCTATCTGTTTCGATTAAACGACGCAGAAAAATATTTTATATCAGCTTATACTTATTTATAATTAATATCTTTTACAATTCTCTCTAAACTTAGAGGATTTGAATCCTCTAATATGAGAAATAATTATAAAGTAAGAAAATAAGGAGTTAAGAGTGTATTTGATTTTTAAAAAATAGTTTTTAATTTTTATTTTTCTATTTTATGAATTTTTATTAGAACTGTCAAAACTATATAATTTATTTTTTATTTTTAATATTTTATTTACAAAATCTTGAAAATAGAAAAACTGGAATTGAAAATTCAAAGTAGTTTTATGAAACTAAGCATATCCAAATTATCTTTAAATTAATAATTTTTATTATAAATAAGTTTTACCAAATAATTCAAAGGTGATTAACCTCTCTTTTTACAACTCTCATAAATTAAGACTTTAGAGGTTAGACCATCCTTATCTCATGCTCTTATTGATTGATAAAATTGTGTGCACAAATTTTTATTAGAGTGAATATATAAATTGATCCCAAAAATGCAGTGCATGACAAATCGATCCTCAATAGAAAAAACACAATTTTACAAATCCAAGGATCAATTTGTCATACTAAAAAAATATTAAAAGAGGACAAACTTATCCTATATTCTTAATTATGAGCCCCACATAAGATCTATTTTTGTTCCTGAAGAACTAATGTGTTTGAAATTAAATTTTTTGAGGACTGTATTGGGTTTTTTAAATTAATTTGTAACCCAAAAATATGTTTTCGTTGATAAGGAGCTCGGTTATTAGTAGCAACTAATACTTTCCAAAACTTTACAGGTGAGCATTATTTCAACACCTTATTTTTATTCACACTTGTAATAAAATTGGTGGGATCTATAAATAAATGAGTTTATCATAAATAAAATTGACGGATTCCATTTTTATTATGAATGTGATTGAATTATAATCAATGCATCCAAATTAAACTCTTATATTTACAAATTATACATGAAGACTGATCAATAAAAACTTAATTCTAGTTTTGCGCATCAGCCAAACACTCCCTTAAAAAATATCTTTACTCTATTAATTTTGTATTGGAAGATTGGAAATAGTATATGGAAGAATCATGTAACAATCTAAAGTGTAATTCTTATATGTTAACAATATAATTTTTTTTATTATCATTTAATTATATATTATATTATCACATAAGTAAAATAAATGTCACTCACCTCACTACTTCAAAAGCTTTGCATATGATAGGATTTAATTAGGTGATAATATAAAAAACAAATATATTCAAATCAAATACATAAGACCACCATATGGCTTGAAAGTCCAGGTGAGATGACGTGCGAAATAGTACTTGGCACCTAATAAAATGAGGACAAAATGGAATTAATATATTAAATATGTTATTTTAATCTTGACTTTTAAAATAAATTAAATTAATTTTTAATATTATAAAATATAAGTTATATTAGACTTTCAACCCACTTTTATATAACATTCTATTAAATAATCAATGATGTATAACATTAAGTGATATTTTCACATACTTTATATTATCTGAAATAGAATTAAGTTTAAAATGACTCATTTTAATATTAAAATTATATACAATGACTCACTTAAATCTCATTTTCAAATCATAAATAACTCATTTTGTCCAATTTTAAATACAAAAATGAGTCATTTTAAACTTTATTACACTTAAAATAACACATAGAATACCAAAGTATCACTTAAATTATAAAGCATCATTTAATTAATAAAATATTAAATAAAAATAGAATAGGAGACTAACTTGATTCACGTTTTATAATGTTAGAGATTAGTTTGTTTTATTTTAAAAATTAGATACTAAAATGACTCATAAATATAAAATTAAAAACTAAAATGAGAATTAACTCCCCCAATATTCATTGACGGACAATTAATAGCGGGGTGTAGCTGTAGTGGTCTTAAGTAGAGGTGAGTGTGTTTTTTTTTAAAAATCTAAAAGGGTAAATATAATTATGAAGGATTTTAGCGGTCCTGTAATTTGTCCTATTTACTATAATTTAATACTTCTTTACAATAACTTGATGCTAAATTTACCTATTAAAGATATAATTAAAACAAACATTCAAATATTTATATATAAGATTAAAATTTAAAATAAATATCATTTACGAAGAAAATAAACATATTTTAGCATAAAATTATTGTTCAATTACTCTCTGTTGCATTTCTTTTTAAACAACCAAGATTCAATAATATTCTTACAATTGACAGTTGAACAGCAGTTTTATTTTTTAAATATCAATATAATTAAATATTTTGATAACAGTAAGTTGTCAAATTTTTTAAAAAGAAAATGATTAAAAGAAAATGTTATATATACATACAGTCAATAAAATGTTTGGAATTCACTGTATTTTTTAAAAAGAAAATGATTAAAAGAAAATATTATATATACATACAGTCAATAAAAGTTTGGAATTCAATTAATGCAACGGAGAAGTCTCAATTAATAATTTATTTATTTATTTATACGTACAATTTCTTTTGTTTTTTATTTGCTGCAAGTGGTAAATTTTGAAATCAAAAGTCAAAACCGTAGTTAAAAATTAGATAAAAGCGGAGATGAGTGCATATGAAGGGAGATGAAAAAAAAAATGTGATAGAAAGGCGGTATTTTTTTTTTGGAAAGAGATATGTGCAGATTAAAGAAGATGAAAAGAAATGAACTCACAGACTTAAAATAAAAATCCAATAAAATTAAGAATCACCAAAATAAGTTATTTCGATAATTTTCTTTTTTATATATAGCATAGAACAATGTAATTTGAATTTTTTTTTCAAAAAAGGCCTCTATGAATTCAATATATGACATAAAATAATTATTAAAATTGATTTGATACAATTCAACATTAATAAAAATTTAATCCACTACACACCAAAAAAAAAAGTTAATCCATGTGACATGAGTATATATGTATGACATCCGGAAAGAATCTATACATTATATATCTATATATATATAAAGTAGTGGGGATACATGCCCCACCAAAGTTTGAGAATATTGTTATTTGTTAATAGTGCCAATAAATATAACATTATAACCGAAGAATTCAATCCAATGGTTGAGGATGTTATCATCATTTTTCACGTAAAAAACTCATTCTCACTTAAAACAAAAATTATGTAAAGCTTTTTTTTTTTAATTATATTTATGTATCATATTTATCTCAACTCCTAAACTTTCCGGGCATATAACATATTTCCAAAGTGAATTGATACATCGTGCCAACTGCAACCTTTATATATTGAAAACAAAAACAATTTAAGCTACTATCTACTCAGTGTCATGGCACCATAAAACTGCAGGAGTTAAGTTGCAACTTCTATGTACTAAACTGAAGTCACCACTCACAGGCGAGGTTCAAGGACATAATTACTCTTTTAAATATCTTACTCTATGAATTTGCTTTACATTTTTTTTTTTCTCTTGCCCTATTAGTTACGACTCCTACAGAATTAATTAGTTCATTGTGCAAACCACCATCCACAAGTAAAGGCCAATATTTCATTCCATAGTTTAAACAAAAGATGTAGGTAACTAATGAGGTTAGTGCGTTTGCCATAATGCCTGTATAGTGTATATGCTGAGGGACCATGGATCTTTTGGTTGATCTGATTCTGAACATGGATGGTGGTGGGACTGGGAGGGATGATAAAGGTGGTACGTTGTTCTCAAGCAGCTGCTGGCGCTCCTTGCCACCTTTCTTCACTCGGTCCATGTTTAAACCCTGGTAAGGCTGATCCTTTCCAAGCAAGTGCAAGTGCAAGTGCAGGTGCAGGAGTATTGCATTTGTATTGTTGATCGATCCATGCACTAAACTTTCAACTACCACCCCACTCCAGAGGCAAGAGTTTCTAATTATAAGCGGAAGGTACATCATGAAGTGGGTGACCCTTCTGATTTCTTTCCATGATTTTGCGTGCGAGGGATACTTGCTTGCCTACCACGAATATAAATGCCTTGCCCACTCCCTTTGCACCTCTGGCTGTTCTTCCAACACGCCGCACGTACTCACTTGGATCCGCGGAAGTCGAACAGAATCACGTGATCAACTCCCGCAAAGTCAATTCCCCTTGATGCTCTGCAACAACTCACCATGCTTTCATTTCATCACTTCATGAATTACTTGTAACAAATGATTATCACGCGCACACAAACACACACACAAAATAACTATTCTATGAAAATGGACAAAGAAGGCAACATTTGAAACAGTAAAAACTAAGATTTAAATGGATAAATACCGGTCCGTGCAAACCAAAAACTGGGAGGCTTCTTTCGATGGCGAACGTGTAAACTCTTCCATGCTAGCAAGCCGTGATTCTTGTGTCATGGCAGCATGGAAAGGTAGAACTTGTACATTAGTTCCCTTTCTATCAAAACGCTTCAATGAATTTTCAACTTTTCTGCACGTTTCAATCTGCAATTTATTTCTAGAGTATTAGACCAAAATAAAAAGAAGAAAGTCTGCAACAAGAATCAAAATTATAGAAGATAACTCCAAAAAGTAAGAATTCAAAATACTTTGTTGCAGAACACAATAGTTCTTGGAACAGGACGTTCCTCTGCAAGTTGCAGAAGAGCTGATCTTTTGTTCGAGAATGCTGTATCAGGAGTTTTTTCTTGTCCATCTTCTCCGCTGCAATCTACTACAATCTGAATAAATGAGAAAACGATTATGATACTTAAAAATGCCGCATAATTCAGGTATATCACAAATATTAATTTGCATTGTGATGATCTCTATACAGGGCATTATATAGAGCACAGCTTGTATACAGGATTGTGAAACCAATTATAATTGTCACAAGCTACGGTGCCATACCCAAAAGTATGGAACAAAGTAAATAAAGATTGAGAACGAATTATGTTTTCTCAAAATAACAGCACACAATGTGCTCTATAACTCTATTTGTGTGTTTAGTCAGCAAATACAGGGATTATGTTTGCCTTATCATACTCAGTCAGCTAATACAAGGATTTTGTTTTCTCATATGCTGTCAAGCTATCTTCTGTCCAAGAAAAAATAGGAAGGAACCAAAATAGAAGTTTGCAAATGAAGCCTAACCTCTTCAAGGCGAGGGCTTATTCGGTGCATACCAGGTCCCATGATCATTTCACAATCGGGAAAAACTTCAACCAGTTTGCTGTATACATTTCTAGGTAGAGTTGCAGTCACAAATAAATATTGTGTGGCAACAGGTGAAGAATTAATCAAGCATTGAAGAGCCACTTCAAAATCCTCATCACCAAAGAGTATATCTACCTCATCCAACACAGCACTGCAAGAAATTATGGTCGTTATGTCAAATTCTACATTTGGCATGAATCAATAAACATATCCTAATGTACATATATCCACATTAGGGAACAAAAGGGTACAGTAGTGTAGTACTTATTAATTAATTTAACAGCAAAATGTTATAATATTTAAATAGAAACTAAAAGTCCGCTATCTCAACGGGCATATATATCCACCATGGCTAACATTTATCCCTGATATGATCACATAGTGTAGTTTCAACATAAAAAAAATGCAAATTCCACATGTCAGGTACTTTACATCATAATAACAGCAGATTAATCAACAAAAGGAATAAATTTTGTTGTGGCTTAATCTTGATAACCAATTTTGGAGCACATAATAAATGACAATTTCAAAACTGTCCTAGTCTCCATCATTCTGAGTGTCAAAACATGTGAGGATTAAACATAAGCTGCCCCCACCTACTAGACTATGCAGTTCCAAGAACCACCGTAGTACTACGGCTTGTATTGAACTGTTTTGCACTATGTCAGCAAAATTATAAGATAATTATGGTATTTCTAGCATCACTGCTTGTTTAATGATAAAACAAATCAACATCGAAATTTGTAAGGCTAATAAATAATTTGATCCAAAACAGACAAAGTTTTACCATCTTAGATTCGTTAACTGCAAGAAGCCTTCCTTTATAAGGTACAAAAAACGACCAGGTGTAGCTATTAAGACATCAACGCCCTGCTGTAAATTTTCCAGTTGAGTTCTTTGTCGAAAGCCACCTGTGACAACCATAGATTTGAATGGAACCCCAGATCTTGACATTGATCGACAATTATCTAAGACCTGCAGGCAATATTAATGTGATTCAAAATGTCAGCATCAATTCCGAAACATAAGCCGCAAGACAGTGTATTTACTTTTTTGGTTAAAAGAAGAATTATATTGAGATGAAGAAAGAAATATACAGGAGGGAAATTCCTCTAAAAGCACTAATGTTTCTTCAAACAATGATGAGGAAGCAAAGATCTTTCTCTCTTGTTCTATGGGTACTTTCTTTTGTTTTCCTTTCTGTTATGCATTTTAGCATGGTTCTTAAAGTATTTAGTAGTAACATGACATGACTTGAATGTGACAGTTGATGTCTAATGGGCTGAGTATAGATGGGACTTGTAGTTTATTGGACTTAGAATTCCCCGGCACTTAAACCAGGGACTTGTATTTTGAACTTAGAATTCCCCGGTACTTAAACCATACTTTTGTTAAGGAGTTTGCTGTTTATGTAGCATCAAATTGGAAATAGAATAAAGAAAAGAACACTGAGCTAGATAGATTCACAATGAGAATATGAGCAGCAATGCATATAACCTGAGAAGCTAATTCAGCCGTTGGTGCCAGTATCACAACTCTAGGAGCTTGTGAAGAGGATTTACTATGTCCTTGTAGTTCTTCTTGTCTAAGACGCTGAATGATTGGTGCAAGATATGCTAATGTTTTTCCAGAACCGCTTTGATCAGCTATAACACAAGTCTTGCCAGCAAGAACAGGGGAAAATGCCATGGCCTGGATATGTGAAGGGCGCAGGAAAGAGAGCTTGTGCAGGGACTGAATGATGTAGTCGGCGCAGCCCAGTTCCTTGAAGGACTTGAGGCTGAAGAAGAGGTTGGTGTCAGCCGAAGATTTAGTGAGCAAGTTTCGGGACTGAGACTGAAGAGAACGAAACGATGAGCCAGCATCCCCCCATCCTCTTGATTTTGGAGAACGTCGTCTCTCGGTGGGATGAGATTGAGACGTATGATGCTGATGCTGATGCTGATGCTGATGCCGGGAAGGAGATCATCATCATCATCACGAGTGCTTGTTCTGTGCTGCTTGGCTCTGTGGGTGAGGGCTTTCACTTTCTGGGCTTTCAGTCTTCCAAAGCTTGAGCTTAATGAAGAATCGGTACTCGTTGCGATTGGGTGTTGGGGGTGAGAGGTGTCGGTGTTGGCGGTGGCGGTGGCGGTGACGGAGAGAAGGAGGTGTTTGGGAGTGGGAGGATAACGCAGCAGCAGCACCCCCTTCCGCAACGAAACACGCCTTTGAGTTTGAGAAAGAGGAAGCCATTCCAACCGGTTGGATTTGGGACCAAGTTTGAACAAGAGGACGAAGAAGGAGCACCTTGCCCGACCAGCATCCCCTCTTTCTCTCTTCCTTCCTCTGACTCACCAAGTGTGTGTGCTGTTGAGTTTCGGATGGATGGATAGATAGATAAACATGGCATTACAATCCACAGGTGTAACGATATTATGTTGGCAACGCTCCTTCAAGGGACTAGGATGCAGATTGCGGACCCCTTTCAACAAGATTCAGCCCAATAACAACACAACACAACACAACCCAACCCAACCCAACAGTTCTACTACTCACCTCAGAATCAGCCTAAGCCCAACATTGGTCCCAACCTAGGTTTATGTCATGTGCCCCAACAATTTTGAAACCCTCTCGTGCGTTCTCTCCCTTTCACTCCATTTGTCATTTTTTTTTTCATTTCAAAATATTTATCCATTTATTATATCAAAGAAGCATTAACTTTTTTCTCCCAATATTATCCCTAGTATAATTAATTGTGTCATTACTTACTTTATTTTCAAGAGCATTTTAATCATATTTGAATAGTGATAATCCGGTATATTTACATAAATTTTTACTATTTTAATATGCATTTATTATTTTCTTAATATATGTGCCCTTGTTTTTGAAAGATGAAGTGAAAGGAAAGGAGTAATTCGTGATGCTTTAATTTTATATTAATCATCAAAATTCAAAATAGGGCAATGCACCAACTAAGCATGGAGAAATGTTGGTAAATGCGCATAAAGATTTGGCCAAGTCTTCTCCAATATTCGTATCTGCCAAATCTACAATGGGACTCCACCCACCACTTAGGAAAAAACTATGAGAGATCGTGGGTGAATTAAAAGCATCGAAGAACTATAAACGTTTCGTAAGCTAAATTACCCAATTCTAAACTTTTAAGAAATAAAAAGTTAATGCAATTTCCAAGAGGGGTTAGCTAAGCAACATGACTGTAATACCTCAATCCACGTATCTCTAGTCAAGTTTAGTCAGTCTTAAGGTTCTCGGGACCCACCCGTATTGCAGAAAGGCCCCAAAACCACTATATTCATGTAAAATGGGGAATGACCTCCTGTCAAATATGCTCGCCAAGTGAACCATTTTCTTCTTGTAGGGTTTTGGAACTCAGTGAGCTTGCCAGGCAAGGCTGAGAGCTCGCTAGGCAAAGCTTCTCTCCTGGATTGGTTCTGAAATTGGTTGAACTCGCTAGGCGAAGCTTATGATCTCGCTCAGCGAGGGTCCTGATACCAACGTCTAAAATGACATTGTTTTGGTTTTTGAACCCCAACCCTTTTTGAAACCCTCTTCACTCGGTTCCTTCACTCCAAAAATAGAAACCCTTATCCTCAAATCTCTTTTCCTCCCTTTCACTCTCTTCCCTAGTTAATCTTACCTCCTTCAAGCTTCAAGATAAGAGATTTATGTTAGTTTATGTCCTCTTTCTCTCCTTCCTTTTATGTTCTTGGGTTGGGTGTTGTTATTTCTCATTATTGTCAAATGGAGGGTGCTCCCCAATATTGTTGGAGTTGTTTTAGAGTTATTTAGAGATCACTATAGGTTATTTATGGGTTTTGTTGTGGTTATGGTAGACATTAGTGTCATCCCTACTCCACGAGCTCTTTGGTTGTTAACATCACTAATTCTTCCCTCCAAGTGAGTGCGTTTAATCCTATGGCCTTTAATTTGGTCATTAAAAATATTTTCCTAGCTTTATGGCTTAAATGCATTATTTTAGAGGTTATTTCAAAATGATTATAGATTAGTAATAATTTTGATAAGTTTATCAAATTATGGTTTCAAATGAGTATGAAACTAGTATTATGAAAACTCATGGGCCTATTTTGTTGCCAAAATAATTTTATGAATAGCTTGACTGGGAATATGAATATCTAGAGATGAGTGTTTAAATGATATCAAGAATAGCATATCTATGAAATGTTTCTTATAAAACTCAGAGTTAGAGCCCAATTATAAGGTTTAGAGAAAATAATTAGCATTTCATGATTTTAAGGACTAGACGGTAGCTATATAGAAACGGAAGGTAGTTAGTTTGAAAGATCGTTAATCCTGGTACCAAGTTGTCTGAAAGAGGACAATCTCATCCCAAATTATTTAGAGATGGAACCTAGTTCGATGTCAAAATTCGAGACCTTGTAAGGTACCCATAGAGTTCAAAGTAAATCAGAGATTTATATTGTTTGCCATATATGTTATGCATAACCAGAGATTCATGTTTTTCTATTAGAGTCCTGTTATTTATGATTTCCAGAAATTCCTGATTTTGAGTTAATATATGTGTAAATATGAAAATGGTTTTACAATTGTTGCATTGATTACTATGATTATATATATCCTTGTTGTTGTCCTATGAAAGGTTGTGGGTGAGAATTTACTCATTGAGTTTTAAATGAAACTACCCCTCTCATTTGCCCTCCTTACAAATACAACAACCGTTATGGGTTCTTCTCAACCCCATTCTCGCAGTAGTAAAGTTTTCAGCTTGGTAAGCTTCATGTTGTCATGGAGTATTTTGCTTTTTGTATAGAGTGCTCAGTGATAATGCGGACAAGATCCTGAACCATATATGTTTTGTATTTTGATTACTGTAATTTATAATCATTATGTATTTAAACTTATAGTTTTCATGGTTTTGCAAAGAGCAACTCTAGACATATTTCATATTATGATTTCAGACTCAGAGATAGTTTATGAAGTGAATTATATGTGTTTACTATATATTTTGGCAATACATGTGGATTTATGTTTTAAAAGAGATTTTGTAAATTAACTTATGCATACAATACGACTTCGAGATTACGAGGATTATGTTGGAATGATATTCTCACGTGCTAATCATTCTCAAATGGAGTCGTGACAATAACAAGGTCTAGCACTTGAGTGTTAACAGATGGCAGACTGACAGGGTTTGAGGCTCTCTCATCTTATTGGGATGAAGTAAATCTTTGAGCCCAAGACTGAGGCATTATCCTTTTACCCTAAATTGCCAAAAAAAAAAAAAGAAATTACCAAATTACCTTAGCCGATTATGAATTTGAATTTTATAGTTCCTCATGTTTCTACAACCGAAAGAGTTGCCATAGCATTCCTCCATAAACTATGTGACCCATTCGGCGCACGCAGAGTAAATCTTTAAATATTTGATCCAAAAAAATAAAAAACTTTAAATATGATTCCTGAATGGATGGCATTCCCATTTACACATACACAGGCGTGGGAAATAGACTCTGATTTTCAGTTATATAAACTATTTAATATGTAATGAGTTTGACATATCAACGTCACAAAGTCACAAACATGTAGCCGAGCATCCATGTGTTCTTAAGAGATTCAGCAAATCCAGATTCAGACAAGAAGTTAATTAAATAATCCAAGTCAACCATCAAGTGCTGAAACTAGTATTTGCGCTATGCATTTGTCGGCGAAGTTCTCCCAGGAAGTCCAGCTGTGACACAGAAGATGATGCTCCTGCTGCAGGAGACATAATCTGAAAGAAAACGAAAACATAATACTAAAATATCACACGAGAGGGTGAGATGGAGGGGAAGGAGATTAGCATAAAGGTTACCTGATGAGGTAGTCTGAACTGAGTCCACACTGATGATGTCCCACCCGAATACATAATTGGCTTTTCTGAAATGTGAAAATTGAAAGAAAAGAAAATTAGAAGGCAGCCTCTGTGCCTGCAACATAGATAAGGCAGCATCACATGCCCACACTTCATAGTTCATATTTCACATATAGTACGTAAGTGATTATCACTTGCTCTTACTGAGGCCATGAGACAATTCTCCGTATTACAGAGGCTCACAGAAGTGAAAAAACAGTTAATTACCAGCTTTCCAGTATGCCATGATCTGGATCATGGAAGATGCTAGATTTATCACATTAGTAATTAGCAACAATCTAAATTAGATGCTTTTAAATCACCAGACTATGCATATAACATGAACAAGATCCCTTTTTTTTTTCCGTTATTGGGTAGAAGCTAAAATTATTATAAAGGAAGAAAAGTCAACAAATCAAATAGACTTCGCCATATACCAGCTTAACATTAATTAGCAGCACCGGTTTCTTTATTTCCATTCCATTTGCAAATTTAGCAAAAATGCAATTTGAAATCAGTAAATCACAAGACATGCCCACCAAACATGCTAAAAAAACTTGGTCCATTACAGTAGTTAGTCTGAATCATTTTATGACTGAATCCAATTTATCAAAAACTTCCAAGACACACAATTACACAAAACAAGTTTAAGTTACATCATCAAATATTAGAAACAAAGTAGAAAATATTCATAAAATGGAAAAACTTATCAACTTTGAAGGTTGTCCACTCACCAGGTGAATCTTTGGAATTATTGTAGGACTGTATTGCAGCTGACCAACCTGGAAAAAGAAATTTATTATGGCCAACAGAGAATACAGGAAATGTTAATCAAGGATATGGACATGACAGACTCATAACAGTAAATGCACAACTCCTGCCCCCTACCACCCCTCCACCCCTAGACCATTGTTTTATGCCTCCCTCTCCCTCTATAATCCAATAAATTTAAATAATGTGTTCTGCAGAGCTGAACAGCTGAAATACTGAGGATAATAGAACTTCTAACCAAACAAAAGGTATGCAACCATGTAAATAGAGGGTTAAAGCAAAACATATATTCAATATAGGGCAAACATTTTCTAACATTTCTTAGGTTTTGGAGAGGTGATCATCATCTTAAAGGAAAGACAATGCATATGCAATCCAATGAGAACAAACGAGCAAAAAACTATATTAAATAAATCCCAAAGTTGGCCTTATGTTCATCAACAAGCTCAAAAAAATAAATAAATAAATACACTGTGATCACATATACCCCCTAAAATCGGAATACCTCATCATTGTGCATACCAATTGATGCTAAAAGTCATTTGTTACAGTAATGTTCTAATAACACAACCTAAGGAATAATAGAAAGCATCACATTAAAAGAATATGTAATCAATCAACACATACAAGTTCTCCCAAGCAAGTATTGGGAATCTGGGGTATACCATATACTTACGATCATTATGGAGCTGGGAAGCTGCACTGCAGCTACACCCTTCTAAAGCTATGAGTCTTGAATAATGATTCTCGTTAAGAAGATTATAGCCACCAGCATCACCCTGATCAGGAACTTGAACATTTCTTGACAAAGCAATTTGGTTCTTCTCTAAATCACTTCCAACACTGTTTGTTCGATCAAGCCGATCTACAGATTTTATAGAAGCCAGTCAACATCTAGGGATTAGAAACAAACCAGATAAAAAAGGAACTGGCAGCAAATGTGTCAAAAGCTTAGCAGTTCTCACTAGATGAAAAATGAAGAATGTACAGTTGTACATTGAGGACAGTAATTGAAACAAGTATTTTATTCTCTTCCTTTTAATTTTTGTTCCTTTCACCATAAAAGTAAGTTCCTTAATGACAGAAAGAAAACATATATGAAAAAAGAGAAGGGATTCACTTACACCAAGAGTAAGTCCCATGTAATGATATAATGATATAAGTGAAGTAACTAGCTATCAATTTATCAAAGGATCATGAATGAAGATATTATTTTAAACGAAAACACAGCAACTAGACATGTAATGTTTCTCCATGGTATAATGCCTAGGTTAATTTCTTCCCCAATAATCCTAGTAATTTTTATTTTTCAATTTTATCAAGTGCAAAGAACTGCCTCCTTTGTTACAAGGCACTAAAAGTTTACCTGCATCAATTCACGATTTATTTCTTGCTTTAATTATCCCCGAATCCCATCAAACCCTAATAAAATGATCATCCCTTAATATGACTTTGATCCACACTATTACAAGCCTAAATGCACCCAAGAAAACCCTAATTTATAAAATTCTAGACATTCCTTTGTCCTATATCAGAGACATCAGACATACTTGACAGATAGGGTCTATAGTCCTCTTCAACTATATAATTGGGGTGGTAAATTGTAGGAGTGTCATCATTAGAGAAGGTCAGGCGGTCAAGAAGCTAACGAACCAGCAACTGATTTTTTTTCTTTTTGCAGAGTAATTGAGGTCAACTGCAGAACAAAAGGATATTAGGAGAAAATCCACCTCCAATACTCCAGTTTCAAAATGGGAAAAAGACTACCAAGATGGCATCAACTCCAAAACTCCGTTTTTTTATTTTTGGTTGTGACTCTGGAACGGCTTAGGAAGTTGATCATAAAAAGTAAATTATTTCTCTTGCCAGCCAAGAGGACGAGTCTGACGCGCTGCCCTGTGACCTGGAGCTCACGGGTTTAAATCCTAGAAACAGCCTCTCCGCAAAGCGGGGGTTAAGAATGCATACATCTACCCCTCAAACCCCACCTGGTGGGAGTCTCATGTATTAAGCTGCCCATTTTGTTATTTCTCTTGCTAGCCAGCATAGTTGAACATAATTTGCAAGTGAAACAAGTAGCAAATGAAAAGGTAAGAAATTCTAAAATGCTCTATTGCATTACAAGTGAATCACTCTGGCAGCAGCAGTGATTATTTGCAGGTGGAATCACTCTGAAGTCTGGGGCAACCACCCTATTAAATGCCCCGAAATGGGGAAGTTTTATGTTGCATGTGCTTAAGACGACGACTTGATAACAAAATATAAGAAACAGGTTGATGAACGTGGTGGAATTCACAGGGATCTGGATGTAAGTTAGTTATCTAGACTTGTCATTCTATGTATGCATATATGAACATAGATAGATATGCGAAGACAAAAGGAAAGCAATTAAGCTAGCTATGTATAATGAATGAAACTTGAGTTATGCTGCAAAGAATAATGAAGGGATCGAGATCAAAAGGTAAATTGAAAAATAAATGAAGCACAGGCACTGCCACTTCTACATTTCAAAAAACACAAAGCAAAGAAAAGAAAAGTGAGAAAAAAAGGGGGAAGGAGTAAACTAACCAGATGACTTGCGCCTGTTGGAAAAACGACTCCTGGGAGAAATTGGAAAAAAAAAAAAGAAGGAAAAATGAGTGTGAGAACTGAGAAGAGAGGAGAAGGCGAAGGGATTGAATTGAGAAAGTGAAAGAGAAAGGACCCTACCTTTGATTGGGAGGAGCATAGCGCTTGATGACAGAGGGCGAATCCGTTGATTGAGGTGGTAGTATCGCCGCGCCCTGACCCGGACCCTGAGGGTTGTCCAGCATCTCTCTCTCTCTCTCCAACCACTCCTTGGGTGGCTCCTTGCTCTTGCTTTGCTTGTTTAGAGTCACTATAATAACACGAGAGGGGGAGAGCGAATTCTCCGTTGACCATTAACTTGTGGGATAATTAGAAGGAACTCGCATGAGCTCCTTCAATGTTATAGTAGTCTCTTTTAGCTTTTAATATTATATTTATTTTTATTATTTTTAAATAATTTTTTAAAATTTTAAAATTATTCTTTATTAAAAAAAATTCCCTTTCTCTCTTTCTCCTCCATCACCACTGCCACCACCCCCATCTTCCTTCTACCACTCCATTTGCATCTACCCATCAAAAAACTAGTTCAAGGAGTAGAAGCAAGAAACTCAATTGGATGGAACAAGATTTCCTGAAAGAAAAGTACTCATCAAAGAGAACTTAAACTTTAATTTGAATTTTTAGTTTTCAATTTTTCAATTTTTCAGATTTTATTAAAAAATATGAAAATTCTAAAAACAGGGTTGTTTGGTTTGAGTTTTCAATTTTAGTTTTTCATTTTTAGATTTTATGAAGAAAATATTGAAAATTCTGAAAACTACAAATTCCGTTTTCAGTTTTCATTTCTAATTTTTAGTATTTCCTTCATAAAATTCTAAAAAACTAAAAATAAAAACTAAAAATTGAAAACTGAAACCAAATACGCCAATTTTCAGTTTTTTCACAAAATTCTAAAACTAAAAAATTAAAAATTGAAACCAACAGACCCTAATATTCTCAAGTGCTTGGAGCTTGTTCTCTAAAGTGGACTCATCATGAGATTCAAGGGTGTTCTTAATAGCAACTAAGTAATCGATGGTTCAGATTACCAAGGTCAAATTGGGGACCAAGTTGAAGCCACTAATCGATCAAATGGTGAAGGATGGTGTTTGGAACAATGGATGTGTAATACCCAGATTTTTAAAATATAAATAAAAGGTTAAAAAAATTTTCCGAACAAAGAAAGGTGCCGTGACCTTACTTGTTTTGGGTCCTAAATTTTACTAAATCTAGACCTACATGCCCTTTGAGGGCTATATATTAGAGCTATTTTATTAGGACCAAAAGTCCGGTAATTGTTCCTAGAGAAAAATAAGTTGAAGCGAGATTTTTAACGAATTTTATGAAACCCTCAAGTACTTCGTTTTTAGCCTGTAAGTTTACGAAATTGTAAGATTTTTCAAATCTGAACTAAAACCCAAAAATGAGGTTTTGATTTGTTGGGATTTTGATTTTTCTAATATTTTATTTGAATCCAAATGGGGATATCCCTTATTTACATTTATGTTTCAAAGTTAGTTAACTTAAAATTAAGAAATGTAAATAAGAGAATGGTGGAATAGTAGTCAATACATATCAGGATTAGAGCTTCTAGCATTGGATACCGCCCAAGCGGACAGAGAGAGCAAAGTCGGTGTCTAAAGCTTCTGGAGGTCCAGGCGGTTAACAGAGAGCATAGTCAATCCTGAAGGTTCTGGAGAGCTTTGGAGGCAGGTGGTCATATAACCGCCCAGGCGGTCAACGAGAGCATAAAAACCCCATTTCAGTCCAGAACACTCAAAATGGTTCTCTTCCTTCCTCACGTAAAAATCTCAGTCCTAACCCATTTTCACCCTCCAAACTCCATTTTATTCCATTTCTTCAAGTTTAATTACGAATCTGTCATCCTTAAAGCTTAAAAGTACGTTATTCTCTTAGTTCTGCTTCATTTTCTTCAAGCTTTTGGAGTTATGGGTGGTTCCCATGCTTCTCAAGGGAGAGAAGCTTTCCACCTTGTTAGAAATGGGTTCTTTTGGTTTTAGAGGTTAACCTAGAGTTCTCCTCTTCCATGAGATAAAGGTATCATTTTCACTTCCCAGAGATCTGTTAGTGTGGTTTCTACCTTTCTACCCTCCAGCTGAGTGGGTTCACATCTGTGACTTCTATGTTATGCATTAGAGTTATTTTCATAAAAACTATGATTACTGCTTGATTTAGAGAATTACTACAAAGATTTGGGAATTACTATTGGTTGGTATGTTTTGCACCACCGGCTTTAGAGCATGAACTTGTATTTTGATAAAAACTCATGGGACCATGGTTGTTGAACTGATTCTATGTAGAATTGATTATATAACTATTAGAGGATTTTATGATTATTTTACTGAATTCTAGAACTGGTTTATGTTTATGCTATGGTTTTATACCTAGATACGAGGTTTAGAGAAAAAGGACTAAGATGATGGTTTAGACTCTATGATTTCAGAATATGATATTGAGTTTTCCTAGTTTATGGTTGGAACTATGTTTAACAAGTTAATAGTTTGAATTTAAAAAGTTTTGATGATTGAATGATGTTTCTGATAATCAATAAAAGAGTTTTAGAGCTTGAGTTTCCACGATTAGAAAATTGGCGGCTACATACTCTGGAGGTTTGGAATCTCAATGTCCACAAAGGGTAATCCCTTTGACATGGTTCCACAACCAGTTATGCTAAAGTCAGGCTGTTATAATCGAATGGATTCAAGTTTTAGAATATAACAAGTTTATTGTTAATAAGAAATGATATAGAGATTTAGACATAAAAGGATTTTAGAGCATGAATCTTTGTGTGACTCAAAGTAGTTGGCGGATACATATTCTATGAACTTGGAATTACCAAGTTTGATTTCATGGTCAGTTATGCTAGGTTAAACTTAGAGTTATAGAGATTCAAAGCTTTCAGGAAGTTTATAAGCTCACGAGGGGCAATTTATTCAGAGAATTATAAGCCCACGAGGGGCAATCCATTCAAGAATAAATGAGCCCACGAGGGCATGGTTCACAAGGAACCATTAAAATCTCAAGTTAGGGGCTCTTGTTCACGAGGAACTGACACCACCTTCTGTTATTATTTATTGTTATGATATTCCAAACTAGACATTATTGTTACTCTAGGAGCTTACCTTATGAGATTAATTAATACCATGTATAATAGTAAATGAAATGACTTTTGAATTAATAAGGTAGTTATTAGAAAGTATGAAAGAGTTTATGGTTTTAAGCTTATATGATTTCAGAATGAAAGTGAATTAAAGAAATTGCTCTTAATGATTTCATGAAAGGATGATTTGAAAATATATATATAGAGACATGTAATTGCATAAGATTTTTAAGTACTTTTAATATTATTATGATTTATTTTATCTATTGTTCTTTGATGTCTCATGAAGGGGGTTTCAGGTGAGAATTCACTTACTGAGTTTTAGTTACAAAACTAACCCTCTCATTTCTCTCATTTTTATAGATAAGAGCAATGACAGCCAATCCTACACATCCACGGAAAAGTGTTAGATGGTAAGCTTCACCAGAGTGAAGCACTCTGATCTTATCTAGAGCTTTCACTATAGGTTCTGACCTAGGGTATTGGTTGTTGCATTCAGCATATCATGATAGAACTTTAAAATGTATTTCAATGATATGAACGATTTTATACTGAAAGGACATTATAAGGCTTTAGACATGATTATTTGGATTTCAGAAAATAAATGATTGACCTAGAGAAAGTGACATTATGTTTTAAATAGACTTTTATGAACAGAGCATGAGTTTTCAGAACACGATTATTTTGATTCTAGAGAAAAAGTGATTTGCATGTAGAAAAGTCAAGTTTTCTATGTTTCATGGATTTCGAGAATAGAGCATGCATATAGAGGCGTCCGGGTCCAAGGCTGACATGAGAATGGGATTTCTCATGTGCCCAGTCGGTCGTGAAGGATGGATCATGAAGCTTCTGCATTGTGAGGGACATATAAGATTACCAAGGCAAGCCATTTTTCTAAGCTACACCTGCCATAGGTTTGGCCCGTGCACAAAGTCATGGGATCTTTGAACAAGTCTAGACTTATGGGGCATCTGAACAAGTGAGGGATAGTGATTTCAATTTAGGCTTCATTTATGAAAAGAAGCTGCAAAGAAGGAAAAAAAATCCAAAGACCAAAGGAAACAAATTAAAAGAGTTGTTATATCTCTAATGGAACTTCAAAGTGATAGAAAAATCAAAAGTGGGGTGGTCTAGATATGATAAAAGTTTAAGGCTTTAGGTGTGTCCAATTCTTAACAAGCATTTTGAGGCACTAAGACATTAATGCCATAAAGATGGTGAATGAATGGAGTGGCAGAACGAGGATAGGGGGTGGTGACAGTGGTGATGGAGGAGAAGGAGAGGAAGAAGAAAGTTTGGGGATTTTTTTTAATAAAGGGTAATTTTGGAATTTTAAAAGTTATTTAGAAATAAGGAAGGTAAATGCAATATTAAAAATTAGAGGGTGATAAGTGTAATATCGAAAGACCTTAGCAGAGGTCCTTGTAATTATCCCTTAACTTATTTATATTTTCACATCACATCTCTCTCTAAGTGTTGTATTATTTTATTTATACTCATAGGTGTGAGACATCGTCCAGACTCATTATGCCGACTCACATCCATCTAATTTTGATAAGATATGGACCACATATTATTTAATAGTGGATGAGATGTGAGTTGGTGTGATATTCACATATCTTTAGCTAAGCCTAGCACAACTTTAAGATACCCAGAAACCATTGGATTGCCAAAAATCATTATATTGCCGAAGTCTACATTTTTCTATGCCAATAAGCTCACTGGAGCGAGCTTTCCTAGCAACAGCAAGTAGGAAGTCAAGCAAGTTCACTACAACAAGTTTTTCGCTCAGTGAGACCCGATGTAACATCTCATGCTGCTTTATGGATTTATGACTGTTCCCACAAACCAACAGGTCTTTTCAATGTGTTTTGTCATCACTCACACGCTTCCTGGGAAAACCATGTAACGCCTAGTGACGAGACAAAGAGTGATTATCGATACAAGAAAACACAGACAAATAGTGGCTCCTGGCAAGGCCTCTAAGCGGAGGGGTACATGAATGAACCGATTATACACCAAAATGAGAGGATCATGAGGCTATATAGGTATGAGACTATACAGTTGAAGATAGCTTAATTATATGAATTGATTTGTACTACCTATACCAACAAGATGTATCTTTTTTTGGTAGCCTATCACTAAAGAACTCCATGATTAAGCGTGCTTAACTTGGAGCAATTTTGGGATGGATGACCTCCTGAGAAGTTTTTCTAGGAAGCGTGTGAATGAGGACAAAGCACGCTGAAAAGACTTGTGTTAGTTTGTGGGGACGGTCGAATCCATAAAGCGGCATAGGATGTTACAAATGGTATCAGAGCCTGCACCTCTCCCAATATAATGTGATTCGGAACAAACCAAGCGGAAGCTAGTGGGCATGTAACGTCCAATGACGAGGCAAAGAGTGATCGCGGTGAAGACACGGATAAGGAGCGGTTCCCCAAGGCCTCTAAACGGAGGAGTACATAAATGAACCGATTACACACCAGATGAGAGGATCCTGAGGCTGTATAGGTATGGGATTATACATTGTAGATAGCTTATATGAATTGATCTGTACCTGCCTATCTAACAAGATGTATCTTTTTTTGGTAGCCCATTACTAAATAACGCCATGGTTAAGCGTGCTTGACTTGGAGCAATTTTAGGATGGATGACCTCCTGGGAAGTTTTCCTAAGAAGCGTGTAAGTGAGGATAAAGCACATGAAAAGACCCATGTTGGTTTGTGGGATGTCAATCCATAAAGCGGCATGGGTGTTAGCTTTATTCTCAAATACTACTATTATTTGATGAAATTGTAATACCCAGTGTACACGTGTCAGGAGACATATTCTGTATGGCTCAAGGTCCCAGGACCCACCGTGGGTCCTGAACTTCTCTAAGTCTGACCCTATACCTCCTTGGAAGGCTATATGTTAGAGTTACATTCTTCGGATAAAAATCCCGATAATTGTTCCTAGAGGGAAAACAAGTTAAAGAGTGATTTTTAATAATTTTTATGAAACCCTTACACGTTTTATTTTTTGACAGAAGTTTAGAAAACGTGAGATTTTGGATTTGAACTAAAACTCAAATTTTGGATTTTGATTGGTTGGGATTTTGATTTTTTTGATATTTTATTTGAATTCAAATGGGGGGTATTTTCTTATTTACATTTATGTTTTAAACTTAATGGGAAGTAGAATAAATGATTTAACTTAAAATTAAGAAAATAAGTGAGTATTGAGGGTGGGTGCTATTGGAGTGGTGCTCCTGCAAAATTTTCCAGAAGCTTTTGCGAGTGAGTTATGTTCAGCGGGTGAACAGGAGGCTCACTTACGAGATATGTTTGCTGCAATGAGTTGTTGCTCCTTCAGTTTGCTGTAGTGAGCTTTACTCACTACAACGTGTCTAATATCGCACAATGTAAAACGACAAGTTTCATAAATGAGCCCCCAACCCCTTATAAAACACCCCAACTCAAGATTTTCTTCCCCAAACCTGAAACCCTTCCCTTCCAAACCCTCATTCTCTCCCTCCCACTCCATTCATTCTCCTCCCAAGAGATCAAGGTAAGATTTTATGGGTTTTGTCGTTCCTTTCCTCTCCATTTCCATGTTCTTTGGTTGGGATTGTTGTTAGCCTCCATTGTTGTCAAATGGGGGTGCTCCTCCAATATTGTTAGAGTTATATTAGAATTATCTAGAGGATGTTAGAGATTAATCTAGAGTTATGGTTATTCTATGGTAGTTGTTGGTGTCATCCCGCTCCACAGAGCTCCCTTGGTATTGCCATTTATTGTTCTCTCCTCTAGGTGAGTGGGTTCAATCATGTTACCTTTATTTTAGTCATTAGAGTTGTTTTCCTTATATTATGACATAATGCATAATGTTAGAGCATATTCCAATGGGATTTTAGATAAATGTAATTATGTCAAGTTTACGAAATCATGGGTTTCAGTTATCATGAAATGTATTATTTGAGACTATTTTAAAAAGAATTTGAGGTTAGGGATGATTTTGTTAAGTTGAGAAAATTGAGGTTTTCAAAGAACATGAAATCATATTTTCAGAATTCATGGGACCATTGTTGCTAAAATGATTTTTTAAGAGTAAGATAATTATATGATAGAGTTTACACGAGAAGAGCGTAATACAGAGTTTCAGAGAAAATGAATACATATATATATATATATATATATATATATAGAGAGAGAGAGAGAGAGAGAGCAAGACATGATTTGATTTTTTAATAAATATGTTATACGATTTTCAAGTGTTATGATTATAAACCTAGTGTTTTTGAGCTATGATTTTAGAATACCAAGTATGTGAGAATATTTTAACATAAGATATAGATCTAGAACTTCAGTTTTATGGTACCAAGAGGTATGAAATTCAATATGATTCATAACAACTGTCATATACATATTATGTGGGCTTGAAATCAAAATGTCTACAAGCGAGTGATCCCTTGGGCACAATTTTTATAGCCAAGGTTATGTTAAAGTCAGATTGTTAGAATTATTTGAGTCCAGAATTCTCATAGTACTAATAATTTAAAGACTTGTTTGGGCAGAGAGTACCCACCTTTCAGCATTGTTGTTTTTAATTATTTTTAGTTCAGTTATATATGATGATTAGTATTTAGACGCCATGTTGGCAACAGTATAAATCACCATGGAAGCAAACCTAGTAACAGCCATGGAGGCAATATAGTAAACATCATGGAGACAATATTATGAATGGCCATGGAGGCAATGGCGTAAACGCCATTGTGGCAAATTTCAGAAAACAGGATCTAGTTAGGTGCCCTTAGCTTGTCCACGAGGGCTCCAGGAACAAGAAAATTCCTGACAGCTATTATTATTATTTTCATTATTATTATCCTTATGAATGTTTATCAAGTTCAAAGCATTATTGACTATGACTTAGAGGAGTTTAGAGCTTTGTTATATATGTTATATGTGAGATTGTTAACAAGAGTTTTAGAATTTATTTTATAAGTGTTATTATTATTGTTATTAGTATTATTATGACTTTTATGCATTTTGGTTGTTGTCCCATGAAAGCGGTTTTGGGTGAGAATTCACTCATGAGTTTTGTAATAAAATTCACCCCTCTTTTCTTACTTTCCTCAGATAGGATATAGCTTAGGATCCTCTTCTTCCCCCCAGCAATAGCCTATTCCAATTGGTGAGCTTTCACGTTGCCGTTAAGTATTTTGGGTCCTTTTTGTAGAGTGCTCCAAGTGATATGACGGGCGGATCCGGACTATATACATTCACAGATTTTTATTTTGCATTTTGTTGTATCGTGAATTAGATTATGTTATGATTGTGTGATCATAGCTTTCATGGTTTTGAAATTTGTATAGAGAGTAATTCGGTTTATGTTATATTATGACTGTAGATTTTAGAACTTAATTATGAAACTATTTATGATGTTTTAGACTTCAAAGAGAAAATGATTATGTTGGATATGAATTCATGTTTGAAAATGGATTTTATGATTTAAGTTTTCTGCATATAGAGTAACTTAGCAATCACGAGGCTTACGTGGGGATATGATTCATCATGTGCCCACGAAGTCTGGTCGTGACAAAAATGCAACTTACTTATTATTGTCCGAATTCTTCTTGGTCCTTATAGTATTTATTTTGGGAGTAATAGCGGTAGAACTTATATAGTGCTTAATGCTTATGACACGAAACTGGATAATCGGTTATGGCAAGTTACGTTTTAATAAAAAGGTTGGAAATCTATCACTAACCAACCAATTTCAACATGAAAAATATAAAAAGAAATCTGTCCATTATTGACCGATTTCATTAACAAAAATAAAAGGAAAATCTAGTTATTATTAATCGATTTTAGTTATGCAAATAAAAGGGAAATCTACTTATTATTGACCGATTTTAATTACAAAAATAAAAAGGGGAATCTACTTATTATTGATCGATTTCTTTGTGTTTGGAGAATAAGAAATCGAGTTACAATTAACCGATTTCACTTATGTAAAAAAAAAAAAAGAATAAACATGCGAGATTAATCTTCAAAAAATAAGAGTTTGGTATATAATCAATTTCTTTGTTTTATATAGGCAAAAACTTCAAATTAATATAACGTCTAAATATATAAAATAATTTTTACACTTTCAAAATAGAAGACCTATAGAAAAATTTGTTTCTAAAAGATTATCCAAACCAACTCATGATCTAAAATGTTGTGATTAATACTAAAATAGTCGTTGGATTAGATGCGATGCACGAATGATAATAAAAGATAGTTTGTTGATCATGATTGAAAATAAATAATAATTTATTTAAATATATCTTATAGAAAATTCAGTATATAAATTTATTTTTAAAATATGTTAATAGTTAAATAATTGAATAAATGAACAAAATATGAATGTGTCATTCAATTTTATATATTATTTTGAATATCATGTTTATAAGGTTGAAAAAAGCTCGATAGATAACCTTTAACTAACAATAAAAAGTTTGTTTTATGAAAATTTTACATATGTTGAAAGTTAAAATTGTTGAATATAATGAAAGAGAATAAGTAGATAATTTTACTATATCATAAACCATTTATATAGATGACAATGAGATATTCATAAGAGGACACCATTATCCCCTGTCTCGTTTAGAATTTGGCCTCACATTGATTCTCATCCTATCATAGGTCCTCATTTCTCTTGGAGATCTCAATCAAAAAGAGAATAATTTTAAAAATATTTTGAAGTTAGAAACATAAATATTCATAATAATAAATACTATACTAATACAACATAATTCAAATTAAAAATGAAAATACATATATGCAAATTCAATAAAAATAATTAAAAAAGATATGAAGGAGTGGTAAATTTTTCTTTAGATATATATAAGTGGATATTTAAATCATTTTTATAAATGGTAAATTGGTAGGTTTCATAGGTGGAGACCTCATTCCCATCCCTATTGTTAACAACAGGGACTTTCCCCATGGATACTTAACCTGTCCTCATTGTGGGTAATTTGCACAAGTACCCACTTTAATGAGTTTTTTTTTATCACCCTAACCATTTACATATTTTTAATAAATTAAAATATTTAATTTATAAAAATATAATTTCATATTAATAAAAGATAATGAATAAATTTAATTTGTGTAATTTCAATTACACCTCCTTTCCTGGTACATCCTTTTAATAGATTAAAATATCAATTTTAAAATATATGTTATAATAAATGTATTATAATTAGTAAAAAATATAAATAATCCTAATTTACTTCTTCTCACTTATTGGAGTAGCATCAATTACACAATTATTTTCAATAAAAAAGTAATGTGAATATTTAATTTTTAAAAAAATTAATAAATAATTAGTATCTTTACCAAAAAAAGTGTAAATTATGGAATAGAATTTTAATAACATATTTTAATGTTAAAAAATCAAAGTTATTTTTTCAAAAAAATAATATGGAAAAAATTGTAGAATTGATAAGTTGGAATGTTTAAGTTGCAAAAAATCAAATATGGTGTAATATGAGATGGGTAGATATATAGTTTTCTTTTTAATAATTTTCAAAAGCCTTAAATTTGAAGTTAAAAACCTTTAGAAAAGAAAGAATTGAAAAATAAATTGTTGATATGTTTTTTTTGGGAAAGATACTGATTTAAGAGAAACGATGCACTGATTTTGGAAGTAATATGTATGTAAAAATTAATTATGCTAAATGAATCTCAATATAAAATAGAAGATATATTTTTCAACATTTGAGTTGAGGAATGAATTTGAAATTTTTGGTTTGAGTCATTAATTTTTATAGTGGTTTCCAAAAATTATATTAATGTATTTATTTTTTATGCTTTTCAATTTATTTTTATTTTTAATTAATAATATTTTAATGTTATAATACCTTTCACTGTAGTGTCAAATACAAGTTATAAAAATTTTGAATTTTGATATTTTAAGACTTGTAATATTTTGAATGTTGAAATTGTGGAAGTGATAATTGGCATAATATTCAATGTAGAGTATATATTAATAAAAGAGAAATATTAAAGTGTAATTAGAAAATTAATTAACAATTACAATGCAAATAAAACTTTAAAATTTTACTTTAAATAGAAATGTTGAGAAAATTGTGGGTATAAATTTCTCAATGCACAAGTAGCAAAACTTTTCTTGAAATGAATCTAAATTATTTGCAGTATAAATTACAATTTTGAATTAGTGACATATCATAATTAATTAGATTGAACACTTGCTAAAATCAAATGCATCAAATTAAGTTGATATCAATTAAGGGTAGTGGCACTTTTTTTCTTTTTTTTTTTGGTATATGAGGGTAAGGTAATGGCAATTAAGTACATTAGATTAATTTTTGAACTTTGGCCAAAATTGCTTTCAGATTAAATTAATATCAATTAAGGATAGTATCATAAAATTGATATAAAGTAAAAATAATAAAATCAAATTAATATTAATCACAACAATTTATATTTTAGTCAATATATTTTTTACTTTATTTGATTAGAATTTGGATTTATTTTGGACCTATATATATTATTATTAATATTAATTAAATATTACCCTAACCATATATATTTTCATATTGATATTCGTAAAAAATAAAAATTAAAGATATAGTGTATAGTTTTACTATTACTTTATTTAAACTAACAATTAAGTTTAATATGAAAGGTAATCAACAATTTTGTAAAAATAAAAAAATAAAAAGGTAATCAATAATTGCCATAAAAAATGATAAAAACATAGAAAAAATAATATCACGGTATCAATACACGAATAGAGATAAAACAAATAGAAAAAACAAAAAATATAAGAGAATTGTAATAGTTAAGCTCAAATAAATATAATAAAATCAAAATAATAAATCACATAACAGAGAAAGAAATGAAAATAATAAACTAAAACTTTTTGCCAAAGTAAAAATTAAAAATGAAATTAACAGAGAGTGAAAGTTTAAAACATTTTGAAACAAAAATTCAAAATAAATAACTTCATATAATAGAAAAAAATATAAAATAAAGTTTAAGAATAATCATTATCATTCTAATAATTGTATAAAAAGAAACTTATACACAATGGTTATTCTACTTGTCTTTTTAGTTCCCTTATTTATCATGATGCATTATCTTTCTTTGAAGGTACTTTCTTTTAGAAAAAGTTCTTAGTCAAATGACTCCTTCTTTTCATGAAGGGAAAAAAGAATAAAAAGCTCTAATATCAGGTAAAAGCTCACATATTATCACTGAATATAATCACAACAATACTAAAAACGATGATAATCCCTTTACAACTCATTGTATATAGCCACGAAATAGCGTGCAGTTGAAAATAGTAACCACTCGTAGTAAGAAAAATAAAAGTAAAAAATAAAAGGAGTACAGAAATGTGAAATCATTCAATTGCACCTAAAAAATAAATATCCATTAAATAAGGAGTGAAGTTGAATGAAAATGATTTTAATGGAAAAAATATATTACATATATAAATAAATACAGAAGGAGAATGTAGATGACAGAGGAATAATGCCAAAGAGAGAAGAAGAAGGAGAAGAATGAAGATGACAATAGTAAAAGAATATGAGCATAAAAATTGTAAATAAAAAACAACAATAAAAAAACAAAAGAGAGAGAAAGAACAAATAGACTGAATGAGAATATGAGGGTTTGAAGTTTAAAAGAGATGAAAAAATTAAAATATAATGATTAAAATGTTTAAGTCATAATTTACCAAATATGCTTATATCACACAGTAAAATAGTCAAATATTTATGTAATTAGAATTTATTTGACATTTGATAACATAAATAGAAATTATATTTTATAGTGTAAATTAGATCAGATCATTTCTTGAAAAGGAAACTTTTGAATAAATGTTAAAAATCAGATAATATAAAATCATTGCTTCATGCTTATGGTTTCCAGAAATTATGCTTGTGTGAAGGTGCTTTTAAATTTGAAAAAAATAATTGATATGACATTGGATTGATTGTTTTAATTGATTGACCATATAACATAAATATCCATCATAATTGATTAATTGCTTTAATTAATTTTATGGATATAATTTATTTATCTATTTTTAACTAAAATTGTATAATAAACCAACATATTTATTAAAAATCTCATTTTCATTTTCTTGTAAAAAAAAAATCATTCCTTTATTTTGAACAAAAAAAGAGAAACCCAAACCCAAAGTGACCAAAAGTGTAATAGCAAAATTTTTAATTCAAATTTTATTCACACTAAATTGTTCAAATCTGTTGTCATTTTATAACCAAAAGCCTTTTTTTTAAATAGCTTTTAAAAAAACCCGTAATCTACCAAAATTGATTATTGCTAAAAACTTATTTATTTATAATATTTTAATATTTAATATTTTAATTGATATATAATATATTGATATATGTTTTATTTACATTATTTGTTAATATTTTAATGTTAAATAATTTTGATTGACATATCGATGAGCTTTATGATTTAAATTAAGACTTATAATAGCTTGAAATTTAATATTTAATGTAAAATATTTATGTTGTGATAATGAAAGATAGACATAGAGATAATTTTTCAAAAATAATTAATAATAGAGTTATAAAAATTATGAGCTCTAAATTACTCTAAAAATAACACATGTTAAAGTTTCCTTGAAATGCGTATAATTATTAATATAGTAGATAGTAGATAACTGATGCTTTTTTCTTTTGAAAATTATTATTAACCAATCAAATGGTTATTTCTAAGCATTATACTTAAATAATTCTTTCTAAACCAAATCATTTAGATCCCTTAAACAACCATCTTTCTAAAAAATAATATTTGACACTCACGTTTAAATAGAATAATTGAATTTATTTTCCTAATTTATGGTTTTTCAAAAAAGTTTAATGGACATAAAGTTAAATCCAAATATTTCTTTTTGTTTTATTTCTTTCAATTATTCATTTTTTATTTCTTTAATTATTAAAATTAAAATTAAATGTAATATCATTTTTTAAAAATTCAAAAGTTTAAATTTAGTCCCTTTGAAATTTAACAATTCAAGAAAAAGAATCACTCAAAGTGTGACACTTGTCATAGCCTCATTGTTTAGTTCTCTAAATTATTGTTAGTATGAATTTTTATAATGTAATCCTATTATTAAATATTGATGAATCTCAATAATATTATAATAATATGTAAATAATTATAATTTTATTTTTTAAAAATAATTAATAATTAATTTTTAAAAGTTGTGCCTAAATCATTTTAATTGTGATATTGAAAAATTTTCTCTTGAAATATTAGTATTATAAATTATAGATAAATGGGAGCGGAAAGCGGGGAACCTAGCAGAAGCGGAAAGGAGTGGCGAGCGGCAGCGATGGGGAGAGAAGGAGACGGAGACGGAGACACCAACCGAGGTGGTGGTGCTGCTGCGACGACGCCCCCTACGCCTACGCGCTCTTCTCTCAAATCCCTTTCTCAATCCAACTGGAAGCACAAGGTCCTGCTTCTTCTCCTCTTTCTCTCTCTTTCTAATTACTTCTTGTTGTTGTTGTTGTTCTCCCCTTCCGAATTGAATTCCCCTGATTCCAGAAGAATAACACAGAAGCAGTAATGTTATTGTTAGGTTAATTAATCAATTAATATTATTAATTTCTTGTTATGTTTGGTGGGATGGCAGCTGAGGGAGAATTGCTACAAAAGGGTGAGAGAGGAGAGAAGCCGGTTGCTGTGGAGATTGAGAATGGGGCTGAGGCTGCCCACCTCTCAGCCTCAACAGCCACCGGTTGAGGACGCCGTCAGATCGGCATTCCAGGATATTGTTTCTGATGAATTCCAGAAAATGAGAGATAAGTCCTCCGACTCTTACATGGATGATCTATTATGGGACTACGATGGTGTCCATAGCTGTTTCCTGGGTGAGGGTGAATGCGAAGACATACTCTTACAAATGCAGACCATATTTTACCAAGATCTCAATTCCCATCCGCCCATACAAGGTAGTTAGTATTAATCCGACACTCACACTCACACTCACTTTATTTTATTTGATTGGATTGGATTGCAATGTGAGTGAAACCATCTATCTCCCTGCACTAGGTGGTTTAGAAAGCGCAATTGATACTTGGGAAGATGAGGTGGACCAGTACTTGGCATCTGCAGTTTATGAGAATATGCAGCTAAATGAAGATAAGGTACTATGGATTTAACAACATCACTATTTATTTTGTGCCTAATTATGGACCTTGGTTGAAAAAATCGTTGATAAATATGCATACACACACATTGCGTTTTAAATATATGTCAGCAGCTCTTAATAACAGTTGCCTTATGCTCTCTTTCTGTGTTTATAAACTGTTCTCAAGTTTGGAACCATTATTTCTACAATAAAATGATCCTTAAGTATCCTATGGCCAATTCTACTTCTTGGCTCTTGACATTATTTCCATACGACATTGATCATAGAAGCAATGTGATGAATGTTGTTTGTGTGCAATGTTGCAAATAACAATCACATCATTGATCTGTCCTATGACAATTGGAAAAAGTTTTAAATGATGACAATTGACTTCCCAACACAGTGCTCCTCTTTCATCTGATCCGAGGATCAACCATGTAAAGATTTCTAACAAAGCACAACAGCCTTAAGTTTGCTATGTCTATTTTCCACATAATGATAACAGATACAATTTAACCTTAAAAATTAAGTTTCCATTTTACATTTGATTGTAGTAATTACATTTAACCGGAGTAAAGTCTCGGATTTGATTGTGGAAACTGATAATAGGCCCATAGGGAAGAGATTTGGTGTCCAATTTGTAAGCAAGGAGAGCTCAAAGAGGATCACAGTCGTATATACTGTACTCGTTGCGAACTTCAACTAAACAAAGCCAATGAGGTAATTATATTTCCTCCCTTTGTCATGACCTTTGATTTTGTCTCACCAAACCATTTTTAATTTTGCTTTTAGATAAGAAACTCACTATTGGCAATTCAAAATACTTATCATTATAGCATTGAATGCCAGACATAAACATTATGATTCAGGATCCAACTATGCGGTGAGAAATTCTCTAGCAGAGGCAGGGAATTGACCACTTTTTGCTTAGAAGTTACTTTCTATTCTTCCGGTGCATGTATTCACATTTAGAGATATTTCTTGTTTGCTTTGCAACAGAGAACAAAATCACTCATCAGATCTGTTGTGAGCATAATCAAAATATCCACTAAATAGGCAGCAGTTTTTAAACCAAAAGAACTTGTCTAGTTACTGACAGCAGAGGGAATCCTGTAGCAGTACTTTATCCCACCAAAATATTTGGAGTTTTGGTTTTTACTTGTTTTTCTGGGAAAGGAGGAATTCCACCTTTGGTCTCTGCTATGATGATAATTACGTACCTCCAGATATGTCACTGGGTAGTTGCTGTTGATTATTCTGTATTCTTTGATGTGTTCTCTCTTCTATCGGTTGGTCGAGGATACTTTAGTTAGTATCAAATAGGAATTTCTGTCTTCAAATTATTTTTACAAATTTTAAATAACAGAGAGACCAGGCATATCGATATGTGCTACCGTTTGATGCTGAGCTGTCATATTTGGTTTTCAACTGCTACTAATCCTAATATTTGTTTTCCCGAGATTTCAGCTTACTTTGGACTTCTTGCGAGACCGGCTGGCTGAAGCGCATACAGAGCATCTTGACAGAGGCTGCAGATTGAAACCCAGATTCTGCGTAAAGACAAAATTTAGTTTAACTGCATTATACATTTCATGTGAAGGTTGTGAAACATTTGAGGTCGTAATTTGACAAGTTGAATATAACTGATCTGTAAGTATCATAGGTTCAACACGCGTCAAGACTTTTTCCCCTATCTTTTTTGTTTTGCTTCATCATTGTGTTCGATTTCTAATAGGCACGCACGGGAAGGGTAAGTAACACATTTCACTCTTATTTTTCATCATAACAGAGTAGCTTTAGACGGGCAAATAATATTATTGGTGGTCATAACCTCTGTACAATTTACGTCCAATTCACTCTATTACTTAAGAATATTGATAACATTAACGAGAAACTATTCATTATCAGCCCGTCATTGTCAATACTGAATACCAAAGAACCCAACGGAGTACAATTTAGGACATATAGCTTTGTTATTGTATGTTGTGTTGCATATAATTCCTTTTGTCTACTATCCCCGATGAGTGTAGTGTAGTCCCGTAAACACATATATGGATACTTGATGCAAGAAAAAGGGCGTATGTAATATGTATGCATTTGTATGGATTAGATTACTATTAATATAAAGCTTTTTGTCGAGAGAAACAATCGGAGTATTTCGGATAGAAAGCACCCTTAGATTACAAAGCACGTGTAAACAGATAATAACAATCATTTTTTGTCATAAACTGATAAGCTCCGCAGCACACGCTTCACTGAGGCGGTTACATGAAGATGGAAGATTTGAGTCAATCCATAGATTTATATGGTTACAAGCTTCAACTTGGAGTAGCTTACAGCTAATATTAATACACTGGAATAGATACAGGATCCGAAAATGATACAGGTTCAAATCAAACCAACCGCCACAATAACAGTCTAAATTGACCTACAAAACCAGTCTTCGGACAGGATAAAAAATCACCTTTCAAAAACTAAATTAGCAACGAGACAAAACTTAACATTCAAATCTCCCTGAAAACCTTCTCCGCAGCTGCTATGGTCTTTTTGATGTCATCAGAAGTATGTGCCAAGCTAGTGAACCCAGCCTCAAACTGTGAAGGTGCCAAATAGACACCTTCTGCTAACATTCCCCAGTAGAACCTCGCAAACTTTGCGGTGTCACTCTTTTTGGCGTCTGAAAAATTGTACACAGGTCCTTCTGTGAAGAAAAACCCAAACATCCCACTTATATGGCCACCACATATTGCATGGCCTGCCCTCTTCCCAGCTTCAACGATGCCTTGAACAAGTTCACCTGTAATTTTGTCCAAATATTCGTAAGTCCCAGGCTCCTTAATACGCTTCAGAGTCTGTATGCCTGCAGTCATGGCCAAAGGATTCCCGCTCAAGGTCCCAGCTTGGTACATAGGTCCGGCAGGTGCCACCATCTCCATAATGTCCCTCCTCCCTCCATAAGCTCCTACTGGCAAACCCCCACCAATGATCTTTCCTAGAGTTGTTAAATCAGGAGTTATGCCAAAATATTCTTGGGCACCTCCATATGCCAAACGAAATCCGGTCATAACTTCATCAAAGACAAGAAGGGAGTTGTTGTCCTTGGTGATTTTGCGTAAGAAACTAAGAAAATCAGCCTTGGGAGGAATGAAACCAGAGTTTCCAACAACAGGTTCAAGGATGACTGCAGCTAACTCTCCTTTGTTATCCTCAAAAAGCTTCTCTACAGCTGAGAAGTCATTGAAGGGGGCAATGAGGGTTTCAAAAGTGGCAGCTTTAGGAACACCAGGGGAGTCAGGAAGCCCTAGGGTGGCAACTCCACTACCTGCTTTCACAAGAAAAGGATCCGCATGGCCATGATAACATCCCTCAAACTTGATGATCTTCTCATTTCCGGTATAAGCACGAGCCAGGCGGAGCACACCCATGCAAGCTTCCGTGCCAGAATTGACAAATCGAACCATTTCAATGCTTGGCACTGCAGAGATGACCATCTCCGCCAAAGTGTTTTCCAGCAGACAAGGAGCACCAAAGCTGGTTCCTTTTTTCATTGTTTCAGATAGGGCAGCGAGAACCTGCACTTGGAATGAAAAATATATAGCCTTTTGTTGCAAAGCAAAGTTGGAAGAATGAAGTGGCCATGGCCATGCCACTATCTCAGACTAACCCAAAAGGAGCTAAGAATTGAACGGTTGTTTTGACGGTTAAAAGGAGTTCTAAAACTTGTCCACCCCGCCCCACCATCAACCACCATAAGCCGAAAGGGGAAAGAAAGAGCAAAGTGACACTAGAAAGCATAAGAGATGACTAGGACAAATTTCTCCTCAAATCTAGGTTGCTAAACATTGTTCTTGTCAGCTAACAACAACACAATAAGAGCAAATACAATAGAAGCAGGAGGGACGAGAAAAGGGTATTAGAAGAATGAAACCTGATCATCAGCGTGACCAATGATAGCAGGGCCCCAAGAACCGACGTAGTCGATGTACTCATTGCCGTCGATGTCCCACATGCGGGATCCCTTCACAGAATCGATCACAATTGGCTGTCCGCCCACCGATTTGAAGGCGCGAACAGGAGAGTTGACACCTCCAGGCATCAATTCCTTGGCAGCAGTGAAAGCCTCTTGGGACTTGCCAAGACTCAGAGACTTGGTCTTCTCGTCCACGGACACAGCCATTGCCACCAAGGAAGGAATCCGAGCTCCTCGCACCGCACACGTTGACGCCGAAACCCCTAAGCTCAGCCCCACTCCACTCATGCCCGCCGCAGCCATTGCCATTGCCACTGCCAATCAACAATCAACAATCAACAATGAAAGGGTCAAAGGCCAATATCAGATGATAACTTGATAAGAGAGAGTACTCACAAGTCGCTCACAACAGAACACACATTACACAGAGCCAAATGCCACCTTACCTTACCCTCTCTATCGCTTCCCCTAAGCCTATATTACTTTTCAGTTTCACCCACCCCAAAATGCCCATAACATTGAAAAATCATTTAGTAATTCATACTTCATTATGTGTTACTTTATTCTAATGTATGTATAATATATTTCTTTAATTTCTCTTTTTGGTAATGTTCCTTTAATTTCTTTAATTATATGTACAAGGCTATTACTAAGTTATATTATATATTTTCATTTTTTGTAAACATTAGCATGTTTTAGCATTAAAACAATTGTACATTACATAATTTAATAGTTGAATTGATTATATTTTTATTTTATAAAGCATTTTTCAGTAAAATAAATATAAAAGCTTTATATATTTACTTAGTCACAATTTTTTACGATTAAATTGATGAAAATCTCCACAAGATATACAATAGATAAATACTGCTTATTAGACCAAGGGAAAAAAATGATAATACCGCTTACGAAGTTATTGTCCTTTTTCCCCGGAAACTATTCTTTTTATATAAAAAACCATGTTTCTTAATTTACCAACAGAATTTAAATTTTATTTATAGATAATATAAATTTTTTTTATACAATTATCCTATCACGCAATACTATATCAACAATAATAGTTGAATTTAATACCCCTTCTTGAAAAGTCATGTAAATAGAAAAATTTAATTGGATGAAAGTGTTAATTATTTAAACTGTTAGTACATCAAAATTAAATATTTAGCAAGATGTTATTATATTATTATTTAACAAATTTAACATCTGCCTATGAAACGGAACAACAATCTGAGAAGGCATCGCTGAATATCAGCGGTAACTCATCAACATCCCACTCAAGTCCGAAGGACCAAACCCACCTCGAATCAAACTACAAACAGTATAAAAATAATTTGCCACATTTTCTCCTGCATAATTTTACACGACAGCTATCAAAATTAATAAGCTGCAGTGTAAATATTACCACTCCACGATTCTATTCTATCACCATCTATACACAATTTCTTCTTTTTCTTTTTCTCGTTTTTGACAGGGAGTAAGAGAAATCAATTATACAAAATATCAAATACAAACATGTTTCTGAAACAAATAACATCGATATTAATATACATGTATTTTGAAAAGAATATATCTAACCCAATTGCTATAAATTCAGGTGGTTCCCGCCTCAACCTTTTTCTTTTTTTATCTCCTCCTCCTCCTCTCTCTCCCCCCTCCCTCCCTCCCTCTTTTTCCCCCTCATTTATTTCCCCTTTAGTTCTGACCACTTCCTGATGTCTGCCAAATCTTCTGTCTATCTGTTAAAACATGGATTTGAATCACCCAAATCTGGGTACAAAGAGAACTATACTGTAACACCACAAAATATACACCTGATCTTCCACACTACAAGAACCGTAATTACAAAGAATACATCTCTTTGACATAAGACCAAATGAAGAAACCACAACGTGGTAGTTTCTTCTATGTTAGTAACACGGATTCTCCAGACAATATACAAACATCAACCATATTATACTCCATATAGCTTTGCATTATTTGGCACGGAAATCATGCCGAAATATGGTCAAGTTTTGAGTAAACTTATCCCTGTTTTTTGAATCTAAGCTTCGAGTAACATCTGCCATTAGTTTATCAAAACAGAGAGAGAGCCGCTGATGCTGATCCATTGGCTGCAGAAAATAACCAATCTGGGTTACACAGCATGAAGATAGTGGGAGAACATAACCCATGGTTCCAACTAGCTAAATACATGTAATATCACAGGAACATTTAGAAAAAACACACACACAAAATGATGAGCCATACATCCTCAATATTTTTGCTACACCCTAGCTGTAATCATGATATAAAACCATAATCAATCAAAAATCTATAATCCGACTTTGAAGCTAGTGGAAGAAAAATACCTGTGATGACAATATTTGAGCTTTCAAATCTGAGAATACCTGCAAGTAAACGTAAACTCTCAGTTTCACATCTGTCAAATAAGAATCAAATAGATAGTATGGCTGGAATAACGTGACTAATCAGTCTACACGTGCATATATTCATAGACTCGTAGTATATATTTATAGTACATACAGGATCTTAATTACAGGAAGAATCAACTCCTAAATTAAAGCAATTATTATGTGGACAGTAAATACTAAATACATGTCTAATATAATAAGTGAGTTTGAATCAACTTGCTTTGTGTTCAAAACAACTTATAATCAAAATCTTACTGAAAAAGCTTTGAGAAAAAGGTGATTTTCCCTTAAAAATTAATCAAAACCAAACATGCACCAACACGAAAGTTAAAGCATATATCTCATATGCACCAAGCTCGTTAACTTATATAACTGCTAGCAGTAAATTCAATAAGAATAGAACTCAGATTTATAAGCTCACATACCTGCTCATTAATTAGTATCAAGCTCAACATTGGCCTGCTCATACTCCACTGGTTGCCACAGTCTTCAAACAAAATGATCTCAAAAAGTGTCCTCAAAATCTTATTATGCAAGAGAAAGAAACCCAAGTCAAACAACCACAGAAAAAATAGTTCCCCACTCCCAGTTTAAGAGGAGGAAGAATAATAAGACGAGCATGGTTTATAAACTAAAATGGTAGCTTGCTTTCTGGAACCAGGACATAGATTAAGTTATGCACGCTAAAATCTCCAAATCAACCATCTAACTTCTGTCCTATGATTTGAAGATTAACATTGAAGTAATATGTCAAAATTAGAGTAATTAAGACATATTAGTATAACTACACCAGAAATTATTCAGAGTGCAGAAAAACAGTTTATTAAAATTTCTAGAGCAAAAACTATGTAGTTTTGACCGACGGGTGACTGCAGCAGTAAAATTAAAAAGAAAAGAAATCATACTTCTGGAAAAAGAGTGGGACATTCTGCAATACGAAGAGCAAGATTGACAGATGCAGGTAAATTTGGAGCCTCTCCCATAGTGATGTTGTTAAAATAGAAAGCAGCCAAATTGTCAACAGCAGATGCACACTGTAATCAGAAATTAAGAGAGTTGGATAAAGGCAGAGTCACAGAAACCAAACAGCAACAACAAGAACAAAGTCTTTCCCCACTAGGTGGGATAGGCTACATATATCCAATAATGCCATTGTGTCTGATCATAAACCATGTTTATAAACAAGCATTTGAATCTAAATCCTTCATAAGGAACCATGGGAAATTGAAGGGAAAAAAGGAGTTAGTCTGAAGACAGGAGCAAATCAGAAATATTGGGACATAACCTGTGATGAGATACTCGTGTCCAGGCCTTTAAGTCCAGATTCAAGGGACCCAACTATGTGCATAAAGGTGTTTGTGTCCAAGTTTAATATGAAAGTGATGTGGCTGTTGAACAAAACCTCCAAGAATGCAAAATAAGCCCTTGTTAACTGCATCAAAGCAAAAGCCAAGTAAGGTTGACCTTAACAATATTTGGCAAGCCAGCAGATAACCAGTTTGATACATAATTCAGGACCTAGATAAACTAGGCCCATTTTTTGTTACAAATGAAGTCCTTGGGGGCAAGGATCTTTCAAACAGAGGCAATTATAAAGAACCCAATTATGTGATGCTGAGATTACAATCCACAAGTAATAACTAGGGATGTGCTCATTATAGGAGGTGATATATCGGATAGATAAATTGTGAACCACTGAAATGTGGATTTCTCTTTCTCTGCTTTAAATTTACTGAGTTAAAAAAGGTGTGGTGAAGGTGACAAGTCATAATCATTAAAACTCTACAGTCTACACGCATACAACCAGAAAAGAAACATGCTTCAGGAAGTCTCAGTTCATTATGATTATATATACTATAGCATAGTTATTAGCAAATAGAATAAATGTAGCAATAGTCACAGCTCATTCTCATCTTCTGGCTTTTACATCTTCTAAATTAAATTGCTTCTTACACAACAACTATATATGGTTTTCTTTGTAGGCATAACAACTGACGTGTTACTGCACAGTGTGATTAGAAGGGCAAGAGAGTGCCTGGGAGGGAAGCAAGTAGAGAAAGGGCTGATTTAACATGACCAACAATGGAGGAAGTGTTGAAGGGGATTGACCAGAACTAGGACTGCAATAAAGTATAGAATAGAATTCCACTCGAGAGAAACAGAAGGGTGGAGAAGAGTGCTAGAGAGAGGGTGTGAAACATCTAGGAATTGGAAATATTTAGTGTGTGAAGTGATCCAAATATCACTTACCTTCATAGGTTTCTAAAAAGATAATGGATTGGTTTTATTTCTACACAGAAAAAGAGGGGAATGCTAACCTCCTCAAAAAGGGGAAAACAGAGGAGGGAGCATTCCACTACATACAACTAATGGAAGAATGATTAAAAGGAATTCAACCAAGAGAAACATAAACATTAATGTATCCACTCCAGTATGGACAATCTAACAAAGATAGACAATGTAGCTTCCTACTAATAATTTAGTTCTTGTAATCATCTATTTCTAGACCCTTCACCATGCAATTGCAAATATATAATTTGAAGAATAGGGAATGTACAAAAGAAACATATGGCAGGAAAATAGTTTGCATACCTTCCTATAAGCCAATATATCAGACAAAGGAATTGACAGTGTCATCTTTAGAGCAGCATCAAGTGCGTCAGATAGAGCTCTGTCACCATATAGTTCAAATACACCAAAGTTGACATAATTTCCTGCAAGGGCTGTCATTTGGCAAAAGATATTTAATTTATCCCTCCCACATACAATGTTTCCAGTACAGCAATTAATGCGTATGAATCAACATGACCATGAAAATTATCCTTCAGCACAATGCCACCAAGGATTCAGATTACCAGAACAGTTTGCAACCTAAACATCCCAAAGCCCCAAACAGCAATGATCATAACAATCTAATGTACTTAAGCATAGACATCTATTAACAAATATAAATTACAGAGTGTGATCAAACTGCCTAAACAGAAATATTACCATAGCCTGCTAAGTAAGTGCAGGCTGCAAGATATCAAGATAGACCTTTTTTGACAATATAATTTATAACTTCATATTTATATATAATCTTAGGCATACAGAAGGAGTTTGAGCAGCCTAGTTGCATTCTTGAGTATTTTTTCAGGATATCACATCCTACCTGACTTTTGCTTTCCCCTTCTCTCCCTAACAAAACTTCTTCCTATTATTGCATTCCAAACATTATGATAAAATGTTGACCAACTCAAGTTGGATGATATAAATGCTAGACACTGTAATTTATTCACGTAGTCTGTACTAGGAGTTGATGACAAAGAACCAAACATACCGAACCATATGAAGATTAGAGAGATATATTATATGTACAATAGCTACTGAAAAAGAAATAGATACACCCATTCATATAATTCATTAAGCAATATTTTTTGACAGAAAAGGTAAATTGTTAATGAGAAAGAGATGAGTAAAAAAGGAAAACATGTAGGTACTATTGAGATTGAGCCATGTAACAAGGCATGCCAATCTCTCTGCATATCTACCAAAGAAACACATGCAGACATACCGTTTGCAGAATGCCCCAAAGGAGCTAAGAATGTAACCCTATCCCAAATGTTGTCTAAAATAGAAAACACCCCTTGAAAATTTTAGCATTTCTTTTCAGCTAAAGACCCAAAAGAATAGCAAAAATTGAGCATTGCCAGAGTTTTAGGTTGTTTATGAATATCAAAGCCTTAGGACAAATCAGCTCTTTCCCAAAAAAGTAGAAAAACTTGTTTCAAAGAGAAGTTACAGCAGAATAATGCAAAAAAGATAATACATTGATTCTGAACTAGAATAATATATAATACACATTAGGAGACACAGCTGTGAGAAAGCTGTGCTTTCATAGCATGTTGTGGGTGTTTATCCTGTTAAGGACAACTGTCCAAACAAGAAGATTTGACCTGGGAGCTTTGAATTTCCAGATAGATTTGTCCAAAAGAAAATTTTCAATAATCACTACTAAGGACGCGGTAAAAAAAAAATGATTTACGATAAAACACCTCGAAGATTAATCAAGTGGAAGCAAAAGAGACCCTAACTAAGTAAAAACTTCCCTATCATCCAAGCTCCTGTAAAAATGAAAATTCCAAGAGAAGTTAGATGAAGAGGAATGGTAAAATTTGCAAACAGACATTATGACAAGAAGAAGGGTGAAAAGGCCTTAGAAAAGCTTTAGAAAGAGGAGTGTTTCAGATACAATTAGCCTCCCAAATTTGAACTAAGATCCGTCACCTAAAGCCAAGGAGAGGAAAGAAGTAAAAAGGTAAATTGTAAGAGATAAACTATCAAGGACTAGCATGAGTAACTCTTCTTGCAGCGTTGATGTTTTGATGTGTTACCCATTCAGATACAAAATGTACATACTTCAAATAACTTTATGCTGTAAGGTAGAAGATTGTACAGGAAAATTCTAATAACTTTGAATAACTCATTAAGCAATTAAAAAAAAAAAATGGCCCAATGCACGACACTCCCACCTGGTATGGCCTGGGAGGGTAGATGTATTATAAAAATTAACTAGCTACTGCAATATCCAAGGACAGGCACTTAAATTCAGGCAGAAAACTAAACCATGCAACAGGCATTGCAAGAACAAAACAGGGCTACGATTTCACCTCTTGACAGAATTGTTAAGCATATCCATATTCCTTTGTACTTGTACGTATATATATCAGCAGGATTTGGAAGAGACAGAACTCTCGATCCATAGGCAACAATCAGTTTACTGACTTCCCGGAAGAGAAGTATGCCATTGGGAGAAGAAGAGTCAAATGTCAAACGTTGAGATTTATTTAGCACAAATTCAGCCATGAACTTCAACAATGGGGTGGTAACCTGCCAAATCAAGCAAACCCCAGGGAGGGGGAAAACAGGAACAAACATCAGAAACATGCGTCCCATGCAAGGAGAATGAGAAGAAAAAGTTTAAACCCAATATACTTATTATCGACTCACATTTCTATCACTGTCATCATCATTACTCAAAAAGTGCAAGAGAATGAGAAGAAACACAATAGGAAAAGAAAGCTGAGTCTTCTATAATGGTTTTGGTAAGGTAATAACATTCACGGAACCATAGTCTTTTGAATCCTTGTCCGTATTCGAAGCATAACGCTCAAATAATACTTCTTTGTGCCTAAACTCCATACAGAAGGGGATTGCATTTATGGCTTCTCTACTCAAGGCTTTTCAAGGAAGTTGATAGTTCCGATTATGCAGAAAGCATGGGCAACTTTGCTGAATTGTTGAGTTTTCATGCTTTCCGTATTGTTATTTTTCCTTCTCTGGAGGATTTCTTATCTACCCCCTAATTTTCTTTTCTCACTATTCTCTCCTTCAATCAGAGAATCTTATCCCAGGAAAACAATTTCAATCCAAACATTTCACTGGTTTTGGATAAATAGGTAGAGGATAAGCTTGCAAGCACTATGAACTGTGACTAGCACATTTCAGATTAGCAGTAAAATACTAATGCTTTGCAGCTAAAATACATTTAGCCTGGGGTCCAAGTTCTGATTCTGTGTAGACTGGCCAACAGATTGCTCTTTCTTCAATATTAAACCAGGCTAAACATCTTTTTATTGAAAAGCATTAGTAATTGACTGCTAATAATGTAACTACAGGTAACAATCCAACGTTTAAGAGCAGTTGATAAAACATTGTCACCGTGCAATAACCTCAAAAGCAAGACGCAGCAGCAGCAGCCACATCATGCATCAGTAAACCTCCACAAAAAGCTGTGCAACATGGCTGTCTCTTCCATATTGAGGCAGCCAAGGCCATATATGGGGCTTGCAGCTTCCCCAAAAAGCCAAGCTCATCTCCTTGATTACCTTTAACACTATATATTGATTAAATTATTTGTGCCTAATAATGCTAACATTACTCACCATAAGAAAAAGTCACCATAGAAACTAGATGCGTTATTGTGTTAAAAATTATTATTACATGTATAGCTAACAGAATGCAGGAAAAGTTTTAAAAAAGAAAACAGTTGCCGTCAACAGGATTGCAAACATTAATTATTTCATGTTATGATATCTAGTAATTTATGTGCGAGCTAGAATCTACTGAATGAGATTTGAACTTATAATGGACTGACAATAACCATTTAAACGTACATGTAGGTATCAAAGATTATAAATAAGTTCCATTACCTCTGGGGTGTCTGTCCAATGCGAGATGCCTTTTAAGAGTAGAGGCATGTGTAGAGGATACAACCAATCAAATAAAAGGCCATAAGTTCGGCGGCTAAAAAAACAAATATGAAAAACAGAGGTCAGTTTTAATTGCTTTCCTTAGCTTGAATTAAAGAAACAGCACAAGTACAAACCTATTTGTGGCCATTGCAATTCCTCTAAGGTCTCTCATCAAACCAACAAGTGCATACTTTACAGCATCTGTTCGAAACACTGAATCTGGAGTTGTTTCCAAACTGAGAAAAACCTGTTACACAAACAGTATATACTGGCATCATTCGAAACCAAAAAGATTAACCAATTAATTATACACACAAAATCAATCTAGATGCCATAATAAATTCAAGGGTGTTTCTCCAATACCCCTATAAAATACAAGGGTATCGATCCCCTTTAGTTTTTTGTGGCTAAGAATTAGTCACGTGTCCCACTAACTCAAATTATGAAAATCTATAAACTTATGATTAAATCACAGCCTTTGAATACAAAAGGTACCGATATCCAAAGGGTACTGAAGAAAAATCCTTAACTTAAAGACTAAAAATAAAAATTATTGTTTCTTATCTTGCACTCACCAATAACACAGAAGATAGAAGAAATGGCTATCAGATACAATCAGGTCATATTTTTCAAACAAGTGATGTCAAACTATTTTTACCTTTTGCACAACTGAATCAGCATTTATTTGCGAAGGCATGAGATGAAAATCAACAGAGCAAGGATATAATTGATAGAGTACCTGCTGGAGTGGATCCATCGAAGATTTAAATTTCACAGGGCTATCCTCCATGAATATTAACCAGCCAATAGTGTAATAGAAAGTTGTTCTGCTGCGAGAGCATCTCTTTGCTTCCAAAAATGGAAAATGTTCCCTCTGAAATTAATTTTAGGGAAACAAAAATTTGAACAAATGTGCAGATGAATCTAATCTAATTTAATTCTGTACAAAGAAAAATACGAGGGGGAAGAAGGTACATCCTCCTTCACATAGAGTCAAAATAATCAAGCCAAAGAAGCTCAAAAATGTAACATTGCTGTACGTTCTCTCAAAGACTGAAAGCAATTTGTATCATTTTTTTCACTGAAACTGAACTTCATAGAAAGGAAGAGAGAAATCCTCTAGATCAGAGATAACAAAGTGCATCAGCAAGTAAAACTGCAGCAAGGCTGCCAAATCTCTTCACACGTCTGAAATGGCAACACCCCTAAAACAAACATCTGCAGACCTCTATGGAGCGGCCAAAAAACAATAGTAAACCGAAGTTGACAGGCAGAGAGAAGCCCCTAAAGTCACAACCATTCTATTCCAATTAAATGCGCTGCCAACTGCATGCTGCATCTCATTTTTCCAATGCACTTTGTTACTAATTTGCTTCCTCACTGTTGCAATTTGCAAGTAAGATCTTGATTTATGCTTGCTTGATTATGAATTTATTATATTATGTTCAGACATTATAAACACTTTTTAATATTATTTTCAAATTAAGTAAACTCTTCTGAGTTTATGATTCGACTTTACGTAGGCTCCACAAGTTTACGTAAGCTCACAAATTTGATAACCTTTCACATTGCTTGAGCAAATTATATCCCATTGGAAAATTAATAGGCCACTCATCTCAACAGTCATGCCAGTGTATTATAGCTTAGCTTCTGGAAAACTTAACAACCAGTGTGGATGATCTAGAACAAAAACAATAGGAAGTCTCAATAGTCCCCTCCCACGTAACTGTTTTGCCCAAAATAATAATTCAATTATGAATTGCTACGAAGGCAAAACGGACAAATCTGATCAACAATTATACAAGAACGAACAGCAGTCCTTTATATACAACATAATTCCCTTCAAATTAAAATCTTATCCGTATATACTTTTGATAGATTTTTCAAGCTCAATTTCTGTCTACAGTTGATATGTAGACTGTAGTGCATCAGCTGATTGTCAGATTTAGCTTTTGCACAGTAAATGATAATCCAATAGAAAATTGGGTTACAGAGAAAACAGAATCGTACCGTATGATTGGCAACAATAAATTTTACTGTGTCCAACTTCAGAAGTAGCTTTCCAGTCATATACCTGTCAATGGAAAGTGTAAGAGAAGTCAGTAAGTTTTGGTCGATTGTCTTAACCAGAAAAGGAGGTTGCTAGTACTCTCCAATCCAACTAAAACTAACCCAGATGCAAGCTCCAAGAACAAACTCAATGTGTGATCAATGACCTCTTCGCACTGAAAACGCACACACAACAACTATAGTGTCAAACCACAAAAGAATTCAAAAAAGATGACACAAAAATAGCACAAATAACAAACTCACCTCCGTGTAGCACTTAAGGTTAGTCGCAATCTTGCCAATAATCACATTCAACAGTAAAAGATGATCATGCAGGCCAAGAAGCTCAGATAACCGGGCATATAACTGCTGCAACACAAAATATATAGATATATATATTAAAATAAAAGATGCATAGAGAGATAAAGTTATATTTGCTATTCCCTATACTCAATAACCAAAATATTATATAACCTTGGAAGAATGCATGGCCTGATCTCCTACATAAGACTTTCGGAAATGCTGAAAGAAAGTAAGAATTGCCCTATCAAGTCTTTGTTTGCTGATTTCACCATATCTCTGTAAAATGCCAATAATATGAACAAATAAGCAAATTCTAAAGCATATCTCACAAGCAAAGTCATCATTTAAGGGGAAAAAAATGCAAAAATAAAAAATAATAAGAATACCAACAAAGAAAGAGATAGAGGTCCGTCCAATTAAAAAAAACCTGTACAATTTGTACAAAAGAACCAATTTGTCCCCTTTTTTAAATGGTGAGGGAACAATAGGGGATTTTCAAATTTAGGGACTAATTTGTCCCCTGATATATTTCTAATAGACCAAAATGGGTATGTAGTCTAAAATTAATTTGTAAGGGGCCACCTTGATAACAATACATCTTTCAAGGACTTCAACGGGGATTTTACCCTAAACATAGATACCATTTTATAAGAGAAAAAGAGGAAAATTAGAACTGGGGGAAGATAAGATATCGTCCAAAACAACAAACAAAACAGAAAACAACATCCTAGATTCTAGAAAGAATCAAGAGTGCAGCAACTAGCAGGGTTTTGGCAGAAAGAAAGATGCAAAAATGGGTGTGTCCTTGAGCACAATTCCATTAGTTTCACTTGAAAGGTTTTGGTAGATAGGCCAAAATTGTGGCATTGTGGATTTCATACAACTCTTTAATGTACTTGGTTGGAGACAAACAAATGCATCTTTAGGGATGTGTCCTCGTTTGTGAAATCTACTCAGGGATAAGATCAACTTTGAGCTTTTCTTTGGTGTTGAGCCTATGAGTTCACAAGGGTGTTACCATCTCTAACACCTTTTGCATTCTTAGTTGTCTCTTGTTCCTCTGTCACCCTCCCATTTTTGGTTTTTTCTTGTGACTGGGGAAGCCTTATCATCCCCAACTTTGTACTTGTATTCCCCTCCTCTTCTCTTTAAAAAAATTCTTTTACAAAATATACACTCACACTAAAGTAAGCAATAAATCACCCATCATTAAACAAAGTCTCGGCCATGATGCAAATTTATAGCTTTAGGGTTATAGTATCAAAAATAGAAAACAAAAGGAGGGCAAGGCCAAAAATTCATGCCAATCCATGAAAAGTAACGTCTGTGATGGTATACCTGACTGTGTATTCCACTGTCAGTCACATTAATCAACTGCAAAACTCGGGCAGAAATTTCAGCATCGAAAACTTCCTGGGACTCCACACTGCATACAGAAATATAAGAAAATAAAAGTTACAATATGAACAATGCTCAGAACTTCTTCCACAATTGACAACATTCTAACAGAGATAAGAGTGAGAGTAAAAGCCAAAAGGTTTTACCTACAACCAGTACATTGTTTTATTTTGAGAATCGCAGCAATGATATGAACAATCCAAGCAAGTTTGTCTTCAATCACAGCAAGGTCGCTGTTATCGGTAACCTGTACTCTTGCTCTTTCCTATTTCATTCATTGAAAGCAGCCAAAACTACTAACTCATTTCTCCCAACAATAAGTACAAAAAGATAAAATGGCAGCATGAAGTGAAAGTTATAACCACACCGTGTATATTTGCAGGACTGGCTCCGTTATGTTTATTATAAATAAACTACTGCTTTCATACTGCACAATGAATACAAAGGAGTTAAAGAAATCAGTATAAGAAATAGTTTACTGTGTTTGAGGCTAGATTATCTTCAGAAAATAAAAAACAATAATATATATCCCCAATCATTGACAAAAACAAAAGGTTTAGATTAAGTTGGAGGAATTAAAACAAAGTTGTCCTTTCATGGCCACTTCTATTAGACCGAAAATGTCAACCCTAATTTTAGGTTTCGATGTTAAAAGGGTCTTTAACAGGTAGACCCAAAGCCTTTTTTTCTGTTTTGTTTAGCTAGATGGTTGATTTGTTGAGTTGTAAATTTTTAAGAGAATAATTTTCAGATTACCCTAAATCTCTATCCTCTCTTTTCCTCTTTGCTATCTAACATACAAAATTTCAACATGGTGTTAGAGCAGTACCATTCCCGATGGCCTATGTCCATCATTTCGCTGTTTGGAACTCATTTTTACTTTGTCCCCTAATATCAATCCTGTAAGTTCAAAACATCAAACCAACACTATCTTTGCCGCTGGCCACTTTTCCAGCAACTTTTCCAGCCTCCACCTTTGTTGTGCATCACTCCGGCAACATTCCCTCTAATGTGTCACTTCTAGCAGCCAGAAAACCATCGTCTTCCGCCTTCTGCCGCCACCAGCAACTTTTCTGGCGCCAATCCCTGCCGATGAGCCCACCACCATGGTCGCCTCCTCCTACGCGGCTTATCCCCATCTACTGTGCACATAACTGGCCTGCCATGAGCCTACTCTGCTTTTCTGTCTTTGGCGAGCTACTCACCACTGACAACCCATTTTCCAGTGACTCCTCCACCATGCCTTCTTCCAATGGCTCTGGAGCCCTAGTTTTTGCAAAACAATTACACTTCCACCAATGGCACCATCTTCGACGAGCTCCCTACCACTGGCAACTGTTTCTTCTAGTGACTTCACCATTGCACTTATTCTAGTGATTCTTTCTCTAATAACTGCACTGTGCTTTATTCCGATTAGTGATGGGAATAGGCCAGGCCAAGCTAAGCCAAGCCAAGCCAAGCCAAGCTTGTATTGCAATATTTTGGCTTGAGCCTAGCCCGTGGCCTGTTATAGGCATTAGTTTAAGCCTGAGGCTGGCCTATTCCACAACATGGCCTAACCTGAAGCCTGGTAACAAGGCCTGCAACTCAAAATATTTCTAATTGACTAACAACCCAAAGACCCAAACTTTATGCTTCAAACAGATTCAACCCTGCAAATATGCCTAAAAAAATCCACTCAACAATTCATGATGATAAAAAAGCAAACATTTAAGAACAATATCTAACTTATAATAGTTTAATCTAAATTATGCAGAACACTAGTTCAACTGCAATATGTATGTGAATATGTGATGAAAAAATCTCAATGAGACAAAACAACACTGAAGTAGAGGGCAGAGTTGAAGTGAGACTTTACAGTTGCAAATCAAAAAATAATGGCAAAACAAAGACAAAAACTTGTACACACATGAATGTAGTCAAATGCTTGCAATTCTGGACTCCATTCAAGGCTAGCGATTTCAAGTTATCAATAAACCGACATTCACCACTATGTCAACCTTCACCAGTAACCTCACTGCTAAACCTCGTCCATAGTCGCCTTTGTCCTTGTGTCCCTCAATTCTCGTGACCACTCAACCGTGCACTGCGCCATCACGAGCTCACATCACCGCGATTCGCCGCACCACTTATCTGCCGTTGTGAGCGCCGTCTGCACATCATGCACTGTTCCTTCAAATCCACAATGTCCGGTGTGCCAAGGTTGAACTTGTTGTGATAGTGGCGACAGCAGAGAAAGATGACTGAGAAGATGGAGTGATTGAATGGGGATGGGGATGAATGGAGATTGAAAAGAATGAGAAAAGGTCCATACTTTTTTCTCTAGTTAAATGGAAAAGTTAGTAGAAATAATTGGAGGGGCGCTGGCAGCGTATGAATGAAGATAGGATACAGGGAAAGAAATGTTAGGGTTTTTATTTGAGGCTTAAATGGAAATAAAAAGGTATAAAACTAAAAGCTATACGCTTCATTAACAAAATGGAGCAGTGGATGAATAGCTAAGTCCATCAACTTTAATACAAGGACAAAGGTTCAAGAATGGGTTTTGATATTTTATATCTACATATTAGATAAAAATGTGTACATCTTAACAAGTCGGCCTGTCAGGCATGATGGGTTTTACAGAAGGCCTGGGCCTGGCCTCTTAAAGCAATTAGGCCTCTAAATAAGCCTGAACTTGATAATTATATTTTTCAAATAGGTCAAGCCAAATGCAGGCCAGGCCATAGGCCCCTGACAAGCCGCCTAACCTATTTCCACCCCTAATTTCGGTGCTTCTTTCTCTGAGAACCATTAAGTACCTCACCAGCCTCACCATTGGCATCTACCGCCACACATGCTGCAGCGTGCAGACACCTTTTGGCTTGTCTTTCATGCGCCAACACGTGCATCCTTCTCCAGTGTCAGCACATTTCTAACCTTCCTTTGGCCCATCAACTTCCAGCCAGCAGTTTTTTACTTTCATTAGAGTCTATTTTATCCTTTGACTCCATTTGTAGCAAGCATAGAGTATAGTAAACTTTTGCTTGAGGGGGAGAGTTAAGAACAATCAATGGTTGTTGGTGTTTTAGCACGTGCTTCATTTGTTTCATTGGAATCCTACAAGTATCTTAGGAAATAGTTTAGTATTAATTATATGTTCTTGAAACTAGGCATGCATTTATTCCTCTCTCCTCTTATATTTTACTCCAAATTCAATAGTTTCATCATAGTATTGATTTATTTTGATATTCTTAAATAATTTTACTTATATAGTTAACATATACAAGTTACGCATTTTATATATTGTTAAATAAATTATATTGTTAAATAACAATAAAATATATAAAGATATACAAAAACCCAATTCAACTACACAAACTTGAACCTGAGTCCCTTACTAGTCCCTGGACCGGTCCAGTTTTGAAAAGACTGGGTTTACCTTTGTCGTCTTCTGCTTCTTAACTTATATCCTCCTTTTGGAATCCTTACATACCTTTTAATTAAATCAACTCATACAACAAAAACAGAGTGATAATGTAAGATACCTGAAATCTGCATAGGTATGGAAAGCAATCTAACTGATCCTGAAGAAGTTCAGCATTGTCTAAGGGGTTCTCAGAAAGATCATCAGGTAATGCAGCCTGTAAAAACAGACAGAAGAAATTATATTTCTGACAGCTAACTGTTGTTTTAACTTATAGAGCCTGGAAGTAGGTAGCATTCAAACAAGTAAAACATGCATGGAAAATTGGAAATACCTGCACAGAGTTGAACCTTGATGTGATGAAACTCTCGGTAATCTTAGGAACAAACTCGTCCAGCAAGCTTGGTGCATCACCTTTCAAATATGGAACAGAAGACACCAATCTGGACCACAGCCCTAACAGGTAGTACACACTATTGCTGGCCCACTGACAAGAACGTTTCAACTTAATCAATGTTTCATATTACACTTGCAAATAACCTACCTTGAAATTTTGACAACTCAAGAAATATATCTTATTGATAATTCTCAGTGGTCCCATCCTAAATCTTGTTTTCAAAGGGGAAGTTGTGCCATTATGCTGAAATAATAAATAGCTTAAAAGGACAAAAGTATGTGATATTCAAGCCATAATACATCATGTCTCTTCTAAATTCTTCAAATGGAAACAATAATTAACCTGCCATGATTGCAAAGATTTGAGAGTGAATTCTGCAACCAAACGTATCCAGTCACTATAGCCTTCCACATTTACAAGCTCTGACAACTGCAACATTTATTTTATAAATTTAGCTAAAGAAAGAGTTCCAGCTTATAGGTGAAAGAAGGTAGTGACAGACCAAAAGATGTTCATATTGAATACATCATTAAATATACAAATATCTGCTATTCCTTCTAATTTTGTAAATTTAACAGAATCCAATTAGTAATCGGGCAGAAACATTCCGCTGGCAGTCCTTTAACTAGTTTTGGGAGGAGAAAATTACATTTGAGATTGACTTTCAAGTGCACAAATGCCAATCAGATTTAGATATCCGCAGAAGAAACATACAGTTGGCCGAGAAACAAAAAAGGACAACTGACAAACTAATAAAAAAGCCGTAAAGGGAAGGTTGAGACCAAGAGATTATTACCTTGTCCTAGCCCAAGTTACTAATTACAAAATAAAACATTTATGAAATATGTTTTCACATGTAAGGGGCGAAGTCTTTAAAACAGTGACAGAAAATTATAGAAAGCAGCAAGAAGTAGATTATTTATAGAAAACTAAGAAAATTGATACATTAGCTTTATTCATAATCCAAGTATTAATTATTCCTCCCTTAGTATGTTTCTACTTGATATACCAAATGCATTAAATTTAAATGGAAATTAAATCATATAACAATTAGAGTAAACAGCAGCAAAGTCATTATATAAATTAGTCTCAATTTGAGATTTTACTCTCTTAGTGTATGTATTAAAACTCCAAATACCACAAGTATATAAAATGCCAATTTATTATGCACACAGCACAGAGCCCTTCAATCTTCTAAGCAGGAGGATGTACCTAACCTTCACTACTGGTTTGTTTGGATTACAAGAAAAAGAAATTGAGAGGAAAGAAACGAGAAGAGAAAATTAAAAGAAAACTGTATTTTCTCTTCATATGTTTGGATGGAAAGAAAATGAGAGTTGCAGTAAAATAACATATATGTCGTTGTAATAATTTTTTTAATTATATTCAATTGTACTTATATGACAAGGGTATACTTGTCATTGAAGTATTTTTCTCTTCCCCTCTCCAATCTCCATGGTGATCCAAATGAGGGAAAAGTACAAAATCTCTTAGGGCCTGTTTGGTTTCAATTTCCAGTTTTCATTTTCAGTTTTCAGAATTTTGTGAAGGAAATACTGAAAACTGAAATTTGTAGAGCCTATTTAGTTTAAGTTTTCAGTTTTAATTTTCAATTTTTCAGTTTTCAAGATTTTGTGAAGGAAATACTGAAAACTGTAAATGAAAACTGAAAACTGAAATTTTAGTTTTCAGAATTTTCAGTATTTCCTTCACAAAATCTGGAAAACTGAAAACTAGAAATTCAAACCAAGCAGGCCCTTGGTTTTCTCTTCCTTGTTTTCTAGCATTCCAAATTCTTTTGATCCAAACACACACTACAAGAACCTCATGCCCCTGCCTGTACAGAGTGTAGCCAAAAATTTTGTTTCTTTATAGAAAGTGTGTTGTCACCAACAAGAAACAAAAATAGTACATAAGCCACCAGAGGAGAAAAACTAAGCAAAAGTCTACCTGATAATTCACTCTGAATCGACCAAGAAGACGACAAAATTCATGGTAGTTATCATGATCTGCAAGACCTGCTCTCCAGTACAAGGCCCACATTATAAATACATGGTTACCAAAAATAAGGGGAAAAACAACGAAATGAAATGAAGAATTAAAATAGTGCTTGATAACATATATCCAGAACTGTACATTATTTGTTATGTGTAATTTTTTCCTTCATAATTTTGTTTGCTTTGCTGAACCTAAAGGAATTTACTTGGGCTTGCCCCTTTTATTTCCACTTACGAATAGACTACAATCTGATCTTAAATTCAACTAATATGTTTCCCAACTAGCAGTTGATAAGAAATAATCACACATCAAACCCAATTTTACCCATGACCAAAAGCTGACCACAAAATCCCCCACATAGATATGACATAGGGCCAATATATGGACTATAATTTTAGGTTGAATACGAGCTTCTTCAAGACACCTGATGCAAAATCTTCCCAAATCACTTGAGATTATCCCATGCTAACTCCATCATTACCTCTTTACATCTTCTGATTTATGAACTATTCTTTTTTAGAAAGAAAAAATATACTCAAGCAATCCCATGTGCTGGGAAGTCACTTGTGTGCAGCTCATATTTTAAATGCTGCTAACTTGTTCTTTGCACTCGTTGTGAGGAGAAGGGCAAAGAAAATTCAATAGGAACTCTCATTTCCTACACAAGCAGGTAACTGATTGACTGGTTGAAGAACCAGAAAGACTGAACAACCTAAGGCAGAGATAAATTGCTTTGATGACAAATGCATGCATAAGAAGCAAGTGAACAAGTTTATTACAAGTACAAACAATATGGAGATATGCTTTTAATGCTACTCATAAGCAATATAGAACAAGAAATTATTGAACAAAAAAAGAGGAAAATGAGATATACTTTTTTCTTGAAAGTACAGAATGAAAGGTAATACATGCAGTTAGTCATTACAATACAAGCAAAATAGTGACAAGCCAACAACACCTTGCCCTGTTTGCAGGATTACTTTGGTTCCTGTCATTAAATGGGCCAAAAACTTAGATCGAGCAGCATCATTTGTAAACAAAGAACGTCTTACAGAAGCTAGTCGCACCAAGCACTCCAGTGCCTGGAAAGAAAAATGATTAACTCCTAAGAGAGAAGGTTCAAAAGTAGCAAGCTGATGAACCATCAATAAGAAATTTTCACAATTCAAAAAACAAAAAGATAATAATGAGTTAAGGCACACTTAATTTTGTCAACCTTCTAAAATCAATACAATTCAACAATCAAAAGAATTGCAATCTAATGGAAGTGTTAATGTCACATAGGAAAATATTCAAAAAAGAAAAAAACTTCCTGCAACATTTTTATTCCTCAATAGTGATACATTTAAGTACTCAACTCTTACACAATATGCAATATAATGAAAGAAAGAGGTACTGTTGGACGATCATCATTCTTCAACTTTTACCATATTTGTGTGTTTGGAGAATCTTCGGTGTTTGCTTTTCAAACTTCTGATCTAATTAATAAGGTTTTGGCAGCATGCCCTATGTGTTAGATTTTACTCCTTAAGCAGGCTTTCAGACAAAACTACTTTCTGGAACCCCTCTTGGCTCATGGTATCTTTGGGGAGTCCCCTTGTCGCACATGGCACGGGATGAACATGGACAGATTGACCATAATTCTTTGAAAGGGTAGAAGATTAAACAGAACAGGAAAACAAAATATAAAGCAAAAAAAGGAGCATCCAATCACATTAAAGCATGTAGAACTAATGGAAGGGAAAATGGTGTTTATTATTTCCGTAACAGATTATATAACTTTATTAGAAGAATACAGCCAGGGACTGTATCATTTATATCCCAAATAAACTTTAACCAAAACTATGGCATTAACATATATAGGGAGCAAGAGCATAACAAGTGAAATAAGGTCTTATTGTGAGAGTGATAAGAGCAAATCTTAACCATTAGATAATAGATCATTCAAGTATTTAGTCAACATTAAAAGATAAAGTCCAGTGACATCTTTATATGGTCATGCCACCTCCATTCTAATGTTGACCATCCATATAAGATTCAATAGTCAATATCAGCTCCTCGCTCCTCTCATAATAATATAGTGAAGAGAGGGTCTAAACCATTTGTAATATAAATAGCTGGGTAAGAAGTATGAGGTACAGGATTTCTCAAGAACTGAAAATGATTCTAATTCTTGTAGTTAATCAGTGTGAACATCAAGGCCCTGTTAAGAATAAAATCAAAGAAATAAATGCATACACAGACCTCCTTTGAAAGAGGAGGTTTTGTAATGGCATAGTAATCGAAAAATATTTGCAGCGTTGAAGAGTCCTCCAAAACTGGCTTCCAAGGAGATGGAATCTGCAAACCACCATGTTGAATGACAATAGATGAACCAACATAAAAGGAATTCATGTAGGACTTCAAAACATTAAATGCTAAAATTAAATTAAAACAACCATATACCTGAACCGTGCCAAACTCATCTGAACTTTCATCAACAGATGTCCCCACAAAATCAAATGATAAACATTTTAAAGAGAGAAAGCGCCAGCTCTTGCAATTGACTAATGACTGCAAATTATATATCTCAACTCTCAAAGTAATGAACACCAAAGTATACTGAACACCAAACTAAAGTGAGGTGAGGGACAAAAAATCAAGCATGAGTATAACCATCTTACCATCATTCTTCAGTTGACTCAATGAAGTCAAAGATATCTGAAATATTTGGAAAAGAGATTGGTCCCTAAAAGAGCAAGCTACCCTTCGATGATTTGTTGCAGGCAAACCAGCAATAGCCTAAGGCAGGATTCCAGATAGAGGAAAAGACTTAACCACGATAACAAAGGTACAAAAGCAATTTGGAAACAGTTTAGAACCCAAATTAGTTTTTTTTTTTAAAAAAAAGATCTAAAAACACCTCATATTATAAGAAAAACATAAGCTACCAATACTATTATTTCGAGTGCAAAAACCTGGCAGATTCAACAATGACCTCATGACTAATGCTTTAAACTCAATACGGACTATGTGCATATGAAAAACCATCAAAAGTACAACGGAAACAAAAAGTATTAGCTAAAAACACATGTGCCACTCCCTCAGCTCTAAGTCATTCAAACTGATACCATTACTTGGCTACCATAAGGAAAAGAAAAACACAATTTTAAATAAAAAAAATTCCTGCACCCCAGAAGTCCAAAGAGTTGGAAAGATATGCCCCAGAAGTTCAAAGAGCCGGAAAGACCATGGTTACAGGAATCTTAAGAACTTTTCCACAGTAAAATCCACAAAAATCAAGCAAACAGCCAAACAGATTATAGTTCCAATCTTCAAAGAGCCTTACACTCTTTTCAGATAAAAGTACTTCAAGTTATCATCAGTGAGAAATAAATCATTTTCAATATAATGAGGTACAAGAAGATTACAAAGTCTATGTATAAGATACCCTCTTTTAGACTCACAAAGAAGCGAGGAGAACAGTAAAATTAATATTTATACAGTTTCCTGATCCGATTAAGGTCGAGGAATCTTTGATTTGTTTGATCCACACAACTTCCAATAGAAACTTGAACAGAAAACCTCCAAATTATCATTCAATCCCCCTTGTTGCAGCCCATTTTCACATTATAGAAAATAATCAACTAACTCAGCCTCCAGATCAATGGATAGCCCCCATGAACAAACCCAAACAAGTGTACAAAGCAAGTGAATCACTTATTGATTCTTTCACTAAGCTGTACAGCACCAAATATGTTCAGAGAGCACAAGTTAAAGTCTAACCTGATTCATCTCAGAGATAAGCTGATTTAATATCTTCAAACCGATGGCATAATGACCTGGTGTTGCCTGGATAAAAGAGAAATTGTGAGCAAAATGTCCGGAAACATTGGTCTACGACAAGTTGGGATGATAGCCAGGGCAACAACTTCATATTGTAATTTGTAAATTGATCTCCCGCTAACCCAATTGTATAAAAAAAAAAAAAATGCAAAAATCGAAGCAGCTACTAATTGTAGGATGAATTGATCGCAAGATGAGGAAAAACAGCTTAAAATCAACGAAACAAGTACATGAGAAGGTGAAGAAATCATAAGAAGAATGCAGGATATGTACTTTGATCAAAATGAGACAAACCGTTTCAGTTCAAACTCACTGCTGGTGATAAAGGGAACAAACTCACTCGTATCACAAGAAGTAAAAAAACTGGTATAATTTCATTTTCTCTTCAACAACCTTAAGATGATGGGGATGTAATGCTACGCAGGCACACAGGGATGGATAAGGCTTCGATATAATAAAATAATTAGTGTCAATAATCGAATTGAATTGAATTGAATGAAGAGCATTGAAATCGTTACCTGAGTGAGGAAGTTCATGGATTCTTTGACGATATCCCGGAAGCGGTCATCGTCAAACCATCCAAATTTGGTGAGCCGGCACAAGAGCTGGATCAAGGAAGCGGTGACAAAGGGCTGCAACTCGGGCCCTCTGGTGGCAAGATAGTTGATGAGGTAGCTCCATATGTCAAGGCGGAGCTTGAGAGCGAGGCTGTGCTCAGTGACTTGTTTCAGGAGGCTGGAACTGGCGAGCATCAGGGCGTAGGGGGTCAGGGCATGGTCGAGAATGTACTGGCACTGGGAAATGTAATCGGTGTTCATGGAGAAGCACTTCAGAGTGTTCTCCGCATGAGCCCGCTCCACCGAGTCCTGTGAGTTGTACAGCCTCTCGCACAATGCCTCCAGCTGTGCCAACTCCATCGCAGCCTCCGATTAGGGTTGCGATTATTAGATTGCTCGCAGATGGCAATAACTAGGCGGCAGCGGCGGCGATGACGACGGCGGAGATGCGATGCCGCCGAACAGGAAGAGTAGGACTGTGTAGGAGGAGGAGGAAGAGGATACTAGCGGTGAGAGGAGAAGGAGGAGGTAAATGTGGTTTTCATTCATTCATATGGCTGCTTGGCTGGCATTGGCAAATCATCAATCGCAGAAGAAGAGAATGAGAGGAAATGGAGCTTCCGTGGCGAATTTCGTTTGCTTCGACGCGATCGATCCCTCTAGGTTTTCTCATCTAAATCGCTTTCTCGATTTCCTTTCTTTTCTTGGTTTTGAGGCTTTTTTGTCCGTTCACGTTCAGGGATCGCTACCCCTTATTTTCCAACTCCTTTATTTAACTTACTAATTTATTATGTAGCCTCTAAAATTATTTATCGATTTAAATTAATTTAATTACTTTATGAGTTTCATTTTGACATGGTGTATACTCGCTCCGATGCAAACGAAATGGTTCGGACCAGATTTGGAAACAAATTAATTATTTGATTCTCTTATTTCCTTTTCTTTCAATCTTTGCTCAAAATAGTTAATAACAAATATCATACAACATCTATAATTTATAATACTAATATTTTAGACTCATATAAAAAAAATTCAAGTGTCAAATTTAGGGTCCATAATTTTCATAACTTTAATCTATAATTATTTTTAAAAAAAAATCATAATCATAATTATTATATATCTTTAAAATATCATTGAAGATTATCAACATTTAATGAAATATCTCTTTTATCATTTAAATAATACATATGATGATCTATCTATTTTGAATGTCACCAAACTCTTAGCTACTAGATATATTGATGGTTAGTATAGGTAATTTTAATGGTATAATTTAAAATATTGGAGATTATATATGTATATATATTGGTTATCAATACTAATGATTTTCTTAGAATGTAATAGTCTTGGTATGAACTTATTGATATATTTCAATAAAAAAATTAATCTACAAAATATTTATAATTATGTTTTCAATTATGGGTTGCTAATTCAAAATTTGAATCAAGGTTGTAAAGAAAATTTTTGCCTTTATATACTATTATTGTATTAAATTTTTTTAGCTTGCATTTAATTAATTTGAATTTAGTTATACAATTTTATTGTCTCAATTTTGAATAGGATTTTATAGATGAATTTTGTGCTTTAATTGAATACAATTTTTTATGTGAGTGTTCTAATTGAATATTAATAAAGACCAAATTAAATATTTTTATTATTCATATCCTGAATTTCTTTTAAAAATAATGCATCATGTGATTTAACAAATGTCATCAAATTTGTTTTTTAATTTTAAGATCATATTAAATTTGATTGATGATCACATAAAAAAGAAATTTGATTAATGGGGTTTAATTTTATTTCAAATTTAAACTCAAATTAAATTGATATCTATTCTTATTCATTTTAAACACCACTTAACAACTTTATGAAAGAAATAAAAACCTAAATATATTTTAAATATATAAGTGATTTGTAAATCAAATCAAATTTTATTTTATTCAATTAATATGAATATTATATTTAATTTGTAAAAAATTTAATTTAAAGTAAATTAATTATCAATTTTAATTAATTAAATGATAATACAACACAATGATTAAAATAATTATGTTCAATAAATAAAATCAAATTAAGGTAATTTGATAAATTGAATTTATATTTTATACTCATCTAAATTTACTTTTATTTTATATTTCATTTATTTTTTTCAACTTTTTACAATATAAATTTATTAATTCAAACATCATGTTATTTACATTTTTAAGTTTTTGATATTTTAACATATAATTTAATATTTGATTTTTATAGTCAATGCTGATAAATTAATGTCAATGAAATCAATAAATTGTAATATTTTTTATTTATGGGATTAGTTTAATTATCTTTAAAAACTATGTAATAAATATATGATTCTATTTAAAAGAGATAGTGAAGTAAAAGACAATTAAATAGGAGAATATTGAATTAATTTAGAATGGACATTATCTACTTTAAATGAAAATAATTTTAATTTAGAGATTTTGATGTTATTACTCACTATTATGGTGTTTTTGCAATGTCAATGTTTTCATTTTTAAATGAACCAAATGATGTTTAAAATTTATTAAACTAAAAGTGATTATAACCAAAAAGTTTATAATTATTGTTATTATGATATGTTATTGATACTTCCATTTTATTTTTATAATTAATATTGACTAATTAATAAATTAATAATGAATAAATATCAATTTACCTATAAGGTGAAAAGCATTCAATTTTTTTAACATTAAAAGTTAAAAAAAAAACTTCAATTTTAGAATTTACCCTTTTTGAAATGATACTAATTATTTATTAAATTTTATGATACTCTTTTATATTTTATTTATTATTTAATTATTTAACTATTAACTTATTTTTAAATTAATTTATATATTCAATTTACAATAAGGTATATTTAATTAAATTGTTATTTCTTTTTTATAATGGCCAACAAATTTTTTTTTAATATCACCACATCGGTAACAGTAAACAACTAGTTTTATATAGTCAAATTTCCATATGCTAATTTGTTATTGTGGCACCAAATTTTACCAATGTTAGATTGTTGAACTCAGTTTAACCTTAGTTAGCCCAAAGGTTGGTTAAGGGTTTGACATGTTGAGACTGACAAAAATTGTATGAAACTAACAAAGCTCCAAGTTTGTAATTAAATATGTCGAAACCCATGAGAATAACTTAAAGCGAGACCTAACTGAAGGTTAATGACGATAAATTTTAATGGGGATCGACTAGTTGAAATGAATGTTTGTCATTTAATACATTGAAATTTTCTGAAGATTGTTGAAATTGACATGATGACCAAAAGAAGGCGTGTTCGTCGATTCGATTACTAGTAATTATCTTATTATTTTAGAAGCTTACAAAAGCATGACAAATGGGGCTGTTAAAAGAAAAGGGTGAGTGACACAAAGAACCTCAAACAAGTAGACAACATATAAGGGTACCAGAGACAAGTATCAAGATCTTAAGAGTCTTATATATAATCCTGGGTTTGTACAATTGCAAAGGGTTAGAATTTCTACTAACACATCACTCTCAAACGTCACCAATGACAAAACCCATGTCACTAAGTATTGTTTTAAGCCCATTTTCTTGCTTTCTTAGGATTAGGGTTTACTTCAAGTTCTTTACATTTCATATACTTTATTTACAATCTGTCAATCAAGCATATATATTATTTAAATTCTTATTCTTTAATCTAACACAATCACAACACACAAATCACTTTGCACTACACGCATTTATCCTCATTCCATAAAAATAGTTTGACACTTGATTCTTTGTGTGGAACCCAAGAATAGTAGTTTTTTGCTCCCCAAATGAAGATCTTGAAAAATAAATGCTAATATCCAAACTTCTTAGTTTGTCAATAGACACCTAGTTTAAAGTAATTTGGCCTCCTGCATAAAGAAATTATCAATTATTTATTGTTGACATAGAAGTGTCAAATTTTGCAATAATCGGTTATTTTAGTATACAAAGCTTACTAGAACATAATACTCAAAAAACACAATTATAACATCATAACATTTTAAACTTAAAGTTCAAAGATATCACAACCTAATACCTAAAAGAATAATTCTATAACACAAAGTTCCAAATTCAAAACATTAAATAACACAATTTATATTACATGTCTATAAAGCCTTTAAAATTGGTTGGATCAAGTTTAAGTTGAAGGATACAAATCCAATAATTGAACATATATGTGATTATTTATTAATCCAAACCAATTGACACAATAACTTGATTCAAACAAACCAATTTAATTGGATCGTTTTTGAATTCATTTGATCTGAATATAGCGCCTTAAGATAAACATCAATGTTATCTTGTTTTCTATTTCTACTATCTTCTAAATGAACACATTTTTTTTTTTCTAGTGGATTGATAGGGAGAATCCTGGTTAGATTATAGCAATATGTGTGTATGGTTTGGCAAGATAGATTGATATGAAGAATTAATGATTGATATGCGTTAAGACAAACTATTGTTATGTGTCTTTTTCTTCGATTCATGAATAAGAATAGGAAAAACTAGATTAATATATTTATTTATTTTGGCCTACTCTCAATCATTTTTCTCATTTTGAGTGACATGTATTTCCATGGTGCTCATTTTTCTAATTGTGAAGCATAGCCAAGCTATCCAACTCACATTAGGCCTAGTTCCCAACTCATTATAGTCCTTGAAATTACCAACATGAGTCATTATAGTCCTTGAATAGTGAAACAAGTTAAATATGTCCTTAGTTTACAAATGTAAATCATATTAGTCCCTTAGTCTAGTTTCTCAGTTAAATGATAAAAAATAACATTAAGTGACACATATTTCATCTAACGTGGTATGAAGGCTTAAATGTCTCATTTTTTTGTTAAAATTATACAAAATGGGTCATTTTACCATGTAAATGGCATGTAATGTGCCTAATGATTCACTTAACGTTACACATGAATATTTAACTACCAGAATGTTAGCATTTGAACTAGGAGAATAACGTGACTCACATATGTGAAATCAAGAACCAATTTAATTCATTTTAAATTTTACTAATTAAAATAATTCACAAATATAATTCCAAGTACCAAATGAGTATTAACAATTTTAAAAAGAATCATGATAGTAAAAAAAAAATTATTGACTTATTTTTCATGATGCCCATTAAAAAATGGATTTAAATTTATGTTCTTCTTAATTATCTTGATGCATCATGGTATTAAAAGAAATAGCTTTGTTTGGAAGGCATTTTAGTAAAAGAAATAAATTACTTAGCAATATTTTTGATACACCAAACATGGTAATGAAGATTGTGATAACTTTTTATGGAGTTATTTAGCTATAACTGATTGAAATTGCATTACTTATCTTTCATTTCCAAGTGAAACATTAAAAATAGGAAGAATTGACTCATATTTGTTTTAGAACTTTTGTTGAAAAATTCAATGCATAATCAAGACTATTGGGATGAATTGCATAATTCAAATTAAATTTTCATTGAATGATTTTTGGCGAAAATTGTAGAAGTTTTGGAGCTTGAAGAGAATTCAAGTTGAAGCCAAGAGGAGGGAAGCAAAGCATGAAGAAAAGGCCATTGAATTGAAGTTTTTCTTAGGGCGACCTGAATTCCTGGGTTGGCGTCCTGGGCGCTAACATTGTCAGCTTTGTGGTCATACAGAAACTGACAATTTGACGTCGCAACCTGTCACGGCCCAGGCCCATTTTTAGTAAATAATTCCCAATGGGCGTGGCAGAAGGAAGTTCGATTCCTCCTTTCAGGTTTGAGAGGAACCCTAGGTTTTGCAAGGAGCCAAACAGAAAGGATTCATCTTGAAGATTGAAGACCAGAGCTAGAGAGGATTGAAGCCCAATTTGTTCATCTCTTCCTTCTCTTATATCTTTAATATTCATTATGTCTCTTGAACTAGTTTGTGTTTTGTTCATTGTTATGGATAGCTAAATTTGTAACTGGGATCCTTGAATCCTCTATGGATCTTGGATGTTTGTAATGTTGTTTATTGAATGTTGATGATTTTGGTTTTGGTTACCCATTCTCTTCTTAATGCTCTTATATGTTTGACCACCATTCTAAGTTGATTTGGGGATTCTCTTGAACTAGACATAGGAATAGAGATATTGGACCTTGGTATGGGTAATGCTTGTTCTTTTACACTTAATTGGCTTAGGTGTGAGGATTAGTCAATGGGATGGAAACATACCCATTGACCTTGCATAGTAGATGTTTGATATTAGTTCTCAATGGGTTGATTTAACATAACTCACAAGGACACTTAATGTTTTAGGTGAAAGAGACATGGTTAATGAACCTAGACATAGGCGTTTAACTATAATGGCATGTAACAAAACCAATTCATTAATATTTAATTAAGTAATTTGCATATCCAAGTGAAGTAGAGGGTGAAAAAGGTCCCCTAGGCCTTTTAACCTTAGTTGTTTTCAACTTTAATTTGTGTTAGTGTTTTTAGTTACTTGCCTTTAAAATTTCTTCATAACTTCATTAACTCATTTTGCTAAAGCCTAAACACGGTAGTTTAATTCTTGATAGCATATTTATACCCAATACCTATGGAGACGATACTCTTAACTCACATTATACTACTTGACGACACTTGTGGTATACAGCTCTTGTGGCGCCATCAGATTGCCAATTAGATTTTGTCTATGTCCAACACTATATTATAATATTACTAGCAATTTAAAATATAATAATCTTTCTAAGTGCTAATCTATATTATCAATAATCTTGCAAGGTAATGTGCCAAATTCCACTTTACTTATTTAGAAGATTTAGAGAATAGGACTATTATTATGAAAGTAATATAGAATATTTAAAGTTATTAAATTCTGAAGCTTCACCTTAATTCCATCTCAATCTTGATGAGAAATATAATTAACTTTTGAGGGAATTATTACTCTGATTTCCTTTCCCTTCCTACACATTCAAACTTCCAAACAAGTAAATAAGTTATCTTATGAATCAATTCTTTCCTTCTTCATTATTTGTCATCATGAACTCACGATAATATAGTGAATAACTGAGTCATTATTTTTCCAGTGAATAATAGAGTCAATTTGTCACGATTCAACTTAGGCATGTGAGGGACATGTGAGAAGTTTCATTTCCCATGTAAGTCTCGTGGCTGGACTTCTATATGCGAGTAAATCATAATTTTTTTTAAATCATAAAACATTTTCTACATACAAATCACTTGCCTTTAAAACATATAGTCATGATTTTCCAAACTAAAGTCTCATATTATGTTTTCTAAAGTCTGAATTCATGGTGTCAACAAATATAAAGAGAGTCTATCTATCATATATAAAACCTCTATAAGTAGTAAAATTATATAATACAGTTCGGCATGACATCATATATGCAAAACATAAATCATGCACTATAGTCGAAATTACTCCTCATCTACATTGGAGCACCCTACTTTATACACAAGGGCTTCACCCATGTGAAGATTATAGCTGATACTCTAATGTTGCTCCGGGGAGAAAGGTTAGAAAAATCCTAGGGCTCTCTATTTGTAAAAATGAAATGAAACTGAGGGGTGAGTTTTGTGACTAAAACTTAGTGAGTGATTCTCATCTCATCCATGCGTGGGACAAGAAAAGGGAAACGTATAAATACTAATAATGCAACATTTACAAATCATTTATGTTTATTTTACAAAATAATAATAAATTTACTGGAATAAAAAAATTATCTTTAATTTCACTTTGAATTACTAAAACAATAGACTATCTATCACCGATAAGTGAGTGCCTAGTTCCTCGTGAACAAAAGGCCCTAAACTGATATTTAATGGTTCCTTATGAACCATGTCCCTCATGATGATTTATTATGTGAATAGATTATCCCTCGTGGGCCTTTGTACCAAGGTTAACAATTTAGCTATTGTTAACTTGTAGCTTTGTTCCTCTTAGTAATTTCATATCTAAAACATCCTGAAATTTTTAAACCTTCAGAGAGCTTGAATCTCTCTAACTCTTATAGCTGACCTTAGTATAATTATGGTTTTGAAATCCTGACTAAGGGGCCACCATTTGTAGACATTGTGGTCTCAATTAATAGAGTATGTAGCGTCAACTATCTTGAGTCATGTGAGGATTCATGTCTAAAATTCTTTTATGTCTTGGTTCTAAATCAACTTTCGATAATATACTTACCGAAGTTCGAAAACTCTAAAATCATGCTAACTTTTTTGATAATCATCAAGTTTTCCAACAACTATAGATAAAATTCTTCTAACATAGAAATCACTTAAATAGTCATATATTTTTAGTAATTCAGTTATAACCAGCTCTACATAAAATCATTTCAGCAACAATGGTCCCATGCATTTTCTCAAAACACAATTTATGCTATTTCAAAACAGTTTCATAACAATAGAAATTTTAACTGTTTTCAAAATAAACTCTAAAATCATATTTTAATTCATATTTTGATGAAAATAACTATAATAACTAACATATAGGTCACAAATTGAACCCACTCACCTGGAGTGTGGAAGATGCAGGAATAGTATCAACTGGATTCTGGGAAAAGGAATGACACCGTACTCTGCCATGGAGTCAATATAACTCTAAATCAACCTCTAAAACCTCTAAAACCTCTAAATAACTCAAATCTATACCCAACATACTAAAAGACCCTCATCTCTTGAACCATACGAGGAACCATCAAAATCACCCTAATAACAAGAAGGAAATGGAGAAAATAAGCAAAACCAGACAACAACATATCTTAAAACCTTAAGAATGAAAGATTGAAGTTAGAATTGGGAAAAATGGAAGGAAATGGAGTTTGGAGGGTGAAGAGAGGATGGGGACAAAGTTTCTAGTGTTTTAGGGGTAAAGGGTCATGTTTGTTGGTTTGAAACAAAATGGGGTTTTTATCTAATTTTTGATCGTTGCTTGAGGGCTCTAGAGAGCATAAAATCTCCATGTAGTGCTCTCCAAATAGTTTTTCTCTCAACTTTGAACTATAATTCAAGTTTTGTTATGTATTGGGCTTAGTTCTCTTAATACTCACTTATTTACAAAGTTAATGTCCTCATTTATTTCCTACATTAACTTTAAAATATAAATGTAAATAGAGAAATACCAATTTGGATTTAAATAAAATATCATAAAAATCAAAATCTCAACAATTCATAATTCAAATTTTGGGTTTTAGTTTAAATTGAAAATTTTTAAGATTTTATAAATTTGTAGTTAAAAGGGAAATGTTTAAAAGTTTTATAAAATTAATTTAAAATCGTTCTTTAACTTGTTTTCCTCTTAGGAACAATTACTAGGATTTTTGATTCAAAAAATATGGTTCTATCATATAGCCTTCCAAGGATGTGTAGGATAGACTTAGTGAAATTCAAACAGAACAACAATAAGGATAAATAGCACCCTTTTTAGTTCAAAAGAATTTTTAACCTTTTTATTTAAAACTAGGGTATTATACAATTATAATTATTAAACAACATAAAATTAGATGATAGAAAAAAAGCTTTTTACACTATATTAAATTAAATCTTTTATTTATTATTTATGAGTTTAATTTTAATATACTTATGTGTAATCTAACTATAATATTTATATAATAATACATAATTAAATAATGATAAAATATAACTTATTTTATATTGAAAATATATTAATATCAAATATTTTTGTTATAGTAATTTATTTATTAAATATAATTAAATTTTTTTATTAATGCATGAACAATAAAAATGGGATTCACGTTGTCATTTAATTAATGTCTCTTATTCACATGATCTTTTAAGCAATAAATTTGAATGTTCAACTACGTTTGTTAATGTTGTAATACATTATCAGATAATTGTGTAAAAATATTTCATACTATTAATGTATCAAATTTTATCTTTTATTTTTCTAGCAAATTGCATTTACCTCATTTGAGATTTGATAAAATTCATTACAACTCTTTTATTTATAAAATTTATTTAAATTTTTTTGAGTTTATAAAATTATTACACTAATATTTTTTCCATTGTATGATACACAATACCTTCATAGAATGTTAGTGTCTCCTGCAAAAATAAAGTAGAGTTAACATCAAATTTTTCAAATCGGGAGGTAAGTGTAATTTTTTATCTTTATTTTTATTTATTTTTTGTATGTGTCCTTATTTTAGTGCAGTCTTTCTAACCTTTTTTTTAGGGGTCTTTTTAAGCTCTCATAAAAAGGCATTTGGGATTTGATACATATTATTGGGTAATATTATTTTGACAACTTGTGAAATATCTTGTCAAATACACTTATATATATTATTAAATTGGATGTGAATTCAATTAATTTAATTTTTCAAATTGATTCAATAATAAATATAAATGTATTGATTCGATGTTGTGACTCGAAATAACGTTTCTCCATCCATTCGGGCCAGAAAAACAGGGCCAGTGTGCCCGTAGAGCGAGGCCCAGCGAAAGCCTTGCGAACCCTAGAATACCTTCTTCTTGTTCTTCAAGTTCGCCTTAGCGGTGCGTGCCGTCCTCTCAGTTGAAGCTCCATCCGCATCTCAATTTGCTGGGGGACCTATCTCTCCCTCTCTCTCGGCAATGGTACGCATTGTGTCTGGCTCTGCCGTATTCGAATTTGTTTCCATCTGCGTTAATCTGCAGCATGCATACTCTTTCATTTTAGATAGATTTTAGAGCATGTTAAGCTTTGCTCCTCACGGACTCTGTGTGTGTGTGTGTGTGTGATAGATTATATATAATATGAGAGAGCCTCCAGTATTTTTCTTTTTCTTTTTTCCTTTTAAGGGCTGTTTATGTTATGGTATGGGGGTTTCAGTAACTAGCAAAGGCATATACGATTATTCGTATATTCTTAAAGAGCTCTGACAACATTTTTTCATCGTTAATTAGGCATACGTTAAGGCTCAGAAATCAAAGGCCTATTTCAAGAGATATCAAGTAAGTTTAAGAGAAGAGGTACTATTGCCATGCTTGTTTCTTCTGTATCATATTCTCGCCCCACTATGCTCACTTTATTCACTGGAAATTCTGCAGAGGGTAAAACTGATTACCGTGCGAGGATTCGGTTGATTAATCAGGACAAGAACAAGTACAACACTCCTAAATACCGTTTCGTGGTTCGATTTGTATCCTATCGTTGGTCCATTGTTTAATTTTCAACTTAAGCTTGCGTTTCTATGCTTTACATGTATGTACTGATCTTACTTGTTGATTGTTAAGCTGCATGGGCACGAAGTTTGAATGGAATCATTTCATTTAGTAATTTAAAGTCAATATCTTTTTGCCATTGTTTATCCCTTTGAGTGGAAACCTTAGCCTCAAATTTTAGACCAACAAGGATATCATTGCTCAAATAGTGTCTGCTAGCATTGCCGGTGATATTGTCCTTGCTGCAGCATATGCACATGAACTGCCACGCTATGGTCTTGAAGTTGGCCTTACAAACTATGCTGCGGGTACGTCCTTTATGAAATTCCTTTCTCTATCTCCCACTCTCTCCACCTGTGTTCTGTATGCGTGCAAACACTGTTTTTCGCTTGCAATTGAAAACTTCAAAATGTGAACAGCATACTGCACTGGACTCCTATTGGCTCGTCGGGTCCTTAAAATGCTTGAAATGGATGAGGAGTACGAGGGTAATGTAGAGGTATCTGTGGAAATTCTATACTCTCTCTCTTTCTAGATAAATTACTTTGGAAAATCGAGGAATCTCAGCCCAGACCTACTGACTTGTACATGCATGATTTGATATTGGTTTTAATTTTATCACCCATGGCACTTGTTGGGCTGTGTAGCAGTTCTCAATTTCTTATCTATCTGTCTCATTCAATGCATGTTAATTCAATTCCGTTCATATGACTACTTTTTGCCAGGCTGGGTAGGATTTTTCGGTTGAACCTGCAGAGCCAGGAGGCCATTCGAGCTCTCCTTGACGTTGGTCTTATTAGGACCACAACTGGCAATCGTGTCTTTGGTGCCCTTAAGGTACTAAATTTTACACACAAGGATAATCATTGCCTGTTTTTACTTGTGAGAGATGCTGAAAAGTTTTAATGAATTACAGGGAGCTTTGGATGGGGGTCTGGATATTCCTCACAGTGATAAACGGTTTGCTGGTTTTGACAAGAGAAGAAAGAACTTGATCCTGAGGTTCACCGCAAATATATCTTTGGTGGACATGTTGCTGCTTATATGAAGGTATGGACAAAGACAAAGCTTTTTTTGTGCCTTTCAATGGGAAAATTTTAGTTCATTTTATTATAATAAGTTTTCAAAAATCTTGGGACAACTTTTTAATGTTATTTGTAGACCTTGATGGAAGATGAACCAGAGAAATACCAGTCACACTTCAGTGAATATATCAAAGCTGGACTAGAGGCGGATGGACTCGAGAGCTGTACAAAAAGGTACATGCAGCCATTCGTGCAGATCCCACCTTTAAGAAGCCTGAGAAGCAGCCACCAAAGGAACACAAAAGGTAAGTGATTATGATGTTTGTAACTCTTTGACTCTAGAAAAATTGTGTGGTGTACATACTTATTTATCACCTATTTGATGGTTAGCGTATTGGCTAACCTGTTCTTAAATGGGGCAGTATTTTAGCCATCCTTCTATGTTTACCTGATAATCTTTTTATATGATTTTGCTTGACATGATAACATTTAGTTTCACTTTCACCTCATTGATTACACTGCTTTCTTTCGAGCAGGTACAATCTAAAGAAGCTCACCTATGAGGAGAGGAAGGCGAAGTTGATTGCACGCTTGCAGGCTCTTAACTCTGCTGCTGGAGCTCCTGAAGATGATGATGAGGACAATGACCAGTGAAAGGGCATAGAGGATTGGAGTTTTAGTGCTGCATATCTAATGTTTCTCCAAAATACATTTTTTGTGAAAGTTTCGTTGCTTGTACGGTTTATTTCTTTTTTTTTTTTGGACGGGTTGTACGGTTTATTTCTTGGTTCCAAATTTTGTATACCTTTTTTTGGCTTAGTCTGGTTTGATGTGTTTTGTTTTATTTTTTCAGGTTCAGACAAGAAAAGTTTTCGTTGCCATAATAATTGCACCGACAACTTTTCCATTACCTTCTACCGTATTATTGAATGGGTTTTGCAAATCAATGTCTTAATGACATTTTTTAAGGATACTAAAAGTGAAAAGTTGTGAAACCTTTTTTTGTGTACTCTACACTTTGAGACATTAAATCTCACCAGATAAATAAACCCTCAAATATTTGGTTTTTTGGTTTCTTTACAAGTGTGCAAGGGTATTCATGAGCAAAATTCTTATTGAATTAAAGAATAATGGTGGAAGTTATTATTTTATGGTGGTTGTTCACATACAGTTGGTCAACGCAGTTTGGCCAGCAGCAACCGATAAAAAATCAACACTTGGACAGTTGTCCAATTAATTTTAAAATGAAAAAAAAGAAAATTACTAACTTATCCATTGTCCACTTGTCCATCCCTACCAACTCCTCCTTCCTCCCGTCAGGTCTTTCTCAATCTTCTCCTTTTCATGAATAAAACCCTCCTTTCTATTCCTCTTATGTCCAGAAAAAACACAAGGAAAATTAATAAAAATGAAAAATTAGAGCTCAGATAAATAAAATAAAGAAAACAACATTCTAACTATTATTGCCATTGCTAAAGCTTTAACTCATTTTTCTCAACCCTTTAAACAGATCTATGAAGACCTTCATGCGTGGTGAAAATGAGGCTAGGTCAAAGGGACTTGGACTCATCACTCGAAGGCACCAACAAGATAGCAAGAGGTAACAACAATGGAAAATCCCATCCCTTTCACCTACCCATTGTGTGAACTATCAAAATTATTTCTTTTGGGGATTAAACTCAATGAAACGGTAAAATATCATATACATCATTTCTTGATTGCTGAAAGTTGTTGCATTTCTTTGTGTTTTCTTTTCTATTTTGTGTTTTTTTTAATTTTTCTTTTTTTTTTTTATGCTTTTTGTTCAGGAACAACGTAGGATGTGTGTGTGTGAGGTGGTACTAAACAACTAAAGAGTCCAGTGGTGGAAGAAGACAATTACATGGGGTAAAAGAGTTGTTCTTGTTCGATTTTTATTACATTCAAAGTGCTCTCACCAATAAAGAGAACTCTCCAACAAGGATTGATAAAGGAGATAAACAACGAAGAGAGAGATAGAGACTGGACGACACAGAGGATTGGTAGGAAGGACAAATAATGGAGAAAGGACAAATTAGTAATTTGATTTTTTCTATTTTAAAATTAATTGGACAACTATCCAGATGTAGATTTTTTATTGGTTGCTGATGGCAACTGCATGATCCATTGACGACCAACTATAGGTGAGCAATCACCTTATTTATTACCTTGATTGAAAAAGAAATGGGTAAATGATATTTATTCTTAGAATTTGTGAAAATGCGCTAAGCCTACAGTTGTCCAACCTATCCTCACATTTCTTTGTTTGTCAAATTTTAAGTATTTATATTACACTTATACCCTTCACTAATAGAATATTATTAGTAAACTTAATAGAATAATATTTTGTGATATTAACTGTTTCTAATTAATAAAATTATAAAAATATTCACAATTAACGAAGATAGTGGGTAAAGATATTTTTGTAAATTTATTGATTAGGAATAGTTAATGTTATAAAAATATCATTCTATTAAATTTATTGAGTACTTTGTTCGCGAAAAGTGTGAGTATAATATAAATCCTTAAAATTTGACAAATAGAAGGAGTGTAAATGTAGGTTGGATAATTGAGAGATGTGAGTTGTATTTATACAAATCTCAAAGGAAGTGTATATTTATAAAAAAAAATTCAATATTACAATTTAGAGAGACTGAAAAAGGGTTAAAATAAAACTGGTCGTATTAGTGTGTCTTTTGAGTTTATTTATTTATTTTTGGTCAACGGTTTCGATTGGTTTGAAAGTCGAACTTTAGCATAAACCAAGATGAGAACCCAAAATGTAACGGTCCCTACTTGTGTTATCAATAGATTGAATTAATTGTTGTCTGTGAACAAATTTACGGCCACCCGCGGAGAAGCCGGCTGAACTTTCATCATTTCATTCGTGCGAAGTGGCAATGAGTTTGGAGAAATTCCAAGTTAGATTCGGACATCTATTGAGTTTAATTTCTATGCTCTAGTTAAAATTTTCAGTATCAATACATAGAAATTAAACTCTATCTTATTATCCTTTGTGCCATTAACTTACAAAATATGAGAGAGATTCTTATTTTAAACGTGTAACTTAACCTTAAACATATGTAAAACTGTGTTAATGAAAATAAATATATCTTAACATAATTCACACAAATTGTCCCATGTTAAAAGATTGTTTGCATATTTAAAATAATAATTTCTCTATAAACACGTATCACATAGGATACAACATTCAAAATATAGTTAAAATAAAAATTCACAATAATTTTTGTGAAAAAATAATAACTTATATAAACGAGGTTATACGTATTCGATTTTTCTATTAGCCTTTTTTGGTACTTTTGAAGTTATAATTGTTAGTTATATGCCCTAGAGCTAATAAATATATGTATCAATAATTCCTTTTTATGAGAGTTGGTTATTCTTTTATTCATATTTTATATTTATTAGAATAAGTTCATAAGATACATGTTAGATACTTCATTCTAAGAGTTGAGAATATGAGTGACGTTCTAGTACAATATCTTTAAAATAGTTCACGATTATAGGAATTATAACTGGACGTTATTATTTTGGAAGATTGTCACCTCTATATTATTCCATGATTAATATGAGATACTAATAAAGATGGAATAGTGAGTCCCATACTATACAACATTAGATGTCAAAACGATATGTGGACACTTATAGGATAAGTGAGTTGAACGTGACATAGATAAAGTTCACATGGTAATTTTACTAATGTCAATGAAACATTATGGATCATATTGGTGCATATAATTTAAGCCAGATGACACGGTTCTCTTGCACATAGCTAACTATAGTTTGCAACTCTTCAGTATACTCATGCCATGCATTAGTATTAAGCAATTTGTGGCTATAGATGGTTATGTATGAGGATAGGTGACCAGTCAAGATGAATTTATTACCTCATGTAAATGAGGATAGGTCCTATGAATAGGGGGTTGTTCTTGATCATGAAATCCTTGGCCAAGGTACTTGGACTTAAACAAAAGAGTTTATAGTTCATGTCATATGATCAAAGAATGAAAAAACTCAAGAGAATCCATATGATCTAAGTTATAGGGTTTGATATTATCCATGACCCTGTGAATTAGGATCCTATAATGAAAGGATTTGAGCGCATGGCAAATATGATTATTGGTTCACTAGAATGTTCTAATTGATACATTCGTACATATTGGGTGGTGATGGCATGTTGTGCTAAGTGTTACCTATGACTTATGAGAACCAAGGGTATTTGGGAATTGTACTTTAAGTTTGAAAATGAGTTTCTGATAAGATCTAAGGTTTGATTCTATGATCTCATTACCAATTAGTGATGAACCTAATTAGTCACACACAATAGAACATGTATATGCCAAGAACAAATTAATTCTAATTAATGTAGTTAATTAGAAATTAATTCGAATTTGACTTGCAATTGGATTGCAAGGTTGCTAACACATCAGGAAGTCAAATTCAACATGGTGGTAAATCCTCAAAAAATAAAAGGTTTTATATGGAAAGTCTATATTTTAAAAACCTATGTCAGAGGCTTTTTGGTCTTTTTGAGTTTGGGTTAATATAAGATATCAAATGACTTATATGTTAGATTATGTTATTTTGGTAAACACCAAAATTACATAAGTCTATTTAAAACAAGAATTGTTTAAAAAATAAATTAATTCAAATTTTAAATAAGTTATTTTTTTTATTGGGAATCAATTAAGAATTGATATGTGACATAAATGTCATGCCCACTTATAAAATAAAAAAAATCTCTCCAACCCTAAAAGAAAAGAATCTAACGCATTAAGAAGAGAGAATGGCTAATGGTTTTAAAAGGAGGGAGAAACTTTTGAGAAGACAAAACTTCTCCATTATGAGAAAACTATTCTCAGACTCCATACTAGTCTAGGTCCCAAGGGCAATAAGAATGGGACTCGGACAAAGAGGAGTTTCTTGGCATATCATGTTCATGTGGACAAGTTAAAGGTCGTATGGTTGTATGGCTAATGTTAATGAGACAACAACTTCTGTCTTCAAACTTCAACCAGAGGTACATGTCATATTTATTCATTCTTGTTTTAAGCATTTATGTTATCTAAATGACACAAGATGATACTAACCTCATGAAATATGATTTCTTTGATAGTGTTTTCTATCCTATATGAACGGTTCATGTGATGGAAAATTTTTATTCACTACTATTTTATTTTTCTCTTACGTTAATCTAATGTTTTCCAACAATAATGATCATAATAAAGTTTAAATTGAGAACTTCATACATACTACCTAAATCTTTCCCTACCAATTCTAGTTGCTTAACCTTCCTAACAGTCTAACACACCTATAAAAAAATTAAAACTAAAATTTTTTATAATCAATATTTAATTAGTTTAAAAATAGTTTAAATGCTAAGAAATTAAAATAATTCAATTAAATTCCCTTCAATTTTTAAATTTTTTGTTTAGATAGATAATTACATTTTTATTTGTAAAATACTTTGTTTAGGGGAGGTAATTACATTACCTTGATTTTAACATATTTTATTTGAAAAACATAATGTATTTTTTTAAAATAAATTTTTTATTAATAATTAAAATTCAACATATCTAAAATCAATTATAATGAGTTTATATTTCATAAATTATCTTAAATTTCATTCACAAAATATTTTAAATTTGAATTATAAAATTTAATTGTTATATAAATAAAATGGAATGATACATAAATATAATATTATGTAATAAAAATTGAATATTAAAAAATTAAAAATGCAACAAAATGAAATAAAAATAATATTAAATAAAAATCTCATAAATATAAAGAAATTGTAATAGAATATAATAAAAGTGATACTTACAAACATGAGAAAAACGTATACTTGTATGTATAGAGATTTCTAAAATTCTCTATAGTGGAAATTAAAATTCTCTATTTTAGGTGGATAAAATTCCTCTTTAAAATCTTTGAATTTTGTAATTCCTTATAAGTGGATATCCAAACAAGATATTTTATCATAATAAATTTTAAATCCTTTCAAAAATTATATTTCCTATAATTACTTCATCAAACGCACACTTAGATTATGTAAGAAACCCATGAGGCCATAACGGTTGGACACAGAGATATTTGAGTGAGAAGAATTGTAAAGTGAAAAAGTAAAGAATTAATTATTATTAGATTATTTAGTGGCACTCATATATAATGAAAGTTATTAATTCAATAATGATTAATTAATCACTTTCTTATTCTTATTTATATACTTTCTCATTTTAAAGGAACCAAGTTATAGAGGGTTATGGAATATTCCTGCATTCACACCATACAATGGAGATTGGCAACTATTCTGGGTTATATGCCATTTTCAAAATTGGAAGATATAATTGTAAAATCACTTCGTTAAGGTGACCAAAATATTTCACATACATTTTCCTTGACCCAGCCCTTTATGTGCCATGCGGCGTTAATTAAGGTCTCCAATTTTCCTTTCCGTCAAACGATACTCGATTTATTTCAATTTTCGATATGCGTAGATGTATTATATGAGGTATAGTTGTTTCTAGAAGTTTGAAGGTATTACTTTTATTGATTTCCTTGATGAATAACAATATAGACCAGCTTTCGTTTATCAGAAAGTTTATAAACAACAAAAAAATAATATACCTTTTTTCAATTAAAGAGCATATATAAATGAGATAAAACGTTTATTTATAAAAAAAATGAACTGCAAACTAGTATTCTCATGATGGACACTGTCCTGAAATTAGAGGTTAAAACCGATAACCACACAATTTTTATACTACAGTCCCAGTGAGTCCTTTCTTTTATAACTTTTTCTCTGAAATAAAATCCCTCCTAACATATTTATTGGCATGAAAATTTATATTTTTTAATTAATTTCCTTAAGACGACTCAATGTTAAAAATCATATATATACTTTTCTATGATATTCTAATAAAATTGTTTTCAAAGGCAAAACTCGTTTTGTGTATGAATCATTGACATTAACCAAGTTCTGACTATAAAAAATAAAATAAAATAAAAAGGCGCGGTTTATGTGGTTGCCGCCAGTGACCACCTAGAAAACTATAAATTTGACAAAAATTAGTTAAGAGTTGAGAAACTTTATTTTATCCCCTTTAATTACAGGCAACGTTCACTTTAGTATATAAAGTACTAAAATATATAACGTGATCAGTAAATTTTTCTAAATATGTATTTTAGTTCATCGGCCAATTTTTTTCAGTTATTAGCAAAAATAATACATGTTTAAAATGTATATATAAAATAAACATGTCATTTTTTTTATTAAAATACACTTCTCAAAATTCTTAGATGTAAAATATATTTATTTTCTACTAAGAATTGATAAAAATTTAAAGGATTAAAATGTACATTCAGATAAGTTCAAGGATTACATTGCACTTTTTTAAGTTTAAAAATCAAAATACATGTGACCTATAATTGAGGGGATAATGAAGTTTTTCCTTAAGAGTTTGCTTTTCTTTACAATATATACTATCAATTAATAGAAATTCACTAATGACTATAATAGTAAGTAATTATTTTATATAATTAGTTATTTGATGAAATTCTATTGGTTGATAGAGCAAAATTATTTTGTATTATCAATGCATAAATCACCAAAAATATACTATTACTGTATAAAAATTAAATTTATTATTTGATATCACTTAAACAAATAAAAGAAGAAGTAAAAAATATGAAATGAAATTATTCAATATTCAATAACATAAAAAAATTAATATTTGTGAAATGATCGGTGTTTAAACAATTTGTTTTACAGGAATTATTGTGATTATTAAAATTAAAATTTAATTTTGATATACTGTCATAACTAAAAAAAATTATACAAACATCTAACTATGTATTATTACATAAATAAAATTATTTGTCTCAATCATCCACTAACTTTAAAATGTTAAACATGTGATTAAATGAAAATATAATACCTTTTTATATTGATAATAATAAAAATTACTCTCATAATATAATATAAAGTATTTATCAATTAAAAAATCAATAATCATGTTACATCACTTTATCAATTAAACTAGGTCAAACTTTCTTATTATCTGACATGACGAGTAACATTCGTTCTTTTTCTTTCTTTAACAAGGTTAGGCTGCCGATAAATTAAAACGTTCGTATAAGATATTTGGGGGCCCTGGGCATCAGCATCTAGAAGGGAAGACCTTAGAAAATATTCAAAGGGTTGAGACAGTGACAGAGAAATCAATTAGTACATTGGAGCTCTGCTCCGCGTTGGTCAACCCAACCGGTCTCCAAAAGTTGCAGTGCCCCGCCGCACACTTTCATTCATTCATTCACAATTTCGCATGCTCAGCTCCTCCCCCTCTATAAAATAAGTATATATATATATATATATACACATCATTTCTCATTCCTCATTCCTCATTCATTGCTTCTGCTGCTGCTACAAGAATACAACTGAAATCAAAATATACCATTTCCTTCATTCATTCCATTCCTGTTGGTACTTTCCCTCCCTCCACTCTCATCTCATCGCTAGCTACCTCTTGTTTCTGTCTTCTTTATATTCATTTCAATTCCAAACCTATTTGACTTGCATCTTCACACGGTTCTGAGGCATTAGTTATTTAATTCGCATATATATATATAAATGAACAAAACTCAACATTTTTAATTATTTATGCAGCAGTTTTCATCATCTACTCAACAGACTCGTTCGTTGGTTGATATCACAAGAACAGATGGCCCCCAGCAATAGAGATAACCCGAATTGTGCAAATGCTTCCAATCCCTACCATCAATGCACCCAAGCATGCTCGCAGCCAAAGACCAGCAAGCAAACCAAGCCACTTGGAAATAAAAAGAGTTCAGGATAATTACTACTCTAAATCACTTCTTGTTTGCACCGCTTTATTTGAACACATGTTAGGAATTTAACTGATAAAGTCTTCAAAGTCATATATACTGTAGTATATTGGTACGAAATAGATGTTATATATATTGCCATACTCTTTGAGGCAGTGGGTGCGAGAAATTATAAACATTTTTTTTTCTTTTTAAGAGTTTGAATGAAGATATAAATTATAGTTAATCACTCAAGGGCATCGATGAATATCTACGTGATGACTTCCCTGATTCCCCGACAATAGAGCCATAGTATAACTGACCAATTGCTTCCGCGTGTCTTCCTTTTCGTTCTTGTTTTTCTTGTCGATGCTCTCATGCTCTCACCCTCTGCTGCTGGCATTTGTGATGTTTAATTTTAATCTCTATTAGTAATTCTTATATTAATTCTGCATTTGTTACATACTTAAGAGGTTAGAGCTCTACTTTAGAGTTTAGATTGTGGATGGCTTACAAATAAACATTTCATTGCAAACGTTACCCATTACTTATGACAATATGATTGTGAACTCCGTTAAGGTTATGGCCGAAGTGTAACTGATGGTGAGCTCGCAAAAAGAGTAAACGAAGAAAGACGAACGTACGCTGGATGCTCCAAAGCATCTAATCCTTACCATAAGTGTGATGACAATTGCCACAAGAGATCATTAGATTCAGGTTCCCCCTCTTTTTTTCATCTCTTTAATGATAAATCTACAATTCTGTATCAATTTCTTATTTGTATCTAAATTAAGTTTACCCGGTTGTACAGTTTGTAGTGAATTTCATTTTCAAGATTTCTTTTCATTTATATATGTGACGCAACCGATTTCCTCTAAAGCGCAGTATTATAATTTGTTTGAACAATGAGTCATCTCAACAGCAAACCTGAGAAAGTTGTTCATTAATTCCACCGCTGTACTGAATCTCAATGCTTCAATGCTTTCATTTAAACTATTATCTCATGTAAACCAACCTGCAGTTGGACTTTGTGGCTCTTGAGGGTGTTTCAAACTTAGATTGCCCTTATTATATCCCCTCCAACAAGTATGGGATTTATCTGGAACTTGCTGTTTGTTTTTGTTTCAATAACTGAAGAACAAGAGCCTCACGCTCTTAAGAAACAAGAGGAGCAACTAACCTGATTTTATACAAACACTAGGAGAGATGAAAAGAGAATAGCGAAACAGGACACCTTCCTGTACAACATAGCGTAGCAACTGATGCCTCTAATTATAGTATTTCATCACAGCTCCAAGCCGAGTCCCATCCTCTAAATGCAAATAAAAACTCCCACCTACCTGCTGTTGCCTGTGTGCTAGCTGCAGTAACTGGACATGTCTCCCACCCAACCATATTCCCCGGCCCTCCCGCTGTGTTGACAATTCCAAAACTTTTGATGCATAGCTATAACCTACCGCAACATGTTTGACTTCTGCTTGACAATTTTTCCATGTATACTGCTCGAGTTTCAGGATATATATATATATATATATATGCCCAAGACTCGAGGAGTGAAGAGTTGTTAAAAGTAGACTGGGTAGTTAAAGAGTGAAATGAAATGAATGAAGATTGAATTTATATTTGACTAAACATTTCACTGTCCTGCATCTATACATTTGTGTACTATATATCTGCGACATAAAACTTGTATTGTATACGGCTAACTGACTACACAAATATGAAGTCATTGTCCATGCGTATTAAATAACGGTGCCCTGGCCTATAGCATCAATTTCAACTCAAATGGTTGATAAATCTGCTAGTAAGTCTTTGCTGTTAATTAATAGGAATCTTGCCTTGAGTTGACAAGCAGATAGAGAATTAATAGAGAACTTTTACACACCATGACATGAATAGATATGTGACTGGAGTCCGTTCTAATTGCAGGTGCCACTCCTTTAAGGTTTGAAAGCAAAAAGAAACTAGCTTCTAAGCCAGAGCCCCCTTTTCGGGACAATGTGCCGGCCACAAAATCAGGGGCAATTTACCTATCTGATGCTTCGTCACCAACACCAAATGCTTCCGAGTCTGAGAAGAAAGAGGTGGAGCCGGACAGCTCTGATCACATTCATTTGGAGCCACATTCTGGGGAAATACAACATGTCCAAGATGTCAAGGTAGTGGCCTCTCTTCTTCTCTCATGCAATACTATAATTTAAACAACCCATTTAACAAATAATGATGATCCCTCCGTTGCGCTTCTTTGGCAGCCTGTCTCTCGCAAAGAGAAAGAGCAACTAAATGAAGAGGACAAGGTTGCTTCTCATGAAGTCATTCCCATCACCTATGTTGACGACACCGGAGACGGTGCTGGTGGATCGGCAGATTCTGGTTTCTCTGGCTTTCCTCAGAGTATTGAAGATAGCGATCACGGAGAGACCGAGTCCGTGATGTCCGAGTCCCGTACTATTCCAGTCGGAGGATACCATGTGAAAGAAAGTTTTGCTCCCATCCTGCGATCTATCCTTGACAAGTATGGGGACATAGGAGCAAGCTGTCATTTGGAATCAGTTGTGATGCGCTCCTATTACATCGAGTGTGTGTGCTTTGTGGTCCAAGAGTTACACTCCGCCTCAATTATGCATTTAAGTAGGCCCAAGTTAAAAGAATTGATGGATATTCTTAAGGATGTAGAATCGGCTCAACTGCGTGTCGCCTGGCTGCGAAGCGTACTTGATGAAATTGCTGAAAATATTGAGCTCATCCATGAGAACCAGGACGTGCAAGTGGCGAAGGCTAATTCTGAGCGTGAAGTGGACTCACTGAGGGAAGAGCTGGAATCACAACTGCAAACTTTGGCTCAGAAAGAACAAGAGGTTGCTGATATCAAGACACGAATCCCGAGATCAGAGATCGTTTGAGCGAGCTTGAGCTCAAATCTTCTGAACTTGACGAGAGCATGCTATCTGTCAAGTCCATGGTTGATAATTTGCATAGCAAATCCTTGATCGACGAACTATATATATTGTAATATAATAATATAACTGCATAGCAGATTCGTCTTTGATCCGCACACGCATTTGTTTGATTAAAATTAAAATTAATGCAAAGGAGAGTAGGTTACTAAATAAATGCAATGCATGCTGTATTATTTTCTGTTCTGATTATTGAATTCCATGAATGAATACGTTGGACAACAAATGCACCCTCTCTATTGAACTTGAACGATCCCTGATAATTTTCTAGTTCTCTGTATACGCAAGCATTGCATTGCATAATCGCCTGCTAATTTGATCCATCGGTTTCTTTTCTTGCTTTATTTTGAATGCAAAACCTATTCGCAAGCAGGATGGCACCCGTACGTAGTAAGTGACTAGATTAGGATTTACGAATATGCTAATCTATTTACCCATTTAAAAGCGGTGAGTAATTTTTTTCTTATTTTTGCCTTACTACACTGTTGAGAAGTTTTTGAATACGTCCCATGACTAAGTGCACTTTTGTGTCCTACTGCAATTCTTAATTGCATTCACAGCTATCTGAAATTTGAATTTTACTCTTCTAACCTGGGTTCTAAAAAAGCACAAACAATGACAACCTTTCGCGAGGACCCACTGAGCTATTGTTATGAGCCAATTTTCTTGAGTTACATTCCTCCCATACGATCACTTGAAGCATATTTTGAAGTTTCTTTAGTTAGAAGGAGCTCATACTTTGAACAATTAGTAGCATTAGCATAGAACAACATAGAATTAGAATCCTTTATATAAGATGACTGCAGCAGCACAGGTATTGTATGTTTATACTTTTTTTTTCTTTTTATTGTATGTTATTAAAAAAAGAGTAAAAGTGTGTGTTTAGCACTGTATCTGTAAAATTAGTTTTAGGTATAATTGATTCCGTTATAATTAATTTGATTAGAATTGTTTTTATAGTAAAACGATATGTGTTTGGTAATAATTACTCTAAAAGTAATTATGACGAGTTATTTTTACTTGTAATCCTTCAAAATCAAGCATCATTAAATCACGACAAAATCACTCTTTTCTCTTTTATGTATTATCCATTCTCTCTCAGGGATAAAATAAATATAAAATAATTAATAATTTATTGAAATATGAACATTAATTATATTTAAAAACAAAAACAAAAATAACTTATAGCTTAAAATAGTGACAGTAGGTTAGCAATTTATTTGGTATAGAAGAGTGATACACAATCATCATTAAATTTACACTATATATTTACATTAAATTATAAATTATAAATTAATATGTAAAAAAAATTTATATACTAATTTATAATATTTTAGATACTGATTTATAATTTTTAATTTTGTGTAAATGTTAGTTGTTTATCTTTTCTTTTTAATATAAGTGTAGTTGATCTTGTGATAAAAGTCTAGGCACAGGATTAGTTGGTCCCCCTAAGTTGGGGATCAACATTAGTCCACCCCAAAACACCTGTAGAATTACGAACTTAACCTCATTGTAATTTTTTATTTTCATTTTCAACCTTTTCTCTTCCTCGCTCTCACTAACCCAGCCTCCTCCCAGCAGCTACCCCACTCGCAGTCCACCTACTTCAAGACCCTTCCATATACTTCCAAATTCCAATCCAACTGCTATCTTTGCAAAGCCATGAACCATAAACCAGTGCTTGGCCTAGACTGAAGTTGACATAAAAGTTTGAAACTGAAGCATCTTGAGGAATGAGATCCACAAGACAAAGTAACCATATTTCTAAACCAACATACATCTACAATCGCAACGCTTAATCTTGGTGATATATGGCAAATGGCTAACCGATATGATTTGCCAGAGTATTTTTCATCAGTCTTTCTTTTCTTTACCAAACAAGTTCAAGTCTTTAACCTATCAAAGAGGTGCCAATGTCATCAATGATTTTTTTTTTCCGAGGACAAATTCACAGTAATCTATCTATGAGCCACCGGGAATAAAAAACTAGAAAATAATTAAGAAATAGTCACTTGAATCTTGTGCATTTTGTGTTTCAGTGCAACCAACCAAACAAAAATGAGTGCTTGACAGGAAAGGAGGTGATGTGAAATGGGGCAACACAAGGGAGGCAACTGTATTAGAGCTCTTGCCAGTGGCAGTTGGTGGTGATGGGCGGAACAGCCACTGGCGGGGTGGATGTGGGTAAACAGTTGCCGACGGTGGGTGATGGTTGGAGGACTGGGATTGAAGAAAAAGAGAAGGTTAAATTTGAAAATTTACAAAGTTATTTAGTTTTTAATATTTTATTTTTATATTTTATCCATTTAATCTCATCCGTTCATTTATTTTAATACTATATCTAGTGGTATTGAAGGAGTGGACAAAGGTTAGTTCCCAACAATAGGGGACCAACTAATCCTGAGCCAAAAGTCTATACTAAGTGAAAGAAGAGGCAAAGTACCGGAGTCCATCAATACAACACTTAACCAGCCATCTAATAGAGTCCTGACTGGTTGCAGAACTCTCAAAAAATAGCCCTGACGAGTTGGGTGGATGAATCCAAAGTTGCAAAGACCAGAGCCCTTTTCCCATGACCTATCTCATCTCGTGTCTGGGCCAGTACTAATACATTTGGTCCTTGCCTGCGCCGAAACAGGCTCAAGTTGAAGTGAAGCAGTCACTGCTGTAAAGTGTGCATTAATATTGCATGGGAAAAGCGCGGGACCACTGTCAGTGTCAGGTCTGCTTTGACCGTTTGGAGGATGAGACCCCTCTCCTTTGCTTTCCACCTCTCCATTGGTTCGGTCCCACCCCTCCCTCCAGGCCACCCTCCTTTAATTTTAAGACCACACTGCACACCTCCATCTCCTCCCTCCCTCTACACATTTACACTCTGTCACGTACACTTTCACTTTTCATAATTAAATGGCTTCGAGATTTCATCTTCTCGAAAGCTAGTACTACTAAAATACACTAATAGAGGGATTTAAAATACACTAATAGAGGGATTAAGTAATGATCCATACAAACATTTTCTTGGATTAGTCTAGCATGCATGCGTCGTGGAAGAAGCAGGTATAGCTCTTAACTTTGGTCCTTGGCGTTGGCACCATGTCCCGCCAAAGGCCCCTGGCACCACTCCCCTGCCACCCCTCTTTGCAGTCACGTGATCATCTGAAACAGACCTAACACGTGGCCGTCCACTCAGGCTAGCTTAGCTTTTAGCTTTTTTCCTCTTCACTATTTAACCCTTCCTTTGGTTTTGGTGGCCCATTCATTGCTTGGAAGTGGGAGTAAAGAAATTATCTCTGTTCCATTGATTCGTTCTTTGTGCTAAAAGGAGGCTGGGGCCACCCCCAAAAACTGCCCCGCCCCTCCCTGCATCTGGGCCACACTTCCGTGACTTTCCAGCTTAATTAACGATTACAAATAACGGACACAACACAGGCCGTATCACATGCATAAAATTAAAGGCCCCCTCCTCCCTGCCCCAATCCAGCACAAGTTCATTGTGTAAGACTATTAATTATTACTACAATAATCGTGACAGCTTCAAATTCAAGTGCAATTCACGGGCATACACTTGCTCGGACCCAACTCCCAGATTTCGCCTTACAGCCTGATTAGTAAGCTAAAATCTATCATGGTCAAGTTTTTGTGCAAAGTTACACACGCAAACAAAACACCGTGCAAAGTAATTGTTCTTCCTATATGGAACAACGAAGGGCTAGAGCAAGGGCAAGGAAACAGGAACAACAGCACAGCACTGCTCATGAAAAATGAACCACAGCCAAAGCTAGCAACATTAAAATGGATTGTAGAGTAAAAATACAGTGAAACACAAAAGAGAAGAAATTAAGGGCCATGGTGATGGGCAACAATATTTCATACACAAACAAAAGTAAATTAATACACGACAAACCAAACGAATAAATATAATGACAAATGCAAACATAGATGAGTGGCTTTGTCCCATATTATATTCATATTATCCATGCTGGCGTTGGTAGCTAGATTAGTTGGTGGGGTTGCTTCGGAACGATCCCAATGCCTTGATAGCTGCTGCCCTCAGGATGTACTGGTGGTATGCAGCCGCAGCCAATGCCCCCACGAATGGCCCAACCCAGAATATCCACTGCATCCACACCACATATATATAATGAACGTCAGTTACGTTCTCGATGCATTTATAATTATAATAAAAAGTTGCATGCTTAATTTTAGAGATACATAGAACAAATTAACAAAGTGATAACCATACATGGTCATCCCAAATTTTGTGATTATTGTAGATCACAGCAGCACCAAAACTCCTAGCGGGGTTTATACCGGTACCGGTGATAGGTATGGTAGCCAAGTGAACCATGAAAACAGCAAACCCAATTGGTAACGGAGCCAAAACCTGCAGATACATAAATGTTTAATATTATCAGCATAGTAATATAGAGATCGAAAAGGAAGGGCATGGAGAGGTAAGTGGGTAGGTAGCGGGCGGAAAATAAAACGTACGGGAACATGGGAGTCACGGGCGTTTCTCTTGGGGTCAGTAGCGGAGAAAACGGTGTAGACGAGGACAAAGGTGCCAATAATCTCAGCGCCGAGAGCAGTGCCCTTGGTGTAGCCGGAAGACACGGAGTTAGCACCGCCGCCGAGGGAGTTGTAGGAGTGCTTCATGAAGGCCTTAACGAGGCCAGCGCCGCAAATAGCACCCAAGCACTGCGCTACCATGTAAGAGATGGCCCTGATGAGAGACACCTTGCGAGCCAAGAACAAGCCAAATGTGACGGCTGGGTTGATGTGGCCACCGGAGATGCCAGCGGTGCAGTAGACGAGGACGAAGATCATGCCACCAAAGGACCAGGCAATGCCGAGGAGGCCAACGCCGTCACATGGCCCCGTTTGCTTCTTGTGGCCGATGACGGTGGCGACGGTGACGTACAGGAAGAGCAGCGTGGCGATGAACTCCGCTATGAGTGCTCTGTAGAAGGACCACAGCTTGACCTCCGCGAGGTCGATGAGAGGCGCTGGTGGAGGGTCTACATAGTCTTTCCCGTGGTGGTGACTCTGCTGCCCTTCTTCGCTCACTTCCTTCACCATTCTTCTTCTCTCTTTCTGATTATGTGTGTATCAGTCAAGTGAAAGTGAACCGGGGTTTGTTGGATGGGATGGTAGTATAGGGAAGGGAGGTGGTAGGGGTTGGTGGTGTTTTTAAATTAAAGCAGCAAGAGAGGAGCAAAGGAAAGGAAAGGAAAGGAAAGCAATGCAATGACAATGCTCGTACTCAGCGGATAAGAAAGGCCAACACAAGGGCAACTTTGGAAATGAAACAGGCAAATGAGAGAGAGAGTGGGACAGGAATGAACAGTTTGAGCACGTGATCGCCAATCATCATACACACATCCCTCTAGCCACCACACCTCACCGCACCTAAATCAACCACTTAACCTTTATTATTCTTGTAGTGTTATTTATATTAATAGAATATAAGATATTATATAAAGGTATATTCATTTTTTATTGGATCTGATTTATTATTAGATGAGTGTGAATTCCATTTAAATAGGGTATATTCATTCGATAATAAATGAGATGTGAGTTGATATGATATTTCATCTCTTATGCATATAAATAATATTTTTTTATCATCCCTTACCCCTACTCCAACGCAATGGTCATTTCCCCTTAGTCCTAACTACGTTGCCCATAAAATTTGACACGTGTAAGGGCCGGATATAAAGACGTGAGTCCAATTTTCATCATTGCTTTGAGGACTCCTTCGTAAGCAATCGCGTTAAGTTTCCTGCAAGTACCTACTCCACGGTAGTGTCTTGGCTTTAGTGAGAGGATGAATATCCAAAGAATAATATTATTTTGACGCTCTCACACAATGTATTGACAGACATACAGTGTAAGATTAGGGTACATGATCCTTTTCAGTCTATATGGTAATTCGGCCAAAGGTAAAGTTGAAGCTCACTGATGCTGTGATGGAACTCGACCTGAAGGGCGGAGTTCGGCTTCCTATGTAAGGCTCCAAGAGGCGAAGATGAAAAAATTGACTGGAGAAGATGGAGCTCGTCTAGAGAGGAAATATAGTTCGATTAGGAGGAGGCGAGTTCGACTTCCTATGTTAAAGGCTTTATGAGGGAGAGATGAAAAATTAGTTAGACTGGGAGAAAGTGAAGCTCGTCTGAGAGTAAATAGAACTAGAGGAGAAATGTGAAGCTTAAGCAAGAGGAGAAGCTTGGATGACGGGTGGCTAGGCTCCATCACATGCTTGCGGTCTTAGCCACTGTAAGTCGAGCTCAGTCACAGAACTTTATTTCTCAGATGGCTCCACCTTCTCAGAGACTTTTCATCTTCCTAGGTTAAAGGTTGAAGGTGGTAGGGACCTATCCTGTGCAACCATAGATGAGATGTATTATACTTCTATTTATTGCAAGTTAGGACGTATGCGTCGCGTAGTGCATCCACTTAGTGCGTTCAAATAATGGGACTCATATTGAAACCATCTAAACTTCTATTTATTTGAAAAAAAAAAAATTCTTGACCTTTTACGTTATACCTGAATAATCTGTATGTAAAAACACAATCCCCAACCTATAACAATTTTCTATCTCACTTATCCCCTCGAATAAATTTTAAGAGCAAAGTACCTCAGTAAGTGTTCAAGTGTAGCACTAATAAATTTTATTTATATTAGGCTAATTTACACCCACCTCCCTTGGGATTTAGTGTAATTATATTCAATACTTCTTTATTTTACAAAACTATCACTTCCTTAAGGTTCACTAAAAGTACAATAACCTCATCTTATAGATACTAGTTCGTTAATTTATGTAAGAAAGAAAGATAACATAGAATATATACATAATTATTAATAAAAAATTATAATATTTTGATAATATTTAGCACATTAGTTGAATAAAGTACTTTTTTATTACATGTAAAAAACTTATAATTACAACTTATAGTAGAAAAAAAAGTATTCTACTTAATATATATGTCAAATATTACTAAAATATTATAATTTATCATTAATAATTATGTATATATTATATATTATCTTTTATTGTCATTTAAATTAATGAACTAGTATATATAAAAGTAAGTGTAATTTTAATGAATCTCAGGAGAGGTTAATGATAGTTTTACAAAATAAAAGGTAATGTAATTTTACTAAACCGAAGGGAGATTGGTGTAATTTTCTCTTTATACTATATTTTTTGGTATATGCTCTTATCAAGGATGAAAATCTTCTGTCCCAAATGATATATTTTACTATTTAACTTCAATCATTTATTGTAATGAAAAAATAAAGATCAAAATAAATTTATAAATATATAATATATATTTTTCACGTATTAATAAATGATTGAAGAGAAAAAGAAATACTATTTAGAAATAGAAACTTTTATCCCTCTCATCAAATCATATATCTTCATATATAACTCTTTAAATTAAAATAATATTTTGTGAATACAATCATATATAGTGATTAGATATATGCATACAAACGTATACAAATTTAAATTTTAAATATTATTTGATTTATAAGTTTAGGATATGGCTCATATGGTCTTTTGAAAAAAAATTCCGCAAAACATTTAGTCCCTCATGTGAAATTAAAATCTAAATCTTATTTAATTTTAATTATCTCTAACATGCACAAGACGACAGCAAGGCAGGATGGAAGGGGAAATATTAATAAAGAGTTAAATTTACGGTAAATGTTACATGTGTTATGATCACAATGACTACTTTTTATAATATTTATATATTTTAAATTATATTTTAAATAGTTAATATATTTATCATATATAAAATTTATCGTGATCGCTAGACTATACTGTGATTACTCATTTAAGCTATGGAGCTTGAAAAAGCAAAGACGCCTTTTCAAAAGTATCCGTTGGGCAAAAGGATGATCTAGTTCTTTTCTTTTATGGTCGCTGTCTTACTCTCACCTCAACCAAGAAGTTCTCCCGCTCGGTTGGCCTTTGGTCCCCCTATCTATGGAACGAAAAAGTAACAAGTGGATGTCTAATCTATGTGTTAAACATATATTTATATTCGATTTTGCATGATATATTTATATATATTTAATTTAAAATTTATTTTTTATTATAATATAGAAAAATATAATATAATATAAATAATATTATAAAAAATAATATATATAATATTTTAAGTATATAAAAAAATAAAATTTATATAAATAATATTTTAAATAATAATATTTTTAAATTTTTAATATTATATATATATATTATATCCATATTCTATCATTTTTTAATTTTGATATATCTTAAATGATGTGTCCTAAGTCTCTCTGTGCTTCATTGGTCCCTATAGACGCTGACGCATACGTTTCACTTACAGCAACTCTTTCGAAGACGCAATAGTTAGCGTTTTCTGTCACTTAATTATTGGGGATTAATAAGATAGTAAGAACGGATTAACAGTTCTCGTTAAAAAGGAAAATAAAAGGAACAATTTATGTAAATCAGCACTAACCATATCCCCGCGCATATTCAAAAGTTATAATACGTGTAGAATATTTTTATAATACAAGATTTACAATGATACTACAAGATTTGATAATATAGTATAAAAAGCAAAAATAATATGTGTGCAATATTCATAGTATTAGCTGATATAATTGGATCTTGTCATATATATCAACCGAGGCTTTAGTGTAGTAACCCTATCAAGGCACGGGATAATCAATACTCATAAGTATGAACAAATAAAATTAAATGAATTTAAAAAATTAATTTATGGAATGATCATATCATAAAAACTTTATATTCAAAATTAAAATATCAAATATGCATTACAATATAACAACAAAAATAATTATATTAATAAATTATTGTCAATCTTTTATCGGATAAAATACAACGTATTAGGCAATAAACTACATTTATATCAAGTGTGGCTAAATGCATTTACAACCATAAGTATATGAATACATTTAACCAAATTTTCTTATGAATGTGGCTAAATGCCTAATGTGTGATACACACTGCTTTCCTAATATATCATAGCATTAGCCTTCAAATAAATTATAAATCTAATAATTTAAAACATCTGAAATTCTAACCCCAAATAAAAACATTAAATAAAAAATAACATCAAATTTAAATAGTAACATTTTTTAGTTTAATAAATTTAAATGAAAACGTTCAACCAATCAAAGTACAACGTTACTGTATATACATATATAAGTTAAGTATTTTAGAATTTAGAAATTTTATATATTGAGTATCTCAGAAGATATGAGCATAGTGATATTTCACCTTATTTAATAAACAAGTATTTAAAACATTTATCCCTGTTACACGGGAGAGAAAACTTTTCTTCCATACCCGCCTCCATTGTGGATATTACCTTTGGATACCCAAAGAGCATATAACATCATCATACCAATATTGATAACTCTAGTTTATAAAGTTATTTAACTTCTAATTTAACATAAATCACATATTTTGTCCTTAATTTTCTAAGTAAAACACTTTAAAATAAGAAAAATTTGGCTTGTTCTTGTCTTGAAATTTTTGTTGAAAATTCATTATCATAAAGCATGATTTATTGAGTTGAATTGCAAATTTCAAATTAAAAATCTTATTTTGTGATTTTTTCCAGAGGAAATTGTAGATTTTTTGAGCTTAAAAAGAATCCAATTGAAAGCCAAGAGGAATGAAGCTAGGAATGAAGAAAATGAAATTTTTGCTGTTGAGTCATGATCTAAAATCTCCTGGGTTGCAACCAACTAGGCACATACAGCATTTTATCATTTTGTCAAGTGGGGTCGCAACCTGATGTTTTTGCCAGGTTAAAACCCAATGCGGCCCAAACCCATTTTAGTAATGTTTTAAACCAGTTTAGGCGCAGGAGAGGAGCTCATTTTCTGTTTTCTTTAGGACATTTTTAGAGAAAAACCTAGGGGCTATTTGGCAACAATTTTTAAAACTGTTTTGTATTTTTAAAAACAAAAGGCTAAAAACAATTGTTTGGCAGCAAGTTTTACAAAATTTGTTTTTAAAAACAAAAAACCATTTAGGTTTTAAAAACCAAAAACAAAGAACAACTTTTACTTGTTTTATTGTTTTATTGGGATGAAAACATGGTGGCATTTTTGAAATTATTGTGACCTTGTGTTCTCTCAGTCACTTCGACTCTCGTGGAACAAAAAACATTTCTTCCCTGTTATTTGTCTCAGCATAAACTTCATCATCACTTCACAACCCTTCACTTCAGAGATCGAAGCACAAACCAAGATCCTTGCAGGTCGGACAGCCGGGCTGCACGTCCGGGCGAACCCCTTCGCAACCCAAGATGCCGCGAACCATCACGATGCGAAGGTCGCGACCAACCACGCGACCGTCGGCAAATCTCCTTAGCGACCAACCAACACGATCAGCGAAGCTTCCGCGACCGGCTTCTTGTGGCGAAGCTCATCGGCGACATGCTTTTGCGACCCAAGACCCTCGCCACCAAGCTCCTCGGCAACCCAAGACCACGATTTGCCACGCTTGATCACCCCACCCCTAAATCCACCATGACTTGCCGCTCGTCGACCAGCATCAAGGTCTTCCAGTCCTCCATGTCGTGAGTCCCTCCTCTTTCTTTCTCTTCCTTCTTCTTTTTTTCACTCAGCCTTTGCTTTGTTGTTCCTCTACATTGCTCTTGTTGTTGTTGTTGCATTTTGGGGATGAAAATTTTATGTGACATGAAAGGGTTAAGGGTTATAGAATGAATGTGGAAAAGTTTTGTGGTAATTTTAATGGGTCACGTTTGGTTTAAGGGAAAATTAGAAGAAAAGGAGGGAAATTGGAATCTAGGATGTCAGGTTTCTAGGTTGTTTGTGAAATTGATGTTCAACATTGTATTCTGTCATATTAATAGAAATTTGGATTTCTTGTCACTGTTGGTAAAGATTGTTTAATGTGAAAGTTTGTGGTTGTGAAGTTGCATGTGGAATAAGGGATTCTAAGTTATTCTTATAACCAATGTCATTATGCATGAGCTATGTTGTCATAAAGACCAAGGGTTGTCTTGTTATGCTATGTTAAATTCGTCAGGTATAATTATGAAAATTTCTCTTCGAAGTCTCTTCATCATGTTACTTGTAGGTTTCTTTAAGGAGGATAAAGCATGATCTTCCACTTGGTTAATTTGTGCTGTTTAATTTGGTTATGACTTATGATATTTGTTCTGCAATATGTTAAGCAATGATATTACTCCCCGCTCACACCATTGTATATGTATTTGTGTATGTGATGAAAGTCTTCACATTTAGGACAGGTGTGTAATAGTAGTGCTAATCACTTTACTTTGGCCTTTAATGATATGAATATGATATAGGTTGACAATTGGCTTGAGAGATTGATTGGAGAGAAAGGAGAGGACCTATCAGAATGAAGGGTGTCTTATTAGTCAATGGTTCTAATCAACGATATGTGTTAAGGTTCAATAACCTTTCTGCATTTTCTAAATTGAACTCAAATTTTCCCTCATGCTCAATTAATGTAATATTACTTTAAGGTGCATTCAATGTTGGATGGTGCCAGGAAAATATGGGGACCCCACAAGAAGAGGGTAAACAAGCTTGTATTCATTGGAAGGAACTTGGATGAAAATGCACTTAGAAAAGGGTTCAAAGGTTGTCTAGCGTAAGTCTAGTGCTAAGAAAATGCACTGGTTCCAACAAGTACATTGTTGCTCAACTGTAAAATGTAGTTCATGCTAGATTGGATTGACGACACTTGTTATGTGTAGTATTATCACATTCATTGGTCATGCACATAAATTAAATTGAAGTCAACTATTAGATATAGGTGAAGAGAGCTCAGGACATTGTTAAACAATAAGGGAAATGGTAAGATATCGTGACCAAATTCTAAATTGGATGTGGCTACAAGAAATCATGCATATGTTATAAATAGATTTATAAATATAAATTGATATCAAGTTGTGTTAAGGCTATTTTTAAAATAGAAACTTGTATTAAGACTTTATTTATTATGTATGGAAAATATTATCTATAAAACATAATAGTTAAAATTTATCATTTATAGTAATACAATTTGCCAAACAATTTCTTGTTTTATTAATTTTAAAAATTATTTTTTAAAAAAATTACAGATCTATTTTTTGTCATTATAAAACTGTTCTTGAAGTTACATTGCCAAATAAGTTTTTCTGTTTTTTTGTTTTTAAAAATTGAACTGAAACTTGTTTTATAACGAGTTTAAACAATTTAAGAACAAAAACACTTCCAAACAACCCCTAACTTTGGGAGAAGCTAACGAGAGAGAGGTTGATCTTGGAGATTGAAGACCAAAAGCTTGGAGGAGGATTGAAGAATCATTTGTTAATATGTTCTTTTTTTTTTTTTGTTCTTTAATGTTCATTATATTTCTTGAACTAGTGATTTGCTTGTTTGTTATTATGGATAGCTAAACTTGTAGCTAGGGGATTCTTTGGACCCCTCTATGGACCTTGAATGTTTGTAGATTTACTTGTTTGAATATTAATGATGTTAGTTTTGGTTACCCATTTTTAATCTTAATGCTCTTATATGTTTGGCCACCGTTTAAGCTGATTTGAGAGATTTCCTTGAACTGGACATGAGAATAGGGATATTGGACCTTGGTTATAGATAATGCTTGTTCTTTTACACTTAATTGGCTTAGGTGTGAGGATTGGGATAGAAACATACCAATTGACCTTGTATAATAAATGCTTGATGTTAGTTCTTAATAATGGGATGATTTATACTAATTCACAAGGACATTTAGGTGAAGGAGACACAGTTAATTGCAAGACACAAGCTTCTAACTATAATTGACATGTTAACAAAATCAACTTGTTAATATTTATTTAAGTGATTTGTATATCCAAGTGAAGTAGATGGTGAAAAAGGTCCCCTAGGCCTTTTAATTTTAATTGTCTCTCATTTTTAGTTGAGTTAGTGATTTCTAATTACTTGTTCTTTTAGTATATTCTTTTAATTCTCATTAAATCAATTTTGCTTAAACCTGAACACAGTACCTTAGTTGATTGCTAGCATACTTTTATCAAATTCTTGTGAATACAATATCTCTTTCACTCTATATTTTAAACGATCCATGTCCTTACGATGTTTACTTGATCTTGTAGGCGGTCATCAAATACTCAAATCATGAACCATGAGTTCCGTTTATTCTGTCGAACTCAAGTGCAGTTGCAAAATACCCGTTAGCTTACACATCTATCATATTTGAAGTCCTTTCTAAGTTAAGAAATTAATTTTTTACCCTAACCACTCCCATTTATTCTGCCGCACTCAAATCCAATTGCAAATATGAACTAGATAAGTAACATTTCTGTCAACTTTTTTTTTTTTTCTAAGTTAAGAAAATTATTTGTCGGACTTTGTCTCGTAAAAACCATGCCTTTGTCAAATATTTTTTAATTAATATTATTACTCCCGTCATTGATGTAAACTGAGGTTTCTTTTACATCATCTAAATTCGTTTCTTCTTTTGTACAATAGCATCGATATTATTTTTTTAACACCAAAAGCAACTATATTGATTTGGAAAACTAGACAGCAAAAGATGACGTGAGTAGTAGGAATGTTTGATTGTCAAATATTTAATTGCATGAATGTATAAAATTAAACCTATGTTTAAATAATTTTCAATTTTGATTCGGTAGTATCGATTTTAAACAAGCCTATTTACACAGATAAAGTTTAAATGTTCACCCAACAATTATTCAATATGGTTTCAATATCATTATTTCAGCCACACTGCCATTTTTTAATTTCCAGCTGTCCTCTTCGACATAGTTGCCGTATTCACATCTCCAAGCTATATCCTTTTAGTTTATGTCCAAATAATTTAAATTGTAACTGCATATGCCAAAAGAAAGTACCACTCTGAAAATACTGTGTCGTACGCAGAGCTATTAAGAAAAGACGACTGATACGGCGAATAACTCCATAATAACGTTGTTATTTAAATGAAAGATTTTATTTATATTTATTGGGGTTTTTAACACAAATAAAATAAAAAGAACATGATATTACATATATCTCCAAAAGTTAATCTGTTTACATATATGTTCTGATTTGTATATAATAGAAGTTGACTAAAAACGAGTTGTGTAATAAAATAAAGTCGATTATATACGACTTCAGCCACACTGCACCTTCAGTGCTTGTCAGCATTGCTTGAGAAATCAACTATAGTTGAATTTTTCTTGGTGAGGAAGTCGACTATACACGACTTTGGCTTGGTGGAGAAGTCGACTATAGTCGACTTTGTGGACGCGTGGGTGGCAGGGAGTCGATAACAATCGACTTTTGAGTGAGTAAAAAGTCGAGTTTATTCGACTTGTGTTATACATGCCTATAAAAGCACATGCCTTGCTCTCGATTTCAAGCCAAAATCCTTGGGGAAGGAGGAAGAGCTCGTGCAGGCGGGACGCATACCAGGTGAAAGAAGTCTGGTCTAGTGTTTCTACAATGGATTATCTATATCGTCTTAATTTTGTGGATCACATCAGGCAAATTGATAATACAGGTACTTTTATTTAATTTTAAAATTTTCATGTATTGTATTTTATGATTTAATTGATATGTTAGTAAATTTTAATTTGTCTATTTAGAAAGATTTATAGATGTTTATTTAATTTGTTAGGTATTTTATTTTATAACTTAATCTGATATGTTAGTAAATTTTAATTTGTCTATTTAGCAAGATTTATAGACGTTAATTTAATTTGTTAGGTATTTTATTTTATAAGTTAATCTGATATGTTAGTTAATTATAATTTGCCTATTTAGAAAGATTTGTATATGTTAATTTAATTTTTATTAAATATTTTTTATGGTAATTTGTATCTATGTTTATATTTAATTTTATTATAGTTTTGCAATTATGTAGCTATGTTGTTAGTTGATTTGTGAAAAGAAAGATAGAGTCTTTAATTTATCGTATTGTATTTTATTTTATTTCGTGTATTTTTATAAAATGTAATTTTAATTTTAGTCATTGTTAAATTTATTTTATGGGTATTTAATTGAAGAAAAAATAATAAATTGTAAAAACTAATTTGAAAAATGATAAGCTAGTGGAATTAATATTAATGGAAGTTATTCTTAAAAGGTTTAAAAGGTATTTTTATACATATATAGATATGTCATTGTGTTTATTGTAAATGGTATATAGTTTTAGCGTTAGAGTTTAGGGAGCACTTTTTTATAATTAACAAAAATTAATGAAGTTAGTTTTAGTTTTAGTCTTTGTAACCTTAATAAATTTAGGCTTAGTCTTTGTTAAATTTATTTTGTGGGTATTTAGTTTTAGTCTTTGTAAAGAAACTCTAGGATAGTCGGCTTTTAGTTTTAGTCTTTGTTAATTGTAGTCTTAGTTAATTTTAGTTTTAGTCATTGTAAAGTTAATAAATTTAATTTTAGTTTTTATTAATTTAAGTATAGTATTTGTAATTTATTTATTTAAATATGAGAAAAATATTAAGTAATATTTTAGTGTGATTTATATTTTTATATTTAGTTTGTAAGATTTAACAAAGTCTTATATGTTTTTATATTTTACGATATAGGATACTCGGATTTTAAGGCTAGGCGCTAATATGATGGTCACACCAAGAGGATGGAACCTTTTCTCAAGGCTGGGTTTTGGTATGTTGCACAGCTGGTCCCAGCATTTGATTATGAAGGGCGCTCATTAGTGCACTCGTGGAGCGTTGAGACCTGAGTCACACACTTTCCATTTTCCGTACGAAGAATGCACGGTCACATTGGAGGACGTTGTGTTTCAATTGGGTCTACGTGTTGATGGGCTTCCTGAGTGGTTGTATAGGAGCATGGGAGAAATATTATAATCAGGATATATGGGCTTTGTGTGCAGACTTACTTGGATCAGTTTGGACGATAAAGACATAAAAGGATTCTCCATAAATCTGCATTGGTTCACAAAGACATTTGAGACATTGCCACATAATGCTGATGAGCATATGATTATTCGATACACCAGAGCATACATAATGGTTTTGTTTGGTGGGGTCTCATTCCTGGATAAATCAGGATTTAGGGTGCATATGAAGTGGCTCCTCTTCTCACAAATTTTAATGGGACTACAAACTTTAGTTGGGGCTCTGCAATTCTAGCATCTCTTTATTGTGAGCTTTGTCGTGCGGTGAAATACAATGTCAGGAGATTGCACTGTTTACCTCTTTCCAGTCTTGGGCATGGTATAGAATACCTCAATTGGCCCCTAGACGGCACCATCCACTCACTTTTCCACTAGCACTAAGGTACATATTTATGTGAATATTTTAGATTTGCTATTTATTTGTATACCTGCAAATTGTAATCAAAAACCAATTTATGTACATTTAAGGTGGAGGCATTTCAGTATTTAGAATGCAGACACAAATAAGCTATTGCGATACAGGCAGATCATTGATTCGATTGGCATTCCTGGGGTAAGTTGCATATAATGAATATACTATTAACTCTTCTATTAAGTTGTTTTAGTTGTTAGTCTAATTTTTCTTATTCATTGTTTCAGTTTAGGTGGACGCCTCCAGATGTGATAAGATTAAGGACGTTACACATCCTTTCGTTTATGGGGAGGTTGATGTATGGGCATCTGTGACTACACTTATCCATTTGCTGTGATTGAATGGCACGCTGGATGTGGTTCGACGGTTTGGTGGAGGAGGCACATCCGACCGTTCGATAAACATTGATCGATTGCATGCCAAGGATGGTCAAGGGATCTACATATATGGTGGCCTGAGTATCATGTCACATGGCATGCAGCATGGGAGGCACGTAGAGGCGGGTTCAATATTCTGATGATGATTGGCCATCGCTCGAGTATTTCTAGTGGTACTTGTCAATGGCTAATCAATTTTGTTAAGCTGGATGGAGCCCTCCAGGATCCAAGTGCTTAGAGACTTGCCAGATGGTGTACCAAAGGCCCCACCAGCACAGATATTGCACACCTCCTGACGTCCAGATCAACGCTCTTTTATGCGTCGTGTGCGTGCCGGTACACGTGCTAGCAGACGCCAATACCCAGATGAGGCACTTGGTGATGATGAAGTCGAGGTAGATGACGATGATGATGATCATGCCGATGTACAACCATAGCCAGCCAAGCCCCATCCGGGCTCGAGGCCTCGAGCCAAGCCAGGCCCTGGCCCGGCAAGCCCCGGGTGAGGGTATGAGTCAGACCAAGCCAGAGCCTAGTCATCAGCCCGGCCGATCTGAGCCACCATGCGAGTCTCAATCATTCGTCTACCACGACACCTACATATCCCAGCCAACAATTTATGATGGGCCCTAGCCACCAGTTCATGTCAGGTCCCAGCCACGTTCATGGCAAGCCCAGCCACCGTTCATGACGGGCCCACCAACGCTATTCATGGCTGGCCATTCCAGCAACATTACATGACTAATCCCTTCAAGGCGTTACATGGCTCGTATTCTCGCGGCGGTACATGACTGGTGCATCTCAGCCACAGTTTATGGCGGACCGGCCGCGGTTTATGACCCAGAGCCGGCGTTCATGGCTGGCCCAGTCATCATTCATTCAGATTCTATTGTTCACCCTAGTCAGATGCATCGTTTGTGACGGGTTTGACAGGGTGACATAGCATGACACATATCTTTCAGTCGAGGTTCATGAGCTTCTGACGTGTTGGCATTCTATAATCATAGGATCCAGGGAGATTGTCTCAGTGCTTCAGCCACCGGTCAGTACTATCGACCATCGTTGAGCATATCCTAGCCCCCTCTCATCAAGGCTCTCGTAGAGTCAGGAGGAGGAGGGTGACCGGGAGGGGGATCGAGGAGGAAGACAAAGGGAGGGAGGGCGCAAGGTTACATCAAGGCCTGTACGACATATTGTATATCGTTGTGTCAGGGTCACATCCTGGCCTAAGGCGTAAGGGCGGGCCGGTGCTTATGATGGCTATGTATTTAGACTGTTATTGTTTACATAAGACTTTTAATTATTATATATTGATGATGTACTCTGGACTTTATATTATGAACTCTACATTGGTCCTGATTATATTGCGATTATGTACTTTGGACTTTTATTATATGTTTGAGATCATGGCTTTCATTTTATATACTTGAGTTCTTAAAGTTGCATGTGCCACACAAGAAGCCCACAAGATATTCATTATTAGATTTTCATAAACATACATTGACTACTATAACTTAACGGATTTATGGTTACAAATAGATAAGTACAAATTAAACTTAACGATAATACTCTTAGTAGAACACATATGATGAGCAATAATAGCAAACTGACTTAAAAACCAATACAAACCCCACAAGGAGCAATGGGCAACTGACTTAAAAAAAACCAATACAGTGAATCACGCTGGCTAGAGGATGGTGCGTCGGGCATGTCCATCTAGTATGACCCGTACCTCTACACAACCTACAACGTTTTCCCTGGCTCGGTTAGGCTTATCCATTTCATTGTGAATCCTTGTGCAACGGATGGACCTCAAGAGTTCGCCTAAGTGCAGGATTTGGCCGTATAGGAAGCCCTGTGTATGGCGGCCACATTTCTTCATTAGCTCCTGCAAAAATTCTGCTTTGTACACGCTCAACACTGACTCCATGGTGTAAACTTCATGGACAAAAGGTCCACTCTTGTCGGGCGAAACATCAGCGATCGCATGACGGCATGGATAGTGCAATTTTTGGAATTCCCCAATCATCAGCATCGCTCTGTTAAGTTCACTAAATTCCGTTGACCACGACTTCCTATGTCATCTCGTTCAAACACCAAGTCCTGTAAATCCTCTCGGGTCACTAAGAATTGTACTCATGCTGCCAAGGTGTCGCATGTGCTCCTCAATTGCATTCAAGAGGGTCTCTGAAAATTTTTGGCCACTTGCAAGTTGTGTCTTTGCCTCTCTGCCTTTTTGGACGAACAACTCAATGAGGCGATAATATGTTGACTTGACAATGGCTATTATGGGAAGATTATGAGTGCCTTTCATGACAACATTCATACACTCTGACAAATTTGTTGTCATGTGCCCAAAACAATGGCCCTTCAGCATAGTGAGCCCACTTCTCCGCGGTATGTCCCTAGCCCATGGACACATCGTGGGATCCATATGCCCAACGCCCTAAACCAATACAGAAATTATGCTCAGTCTTAGCATATCCTCATTCATTAGCAATCGCTTGGCATCTTTGTTCTTAAACTTCACAACAAAATTTGAAGCAATGTGTCGTGCACAATATGCATGATAAGCTGAAGGGGGATGCCAGCCACTCTTCTGCTTCTAAAGCTGCTTTGATTGCATGATGCCTATCAGATATGACAAGAATGCTTCTTGTGGTGTCACATGCCGTCGAAGATTTCTTAGGAAAAAAAACCATGCCTCTTTTTCTCTCCTTCGACCACGGCAAATGCTCCTGGCAAAATATTAGAGTTTCCATCTTGGGCAATTTCCATCAACAGTGTTCCTGCATACTTGCCATATAGGTGAGTTCCATCAATTGAAATAAGCCTTTTGTAATATTTAAATGCCTCTATGCATGGTGGATATGTCCAGAAAAGACGGTGGAACAAAGCACCCCTGATCTACAACATCACCAACATAGTATGGTCCAGTTTGCATCTGGACAATAGTACCTGGCATATAAGACGAAGGCCACCCAACCATCTAGGAAGCTCATTATACGATTCTTCGTAGTCACCATAAATCAAAGCAATAGCTTTCTGTTTGGCTAGCCACACCTTTCTATATGTTGTCTTGAACCCAACTCGGACTCCACTGATGCTTGAAGAGATTTGATGGCGAATTCAAATTGCACAGGGGTAATATGTGGACAGATAATATGATAATCCATCTGAGCATGCTAGATCATAGAGTCTGGAAAGACGCATGTGTACGGTCCAGTGAGCTTTCGCACCTCCCATATCTGTAATTTCGTCAGAAGAGTGACACGTATACTCCAATTCCAGTCAATGCCAAACTTTACACACTTGCAATGAAATTTTTTGTGGTCAGACTCATAGACTTTATACTGAAGCCTCTTCGAATGCTGTAATGTTTAACAGCAAACAAAACTTCATCTCTATTGCAAACACTTGGCCGAGTGCCAACTCATGCTCCCGCCAATGCCCGAACTTGAACCAGACCCACCACTTACATCTCCGCATTGCATCTAAATCCACCGCTAGTAGTGACTAGGATGCTGTCGAGATTGATTGGGACTGACATTAGATACTCACCCAAGTTCTACTCATGAAATATCTCCTGATCTTCTTCATCATAGTTTCCCTCATGATCAGGATCCTCTTCTTCATCATTTTCATCATCCTCCTCAAATAAAATCAAAATCCCAACTGACTAGCTTCTACTATTGGCTTGGATTTAGAGGTAATGGTTCTCCAATCTGCTGGCAAAGTGTTCGAAACTTGGGGAAGCTACTTCATCCTGGTGCACATCATGGCGGGACACTTCAAAGGATGGAGCTTATTAGATCCTGGAAGTGATGATTAGAACTGAACTTCCAGAGCTAAAAGCACCACCTTGAAGTTCAACAAGTAGCTCTATGTGCGAGCTTCAGCAAACGAGTTAAAATAACTGAACATGTGATCAATGTGCTCATCTTTTCGAATTCGCCCCTTCAATATCGGATTCCATTTGGACCAATATCAACGGCATCCTATAGAAGATTTTTGAGACTTGTATATTATTTCCTTCATGCTCTTCCACTATTTGGCTCTCCAACTCTAGCAAACTAATTGGTGGATGGACAACTAATCAAGCTTGATTTTCAGTAAAATGTCTCTCCTCTACTTTATTTACAATCTCACCATTATAGTGTATCAAACATGAATTCTCCCATCTCAGAATTCTCACACTCAATCTGTAAAATCTTCTCATATGGCAAGGCAATGGGGAGCTTCTATTTATAATGGAGAAGTCAAAAAGTCGTGTAAATCGGTTTAGAAGTCGTTTATAATCAACTTGCAAATGTGTTAAGTCGTGTAAGGTTATTAGAAAAGTCGACTATAGTAGACTTAGAAGTCTACTATAGTCGACTTCTGTGTTGTGGTAAAGTTGATTATAATCGACTTATTACTATGCTGAAGTGAATTATAATCGACTTCTGTTAGCTCATAGACAAGATTTTGTCCAGTGTGAAAGTCGACTTTAATCGACTTCTGTGTAGTGTTTATGAAGCTTTGAACGAAAGTCGCTTTTAGTCGACTTCTATTAAAACCAAATTAGGACATATCTAAACGACTTTAAATGGAGACATTGATGTAATAATCTATTTATTTTATTTTATTTGTGTAAAATGTGTGTGATATTATATCGACTTATACCACATCTATTATTGGATAGGATATGAACCTTATTTAAATGGAATCCACATTTCATTAAATAGTGGATGAGATATGAATCAATACAATATTTTCTATATAATGAGTATAAATAACACAATACTATTAATTGTTAGTGTTAGAGCTTGACTAAGCTGATGTAAGGCAAATTGATGCGTTGGCCATGCCTTTTAAAACGGTTGCATGAATTGGATCTTTCTAAGGAAACCTGAGATTGAGACAAATTTTCAGAAAAATTATTCTTCAATTAAAATTTAAGAAACACAATGTTGTTCTGCCTTAAGTATATATGTTGCGAATTTTAACACTACTCAATAGTCGTATCTTATTAGGGAAGAATGCTGACAATAACAAAAATGTTTTAACTCTTAATAATATATTAGCTTAATCTATCCAAAAAAAAAGAGAAAAGCTTAAGGAAGTTATCCTGACAACAAAAGAGGTTTATGCCCAGTGGACCATAAAGTCAATCCAACTCTTCCCTTTTTTTTAATCCAGTTGATGTTAGGTTTGAAAATAAAAAGCATGTCTTACTATCTAAATTAGTAGTTAGACCCATTAATTGGGCCCACAGAGTTAGGAGTTTAGTAGGATTATAAATAAGGGACTATACTAGTGTAATTGATAAGAAAATAGTTAATGTGAATGAATGTAGTTTATTGTGGAGTCTTTTTCCCTAATTTGAAGAGGGAGATTTAACATTGGTGCTTTCATTGATAGCCTTCCACCATGGAAAAAACTCAATTTGGTCTTGAAAAGGAGTTGCCCATGTTTGATGGAATCAGCAATGGCTCCTGGTGGCTCATTCCTGGAAGATTAGAATGCCAAAGGCACACCAAAGCGCAAAGGTTTGAGGCGAAGAAATGTTCAATTAGCCAAGTACTACGATGGTTCAAGCTCAAATTAGTGTAATCCAAATGCAAACCAGACGACGTTTGAGATGGCATTTATGCATCATTACCAACCAATGCTCGTCCTATCCTTTCAATAATTTTCTGGAATGAAGTTTTGGATTCGGATCTTGTCTTGGAAAAGATCAAGGCATGTCTAAGATCTTCCCACAACCATTACAAGCTCTCTCCCAACAATTCAAGAATCACAAACTCTTGATCCATAAATTCAAGAGCTAGAACCTCAGAAGAGGAACTAGATATGTGTCACAACACCATCGCGATGAGAAGACGATTGCGATCGATGGCATTCTGAGAGGGTCTTGGCCATCATGTCTAGACATGGCGGCTGCAGGAAGCGCTGGAGTAGGGGTGTACAAGGGACGGGTTGGATAAAATCAAACCAAGCCGATTTTTAGATTGGGTTAATTTTTGAAAAAACCTGATAATAACCAATTATTCCAGTTGTCCGGGTTAGACCAATATTCAAACAATATATGAAAATTTAGATGTTGTATATAGTAAAGTTACAAAATTTTACAAGTAAGAAATAAAATTTTAGAGATATTTTACTATATAGGTTTTAAAATAAACCATATCAATGTAGAAATAACATCAAGTTATGTAAAATATATTAATTAAACTTTAAAATCTTATAATTTGTCATATATTATTATAAAAATATATATTTTTTAAGGGATTATTTGACTTCGGCTGGGTTGGGCCAACCGGACGTATGGTAACCAAACGAAAAGTGTCCGGGTCAAATTTCAAGACTTGAAACCGTCCTAATGAACTGGGGGGCGGTTGGAGGACGGACGGGTTATGAACACCCTATGCTGGAGTCAAAGATCATGGTGGTGAAGCAAGAGGAAATCAAGAAAGCTCCACGGATGACGACATTGTCAGTGGCGGTCACGGTGGGGGACGTGTGCCAAGCGTAGGCGAGTTTCGACGGTGACGCTCTTAGGCCTGATGATGGCGATTGCAGCATTTATGTTGTGGCTACTTAGCGGAGAGCAAGGGTGGTTGATGGTTCAGGTTCCGTTGTGACAAAGTGCGCGCTCTGGAAGGTGCGATTGACGGTGACCGATGCCAACCTTGGCTAGTGGTGGATGGGGGAGACACAGGGAAGGTGGGAGACATTCAGCGGATGAAAGGGAAGGTAGGACAACTGTAGGGATGTGGCTTCCTGGGTCATTTGGGCACATAGGCCAAAATCAAGCCCAAGTTTCAAAGGAGAGGGAAATATGCTACACTCCTTATGAAGCCCAACTCAATAGCAAGCTTAGCAACAACTTTTGTTCACCTTAAGGGCCCAAGCAATATTTTTGTTAGTCTAATTAAATTATAAGACCCTAGTGGAAATTATTTGTGTGTGAATAGGTTACTTAATAGTCTCATTTAAGTTTTAAGAAATTTAGTAAATGTAATTAGGAATTTAATTGTTGTGTTTATATTTTTTTCAACAACCTTGAGGGCAAGGTTGGTTTGAAGAGGGGAATAATTGTTACCACCTAAATTAGTAGTTAGACCCACTAATTGGGTTCATAGGAGTTAGTAGTTTATTAAGATTATAAATAAGGGACTATACTAGTGTAGTCGACAAGAAAATAGTTAATTGTGAATGAACTTAGTTCATTGTGGAGTCTTCTAGACTTGAAGAGGAAGGTCTAACAGCATGACATGATGGTTAAGTACCATTATGAGAGTTGAAACGAAAGGAGAGCTACAATAATAGCTTGCCCCAAAAGCCCTTGAAACAAGCAAGATAGTTAGTTATCTCTGGCTAATTCCAAAAGCCAGCTCCACTTTAACTAACCTATTAAAAGTGCAGATTGGATAAAAGAATAGAATAGCATAATTGAACCTTTGGGGCCTTAGTTTAGTTTCAGTTTTCATTTTTAATTTTCCAATTTTCAGAATTTGTGAAAGAAAACTGAAAATTCTAAAACTGGGTCTATTGGGTTTGAGTTTTTAGTTTTTAATTTTAATTTTCAGTTTTTAGTTTTCCAGAATTTGTGAAGGAAAAACTAAAAATTTGAAACTATAGGCCAATTTGGTTTGAGTTTCCAGTTTTCAATTTTTATTTTCAGTTTTCCAGAATTTGTGAAGGAAAAACTAAAAATTCTAAAACTAAAATTTGTAGTTTTCAGGATTTTCTATTTTTCCTTCACAAATTCTGAAAAATTGAAAAACTGGAGCAGCCTACAAATTCAGTTTTAATTTTAGATTTCCTTCATAAATCTAAAACTGAAACTGAAAATGAAACTGAAAACTAAAAACTCAAACCAAACAAGCCCTACAAATTTCAATTTTAAAATTTTCAGTTTTTCCTTCACAAATTCTGAAACTGAAAACTGAAAATGAAAATTGAAAACTGGAAACTCAAACCAAACACCTTAGCTCTTGCGGTGGGATTCACTAACCACAATCTATCTCACTCAAGTGTATGACATAACCGTATATGTGCTAATTATTACTCTAATTGTTTACCGTAAAGGTAATTATTTTGATTGTCTTTTTTGCTTCAAATTATTTTCCTTGTCCCTAAATTATTTTCATCAAAAGTGCTAAATTCTCTTAAAATATTCGTTCAATGTTCCATCTGCTAGCAAATGATGGGGTATTCTACGCAAATTCAGTTTCAATCCATTATCTACGCGTATAACTTTTTTTTTCCTTCTTTTTTTAATCTTTCCATATCTACTTTTTTTCAGTTAATCCATACCCACTTTTGCATTTAATATTCTTTATCAATTATTAAGAGAATTATTAAAAAAAAAACTTTTATCATCTCTATTATCATTGTCTTTTTGATCAACCTATTTTCATTGGCTTTATCTTCGCCGAAGAACCGGAGACAAAACCAAACTACACATAGATCTAGCCATTTAGGTCTATGAGCAAAGATGGACATTCGCGGATTTGAAAAGTGGGCTCTCTTCTAGGTTTCAAACCTGTATGGGCAGGGAATGGGAATCAGTGACATCCTATATACAAATAAAGGGCTATATTTGACCCAAAAAAAGATAATGGGCTACAATGACCAAAAAATGAAAAGGCAATTGTCCTGAGGCCCAATAAAAAATTCATGTATGAGTGGAACTCTAGAGAGTCAAGAAACTAACGATCTTCCAGACCCAAAAAGAGAACGAAGGAAACTAATGATCTATAAATGTATACAAAACTGCACTTTTATCCCTCAAATGTTCTAACACTTTAGTCCCAGAAAGATTAATTGCATACAGTTGAATTTCTGAAAAAATTTGGAATTATAATATTTTGGTCCCTAAAAATTTAGAGTGTGTTTGATTAAAGATTAAAAATAGGGGTAAAAATTCTCCAAATAAGATCATGTATAATTTTATATATGAAATTCATCTAGAAAAATTTTATTCCATTTTTACTTCCTAACCAAACATACCCTTCGTGTATACACTTTAGTCCTTAAAAGATTTGATATTATAATACCTCTTCCAAAGAAAATATCAATTATATACAATTGAGTTGCCCAAAAAGTCAGATTATAATACTTTATCCATTGTTATCATTTTCTTTGAGACTGAAGTGCTATGATGTCAAATCTTTGAAGAACTAAAATACATGTACTTATCTTTTAAGGACCAAAATGCTATAATTTCAAATCTTCAGGAACTCAAGTGTATGCAAATTATTTTTAAAGGTCTAAAGTGTTGAAACATAAATGTTTCAGAGAGCAATATCACAATGTATAACATTTTCTCTTAATGTATACATAGTTTAGTTTTGTACATACACATATGAGACATATTACATGAAAGAGGTGGTTTATTATAAATGCGATAAGCATTCTAAAGGTATAACCATACATGAGTGACTATGATTGAAAATTAATTAATATAATTAATGCTAACATGCTCATTTTAAAATAAAAAGTCACATAATTTTTTGTTTTGATTTTGATCGTTCATGTAAAATTCAATGGTCAAGATTCACTCATCTTACTTTTATAATAAACCGCTCTCATATGATACGCTTTATATAATATATAGCTAATAACTAATTAATTGATCATTACTAAAAACTAAACTACTATTACATTAAGATAAAATATTATACATTGTGATAATCAAAGTATAGATTTAGTCATAAAAATTGATATAAAAGCATAAAAAAAGATAAGATCTTCGACCCAAAAAAAAAAAGAAACTAATGATCTATATAAGTATAAAACTGATATAATAAATATATCATATTAAAAAACACGCAAGAAATTTTCAATCTTTTCTTTTTATATATATAAATGTCTGTTACTTTGTCACTCTAGTTTTCAAAGTTGTTAAAGAAAAGGACAATGACGAATGATAGGAATTTTCTTTCGTAAATTGATTACAGATGTTTTATGAGAGGCAAACGCTGCTGCACGCAACGACTAGAATTATGTTATTGTGTGCTTTTTCTGTTTTGCTCAGATGAAAAGGATTCAGTCAGTTTTTTAGTATACACAGAAACCTGGGCCAGCCCAGCTGAGGAGTGTGTAGGCGCGCGCTACTTGATATCAAAATCTCACTAATAATTGTAACACGTACTGAGAATATGTTGGTTAAGTGGTGCAATCTCAAGACCCAAAAAGAGAGCCGTGCAATTCCAAGGCACCTATACAATTGAATATCTGGAAATTAAAGAACCTGCTTGTAATGATTTAGCTTGCTTGTTCCCTCTTTTGGCTCGTACCTTTCTTTGCTTGAGGAAGCGTGTAAGGCTAGGCTAGCAATAGTTGAACACTACAGGGCATGACTGTGTGTGCACAAAACGTGTCACAATCCAGTGTATCTGCAAACAGAAAAGAGTACAGCACAGTTAATTACGTGTTGCGACCAGTAGCGGCTGCATTGAACTTGCAGTGTAACTGTCAAAAAAGCATTCAACGGTATCGTACAATGTTGTTTTCGGTTTTGGTCCAATAAAATCCTTGAACAGCAATCACGGCCACGTTTGAAGAGACGACGACAAATATACTCAAGGAGTGCTTTCCCATCCACTCCAACACACTCGTCAAACGCCTGTGACCATGAACATCTACCTGCAGTGTGCAAATAAGATCCCTATAAATAATGGCAACCACAACTTCCAAATCAAAAATTGCAGACTGAAACAAACGTAAATGTTGCACAACACGACACACACTGCAGGAATAATAATGCAATGGAACATGATGACCAATAAAGGAAAAGCACGTAATAAAAAAGCCAAAAACTAAACTCTGATCAATAGCATGCCGCTCTACGTTATATAGAGAGAAGCCACTAGCCACTAGGAATGGCTTGTTGTCAAAGGTTTGGATAATTTGCAACAGGTCATACTCATAGGTTTAAATGAGTTTTCTCTGGTCACAGCACTTATAACTCACCAGAACATATAAAGCAATGAATGTGAGACCAGAAGCTGCCGAAGTTATTAGCATATAACTGATTGTGTACAGAGATTTATTTAGAGGAATGCCTGAAAAAAAAGAAAAAGAGAGACAGAGAGAATGTCACTTTTTCTATGGCATTGAAGAACATAGAGAGAAGCTGATTTGGGAAATTCCAACAATCATGATGATGAAGAGATAATGCTTGAATTATCAGTTAGTAACTTCTTATAGGTGCTCCACATATTGAAGAAACCCACAGACAAATAGCTCACACACACCTATTACAGCCAGGAACAATCCAAGGACAAAAAATGATGCTGAAAACCATAGCCACTGGTCTAGCCGCCCTTTATGGTCCTACAGTACATCATACAGAAAAGTAAAGGGTCAGCTCTACCAAACAATCAAAAATGAAAAAAATTTCGATCCACAGTTCACAATCAACATGGAAAATGATTCGGTTCAATAAACATGATATATGATCTCACCTCTAGATGGGCAAGAATGTGACCATATTGAAGTCCAATTATGCATGAAACTGCAGCCGTTACGGAGCTGTGAACAAGTGGAAAGAATTATAAACTGTCTTCTATTAGTCCAACCAACAAAACTTGAATATATTAGAATAAAGCATACAATCAACATATAATTTTCTTTAAAATAAATACTTTATTAAACTATCAATGGAAAATCAATTAAAGAATGTAAAGATCAGGATCAACGAGAAGATTCTATGGATGTGTGCAACTTATTTTGTAAAAACAAAACTTTTAGGTTTATTAACCAATCATGGAAACTGGGGTACCATAGAAGTAATCAAAACAAGAAGATCACATAAAAAACGTGTCAGTCAGGTAGGACTTTCAAAAAAATAAGAACCTCTAGGTCGATACCAAGTGAAAGCACATCAGACGTGTATGATTGTAACCAGTACGCTATTAGCTCTCTTATTATTTAGAAAGTGTATGGTTGGTTGTAATTTCATGAGATCACTAATCAGAAAGGAGAAAGGAGATCGTGTTAACCAACAATGCAAAAGAAGCTTCAAATCGCACCCAGCATGCCTCTTGAATTTAAACCCTAAACTAGCATGTCTACCACATAAAGAAAGTTAACTAATGTAATCCCTGGGAAATATAAAACATTTAGACTGGCCACCTTAAAATGCCTTCTGGATCAAAAGGAGCATGACACCATGAAGGTGCACTATCCGGAACTTGGCCCTTAGTAGACATGTTGCACTCCTGGAAGGTAGATCATCAACAAGGTATTAATTTGTCACATTATGCTGTAGACCGTGAGCAGAAAAATGGGATCAACTAGAAGATACCTTGAGATTTCTGTAAACAGGCTTTCTGTAAAGATGGTCAAGGCCAAGAATATAGCGATCAATCATTCCAGCAGAATTACAGGCAGGTCCAAGGTCACCTCTCACAGAACAATTCACCTGATATTAAGTTGAGAACATTACAAGCATTAATATGTTAATGTGTTGAATTCCCATCAGCAGCATATTTTCAAACAAATGAATATAAACATGAATAAGCATGTAAACTTAACAAGCATTGGAAAACTATCTACAGTACGAATGCGAGGATCATGTGACTATTATAAACATTGGATCATCCATAGGCGGTTGCATGAAAAACCAAATGTGCATTTCTTCCCTAATCTTAAATAGTAACAATTTTCTTTCACCATTAAATTTTCAATGAAATAAAAAGCATGCAGGTCAAATCCAAAACAAAAAATGAAGTAAACAGAAGACAAGTGAGAGTGAGCGGGGAGAGTTGGGTACTGAGCCTACTCTTACCATATAAATATTGCCACCATCAATTGAAGGCAAAGAAGAGGTTGATCCTGATACAGCAAACTGCCAATCTGGCACATACATACCATACAGTAATCCTGAGTAGAGTGCCAACAGTATGACTGCAATAAACCTGCATAAAAATAAATGCCAAGAAAAATTAAAAGAAAACTACAATTTAGTGATTGTAGTTTGTTGATTGCAATAATCGATGAATTTTGCTACAATTTAGTGATTTCAAGCAATGTAAAATAACCCAAAAAAAAATAAAAAAATCCTATCATTCAAACCTAGTTAACTGCTAGTCTGCTATTGACATCTTTGGGTTGGAACTTGGACATTATCAAGCAAGTTAGGCATAAGTTTTACTTTTAAACATACTGTGGCAGCAAGTGGTTGTCTAAGTGATCACACTGATTAAACTAGCCAAGGATGATTCTGGCCTTTAGACAATCTTAATTGCAGATGGAAGAGAAGCAGATATAGAAATATAAGAGCCCCCATATTTGCTAGTATTGAGGACAAAAATGACATGAAAGCTTTACCAATGCCAGTAATAACTTTTGAAGAAACCTAATTCTTTCCATCGTCCAGCTGGAAGCCAGATCTCACATAATGCTGCAACAATGTATCCAATAGATATCCTCTGGAATCATAGAACATCATATCAGAATCGATAGGTAGTGTAAGTCTACAACTATTAGTTATGACTCATAAGGTCTAGCCAATTGTTCTAATTATACTAGTTCCATTTCTTAGTACAGTAAACCTCGCATAAATAGTCGCTAAGAGGTTATGAAAGTACCTGTAGAATTCCTAGCAACCGTATTCTTTCAATGTCAACACCATAAGTCAAAGAATTTATTCCGTGAAAATAACCACCTGAAATGAATACACTAAGTTTATGTAGCTGATGAAACTAGAATGACTCAAACACTAGTTGCCTACAATAGCAGACATGGTTGAAGATGGACTTTAGTGTTTTGCTGTGCATATCAGTGGCAGAGCAGTTCCAAATGACTGTAAGTAAGGAACCTACACAATTTCATTATAGTACCTATATAGAAGGGTAGAAAGACATTACCTTGAAGAATGATACCAAGAGCAAAGAGTTTCACTGCTCTAAGCAAGGCATTCCATGTAGCTTGTCGTCTCTGGGGCCTTCTCTGACATTTTATTGAAAGGCAGAAAAAAGTAGTCTATAATTAATGCTGAGTATTTGCTACAGGGGTACTGATTCATTTACAGTGCTACATTGAAGGGTAGGTGGTTTAATCATAAACAAGAGAAGCAGAGAAATTATTTGAAAGAAAGGCACTAAGAAGAATGGGTAGGGTAGGTGGTAGGTACCTTATAAACAAGAGCAAGAGAAACTCCAGCAATAAAGAGAAAGAAAGGCATGACGAAATCAGCCAAGTGAATACCATTCCAGGGGACATGGGCAATGATGGGGAAGATGGAACCCCCATAATCTACCAACATCATCAGCTGATAACAAGGCGAAAAAGTGGATAGCTTTATGCATAAGCAAGCAAACTAATATGAATATATATAGAGAGAGATATTTATCTTTAATTAATTAATTAATTAAGAAAAACGAACTAACGATCCCATATTTTCATAGACAGCAGTAGCAGTAGTTTCCTTCCTTTTTTGTTCTTTTTCAAACTTAATTGTTAGCAAGCAAGCAAAGGTGTTGACTAGAGAGAGCAACGCAAATAGAGAGAGAGAGAGAGTTACAAAAACAGAGAGGCCGCGGAAGACATCAAGGGAGGCAACTCTGGCGCGTTGGAACTGAGTTGGCTCGGAATCGGTGAGGAGCAGCGGCTCTGAGTGAGAGTGTGAGTGTGAGTCGGCCATTTATATTGAATTGATTGGTGGGCGGAGGAGTCACGGAAATATGGAAGGCAAGCTCCGTCAAAAGTACGGATTGTTGTGTTTCATCTATCTATACATCTCAGCTGGATTCGATTGGAACAAAACAAGGAGGTACCAAAATTCGATGATGCCTTTTTCTTTGGTGTACTGTATGTCGCGTGCGGGGACAATATGCGAGTGTGTGCGTGAGGAAGGAAGTAAACAAGTAAGAGAAGAGAAGGGGCGTGAGAACATCGGAATGGCAATGCTGCTGGTGGCTGTCTTTGACAGCATGGCGCCAGCTGATTGGATCCCTAGCCATGTGCTGACTAGTAACACCAATTATGTTTTTTCAACTTGTCCCAAAAATATCCGTTTGAGCTTTGAATTTGGGCATTCGAAAGTTGAAACTTTGAGTAATTTAACCAGGCATGGCTTATCACAGCCATTGACAAAGTAATTTAACCTTGCCAGAAGCTCTAGTACATTTTTTTATGATTATTCGGTTTGCCATTGCTAAGCTAACTATGTACTGCATTATTGCATATTAATGTATTAGTAGAAGTGAAAATGGTCTAAACTAAGCTAAATTTTAATTTAGATGGCTAAACTGACTTTAATTTTAAAAATGGTTGTATAAATATATTGAGTTTTTAATATACTAATTTATCTAAATTGAAGTTATTCATAGATGAAGGGAGTATTATTTTGGATCAACTCCAAAATTAATAGTCATATCAAGTTGCTAATCATGATTTTTTAAAAAAAATTTTTGGTCACCATGGTAATCATGATTTGTATAAGCTATTTTTTTTATGAAACTAATGGCAATAATTAATATCACAGTTAAGGTCGAGCAAAGCAATTCAACGTTGAAACTGATAGGTTTTGTTAAGTTTTTAATTTTCCATATGTATTTTAACTAAATTTGTTTATTTTTATGAAAATAAACTCCCTAAATTCAGCCATGGCCGTAAGTTTCAAGAAGGGAAAATAGTCCCTCCAAAAAGAAAAGAAGGAAAAATAGTGATTCTCATTGCATAAATCAAGCTGTTGACAAAAACAACGAAAAAATAGAAGGTCTTTTTTTTTGTCAAAAAAAATAGACGGTCCGGGAGATGGATCAATTATGTTTTCTTTTGGGCCCAAGATGGATCTTTATTCCTCTTTCTTGTTGGACGGATCTATCAAGATTTATAAATCTGCCATTTATTTTGGTTCTTGTCGGTTAAGCTGTGCATCCGGACCAAAAAAAAAAAAGAATGCATGGAAAATAAAGATTCGTTAATATTTTTATCATATTTGGGCCTTGGATTCAACATGATTGACGGAGTTTTCTTGGGTACAAATAGTCGTCAGAGTGGAAGATAATTTACTCCAACAAAGAGGGCTACCGACTTATCCACGACTGTCATCTGTCAATTTAAGAAAGAAAAGAAAAGAAGGCTCGTTATAGTTAGTCGTTGCTGTCAGTGTGGGCCCGGATAGTATGTGGTAATGGCTGTGTGGCGTGTGCCTCACACACGCAAGCGCTAGGCATGAGCACGTTCTGAAGTGGCCAGCCGCGTGCGAAAGTAACTTGTTTCGCGCTGATTTGTCTAATGTGGACTTTATATCACACATGCTCGACAGAACTTAGTTGGCCCAATACAACCATTAAACTCAACCTTTCCACATCTAGCTAGAACCACCTCATAAATTAGATAATAATCAATCCCAATCTAATATTTTACCACTAGTAATTTCACTTATAAGTGTCTGGAATGGTAGAAATTTGGCATATCAAAATATCAATGTATCTGAATACATAATAATTGGTAACATACATGGGCTGCTAGTCTGACACACAGTTTGATTCCACTGTTCGTCTCTTGTTTTGTTAAAGAGTTACTTAAGGGGTCTCTTCGCTATGCTTAGAGACGGGATATATATAGTATTAAGAATTGGGCATTATTACAACGATTGCCGGTGGAGACTATGAGCTCGTTTGTACGTGCTTCGCATAAAAAAAATTTATTGATCTTTTTAATTAAGATTTTTTAAAAAAATAAAAATTAATTTATGTTTGTATATAATGTGAGTTTATATTTGAATATAATATTAAAATATTTTTATTTATTATCAAATATCTTTTTTATGTAATAAAAAATATCCTTTTTCAGAAGATGAAAATTATAGCTTCTTAAAAAATGATTATTTTTCATTTTTTTAGTGATTCTACTTTTACTTAAAAAATTATTCAGCTATACCAAAAAATAAATAATTTTTTTATCAAAAGAGATATTTTCTAATCAGAAAAAATATATCTAAATGAGCTCTATGAGGATTTTGGTTTGCCCAGGATTGTCGTGGCCGCCGCAAAGCGAAAAGTTTTTAATGTTAATAAAGTTGGACCAGTGAAAAATGACAACGGCCAAGTGCAATTAGTCATCCGCATTGGATTAATGTAGTAAATGGTAGCTAGTCATGCACCGGCTGTATTTGAAACTTTCTTGCTGCCAGTTTGCTTAACTGCTTAATCTTTTTGGGTAGATCAGGAGAGATATACTACTTTGGTGATTGTTGTTTCCAAACGGGGACTAATAAATAATAAAAGGGACAGTATTAATTTGTACAACCAAATCATGCATGGTAACATGAGAAGGATATAGTTACATGTTAGCATCATGAATGCCACACACTACAAATCAAAATAAATTTGAAAACTCCCAAATTTCATAAGTTCAACTGGCATAAATAAATGATAGACTAAAAAACTAGTGTGAATAATCGAATTCAACTTTGTGTGAAGTTTGAATTCTGCCTTTTATCCAATAGTTCAAGTTAACCGTGAGTGTGAGAATAATTTTTGTTTGTTAATGTGACAATGTATATAATTGGATGAATGTTCTTTTATACTATTATCAATACATCAAAGTGATATATATATATATATATATATATATATATATATATATATATATATATACTTCCATTTGTATGATAATAAATTCTTAAAGAGCAAAATGATTTTAATTTATTTTTTTCTAAAAAATTGATTTATTGCCAGATGTTCTAAAGCAATGATTAGCAAAATCATAAGAACAATTGCTTGTGAGTTTGTCCATTAAAATTCAATGATTATTGCATTACACTTACTACATTAATTGGGGAAAAAAAAACAGCGAGGCAGGCGGGGGAGAGATGGAAGAGGCAAAATTGAAGAAAGAAACGATAAAGAAGGGGAGGGTTAGGTAATTAAGGGGGTTTTGTAACTACTATTTATATGTTTATGTTTGGTTTAAGTAGAGGCGGTGAGGAGAGGAGGGGAGAGCGGAAGGACTGAGTCAGTGTGGCTCGTGTTGGTACGTTGTAGTTTTGTTGAGTGTTTGGCAGATAGAAGAAGAAGAAGAAGCGGGCATTGCCTTTCCTTGCTTAACAATAACAAGGAGATGGTGATGGTCATGGATAGGCTTCTATCGTCGTCGCCGTCTTCTTCTTCTTCTTTCAAGTTTCTCACTCGATTCCACTCTGCAAGACCAGCACTCCACCATGTTTCTCTCTCATCGCCGCCTTCCCCTTTCTCTATTTCTTGCACTTGCACCCATCACAACAATCAGAACCCCCCCTCTATTTCTCCATTATCATTATCTTCGTCTTCTTCTTCTTCTTCCATAACTCCCTTTTCCACTTCGCCCAAACACTTGCCATCCCTGCCCCTGCCCTCTTCTCCAGATGCAGATGCAGATGGGTCTCAATCCCATTCTCTCTATCTCAATCAGATCCCAAAGGTACCATCCATCCATCCCTGCTCTCTCTCACGATACTATTCACTCTCCTTTCTCTTTCTCTGCGCTATCGCTTTGAACATCCTTCTTAATTACTCTGCTCTTTGATTTTCTATAACTTCAATGGAATCGAACCTTGACAGTCAATTAAATCTATTTTAATCAATCTTACTCATGTCTTTCACTACATTTTTAGTGATTAAGGGACAACAGTTTTATTTTTATGCCATGTTTCTTTGGCAATTACTATGCTGCTATTTCAATCTAGAAACCTGTTTTGGTACTAATGCATGCTTTTAGCTTCTTGCTGCTCTTATTGTCATACCGTCATATGTGCCTTTATCAATTAAATATATATGCCAATAAATCACCATCATCAAGTCTTCAATTTTCATGTCAAATTATGTGTAACTAATTTAGAGACTTCGATATGTGGAAAGTTTCTCTACACTACAAGATTGGTCTGTTCAAGTTAGTGCCTTTGACGTTTCGGTTTTACATCTCCTTGTGGGTGATAGGGATATTCAATTCTTCACGATAATTTTTGTCAGAGGGGTCTACATAGACAACTGACTCTGTATACTTTTGTCTTAGATCTATATTAATTGCAGAATTTAAAACTTTAAGTAGATCTTAAGGAAAATAATACTGAATCCATTTTGTTTTTCGGTCTCAGGCAATAACAACCCGGACACTTGTAATACTCTCTGCTCTTGTTATGATCTTAATCCAACCAGCTATTGCACCGGCAGCGTTTGCAGCCTTTCAAACCACTGCCAAGACGGGTGGTCCTGCTGCTGCTGCAGTTGGGGAAAACTGATCCGCACTGAGCTCCTAAGTAGTGCTTGGACTGGTTTCTTTGCTGGCTGCTTGCACACATTATCAGGGCCTGACCACCTTGCAGCTTTGGCTCCATTGTCAATTGGTCGTACCCGAATGGAGAGTGCTGCTGTTGGAGCCCTTTGGGGTTTTGGCCATGATGCTGGTCAGGTTATCTTTGGATTGATATTTTTACTCCTGAAGGATAGACTTCACATTGAAATTATCAGAACTTGGGGAACAAGAGTGGTGGGTCTTACCTTGCTAGTCATTGGGGCGATGGGAATCAAAGAAGCTTCAGAAGTGCCGGCCCCATGTGTTGCCTTAGAAACTGGCGAATGTGATGTTGGGGTCTATGAGCCGCTTGCTAATCCAGCACCAGGGAAGAAGAAGATTGGTTTTGCTACTTTTGCCACAGGGATAGTCCATGGACTGCAACCAGATGCATTGATGATGGTGTTGCCTGCCCTTGCTCTTCCTTCTCGTTTGGCTGGTGCTGCATTTCTTATCATGTTCTTACTTGGGACTGTGGTTGCAATGGGGAGCTATACCGTATTTATAGGCTCATGTAGCCAGGCACTGAAGGACAGAGTACCTAGGGTAACGGAAAAACTCACTTGGGCTGCTTCTCTTGTTGCAATAGCCCTTGGATTTGCCATCATCATTAGCCAGTTTTTTGGGTTTAGCCTGTATTAATACATCTATAATCAGCAAGGCACTTTTTTAGGATCATCATTCTGGCGAGGGGTGACCAGAAATAGTTATGGACGTTAGAGAGAAATTTGATTGTTTAGAGCAAAGTTCATCATCTGCGCTTTTGAACGTGTATAATATAACTCTATGCAAGTTCAATGACTCTGCACCTGAGGTCTACGTAACAATTCAGTTTGTATATTTCAAATTGATTTTCTCCATGGTTTTAAATCTCAGTCCACACCTGTGATAGTTGCTGCTGCAGAGGGTCTTTGCAATTGGACAGCAATCATGGTTGCATTAGCTGCAAGTTTTTGCAGTAACAATAATCACAATGCAATTGCCAACGCAAATGCAATTTGAATTATGATTTTTTCCAATTTCTACTATTGTCTCATCAAATATGAATTATGTCTTGGCATTCACACAGTGCTTCCTTAGTAAAGTTTTTGCAGTAACTCATTCACGTTCTGGAGGCCAACGCCATCTCCATGCATCCTATTAGCGTTACCTATTGAAGCTAAGTCTGGACATGCAACTCCTACTTAGGTTGACCCCATTTGTAACTAGCGCAGAGGAGTTGCAAGCGAACCTTGTGGTGTGGTTGGGTGTGTTTTTTATTCTTGTGATTTGCATAAAGATTCAATGAAAATCAAACTGACCTGTGCCTAGTATCATTGTATAGTCGGGCGCTACACGTACGCCTGTAACAAACAAATTGCCTCCGGAAAAATCAAATGTGGTGACGCATATTCCAATATCCAAATTGTTCTATCATGCCTATCAATAAATAAATAAACTGTTCAATCATGTATGTAGTTACCTGTATTATGTGGTCCTATACCATAATGACGTATAATATGAAGGGTTTATCTTTTTAAATCAAAACTATGTGCCCCGTCTATGTCTCTGAAAGCCAATGACGCATTTGACCCTAAATGGGAAACAGTGAAAACATTTACGTCGCGCTTAGAATACGGATCTAATACTGTGTATCCACTAAATCATGATGTTCCTGACTAAACTAGTCTATCCCTATTCCTCGACCGGATAATATGGAAATGAATGGGATTCATCATTTTGAAATGAAATGCATTCTGTAGCAAGATTAACATTGGGTGACAAAGCAATGAGCACTCCGACAATTTGCTTACAAATGTCAAGTTCTTTAATTCAACACTAATATACTCCTTTCATTACGAAAGAAAGAAAATGAAAACATAAGCTTGATTGCCCTCTGGAATACTGATTGGTATTGTATTGATATTTGATCTCAACTTGGTACTGAAAGGCAAGGGCAAGGGATTCATGGTCATGGAAGAGATATCGGTGCTCCTATTTTTTGTCGATGTCATAAAGCGCACACACATCTGCTGCTGTCTTCATCTGAAATCACAAGGGAACAACGAAATAATGAGTCAAAAACATAACATGACCACATACTAGCTGTTATTATTATTATGATGATTATTGTTATTATATATGTAACATGAACACATACTAGTTCGAGCTAAGTAAAAGATAAATAAATATTAAATTCTGATAACAAAATTTTCTAAATCAATGACCAAGTACTGAGTCATAAAAGAGAGTCAATAAATCCAGAGTCGAGACTCAAGCACTAAGGCACATGATAACATGCTAGTTACTAAGCAATGTTTGGTAATTGCATGTGCTAAACCTAAATTCAGCATTCAGAGTTTCAGACTGCATAACTGTCAATCCTAGACAATACTTAAACTTGAAAGCTTCTTTTTATATTCAGTGGAAAATAATTCATCGGCTACAATATCATGCATGAATATATCATGCCCGAACCTGAATAATATTTATAATTTGCTTGATTGCCCATCCAAACAAACTTGTCGCAATTAGGAAAGAAACTACTGAAATCCTTTGCAAATTGATAGCTAAAACCTGAAAATAGAAACAATCGAGAAAACAGAAAAGTTTAGGGAAACCCTCCAGACATCTCAGATAACATAACAACTAACAGCAGATGAAATACAAAAAGCACACTTACATCCATCAATTTCTCCGTTTGATCCTCTGAAAGAAAAAACAGGATTAGGTATAGAACCTGTATAGAAAGGTTTGCCCTCGAAAGGGATAATGTTTATAGAAAGGTTTGCCCTCAAAAGATCAAGAAGATGGCATTGCAATTACCTCCCATGAGGCACAACAGTAAGCCATAAACATTCTATTCCCATAATATGCCTTGAAAAGCCAATCACTGCTGTCTTTTACATCTTTATGACTAGCCTTGCCCAGCAAGAACGTGCTGCAATCAAAGTGAAACATCCAACAAAATAACTTCATCAAGACCAAATCATGTAACTGCAGAATCACAAAATTAGAGATTAGGGATAAAAACACATAAAAGACATACTTTACCTGTACATTTGCAGCCATTGACTTGCAATATCTAAGGCAAGCAATGACAAGAAGATCAGGCCAGGCCTTTACATAAATTTGGTCCCATGGTCAGATGTATATGTTTATAGTTCTAGCAGATGATGAAGAGGTTAAATGGAGAAAAGTCTTACTTGTACACTTGGGAAAGAACTACTAGTAGACAAGCAGTGCTAATTCTGGTATTAAGGAACCAACATTAAATACCCACCAATGATGTTAGGAATGTAGAGATATACGGATAATGTACTGGGTCTAGGTCCCGTTTTTTTGGCCATTGAAGCGCCTTTATCTTGCCAATCAGATTTTCACCTGCAGAGATATGTTTCCAGTCAGAAATGGAAAAGCAGAAATACGCATGCATACGCAGGCATTGCCCATCTCATGCACAAAAACCAAACCAGCCCCTAAAGATGCATTAAGTTGAAAATACATGTAAGAGGGAAACCCCTTATCTCTGTGGCAACCAGAAATAGAATGGCGTTTGCCATGGAAATAGTAAGTAATTATACAAACTGAATCTATTGCATTGAAATTTCAGTTCACATTTCCACAGTGACAAGGAGCGAGGAAGAGAAGGCTAGCTACTAGCTAGTAGCTATTCAAAGGGAAAGGGAAAAGGGCTCTTGGAATGGAAGATAACGATACCAGTGGCTGTGGCGTGGACGTCGATTCCGGCGAAGGGAGATGCTGCTCTGCTGCGCCTACGGAGATCCGATCGCTCACCTCAACTCTCCTCATTTTGCCATTGTCCTTCCTTTTCGCTCTTTCACTTTACTGCTTTTTTTTTTAAATAAATTATTTTCTGCAACTTATACTTTACCTTTTTTTTTTTTGCAGTGAAAATAATTTCTAGCATTAATATTTACCATGTCAATATATAAATATATAGTACTAATTTATTACAGATTAATTTCTATGGACTAATAATAAGAAAGTTTTTTATATTACCATTTAATCATATATTGTTATATAAATAAATGTGATTAAATCTTATACTTATTATTTAAAAAATCATATAAATAGAAAAATTTAATTGAATAATAATATATAAAATTTTACACATCATCATTGCATTAAAATTATACTCAATCTATCACAATAAACTAGTTAGAATATGTCATTTTAATTAATTTTTTTTTATAGAACTAGTTTAGTATCCGTGCATGAGGAAGTATAATATATTTCAAAATTTTATCATAGTTAATGATAGAGTTCTATAGTAGAAGAGGCGTTTAAATAAAAGACAATAGTGAAACAGCTATTTAATTTTTTGAATTTCTTTTATTTTTTGAAAGCTGGTAATGTATTGAAGAAACAAAGAGAGTGATAAACCCTCGTATCTCTATCGCTTACTTGAAAAATGAACGATGGTAAAAAGAAAAAAGAGATAAACATTTCAGAGACCGGAAGACGGAGTTCTTATTATTATTATATTTTTGTGAAATTGTAGTTGGATTCCATTGCAATAGAAAGAAGAATACAAACTGCAAAGAGATTAGTGAAGAGAGGAAATAAAAATAATGAGAGAAAGATAAAGTCCGATGAGGGGTGGCAGAGAAACTTCTCGAGCTGTGAAATAGGTAGGCATGAAGTGTTTTTTTTTTTTTTTGGGCTACATGATAGGCATGAAGTGTAGTTAATTACCTAGGAAATCAAATCATAATTTCAAATTAAAATCAAAATAAGATAATATAATAATACCTGATTGGTCAATTTGGATATCTGATTAATTACATGTCTCCCTAATATATTGATTATGATAACAAATATATACTTATTAGATATTATTTTGTAAAACAGATTTATCAGATGGTGTTAAAAGAGTTATATTATTTTTACAATAATCACTGATTGGTTAATAATAAATAATTAATATAGAATTAATAATGACTTGTTATTAGAACATGTGATATCTGATTGACATCATCAAATAAAAAAAATAAAGAAGTTAGAAAGGCCACTAATTAAACGAAATGGCTAAGGTAACTAAATACTATTATTGTACATGATGAAATTGTTTGAGCAGGAATTATTTTTTACCAAGTATTACAATGAGAAAGTCGCTATTATCCTTATTTTACAATAATAAGAAGATAAATACTTTTTATTTCTTTTGGCTTGATAAACTTTTTATGAAAAGAAATCAAGAGGGTTAATGTGTTTATTTATTAGGAAATTTCATTGTTATCCATGAATCCTACTAGTTGCAAATATTTTTTATTATTTACAAAATTGCAAACTTGGTTTAATATTAGCCACTAATTCTTAGAAAATATCCCCTTGAAAAAGTTGAGTGTATCGGATAAATTCCCTTAAAAATATATATTTTTTACTTTTAAAAACATTTTTATAATATAAAAAACTAATTAAAGATAGAAAATATATTTTGAATATTACATCTAAATATAAGTTAAATTTTTTATTTTAAAATATTTTATAAAAAATAATTTTAGAGAATCTCATTTTCATAAATAAAACAAGACAGTTTTTTGAGAATAAATGGAAAAATTTTTATACGAATTTCTTTTATTTTGTGATAGATTTTAAACTCTCAATCAAGAAAGATTACTTTTCTCTCCTCATTTTCTTTTTATTCTCTTCCTTTGTGTTATTCAAAACACAAAGTTAATTTTATAAGTTTGTGATCTCAAATAAAAGGATAGAAACCATAGTAGAATACAACCATTGACAACATTCGCTTGTGTGGCGTGAAATCATCAACTCTGCAAATAATTTTCACAAAAATAGATAAACAAATATTACATCCAATTTCAGGCAGATTTTATGGTAGGCACATTTACTACGGAAACACTCCCATTTGCCCCTTGCCTCTTCATCTCTATAAATGCCATCCCTCTTTTACGCAACCTTTATTGTGAGACGAGCAATGTTATTTATATTCACCTATAAGACATTATATTACACGTTTTTATTTATTATTAGATAAAATATAAATTTTAAATTAAATATAATTCATATTCTATTCAATAATAAATAGGAGTGTATCAACACAATATTCTACTAATAATATATACAAATAACATTTCATATCGTGAAAAATACTACAGGAAGGAAAGCAACCATCACGCCACAATAATAATAATGTATAGTTTGCATGTCGCATCAAGCATTCAGTCACTGTAGTTCTAATTCGGGCATTATGAATCCTAGCGATCAAAGAATAGACAATAATAATCCATCACTCGCTTACCATTCTTCAGGATGGTCCATAGAATTATAAGATATTATAATTATACATTATAAATTTGCGATGCAATTGACTATCAAACTACATATATATAAAAGATCCAAATATACAAACAGAAACACAAATTAAAACAGCCAACTATTGATTGCCATATTTAAAGGGTCATTTGCGTTATAAATTACTATTTTGTTATTTAGAAAGAGAGAGAGAGAGAGAGAGCGTGAGAATTATAAAGGACACAAATCTGAAAACTAAAAGTTGAGACTTGAAAAAAAAATGGAAAAAAGGCGATTATTTCTGAACTTCGAAAGGATGCTGTGCAAGTGACCCAAGAAAATTTGTTTTGCATCGGTTTTGGTTGGTACAAATTAGATTAGATGAGACCTAAATGCATAAAACCTAACAACCGGAAACATGCATCGGAATAGGTTATGCTCACGAATGTGCATCTTATCATCATCATCATCATCTTTTTTTTTTTTTTTCCTTTTCCAAATTTCTAACTATATAGGAAAATCCGCCTAGAAAAGCAAAGTCTCTATGGTAGACTTCTTGGGCATTCGGCAGACAGGGCAAGCTTGGAGAAAAGGCTCGCAAGCCTTGCAGGAGCAGAGGTGCCTGCAAGGAAGCAACATAACGCACGACCTCCCCGAATTACAGCTTCTGCAAACCACCGTCCTTCTCGGCACTCTGTTTTCCCCTCTTCCCTCCTGCTTTCATCACAGCACGACTCTGCATCCTCTGTTTCCATCCCATTGTTGCTGTTGTTGTTATGACGGTAGCAAGTTCTTTCCTTCATCTGCTCTAAGGTGTTCTGGAGGGACAGCACCATGACCTCGTTCGCCTGAGCCACTCTCCGCCACGATAGATTATCTGCCTCTAATCTTGTTAGAAACTCTTCCAACTCCGCCCTTTTCTTCGCTGCTTGTGCAATCTGTTCATCCTTTTCCCTCAGCATTCGAACCGCATCCATTTCCACCTTCTTCAGTAACGCCGCCACTTGCTGCTTTCTCTGCTCTTGCAACATCATTCTCAATCTCTCGTTCTGCTAAATTCACAAAAATACTAGTTACACTAGATTCCACGCAAAACTTAAACTCCTCAACGCAAAACACAAATAATGTACGTGCTAGTCTGATATACCGGTGATGTTTATTCGGTACTCGTGTGATGAAACTAACCTGTGACCTGATGATATAATGATCGACCTCGCCCTCGCCCCTCTGATTCTCAAACTCGAGAGAAAAGCTTTGAGAATTTGGCGCTGAAAGGTGATTTGAGTTATAATTATTGGTGGCGGTGTAGGCATTGGAATTAGCAAGAAGAAGAGCGGGGTTAACAGTAACAGGCATGGTTTGGTTCCTCTGCCTTTCGTTGTACAGGTGTTGGAGGAGTTGGTGTTCCAGTGGTTGCGGATGCTTAACAGAAGATACGAGGTGATGCTGGTTCTGTTGGGAATTGAAATCGGTCATCAAATCCTGCGACCCACATAATGGAAACCCAGTAGCAGAAGTATCATTGGGGTAGGCGTACAAGTGCGCTTGGATTGCCATATATCCAGCCCCTTCCAGATCCAATCACAGTCACAGTCACAGCACTCGAGAGTCTGTATTCCGTTCTCAAAAAGCTTGGACCTTTTCTTCAAGTCCCTCCTTCACACTAGACTAGAGCATGCACCGACCGCATTTGCTTCTACGCCTAGCGATTGCAATAAAATAATAACAATAAATGATGTCAAAAGGATCGAAGGGAGTCGATGATCTGACGCCGGGTTATTGGGTGTGCTGTGATATCGATGAAGCGCAGCGGAGTGACAAGTTTATTGGGAATGGGATGCCGATATATCTATATTTATAGTTATGAAATTGGGTGAGGAGGAATAAATTTCACATTAAAAAAGAGTTGGAAATTAATTAATGGATAGATTTCGAATGAATGAAAATAGTAACTGAGCTGAAAAGGAAAGAAAGAGCAAGCGTAGGATACTGCGGAGCACCTCACAGGCACTCTCTAAATTGTTTTCAACTTTCTTCCTCTTCTCTGAGTTGATGGTCTAAGCACGCATTAAAGGAGGAGGTGGGTGGGACGGTAAGCAAGCATGCACCACATGCATATTTTGTGACTAAACTATCGGGTCAGTCAGGTCAGAGGCGTTTGTTTTGTTTTAATAAATTTTAATTCCAATCCCAAATCCAACTGGTAGCCCTCAGAAACAGTAAAAACATATATCAGTCAGAGATTTGCCAGCTGCTTCATTTTTTGGAAACGAAAGAATGGATGGAAAAGCGTGGTATTTACTGGCCAAGACCCTTGGTTTCTTATTTTTTGTCGTATCCTTTCATTGCTAATCCTTTTCAAGAATAATATCTTTAAAGTCCTTTTATGCGTGTCGAGAAGATCACGACCAAAAACGAAAGAAAGAAAGTGTCGAGAAGATGAATTTTATATTTTTTATTTTCCAAAAATTAAAACAAATATGCCTATGATCTCATAGTATCGTTTTGGTAGCACTACCTCGCTGAGCGCATAGAGAAATTAACAGAAACTAGAATATATTAAATCACGAGGTTATTTATATTTAACATTTTTATTATGGTATAGTTCAAGTTAAATTTGTTGGTTTTGACATAATATATATATATATATATATATATATATATATATAACAAATCATAATAAATTTTATTGTAGTTGTAAATGATGTTTTGCAATATTATATAGAATAGCTAAATAAAAAAATATTATATAGAATAGCAGTCTCTATGTATATTGCAAATTGTTTTAGACAAAATCTTAGGAGAATATTACTAAATAGAAGCACATTGATTAAAACGTGTGAGATTAACTGACAACAATGCAAAGACCGACATAAATATGTTAACTAAAAATTTATTCTATGAGTAAATTGCATTCGCTTAACAATTAAACTAACATTAATGATCAAAGATATATTTCATGTTAATTTTTTTTAGGAAAACACCTTAAATTCACTGATGTGTTTCATATAACTCCGAAAAAGTACATTGAATTTGCTGAAATTATTGAAGACATTACATACTAGTACATAACAAAATTAAGATAATTTATTCCTGTACTTAATCCTGAAAAGATATTTACAAATTTGAAAAACATACCTGAATTAAAACTATATGTTGAAGTTTGACTGAAGGCGCAGATCGAAGATTAGTATATCGATTAATGATATATTCTCCTTGTACACGTTTATTTACTTAAAAAGTGAAAATTTCTAAATAAGAAAAAATATGATAAATATTTATTACCTTTAAAATTTAAAAATATCTTTTTTTTATACAATATTTTCTTTATATAACTAGAGAGAAAGTTAAACTGAATTTGTTGTAAAAAAATAAATCATCTCATTTTAACAATAATAACAGCAGCATCGAGAAAATAAGAGTGTTGTTACTTAATACTCCTTTTATTTTTTATTAATAATCATGATGAAAAAATAAATTAATTTGGTATATTAAAATACTTAATGTATTTGACTATAAATATCTTACTTTTGTTGTTTTCTCTTATGTAAAAATCACTAGTTTATAGTAAATTTATAATTTTTTTAACATTAATTACTATTTTGACTTTTTAAATTAATAAATTAATACATATTCTCTTTCATATTTATGACATTTTTATAACAGGGGAATGCTATCGTAAGTATCTTCATGATATAGAGATTAGTAACTTACACATTTGTTTTTAAATCAAAAACCATTATTCGTGTTGTCTTAAAACGCTTTTTTTTTTTTTTTGACGGGCTTAAAACACTGATACCTAAATGTAAGTTTGTAATTTTATTTTATTACATTAATTTATAATTTGACTTTTTTTTCTCTTACCTAATTAATTTTATTTCTCCAATATGACATTTTCAAAAATAAACCAGCCTGGACCCTTAACATATTAAGATGATATCTTAAAAGAACTCATTAATATTAAAAAATTAAAATTGAAATAATTCTTCTAGTTTATTATTATTTATTCATAATATTAACCACAAATTTAAAAGTACCTACATCCTTTATATATTATTATGACACCGCAAGTGATATGAAATTTAAAGTAAAAATTAAACATTTGTAGGTCATGTTGTATTAAGAATAACATGATAAGTTAATATAATACATTGCAATTTTATATATTAGTTATTTGGTCGGTCTGGTGGTGAAGATAAGTTATTTGGTGCCAGAATATGTATGGCACAAGTTTATATAAGAAAATCTTTTTATACATTCAAATGAAGGATAATCTAATAAAGGCTAGGGAGGCATTATTAGACTTTATTAGTTTTTGCTGTATAAATTACTATATCTATACTTTTTTTTTTATAAACTAAACTATCAACTTAGTCCCTCAAAAATATTTGTGCCATTAGTTTAGTTTTTGAAAAAAAAATTTACATTAAATTTATCCCTCAAAAGATAAATATGACATCAATTTTAGTCCCTAAAATATTTTTAATATCAGTTTAATTCTTAAAACTTACATATAACACTATTTTGATTTTTTAAAGAGACAAATATAACATTAAATAAGTTGATCAATTAATTAAAAAAGGCGGGAATCAAATAGATATCACATTCATTTTTAAGGACCAAAATAATATTACATTTATCTCTTAGCTAGGGATTAAATTGATATTGAAAATCTCTTAAAGACTAAATGTAACTAATGTTGTATCTATCTTTTACAGACATAATTGATATAAAATATATTTCAGAAGCAAAACTGGTGTTATGTGGATTTTTTAGCGACTAAATTGACAATTTAATTTTTATATTTTGTTAAATAAAACAACTATTAAATAATTAAATAAAGATAAATATTAAATAAATTATATAATAAACAAATCACAATTAGCTTTTAAACTGTTTCATAATAAATAACATTTTAAATAAGTAGTAATAAAAATTATTAAGAATAAATGATATTGAATAAATTATAATTATACATAATACAAATAAAATTATGATTAACAAATAAGTGTTTATTTATAAAATTTTATTCATAAATTTAAATTAGAATAATTAGTGAAATATTATTGTGATGCAATTTTATTTTTCTCTTAAGTTTTTATTACCCTAAATTATAACTTACGTTAAGTATAATTTGTTACTAGCTATTTTTAATAATATTTAATAAATTTAATTAATTAATCCATTTGTTATGAAATATTTATTGAATTTATCACTTTATTATAATTTATTTTATTGTTGCGTTTTACTCGAGATTAGAATTATTTTTATAGTGAGAAGACAACATTATATTATACTATTGCTCTGCTGGTACACAGCTTTTATAAATAAGACAAAACAATGGGATAAATTGGTCCATATAAAAAAAAGAGCTCTTAAATTAACCCATATAAAATTGAATTATAGGATAAATGGCTTTCTAAATAATAAAACTCTCTAATTGATCTCTATAAAATTTTAAATAGGATAAATTAATTCATGTAAAATTAAATAATTGATCAAATTAATCCTGATAAATTGAGTTTGAAAAAATAAATGGTCTCACAATTCACTTTTATAATAATTAATTTGGAGATTTTTCTATGTGGGGAGGAGTATCATTATTTCTTGAAATAGGTTCACATCACGCATAACTTCAATTGGAACAAGGTCATTGACCTTGCGTTGAAAACAAGAAGCGTGCCCAGTTTATTCTCAATTTAATCAATTGTGTATATTTTATTCATGCTACTGTGTTTCTGCAAGCACTATAACTAAACAGTAGTTACAGATTGCTTTCTAAAGTGATTGAACCTTGAAAGCGTGCATAGACCATATCGTCCTCCAAAAGCCAAAAGCTAAAATGAACACGTAATTCCCTTCAGTTATACAATGCTCTGTTTTGGGAAGTTGGAGCCAACCAGGCTTTTTAGCAATATAACCGAAAACAGGAGAGTTTAAAGGCCCGCAAATAAACAAAACAGTGCGAAAGTTCTTATAGGTTCGATTTTAAATTAAAATCAAAATCACCAGTATAATGGCTCTTGAAAGAATTAAGGCTATATACATGTATCTGTGGAACTTTGGACGTTATGTTGGACCTATCTATATATATCTTTTTGGAACTGCATACGTAAAAGCTTGAATGGGAGCCATCACGATGACCCTGACCTACCCCACTTTGTAGTACCCTTATACGGTGGAATCCCATATCACGGAAACACCATAGTAATGTCCAGTTTATTTATGTCAGCCAACACCGCAAACACAAAATCCTGAATCATTTCCCTAGGTACTTGAAAAATATACTATGTCATCCGTCATCACCTTTATTTTATTTATTTAATTTCATTTAGTAGTACTATTCTTTTGGAAACATTAATTACTAATTTGTTTTGGAATGTGTTCTAGAGGCAGAGTGGAATGGAAAGTGAAGGGAGACAGATGGAGAAAGCACAAAGGGTGAACAGAACACGTTGAGCATACCAGAATAATGTTACGTTATGGTGGGGTGAGGTGAGGTGAAGACGCATGGTGTCATGGCGAAGCGGTGAGTGGTGATGGACCCTCGTGCAGGCCACCCACCCACCCTGATGCCCCCATGAAACTCATCAGGCGGCTCTTAATTAGGGTGCAATGCGATGCAATTAATATGAACAACCTACAGTTTATGAAGCGCACATGCTATTTGGATATCGTGTCTATATGTTAGATATATATTTGTGTCAAATTTTACATGACAGTTGACACATATTTTTATATATTTAATTTAAAATTTATTTTTTTCTTATTCTAATATAAAAAAATATAATATAAATAAAATTATAAAAAGAAATAATATATAAGTTTTTGAGTTTATATGAACAATAAGCATAAATTTTTTGTGTTATATATATATATATATATATATGTATATTCTATAAATTTTCAATTTTAGCATGTCACATGTGTCTATGTCGTATTGTTCAGATGTTAAATCCTGTTCTGTATTTCATACCCTTCAATACTTCATTTCTTGTAAAATATCTATTAAATTTGGACAAAACGAATATTAAGAAAGATGAAAATGTTATTCAAACACCTCACTAGTGGTGTCTCAATCTCCATCATTATTGGATGTGATAATCAAATATTTTCTCACCTATCCATCATATCTAATGGTGATAGAGTAAATGTCCCAATTGGACACACACTTTTAGATGGAAAAATAATACTATAAGAAATGTGATATATAATATAGTAATAGAGTATTCCTATGTAAAATAATGATATATGGACTAATATACCTTAATGGTTATTAATTGTGAAGTACATCAAATGGTTGAATATGAAAGATTATACTAATGGTCATTAATGATTTAGAGATACTATTAAAAAAAAAATTTACTTTACTAAAATATGAAGTTGATAAATATTTTAGAAGGTAATTTTATCTTAAACTAGAAAGACATTATGGAAGGGATGAAGTAATGAACAATGCCATTACCACTCCAGTACCACCCCCACGTTGTCATTGAGTTTTATATTGTAGGTGTAGTTATCATCATATGATCACTCTTCTCAAAGACGACCAATCTTTTTCTACTTCTCTTTCTCTTGTGGGGAATGGGGTTAGCTTTGTTCAAACTACTAGTAATTACTACTATAGAGATGGGGATGTTCCAATAAGCAATAGTGCAATATAGCCCATTACTCGTATTTGACGCACAAAGTCTTTGCTGCAACTTCTCAACAACTTGTCTTTGTCTTGTTGTTGAACCTTGGGAAAAGCGACATGGAACTGGTGAAGCAAGACCAGTCCTGCACCCGCACCTCCACATCCCCGAAGTTGTGTGTCCCCTAGTGGACTTAGAAAAAGGGTCAGAAAAATGAGTCGTTCAACGTCATAATTGTTCGCTTTTAGACTTTGATTTTGCTTTTGCACTTCCACGAAACCTACTCCCTCATTAATCTTAACTTATCCAAAAAAAAAAAAAGAAACACATACTCAAAGAAGAAAATGGATGAATATCAATAATAGTGTGAAAAAAGTATTAATGGACAAGATTATCCTATTTAATCTGATAATACTTTAAAAAATAAAAAATAAATAAAGTACACTTAATTACAATAAAGGTATACTTCTTTTTCTTTGAATAATTGTTCAATTTTAAATACACACTAGAGTTAAAAAAATGATTGAAAAAATATTAAAGTTAGAAAAAAATTAAAAGTAATTTATTGATTTGCCCTTGCTTTTTTTCAACAATCCAATATTCTCTCCCTCTTCCACTATATATCTTCTTCTTATAGTATTTAATAGGGATATTATTAAAAAATAATAATTAATGCTACTTAAATTTTTAAAATGGACAATTATTTTTAAATAAATAAAAATTTTAAATAAATAATTATTTAAGGATGGAGTGAGTAATTGATAAATAAAAATCAATATTTTTTTAATTTGATAAATGGACAAATAAAATAAAACAAAATTTTAAAAATGTAAATAGTTAATATACAATGGAGAGAATGGCTATTACCACGCCCTTTTGGCTAATGTCATTCTCTAATAAATTTTGTCTAATTGTTCAAAAATACCCCTCTTCTTCAATCTTTTATAAACTACTTGATTAATTATATTATTTATAATCTACACATAGTTTTCATATTAATATTTTCTTCAAATATTTACTTGTGTAATATTTTATTTTGTAAAAATATTTTTTATTTAATTTTCTTTGAAACATATTATATAAATACAAAAAATTTAATTATGTAACAAATTGATTCTCTTAATCTTAATAATAGTTTTTAAATTGATTTAATTTTTTCATCCCAAATAAAAATTTTCAACCATAATAGTAGTTTTGTAATTTTTATTTTAATATTCTATAAATATGATCCAAAATAAAAATAAGTTAAGAAAATAAAACATGATATAAATTTTAAAGAAATGAAAAACTTATCACTAATAATTTTAAATTATATTTAATATTCACTATCAATATAAAAAAATTGTATTATCATCTAATGTTATTTTGTCATTTTATTTAAGGGATAAATGCATTTTCCATTTTTTTAAATTTCCAGGTGTAATTTAACTTTTGAAATGTCATCGGAAACTTTTCAAATTGTGCAAAACACCTCACTTTAATTTTGACAACTAATGAAGGTAAGATTTATATGCACTTAACCCCTAATATTTCTAATTTATGCAACTTGATATCTTGTTTATGAATACTATGTTTAATTAATCCTCCTAATTTTCTTATTGTGTGCAACCTTACACCTTACTATGGCTTAAAGTTTTGAGGTTTTTTTGTACAATTTAAAAATTTTAGGTGTCATAATGTACTGTTTGAAAAGTAAGGTTTTTTTGCAGTTTTAAAAGTTTAGGGTGCCATAATGCATATTTTAAAAAAGGATTTAAATTACATAAGACCTAAAATTTAAAGGGATAAAATACATTTAACCCAATTTAATTAAGTTAATATCTCATATATGGTTAAAACACCTTAAATTTTGTGAAAATATATTATCAAATGTTTGTATACAATTTAACAGTGTATATAGTTATGAGGTAAATAGCTAACTTAATATATCACATTACCTTAAATTTTATGAAAAAATAACAAAAGTAAAATTATAATAAAATTTCAAAGATTAACCCGTCAAATAATTTTAATACAATATCTTTATTTAATAGTACATTTAATTATATAAAAATAATATGAAAATTACTTTGAATATAATAATTTTTTAAAAAAAGTACCTCCCTTAAATTTTTTTTATGTTTAAGATTATTTTTTAAATAAGCATTGGTATTTTATAGAAAATATAATCAATATAGAAAATTTTAAAAACTAAATTAGTTATTATTAAGAAAACTTAATAAATTTATTATGAATTTTTTTTTGCAAAACAAAAATTACAAAAACACAGAGTGCAACATATATTAATAATAATGAGTTTAAATAGTATTGAAGTAATAATCGATTGTTAGTTTAAATATGAGTGAGAATGAAAGGTATTTTTTAATAATCAAATAAATTCTCATTAAATAGGGAGTGATATTAGCTAAAAGAGAGTAACTATGGAGAGAGTTGATGATTGTCTTCTAGCCAAGGAAATTATCCTTTGATGAAGGAGAGAGGACAGGTGATTCTACTATACTCTTGCATCCTATTACATTGCTAGTTCCAATCTCTTAACCATCCTTGTGCATCTTTTTGCGGTTTAATTGATAAATTTGTAATTTTTTTTCCCTATTGAGTGTGTGTGTGATTTTGAGTTTGTAATATTGATTTCATATAAACCTAATTTTGTATCAGTGATTTTAGTTAAAATTGATTTTAAAATAAAGTGATTTATTTTTTTTATTGTTTAATTTAAAAAATGATTTTGTCAAAATTGATATTATTGTTTGAGGAGTGCTTCTTGGCATGATAATTTGGCCCACACTAAATATTAAGCACCGAACCTGCTCGCCTCACCTCACTTCACTTCACCAAGTTGTGCCGTTTTGCTACATGAAGCCGTTGTCCTACTCCACTATACCAGTTTGTGTTGAAAAGAACCATCTACTTTGGGTAGGTTTTCGTTGATCGTGATATTCTACAATCTCTGACTTGGATGGGTTAAAGCAGATGCGATTCAATGCTTTTGGCAATGTCAGGACCACCGCCACAGTGCATAATTGGAGCAAAGTTGGTGGATTCGTCCGTACATGCCTTGGCAGAAACGTTGCCGTGGGTGTGACCAACAAGTTGCGTGGTCTTTTGCTCACAACACTCTGTTTGTTCCTTTTGTTTGTGTCTACAATGACACAGATATTAGCTAATCTGACTTGTACGTTTTATTGCCAGTCAATCACGGTTTCAATATCTACTGATCTGCGTGCGTAATGCCAATGTTTTCCCTCTTTAGATAAATAAGAATGCGCGCAATACAATAATGTTGGAGTTGGATCACTGTGATGTAGATGCCCTTCTCTACGAAACATATATGAAGCTACGGGGCTTTAATCTTTTTTGGCAGTATCATTCATAAATACGTATTAAGTAATCACTAATCACTATTTCTGCAATAAGCTCCAATAAATTATACATATAGTTTATTGAAGCCTCAAAGTTTTTTTTTTTTTGCCCTTTTCTTTCCCAAAGAGAAAAGACGCATAAATGATAAATCAACGCCTGATTGGTAGGTGTGTATAAATCATTAATGCCAGCCAACTTAATCAGCTTCGGAGAGGGGAGGATTAAAAGAGAAAAGACAACTTCTTTGATTATAAACTTTAGTCGGTTAATAGATCTATTATATCAATCAATTATCCATTTCACTACTTTTGATCGATCAAGTAATTAAACTTAGACAGCAAATAGTAAACACATTCGTTACCGTCAACCTTCCTCAACAATTTCCCTTCCTTTTCAAAAGTCGGGCGGTGTTTGTTGCAAATTGCAAAGCAACCACACGAGTGAGATCGCAATAAATCACGGTAGAAATTAAAGAATAGACCACAATATTTTTGTTTTGGTGTAATAAAAACACAATATTTTAAGTAACACAACATAAAATATGAAAATCGAATGTGGGGAACCCGACCTAATCTATCCTATTTTCTTGTCTTGTTGAAATTAGATTGAGACGGAAAGAGAGAGTTAGTTAGTGTGATCGCGTCAAGATTGATTTCACATATACTATGTACATTGGAGACCTACACACGCAAGTCGTGTGAATTTTGGAAGTGCCTCATTGTTGGGGAAGGACCCATCCATCTTTCTCAATCCCATGCATGCTTTGCTTGCACACATCTTCTTGTTATATGGGTCGCTTTTCTATGCCTAACCCAATACGGAGAAAGCAAGAGGCAAAAGAGCTATGTGCTTTGGAGTGCTTCTCGTGCAACTTTGACTGAACGCGACTACTTGTTGCTCCTCATATTGATTAGCAGCAAGTTAGTCAGTAAAGCCTGTATGGATATCAGGAAGTGGACATAGGTGATCCACTCGTTGAGCCTATATATCCCATTGCTTCTTTTTCTCTCCTTTTCATAAATGGAGTAAAACTTCTCTTTAACGCAAGTCTTGAGAGTAGATCATGGATACCCCCTTCCTTCATATTGACTTCTTGTTTCCGGGAAAGTTCATTCACAAATCACAATAGAGCAACTTTCTCTTTATTGTTATATACTTATTTTATTGAATAATTTTTTATAGATATTAAATTTTATCAATCCAATCATTGAATTATAAGTTCCTACTATATATATTAAGTGTATAAAATTTTAAAACAATTTATACTCCATCACCCCTTTTTATTTGGAACTTTTAAAAATACATGTGAATCTTGGTTATTGGATGACATATCTATCAATATTCAATTTTTCTGAAACTAGATATGTTGATCATCAAAATAATATTGCATTATTTGATGGTTGAATTGATAAAATATGTTATTAATAAAGAGATAATTAATGGAGTAAGTGTAGGATACTTACATAAAAAAAAAAAAACTTAAAAGTCAACTTTGGATTTGTTGGGAGAAATTCATAAGTCATAAAATAAACGGGCATTTAATCATCAATTGTCCCATGAGGGTGGATGCAGCCTGGGGACATATAGGAACATACCCATATCAACGAAGCAACCTTTGTGTCCATGGCGTTTAGCAAAACATGTTATGTGCACAACTTTTTCGTACAACATTTTGACATCTACATCATTTCATCCCTTCAAAAGACTTGTATTTATATTTTAAAATCTTATTTAACATATTTAAATAGATGAGATGATATGAGTGTCAAAATATTGTATAAAAAAGTTGTAGACATGACACAACTTTTACCAAAATTCTCTATCTAGGTACCAAATCCCCTAATAAATTGATGAGTGATAAATATTGCATCAAATTAATTTTTCCAGAATCTACCAGACCAAGAACTGCTGCCGGAAATGAATCTGGATGTAGGACTCTCCCATCTGCACTAAAGTTGTTTATTTGAGCTTTTCACTCCATGGTTTATTTTTTATATGAAAATAAGTTTTTTTTTCAAAAAAAAAAAAGGAGATTATGTGAACATAAGTTTCGGGTCAACGTATAACCAAAGACGAGTCGGAACAACTTATCATTAATTAAGCATCAATTTACAAAGTAAAGAAATAAAAAGAAAAATGAAAATTGGTCGTTAGATTTGTTTTTGGTTGTTTAAAACATGTTTTTCTTGTTTTGTCACTTTCGGAGTGAGGGAGGGATGGGATTCTGCCCAGGAAGTCGAAAGCATGCACTCAACCGAAGACGGGAGATAAATTTTTAATTTTACAGCATATTTAATGTGTTTCAAATATTGCAACCATTCAATTTAAGTTGCAATATTTAAAAATTATATTAAAATCCTAAAATGGTTTATTGTATGCTCTATGACATGTAAAAACTTCCGGGAGGAGAGGATCTTGACTGCCTAGTGTGTGGTTATTCCAAGGTAGAATCTTGCCGATATTATTTTTTGGGTCAAAAGGAATCTTGCCGTTTAGCCACACACTTTTTCCCTTTTTTCAATTTTGTTAAGCTTTAGCTACGGCCTTGATAAAACAAGTTTTGCTTTTTGGTGAATCTATATTTTGTTTCTATGTGAGCGAAGGTTCAATTTAAATTTGAGCCCAATGTACTCTTGGTCAGCAACCCAATAAATCTCCACAAATGAATTAGTCTCCGCAAAAGAAGGGACCGGAGTTCAGACTATCACTAATTTGTACTAAAATGTACTGGCCTGGTGTGGCATCCAATAGGCAGTCTAAAATGGCCCTGCAAGCCATTTAAAAGACCACACCTAAAGACCTCCTCCTTTGACCAAAAAAAGAACCCCTTGTTGAAACATGGGCCTCGAAGAAGAGATGAAATGAATCAGTTCAAGTCTCTTGGCCCGATGAGTTGGAGGATTGACGAGGCTACCAAGATCTCCCCCACAATATAAGGAGCGTAAAATACATCTTATCCCCTTAATTTTAGATTATATATAATTTATATTTTGACTTTTTAAATATAATCACAATATCTTAAATTTTTCAAATAGTGCAAAACATCTTAACATAATTTTATAATCGGTGAAAATATGATTATATTCAATTAACGTTGACGTTTCTAATTTATACAACCCAACACTTTGTTTGTGAATTCTCATGTACACTTAACCCTATGATCTTTTTTTTTTATATAACCCGACATCCTATGACCTAAAGTTTTGCATTGTTTGAAAAATTTGGAGTATTTTGCACTGTTTGGAAAAGTTCAGATGTTGCGATGCATGTTTTAAAAATGGATGAGATAGATAAATGAGGATGGGTGGATTCATTTGACAGTAATAGAGTGGGTGTAAATGAACACCACACTTAGTTGTTAAAATGCATTATTGCTTCAACTATCCCAAAGTTATATGCAGATAAAATCTACCAGGACAGATATTTTGCAGGAACTTGTGGGATACAAGTATTTTTCTGGTATAAGTGCATATATGTAGCTAGGGGTGTAAATGGATTAGTTTGGATTAGATTTGGGAGAAAGTGAATCTAAATCGATCACTTTTTAATTGGTTCGAATTGGTTAAAGTTCGTACTTTGTTCCTCTGAATGCTAACCAAACCAATCTAATCAACTTCGGGTTAATTCAATCAGGTTATTGGATTTACCTATTTAATTTTTTTTTAATCAATTTTCCCTTAAAAGAGCAAGGAAACAAAACCAACCAAACACTACATATCCATCCTCCAAACAATGTTTCACCTGATATAAATTAAAACAATACCACAACCTTATAGGCATAAACACGATTTTAGATATGGGAAGGAATCATGGATAATGGAAAGTCAATAATGATTAGAGCAATTAGTCAGTATTGGACTTAAAAGAACAAAAAGAATAAGGGTGTTGATTTGGATCTGCTTAGAATTTGAAGGGGAAATTCGATGATGGAATCATTGTATCATTGATCTCTTGGATAAATTAGATAATTAATAGTTCAAATAAAAACCAAACCAAACACTAAGTCGATTTGGATTATTAAATTCATCAGAGTTGATTAAATCACTTACACCCCTATATGTAGCTAATGTAGTCTTGAACAAGAGGCAAATGAATAAAGGAAAGATATCAATAAAGTACATCAGGTACAATTTAATTAAAGTCAAAATAATTAGTATGTACTTTCAATATAAGAAAAGTATCTTCTTATGCTGAACTAATTTTGGAAATAGCCTTTTGGACTTACAATATGGCCAGCAACACCTGACAAAATGGGTTATAGCTCATGGAGACCAGTTCAATCCATCAAAATAGTGGATTGGGTTGCTAAAATTTGAACTCAAATAAAAGTGGGTTGATTTGGCTTGTCTTGCATAAATGTAAGTTAAATAGGTGGGTCGAGGTGTCAAAGGTTGCTCCCCAAAAGCTAGCCAAAACGGGTGGGATGGTAAGCAAGCTAAAATAAAATAGGCTGAAAAGCAGACTCAGCCCATTCCACCAACCCGGTAAAAAAATAATTCCAAAAAAATACTTTTTAATATTTTGATGAATTTTTTTAAAATATATTTTTATTTATATATACCCAAATTTTCAAGGTCCATAACATCTATACAATAACTTTGACTAAAAAAATATTATTATTAATAGTGTTGTTTGTGAGTTATGACAATGTTTTATTTCTAAGTTTTAATTTTGAGTGAATGGTGTCAATTTTACAGTATTACTATGTTGATGATTGTATATATTTCTTACTTTTTTTTTGTCACATGTTTCTTTTTTACCAATGAATTTTAAATTTTTTTCCTAAAAAAGAAGACTTAGCCAAGCCCGTCCCAACTTGAGACTTTTTAGCGGGCTCAAAATTTTAATCCAGTCTGCTAAAAATGACAATTTTGGTGGACCAACTCGATTGGCTCAACCTATTTAACATCTCTAGTATGGTCAAATTGATGGTGAATTGACTCAATTTCTCATATTAGGAATAAAAAAAAAAAACCTATCATGTGAGACATGATATACATACTATATTTGAATTGAATTTAAACTTAATTTAATGTTATATGTGTATTTTTTTCATTTTATAGGTATATATATTTTATTTTCTCCTTTTATATATTTTTAGCAAATTTTATAGGATTTTCAAGTTTTATTTCATTAATTTTAAAATCTTTTATTTTTTATTATTTGGTGGGCAAATCGGTAACGACAAGCTTAGTACGTTTAGTTTAGTTGACATATTTTTTACTCACCATAAAAGTGAGTCAACCCACTTTAAAACTTTTAATCTAGAACTCATGATGGATCAATATGGCTAGTCAGGTTGGTTGAATAAGTGGATTTTGGCTTAGCCCAAATTCACTGTATTATATTAGACAAACAACATCCTATTCTTATCTTACCTCTGGGTCTTAATAATAAAAACCTATAACCCATATGATGATCGTCCACTCCAACCCGTATCCTACTTGCCCTTACTCAATATGTTTTGGAAAATACTTATAAATCTATTTTTTAAACTTAAGTTATACGATAGTTACCTTAATTTATTAAATAAAAATCTACCAAAATTAAAACTTATTTAAGTATATCTTTTCATATTGTAAAAACTTAACACCATAATATATAAACATAACAATAACATATATTTTAAATAATATCATCATATACAAACACGTGTATGTGTGCTTAAATATAAACCTGAACCTAACCCTCACTGCCGCACTTATCCACCTTATTTCTGGTAGGTTCAAATTAGACCCAATTTGATTAGTGGAGAGTCGAATATACAGGTTGGGAATCAAATGCCATTCTTACCTCCACATTGATAATTGACTTTTTTTTTTTTTTTAATCATCAACGAGGCAAAAGCCCAAAAGAAAACAAAGGATTAGCTACCCACGCAGGTAGAACTAGTTCCAACATAATCAGCTAAGAAAGACAACAAGAAAGGGAGGATGCTAGAGAAAGTAGAAGCTCGCCTGTTGCTATGGAGTGGCCATGATTAGCTAAGCAATCTGCACACCCATTTGCCTCCCGATAAGCATGAATAAAATGGACTTCAGTAATTTGGTCCATAAGAGACTAAATGTAATTCACCAAAGGGGCACAGTGGTGACTAAAATGTACCTCGTCCAAGATAAAGTGAACAATAATTTTGGAGTCCATCTCTACCACAATTTGATCAAGGTTTAAGTCTAGGCCTATTTTAAGACCAATAGCTTCTCCAAAGCTCCAGCTAGCATAATAGAATAGCTTCCAATCCACACTAAAAGCTTGAATAAATCAACTGTCATGGTCCTATATACTAGCACAAGCAGGAGAGTCCAAGGCTTGAGAAACATAGCCATCAACAATAATTTTGACCCAACCCATAAGGGAGGATTCCAGGCTACACAAATTACCTTAGTTACGGATTCGAGGATGGGCACTGAAAAGCAAGCCAAAGAGAGGAATAGTCACGAGCCATTGCTAGAGTTCTGGCAAATATTTCCGCCCTTGTAGAGGTCCTACTTTCAAAATAAATTCATTACGAGTTCACCACAAAATATGGCACATGGTGATAAAGAGAAGGGCCAAACAACCCTAAAAACTTCCGAGACCCAACTTTGATATTCCCTTAAACCCAAGGGATTAGGGGAGTGAGAAGAAAGAGGTTAAACTTATCTAGACACGATACTCTTCCATATCCCTTTGGCGACCAAACAATCCCAGGATGAAGCAGTTTTTTCAGGATTCATAGAATGGACAAGTAGGCGAGGCTGACATATGCCTTTTCTAGCAAGCACTATTTATGAGTAGAGCATTATTGAGAACCAACCATAGAAAAGATTTCAGCTTCAAGGGAATTTCAAGAAGCCATAAACGAGAAAAAGTAGCAACATCTCAATTGACTGGCTACATGAATAGCTTCATATGTTGATCTAATTAAGAAGAGTCCAAAAGGATTCGGATGCTAAGCAATTGTATCTCTACCCAAATGAGGATGAGGATGAGTCATAGGATCAAAAGCACTATGAAGTCGGTGGGTAGCATAAGATACAATCTATTCCAATCACAGTCACCACTATTGTCAACAAAGTCGCCAAAACGAGCATCAAAATTAGTTGAAGAAAACTCGAAAAGGGAAAATCCTGGAGTGAGTGAATTCCTGGGAGCTAGTGATCCTTCTAGAATCTAATATTCTCACCATCCCAAACGTCTGATGGTATTATTGAGGACTTTGGACCACACCTTGACTATGCTTCGCTAGGCATTCGAAGCTGAAGTGCGAGTAAAAATGTTTGGAATGTCCTCATTGCCACTTGTATTTAGCCTGAAGATCTACCCACAAAGCGTTGAACGAAGGCTGTCGCTTACCTCCTCAAATTAGAATTTCATTTTAATGCTAAGTTGCACAAAAAATATAGCAAAGGGCACAACCTAGGTCGTCTCTTAAGGAGACTTTATCACTTTGTTGGAAAATTGGGGGTTTGGAAGAATGAAATTATAGCAATTAAAATTAAAAGATAATAGTAACGAGATAATACCAATAGAAAAGAAGACACTAGTACAATGTATTCATAGGATTAAAAATTAATTATCATTGACCAAATATTAAACCTATTGGTAGCTATTAGTAATAAATCATGGCAATTCTACTAGTGATCGATCAACCTCTAGAATTTGACCAATACAAATAACTAATAAACGATATCTCAATTTATTTAGAAATCAAATTGATTTAATGAACCAAATGCTATAACCTAACCGCCAATCGAAAAGTTAATTCTAATATTATCCCTCAAACATAAACTAATAAATATATCAATTTATGCCCAAAGGATTTTAAACGACGATCGCAATTTAGTTATCCCAACAAAGATTATAGCAATTACCACAATAATTATAAGAATAGAAACTGTAGAACATTAAGAAAACCAATGCATTTAACATCAAAAGGGGTCTTAAAACATCATCCCAATCCATTCAGAAATCCATACATTAGTAAAGAAATCTATCCTTTATCTTTGGAGGATTACAACAATGAAGATAAAAGAGAACCTAAAAATAATAGCAACAACCTTGCCACAATCTCCAAGACAAAGCATCTTTACTAATGGAATCCCTAAGAAAAGAGAGAAGAAGAAAGATGTAGTAGGAGATGTAGAAAGAGAACAATAGCAACCTAATTTCATACCTAAAATTTGGTCTAAAGCTAGGGTAAAAGCCTGTGTCAATCCCTTAAATACTCCTCTCTAAAATCGACCAAAGTGGGACCCAGAAACTGATTAATTCACTGTTAAAATGTCATCGCATGAGCGTTGTGGCACTCAACAGTGAGTTATGCTGATAAAAATCATTTTTCGGTGCTGTTGAGTGTGCAACATTGGATAGAATTGTCGTCTTCACTTATTTGGTCATTTTAGCCCCTTAAACATATGAATCTATGCTTGGCACTAGAAACAGAAATTGTAGCTCTTTGAATAAGATTTTCGATGCCATAAAAATCACCTCAATTGGACATTTGTAGCTCAAGATATTGTGAAAATACTAACTGGAGGTAAAGTTGGACAACATCAGGATATTACAATCTTTAATCTTGCAACTCAATTTTAACCAAGAGGCTCTTAGAACTGGAATTTGAGCTAAACATGAAAGTTTTAGAGGACTTCTTGAGCTTTCCAAAATATCTTTATTTGTCTCAATTCGATCCCTGTAGAGAGAGATATAGATTTTCTATTATAATACTTTTTGCAAATGTGCTAAAATTAGTTCAAGAACTCTTTTATTTTGCTCCTAAATTGATTACAGCTACAAGCTCCATGCAGAGAGTTCCCAGCCTTGCTCTTAAAATTTGCACTTCATTCAAAGCTCCTATATACAAGGACCGTACTCAAAGAGACAGGTTAAATGCAATAGGGTGTAATCTAATAATTATTCCAAAATTGGTGCAATAGTCAATGATTCAATAAAAAATGCACAATGAGGAACAAGTCAAAATCCTGATTAATTACATCAATAACTTAATTAAACTCATGCAAAAGCTAAGAATTATAAGCAAGATAAGTGGCATAAATGCCCTTTATCAAGCGTCACGTCAACTAATTAGACTCCAGCCTGATTTCATTAGGAAGGCTTCATTCATGTCTCTAGCTTTTCTAAATCCCAAACCACCAAATTTCTTAGGTTGACAAATTTTATCCCAACCAATAAGGTGAACTTTCCTTCGTTGTTAGCCACCCTAAATAAAGTTACAACAAATGCTATCAATTTTAGCATAAACACCAACGGGGATCTTCATGATTCCATGATGTATGAAGGAATAGTGGCTAAAGGAATTGAGCTAGAGTAATACGCCAGCCAAAGATAAACTAGAAACACTCCACCCATTTAACTTTGTATTCATCATATCAAAAATAAATTGAAAACCTTTCTTGCTGCAATTATTGTGAAATAAAGGTACTCCAAGATATTTCCTGAGATTTGTAGCGAGATAAAATCCGAAAACATCACTAACTTTTTCCACAATTGATGACCCACATTTTTAGAGAAGAAGATGCAAGATTTAGCCATATTAACTTTTTGGCAGAGCTACTACAAAAAATATCTACGACGCCTTTAACAATGTTCATCTGGGCCATAGAGGCCTCGGCAAATAACACCAAATCGTTAGCGAAACAAAGATGAGAGAGTGGAGGCCCTCCACTAGATAAGAAAATGGCTCCCAAATGTGGTGATCTACCACCAAGGAAATGAGTTGGAGAGTCTCAATGCGAAGAACAAAAAGATAAGGGGAAAGAAAATCTCCTTGCTACACCCTAGAGGGATTAAAAGAATCACTCACAATTCCATTCCCAAATACTTGCATAGATGCAGTTAAAATAACTCAGATCAACTCAATAAGGTTAGTAGGGATACCTATGTCCTGAAAGTGTCACGTATGAAAACCCAATTGAGTCTATCATAAGCCTTCTCAAAATCCACCTTGATTGCCATATAAACAACCTTACCAAGTCTCCTGCACATGGTATGGATGGCTTCTTGAGCGATGAGGATTATGGCATTAACCTCTGGAACAAAACTGCATTGGGTTTGAGAAATCAACTTACTCATGACATCTTTCAAACGAAGAGAGATAATCTTAGTTATCACTTTGTAACTAACATTACAAAGGCCGATTGGCCTAAATTAAGAATAATTTTCAGGACAGTCCACCTTAGGGATAAAGGAAATGAAGGTTTTATTAACCAAGGAAATAGTACACGGGTTAGAAAAGCCTCCATAACCCACTTTGTTAAAGAGTCACCAACCTAAGCCCAATTATTTTGATAAAACATAGCATAACCTATCTGGGCCTGAGCCTTCTATCCCCATAGAAAAAATGGCATATTTGATCTCATCAAGAGTAACGTTTTTGCAAATAATATCTTTTTCTTTGGTGGTTAGAGAAGGAAAAGCCCTGAAACTATAAACTTCTCATAACCAGAGCCTGCTTATAAATTGGAGAAGAAAATGACACCCATGCTTTTTAGAGTTCCTGGATCATCCACCAAGTTCCTTCCTCATTCCTTAAAGCTAGAATACGGTTACGATGTCTCTCCCGTAGCTTAGCCATGGAAGTAATGAGTATTTTTATCCCCAAGATGGAGCCAGTTGCACCTGGACATTTGTTTCCAAATGTCTCCTCCTTGATAAGGAGTTATTCATACTCCTGCACAGATCCTTATGAAGCTTCTCGAGGAAAGGATTATTCGTTAAAGTGAGCTTCTTCGAAATACCTTCTAATCTGAGTAGGATTCTTGCCTTCTATGAATATGACCAAAGACTTCCCTGTTCCACATTTGCACCTTCGCGGTGAAAAGTCTGAATATTAGCCAACAACTCGCCTGGTGTTCCAAGACTCTTTAGAAAACTTGGGAACTTTGCATACAACTGCCAAGGAGCCAGGAAGCGAATATCGACGTGCCATGAGAATTACTAAAATTTTCCTCTAATATCAAATAAATTGGAGTGTGGGATTTTAGACAAGGGAAATGTTTAACCACAGCCCTCGAAATGACTAAGCTAGTCAAAGTCAACCAAAAAACAGGTCTAAGCGTCTCCCGATATGTTGACGTTGCCATGTGAAAGGTTGACAAGATAACCAAAGTCATGAAGGCCATTAGTCAACATACATTCAGAAAACCTAGTGTCGCGCAAGAGGGAAGAACCACCTATATCTGCCAAGGAGAGAATGGAATTAAAATCTTCCTCAATACACCAAGGCCCTTGAATAGTTTTGCCTAAGGAGTCAAGGTGTTCCCATAGTTCTCTACAATCTCTAAAGTGAGGGCTACCATAGATAGCTATAAGAAACCAAGGATAATCATTGCCATGCTGAACTCTGGTATGAACAAATTGACGTTGTGTCTCCAATACCTCCATCTTCCACAAAGAAGCTCACCATATAACCCAAATGCCACCTGAGAACCCACGCTATCTTGAATATGGAAAATATCAAATCCAAATTTAGAAATCAACCTCCTAGCTTTTTCCTCGGATACATGGGTCTCAATAAGAATCATAAGATGAACTCTATAACAAAGAGAAAGATCCTTAAGCAAGTTCGCAAACCCCTTGCAGACATACCACGACAATTCCAAATAATGACATTCATTAAAACTGTTAAGAGGAGGGTGAGGTGCACATCCACCCCCAACATTCATTGGTGCAATTGCCTGCACATTCATTAAAACGGAATATGGGTTATCTGAAGCTTTAATTCCAGAATCAAACATCATGGTTTCTGTGCCTGGGTCTGTGGATTCTAAGATCCATCCATCTTTGGGATCTCTTAGAAGTTTCGTGACAAACTCCAGTTCATCTTTTGAAGCGCCATAAACCTGAACACTCCCTGGCAAACAATTCTCAAAGTTTTGTTGAGGAGTTCAGAGAGAGAGCTAGTTGTTGCATCCAATGCATGTGGTTAACGAAACTTTCAAAGGCTACCGCTTTGCCTTTGCTATTGTTATGCATATGTGGGTCTGTAGCATTTGCATGAGAGGTACTTGTGGTCACGGAACTTTGCATTGGGACTTTGGTGCCCATTATCGGCATTTTTGTTTGTTGGACTGAGCCTTTTGCTTGTTACATTAATTATTTTAAAAATTCATGGAAATAAAATATTTTAATTGAATGATAATGTATTACACTCTTAGTATATTAAAAATAAATTCTTCTAAATATCTCACCTTTAATATATAAATATTTATTTGTGTAGTTTATAATATACATCTCTAATATTCTCTCATCTCTTTTGTCTTTATTTATTAAGTTGCTTATATTTTTTTTTTGTGATATTAAATGCCTTAAATTTACAATATCTGATAGCTTCTATATATTAGTCTCAAAATACTCTTTTTTTTTTTTGTTGCGGGTGTCTCATTTTAGTGAAATTCTCAAAGGACTCTCTAATAAAACATTTAAAAATATATATAAAAAAGAGAACAATAAAAAGCATAAGGCGGAATTAAACAAAATGATAGGATGAGGAACATTTCATATATTTATATTTAAAAGGAATAGTACAAAAGATTATTAGATCTATCTTAGAATCACTAAACTTTCTAAAATCACTTTGCTTCCTTTTTTCTCTCTATCTATAATCAAATTTAAATTTTAAAAAGTTGTAACTATGCATTTATGTACGAGAAGTCTGGAATTTTTTCCCTAAAACCACTCTACTTAATTTTCTTCTCTATTTGCAATAAAATTTGAATTATGATCTACTATTAAATTATCTTGCTCAATTTATTACTTTAATAATTTAATTATTACATGAATACAATATTATAAGTCAAAATATAATCAAATTTAAATTTTAAAATATTGTAACTACCCATTTGTATATTAAAAGTCTAGAATTATACAATTAGATACTTTTTTTCTGGGTATAAAGATGTATTTTTATTTTGATATTAATTTTACTAATTTATAGTGTCGGTCAATTACATTATATTTTTTATATGATGCTTGAGACAATTACAATCAGAATCAAACGATTTCAATGATATTTCAATAAAAAAATGAATCTAATAATATGTGAGTATAAAATGGCTAGATAGATGCTGATGAATGTTTAAAAGTAGATTTTGTTATTTTGAAGAGATTAACATTGATACCTTAATGATGTAAATGAATTTTACATTGTCATTTAATTATTTTTTTATTTGTAAAAATTTATATAATTATGTATGATCAAATATATGTGTATTTTTTTTATCAATGGTGAATATAAAATAAATTCTTTTTTTAATCTATTAAATCAAATTTAGGTGAATGAATTTTTTTTTGCATTTTTTGGATGTTGAATAAAATATTTACATGCTTCATATTAATAAGACTTTGAAGATCGTTAATAAGTAGTTAAATTTAATTATTTTACTAACATGATAATATATTATTAGATATTTATGTAAATTTTTAATATTGACACTATATATAAATTAAATACATAAAAAAACTTAATATGATTTAGTCAGTGCAAATTGCAAATGGAACATGTGATTAAGTGAATTTTTTCAACTAAAAATAACCATTTTTTCATTAAACCTATCTCAAAAGTTAATATATATATATATATATATATAATTTATCAAATTTAATTGAATAAAAAAATATTTTTATAAGTTATAAAAAAATTAAATAATTTAAATAAATTTAAATCAAGAAAAATTTTAAAAATTAATTTTCATGCTGTGAACAAATATTATATACTATTTCATAGTATAATTGCCTACGTGTGCATTTGGGTGAAGTATTTCCACAATACAAGGAAATTTAAAATGTTAGGAAATTAAAATACTTTAATTAAATTCCCTTCAATTTTTAAATTTTTTATTTGGATAGATAATTTATATTTTTTTTCATTTGTAAAATACTTTGTTTAAATAAGGTAATTACATTATCTTGATTTTAACATATTTTATTTGAAAAATATAATTTTTTTAAATAATTTTTTTTATTAATAATCAAAATTCAATTGATCTTAAATAAATTATAATGAGTTTATATTTAATAAATTATCTTAAATTCCATTCATAAATTATTTCAAATTTGAATTATAAAATTTAAAAAGCACTAAAATAAATTAAAAATAATATTAAATAAAAATCTCACAAATATAAAAAAAATTATAATGAAATATAATAAAGATGAGACTTACTAAAATGATAAAATGGTATACTTATACGTGTAAAGATTTTCAAAAAAATTTTATAGATGAAAATTAAAATCCTCTATTTTAAATAGATAAAACTCCTCTTTAAAATTTATTAAATTCTATAATTTCTTCTAAATAAATATCTAAATAAAATATTTTATCATAATAAATTTTAAATCTTTTCAAAAATTATATTCCACTATAATTACGCTGTCCAAACGTATACTAAGCGGATTGTTCCAAACGGAAGAGCACTGTACCTCTTGGCTGGAGTTCGAGTTGAAGCGACTTGTGTTTGTCGGGCATGTCTACGTGAGAGGACAGGCTCCATGACTCACTATTGAACTCCGGATGAGTTATTTTTATGATTCAGTATCCGTATGAGTAAGGTATATATAGCTAGGAGTAGAAGCCAACATCAAATCTATGTGAACACTAATACTGAATATAGTATTTTATATATCGAATTATTATCTATTTTGACAAAGAATTTAGGCGGCAGGATATGATATATCGGAAAGGAAGTGTTAAGGGATTGTAGCTGTGATGGGCCATGTGCTTAGGCAGTGAGTAGTGACCGGTCCAGGTTCAAATTGGAGTGATTAAAAATTAGTGACTATGGGGGTGTACTGCACCCATTAGGTGGGGCCCAGAGTAAAAGCCGCGTCCCCACAGTTCGGACTTTGGGTTTGGGTGCGCGTGGGGACTCATTTCACTTGTCTCTCTCTTGTCTGTCTCTGTCTGTGGGACGCCAATCGAAAAGAGAAACGCTACGCTAGTTCACTCTTGGAAGCCGAGCCGAGCCGCGACAGGCGGTACATCGATAAACCCGTGGACGACTTGTGGGTTGTATATCATTAGCGTGCACTTGCGCCCTGGACACGTGGCCCTCACAGATCTCATCCTCTAAACATTACGGACGTCTCTGATTTAATAAGTAGCCCCACATCTTCTTCCTTATTGTAGTAGTACATGTTTTAGGTTGTTGCTGTGCTGTGCTGTGCTGTGCTGTGCGGTGCGGTGCGAGGAGTGAGTAGTGTCCGTGAGGTGTTTTTCTCGCACTCGATCTATCTATCCATCTTATGACCAAAAAAAAAAAGGGATCCATCTTTCTATCTTGCTTATAAAAGTGGCCAAACCAAGAATCTCTGGTTCCCGTCCCAGTCCCACTCACTTACCCTAGCTAGCTAGCTTGTTTAGTAGTAGAGTACACACCACATACACCACCAGATCTTCTCATCAGGTTCAGTTCAGATATTCGAATCAAATCTCACATATCAAGTATCAGGCGAGGCACTCACTCACTTAAAGGTACAAATTAAATGGGTGCTCTGGATCACATCTCAGAGCTCTTTGACTGCTCCCATGGCAGTTCCAAGCTGAAGAAGCGAAAGCAGTTGCAGGTAATTATATTGTCGTTGCATAGATCCAGCAGTAATTATATACGTATATAGTATCATTTATTTATTGAATGCTAGATAGATGAGTGAGTGAGTGAGTGAGTAGATAGGAATGGGGATTCTGATTAATGAGTTGGTGTGATGAGATCAGACGGTGGAGGTGAAAGTGAAGATGGACTGCGAGGGGTGCGAGAGGAAGGTGAAGAAGGCGGTGGAGGGGATGAAAGGGGTGAGCTCGGTGGAGGTGGAGAGGAAGGCGAGCAAGGTGACGGTGGTGGGGTACGTGGAGCCCTCCAAGGTTGTGGCCCGCATCGCCCACCGCACAGGCAAGAAGGCAGAGCTCTGGCCCTATGTCCCATACGACGTCGTTGCCCACCCCTACGCCCCCGGCGTCTACGACAAGAAGGCCCCCTCCGGCTACGTCCGCAACGCTGACCATGATTACTCCAACTTCTCCCATCTCGCGCGTGCCTCCTCCACCGAAGTCCGCTACACCACCGCTTTCAGCGACGAGAACCCCGCCGCCTGTGCTATCATGTGATCTCATCTCATCTTTTTCTTCTATTATACAGTCAATCACAGCACCTGCTCCTGCTCCTACTCTGGACAGGAACAATGCTCGGTGTCTATTGCGGTGTGGGTATGTGTGTATCTATCTATCTGCGTGCCTCTTTCAAGTTGGGGAAATTTGTTATCTTCACTTTGTAAACTGTTTACTTTCTCAGAACCTATTGTGAATTGAACTTGGTAATGTATGAAATCAGAGAAATTCGTTTCTATTTGCACTTCAATCCATCTCTATCCTCGTGCATCAACTACAAATTTGCCCCCCAATTCCGTTAGTGTCTGATTAATTACTTGAAAACCGTATTTTAACTAATATAGTTTGCGGCTTATTTTTTTCTTTTTAGGAAAATGATAGACAACTTTTTTTTATTTAGAATTTTATATTATGATTGTTACTGTTTAGATTAATTAGTCGGTTATATAATTTTATTTTATCTAATAATAATTATTATAATATATATTTTTCAGTATTATTCTAGTTTTTAACATTCCATTCCAGTGCATCCTCAGCATGCCTAAGCGGCGAAACTTCTTCGTACACATGAAATTTTTAATGTATTTATTTTTTATATGTTTACAATGTAAAATTATACGCCGTCCAATCTAATTTTTTTATTCGTATGATTTTTTAATAATGAGTTAAAAAAAAAATCATTTATTATAGCTGATGTGTATTGTATGATTGTATAATTTCTTTTATACATATGAATTATATAATCAACCCAAAATCATTATTTCTTAAAAATAACCCAAACCCATGTATTTTCTTTAATTCTTTTCTCCCACTTTTTTTGTTTAATTTTCTTTCCTTTGCTATCGCACCATTAGGGACCTGGAGTGTTATAATACAATTTACAAATTATTTTACACTATCAAATAATGAAAAAGTGTTAAACAATTATGACAAGCAGCTATCTAGTTATTCATGATGTTTAATTTTTTTTTATTTTTATATTGACTAACAGTATAAAATAACTTTATACTATTACTACCTGTAAATTAAACTATTTGAAAAAATTGAATCCTGCCAGGCTTTACTCTTTAAATAGGATGAACTGATATATAGCTGAAAATTAATTAATTTATAAATGTAGTTTTAAATTTATTATGTAACACTTAGTATGTAAAAATGTTATATATATAATTAAAATAATTATAGTAAATATTAAAGGTAACTTTTAGCAAGTTTATTTTCATTGCCGTAAATCATTGAAAGGATAAAATTAGCTTATGTTAAATGTTATTTACCTTTTACATTTTAGAGAATATAAGATGATTTTAAAAAGTATTCTGTAAAATGCTTTCAAGAGCACTCATAAAATTAAAAGTCAGAAATAAAAGTAGCTTCGACCTTTTTTACCAATAAAAATAAAAATGACATATATACCACGTGCAAGTCACTTTTTTGAAGAACACTAGCCTTTCAAATATGTCTGCAATACATGAAAAAATTAATCACGCACACGGAGAACATTTAGCCTTTAAATGTGCCTGTAATATAAGACAAATTAATCATTATGTCTGGTGATAAATATCTGGAAAAAAAAATATATTTTATTTTTGAATTTTAGATTATAATTTATACTTTTAACTTTTTAAAATGTGTATAATGATATTTTAAACTTTTTAAATTGTATAAAATGTCTTTCCATATAGTAACAACTAATAAAGGTAAAATTTATGTGCACTTAATCCTATGACGTTTTTAATGTATACAATCTGATACCTTGTCTTGTATGTGAATATTACATGAAATTAATCTATTTATTTTTTTTATTGTGTAAACTCACGTCTTGTAATAACTTAAAATTTTGCACTTTTGAAAAGTAAAGTTTTTGTATAATTTAAAAAACCTAAGGTATCGTAATGTATATTTTAAAAAATCAAGATGTAAATTATATATAATTTAAAATTTATAAAGTTAAAATATATTTAACAGAAAAAAAACCCATTAATGTATAAAACTTAGTTTATTAAATAAGTAACATCCTATATCACATGGTAGGCGTGGTGCCTTGAAACAAGAGGCCAAGGGTATGCCACAAATTGCTGTCACTCGACTCCACTATTGTGATGGGATTATTTCAGGCAAGAAACGCCGTACAAACGGAAGAAGCTTCTTAGATGCTCCTTCTTAACGTGGTCTTTGTGATGGACCTTGTGAAATTATAATAAAAAATAGTAAAATAATAATATTCCTTCAATCCTCATCATTCAAAATCAAGTAAATGGTTTGGATGAGATTTTAACTAAATTTCTATATTATTAAATTAATAACGCTTTAATAAATATATAATTAATTAAAAAAGCAATTAAACTACAATTTTTAAGTTAAAATTACTAATCTATCCTCTATCTCCATGCCTCACTTCCCCTCCCCTGCTCTCACCATTGCCAACTGCGGCACTACTTCACCCTCCACCCATTCTGCCCTCATCATCACTTACTTGTTTTGGTACAAATGAGAGTGTAGGGAAGTGAAAGTTTGAGTGCTAGGTGAACACTGGCTATGGATAAAGGATCTCCACTTGGATAAGGGATTCAGTATGTAGATGAAAGTAGCAGCTGAATGCAAGCTTACAAAATGTGTCTAGATACAAATGAGAGCTACAAAAAGGGATATCACATTGTCCACTCAACTGCTACTGTGAAAAAAATGTTACAAGAGATATAATGTGTGCCTCAGCATGGCCACTATATAAAATCAAGTAAAATGTTGCAGCTCAGAAAGGAATTGAAAGTAGCACAAAGTGAGAATAAGCATATGAGAAGGGAGCATCAACACAACAGTGGAAGAATTAAAGGCGTCCAAGCAAGCACAGGAGAAGGATGCAAAGGCTTTGAAAGTCAGAAATAAATAGTTGAACTAAAAATGGAACTGTAAAAAGAGAGAGAGAGAGAGAGAGAGAGAGAGGGGGGGGGGCAGGGGAAGCACTGTGGAAGACAAATTAGTAATTTCAACATTTATTTTTGTAATAAATTTAATTTTATACTACGCAGATCATGATGGTCCATAACCCATACCTCCCCATGTTAGAATCCTCATACAAACTGACATTTTTACCCATCTTCGGGTTTTCATTTGCAGGTCTTGGAATTTTTATAATTTTTAAAAATATATTACATAAAATATATTTTTTATTATAATTTAATTTTTTATATACTAACAATATAAAAGAAATTTACAATATTATCCAATCAAATGTCCCTATGTGTATAGCTTTTAAAATAGTAAGATGCGGGTTAAATATTTTCGTTAATGTAACTATCTATAATGACTGTTAAAAAAAATTTATGTTTTCAATATATTAAAGTTAAATTATCTATAATATTTAATGCAAGAGAATCTAAATGTTTATTTTTGATGTGATGTTTTTCTTTCTAAAATTTTTAATAAGTATTTCAAAATACTTATTTCATGTGATGTTAATAATTTACATTTGATTTATATACAAATAATAACTTTATTTGGGATAATTTGATACTAAACACTAAATAATATAATGATTTAGTATTAAAAACTAAACAATGTAAATTAATATTTTAAAATATAAAAATATCTAAAAATTTCTCTCATATGTTTGGATAATGTTTTATATGATTTTAAAAGCTTCAAGCTTAGATATATTTTTAATCCATATAAATAAAAGTCATTTTGATTTTATTCTCTCTAAAAAATTGGCTTTAAGTCCCTCACTTTTATAATATTGTGTGTTTGGTCCCTAGTATTAGTTTGCGCTGTTAAATGATAATATTGATCAAGTTTAAAAGAAGAATTTTAAAACATTTATAAAGAAAAAAATGTCTGATATCTGTAAGGACTATACATACATTCTAAACTACTTATACAACTCTTAATATAGAATGTAAGAATAAAAAACATAATATTGAAAAAAAAGAAGGACCAATAGCCAAAATTTTCTTGAATGAACTAAAATCAAAATGACTTATATTTATAAAAATTCAAAACAAATTTAAGCTAAAACTTAATAGATGATTGCCTATGGGTAGATTGCAAGATACTCCATTAGGATAAAACAAAAAAATAGATAATAGTATTGTTTGCCTTTTATAAGTTATGTAAACTAATTAATAAAAATTTACATGTCCTTTATTACATAACACTAGGGATATGTTCGAATTGATAACATGAGATGGAGTGCAGTGGAAGTGAATGAAATGACAACATGTTTCACGGCTTGAGTATTTTAAATTATGATTGAATGAAATGGTTGAATGGAAGACATTTCATGTCATTCCATCCAATGAAATTGAATAGAGCGAGAAAAAATTACTTAAAGTTCCTATATTTTGTTGTATTTTCACATTATAAGGTGGAAACTTTTTTCCATTCCATCATTAAATATCCGAATAATGGGACTAAACATATCATCATAGAATCCCAACATTAATATTAAAATAAGAGATAATTTCGTCTAAAGTTTGATGATATTACTTAAAACATATCCTCCAATTTGTCACACTTGCCCTGATCATTCCATACAATGTCATGCCCCACATATAAGTGTTTATTATTATTATTATTTTAAAATTGGGGGTGTCCACTATTAATAATAGTGATTAATTCTCCTTCAAGGCATAAAAATCACCGAAGTGAGTATTGTCTGTTAAGTATTGCCTAGAGTTACTTAGTATCATATTTAGTCAAAATATAAGGTATATGTTCAATTTTATATTGCTTAATTTTAAGGGAAGAGTAGCAACTTTTACAAATTGAAAGGTATCTTGTATAATAATGTCTAATCTAATAGGAGATTAATATAATTTATTTTAAAATTAATTAAACTTATTTTAGTACTTCTTAAAACATAATACAACATACTTTTTATTTTGGAAACATAACTTCATCTAATTCTTTATCTAAATGTTTATTCAAAACTTGATATCTGGAATCATAGAACTGAAATGCTTGACATATAAAGCTCTAAAACGTTTTAATCATGCTCTACAATTTCAAATCCATACTTGTAAACTGAAAACATATACATAGTTGTTTCAAATGCTGAAATTTAAATACATAATCTGAAAATAATGTATGGCTGATCCTACCTACACCTTTACTAGAGTACTATACTCTAACTAGACTCTAAACTAGGCCCTACTCCGAAGTAAGACCCGCCATTAAAAATAACTGCATCATTGAAGCGGTGGCGAAATGGTATCTATAACTATAGCTATGAGAGGAAAGGGAGGGGTGAGTCAACGGACTTAGTGAGTGAATTCTCACCCATCACCCAACTTGATAAGCATATGTGGGTATACATATATTGCACGACCCAACTTGGATTGTGATCGGCACATGAAAAATCCATCCTCACATAAGCCTCGTGACCTCTGAGTCTCCCTATATATATTACAACATTCTTTTTATTCTAAAACATAACTTCATCTAATTCTTTATCTAAATCTTTATTCAAAACTTGATTTCTGGAATCATATAACTGAAATACTTGATATATAAAGATCTGAAAGCGTATGAATCATGCTCTACAATTTCAAATCCATACTTGTAACTGAAACCATATACATAACTATTTCAAATGTTGAAATTTAAATACATAATCAAAAAATAATGCATGGCTCTCTGCCTTACCTCTATTGGAGCACTCTACTCTAACCAGACTCTAAACTAGGCCTTAATCCGAAGTAAGACCTACCACTAGAACAATTGCATCATCTGAAGCGGTGATGAAATGGTATATGTACCTGTAACTATGAGAGGATAGGGAAAGGGGTGAGTCAACTGACTCAATGAGTGAATTCTCACCCATCACCCATATGGGACAACCAAGATACATAAAATCATGGTAATAATACTAATAATCTTAATAAAACCAGCTCTAAACAATTCCATACATATATATAAACACTTTAAAAGAAATCTTGAGCTTCTTTGAATCATAAATAACAATACTTGGAACTTGATAAGCATATGTGAGTATTCATATATATATATATATATATATATATAAAAGAATGGTCATCGTACATAATTATCCTTATTTTCTATGGGCACCTCACTAGGTCTGTTTCGTGGGACTACCATCATGGCGTTTAAAAGGTTTGCCTCCATGGCTATTCACTAGGTTTGCCTCCATGTCTATTTAATACTAATGCCTCCATGGTTGAATACTATATCTCATCATACATAACTCAACGAAAATAAATAAAATCAACAATACTGAAATTCCATAACTAAGGGTGGGTGCTCAGTCTTGTGAACCAGAGCCCTAAATTCTTAGTATTCTAAGAGTTCTACATTCATATAACTCTAACAATTTGACTTTAGCATAACTGTGGTCGTGAAAATCGTGCCCAAGGGATCACTTACTTGTAGGCATTTTGATTTCAAGCCCACAGAATATGTATCTGGTAGTTGTTAAGAATCACACTAAATTCCATACCTCTTAGTCCTGTAAAACTAAAGTTCTAAATTTAAAACTTAAACTAACATAATTTTTCATATACTTGATAAATCTTTATTCCAACCAATCTCTTGAGCACTTAAAACATATCCATAACATACAATGTATCAATCATGGCCCCATGGTTTTCTAAAACATATTTTCATACTAGATTCAAAATCATAATCTTTGCTAGGTTTGTCATAGCTTGGAAAATCATGTACATAATATATTTTTACTTCTAAATTCATATTTAACAATCATAGTGTAACAAACATAATCATAATAGCAAGAAATAAGGGCATGAGTTTAAACCCACTCACCGTTTGAAGTTGGGAGTATGTCGGCACCTCCAACTTGACCTTCAAAGCTTGGGATGGTACCAACAACTGCCATAGAGTAACAAATACTCGTAAACAATCTATGGGTATATCCAATAACCCTAGATCAATTTCAACAACATTGGGGGAGCACCCCCACTTAACAACAATAAGAGAAAAGACAACACACAAACCCTAAAACATAGAATGGAGAGGAAGGAGATAACAAAACCCATGAAATCTCTTACCTTAATCTTGAAAGAAGAAGGATTGGGGTAGGATTGAGTGAGAGAGAAGAGATGTTTGGGAAAGGAAGGGTTTCAGTTTTGGGAATGAAATCCTGAGTATGGGGTGTTTTATAAAGGTTGGGGGTCACTTATTCAAAATTGCGTTGTTTGGTACTGTTTTGTCATTGGGGTGCTCACTAGTGAGCTTGCTATGCAAAATTTTGCAGGTAACAACTCCAACTTTCACCCCTTGGCCATTCATGCATCTGGGTCTTGGCTGGCTAAAGATGGGAGGAAGGCCGTGTTGAACTTATTCAAGGACACGTGTATCTGGAATATTACATTATTCCTTTTAAGTATATATATTATATTGATTTTGATATACATAAAACTTATGTCAAACAATTTTAGATTAACTTTAAATTTTATATACATGATCTATATGACATGTATTTCTAATCTACCAGTAGATTTTGTTAAAAATTAATCTAATAAAAAGTTATTTAACATTGTAATAGTTGCTTAAATTTACATCGATATAACTTGATCCTAATTCTTAATATTTAATATTTACGTATTGAAATGTTATTTCAACTTTCCATTAATGGTATTAGACTAAAATGGAATGAAAGACTATATTGTTAATTGACAATTTAAAGTTTAAGAATTTACATTTATAAAATTAATTTATAATTAAGGAACCTAGAAAATAAATATAATTTATTTATTCTTATTTAAACCTAATTTGGCATATTGAATTTTGGAAATCAAGATTAAATGGTTAATCTGCTATTGACTATTTACAAAAATTAATGGGATATACTATTTCATTTTTATGTTTGGTTGGTGTCACAATTTACTTTCATTACAACTAATTACTTTTGAGGTCAATGTATTCAAGTTTGTTATATTGTTTTTATGTGAAGTTTGATTTATTGTCAGGATATATGTTTGTTGATGTTATCTTATTATGTGTTATTATATGAATAAAAATATTTATGCTTCATAAAATACTTTAAAATTTTATATATAGATTAATACATAATTTTTTAATGATAAAAACATTGCACTAATAACATTATACATATATTTTTAATTTATAGCTCATACCCAAATAATCATTGAAATATAAAAGAAATATAAAAGACTAAAACAAATAATGTAAGGATATAATAGTCATATTATATATTATTTTTTAATCAAATATGGCCATTATCAAATAGTGAAATTCATAAGACACTCAATCCTTTCATATGCAAATGAATAAATGAGTGGTGGAAAAAGGGAAAATTATAACGGACAAAATAGTGAAATTATTCAAAAATAAATATTTTTCTTTTTTTTCCCTCTTTTCTCATATGATGTAAATTCTCTTGTTTTCAGTTTTCTAGAATTCTCTCATTTTGTTTCAAAAAATTCTTTCAAATTACAAAATCACAAACCTTGAGAAGCTTCACCTATTAGACAAACACCACTCTCAACCAATAGAATAGTGATTAATTTTCAGTAACAGTGTGCGTTTTTATTTTTTACAGGTCATTTCCAATATGTCTAGGTGTTTGCCATTCCCTCCACCGGGATATGTGAAGGATGGTGCAGATGGCGATGAAGTATTAGAGTTACTGAAGGTTAGCCATTATAAATGTCTTCTTCTTCCTTCTTATGTATTTATTATTAATTCTTTATATTTTTCAAGTGAACCTTCAAGTATTGGTTTTGTCTTCTTCTTTATATTCTTCTTCCTTGAAACAATGATAGATAATGAATTGATTCCTAAAAATTAAAAAAATATATATTTTCCTGTTTACCTATGAATCAAATAAATACCGGATTTCTTGTATAAATATGTACATCTTTTTTTGAAAACACCATCAATAAAAAATCCAACATGATAAAACATAAATGACATTAATATTTCATTTATTGCATGTGATTTTGTTGAGCGATGTCCATTCTTGTTCAGTGTTTACATGTCTGAAAGCATTTAGTTATGACAATCTTTGTATTCATAGCCTTCAACACATTGATATTATAAGAAAAATGGCTTGGAAAATTATATATGAAACATGCAAATAAATTTTTTTAAAAAACTACTTACAAGTGAATGGTCTAAAAAGAGTCTGGAAGAGTAGTTTTTTTTTTAAACTTTTGGCACTCGTTATGACAGTAAAAAGGCACCACTTTTGTTGTTTGAGAGATCATGTCAATGTTATGTGTAGTAAATCATAAAACCATTGAGCATCTACATTGCATGATGAATTTGGTGATTGTTTCTTTGTGACGTTTATGATACACCTTGATATTTAAGATGTATGGAATTCCTTCAACCTAAACTATCAAACCAACACTAAAAAGTAAAAAGTAAATAGGTGGTTGAGATTTAAAATGGTTATATCAGGTTAAAATTTAACTTATTAAAAATTAAAAAAATTCCTGAGAAATTATTTTTCAATTAGTTTCATTGTTCTGATTCCATGATCATAATTTTGAAATAGAATATGTCTTATTTTCTTAATTTTAATGCTGAAATATTTTAAATTGGTCTTATTTTATTCTGTTGTTGTTGCTAACTTCAAAATGAATATTTTAGCTTTTATTTTTTTTCTATTTTATATTTTTTCCATTTGCACATTGATAACTTTAAAACATATATTTTAAATTTGATTTTTCTCATTATGAATCTAGTAATCTTAAACTGGATTATTATTTTTTTCTATTTGAATTCTAGTAAATTTAACAAAAAATTTTTTGATTATATTTTATCTATTTCGATGCTAGTTACTTTAAAATAGAGTATTTTTAATTTTTTTTCTGGCCATATTAGTAATCTCCCAATATAAATTTTAAAAAAATATAAAATAGTATAAATTTCTAAGAAAGTTTTAATCATTACTGATAACCTTGAAATATATATTTTTTAATTTTAAATTTCTTCCATTTCAATGTTAATATTAATTATGTAATGCAATGGGCTTCAAAAACAGATTAAAAAAATTTAGAGGTTACATGATAAAATAAACATTCACCATCAACATGGAAACGAAAACCTATTATACCGGCTCAAATACTAAATCAATAAGGTGCATAGTGCAAAATAATTTATCAATGTGCATCAACAAATTCTTCTTGTTTGCGATAGTACCACTACAAGAAAAATGGGTCTTTTTAACAGTTCTCGATAATTAAAGTGTCAATAAAAGTATTATAAAAAAAGGTAATTTCAACATAAAGTGACGTTAAAAATGCTTATAAACTTTTATCAATAATTAGTACATGTTGAAATATATTTTTTGGATATTTTTGATATGTACTCGTTGTCGATAAAAGTTTATAAATATTATTAACGACCACTTTATATTAAAATTACTTTTCTTAATACTTATTTGTAAAGAACCGTTGAAAATATTATTAAAAATAGTCATTTTTCTTGTAGTGCACGCACTCAAATGGAGACCGCTCTTTTGACAAGGTGAATTTAAGGGAAATGTTACTTGTATATTGTTGTTTGTTAGGTGGAATGCTTGACTGAGCAACACGCACTTTGTGATCTAATGGATGGGATTAGAGGGTTTACCGATCCACTAATTCACTATGCTATACTGTAATAATTCTTCAATTTTGGTTACACTGATGAATTGTGATTAACTGTATTTGAAAAATGACCAAAGTATATATGTGTGATTTTGTGATGCTACAAAAAAATTATTTAATTTCATGATCATACATTACTTTTAGGATTACATTGATAAAATTTAGAATTATTACAGTGCAAAATATGTATTTTGAAAATAACAAAAAACCTTTATATGATTCTAAAATATTCCTATCAAGTTATGTTTGAATTCAGAATTATACGGATAAATTCTGCTTAACTTCAGATCACATAGATAAAATTTAATAGTTATTACTATGCATTGTATATAAATGGTGTATCAAAACACCACCATTTCCTAACCATTGGATTTTTTAGGTGTGAGGTTCACCTTTGCAAGTGAGGTGCACCCAAGACAACTCCTTGTTATTAGATACCTCTTTTAGAATATGAACATTGAAGAGTAAATAATTGGAGATTTTAATTGTATGTTAATGAATATAATAAGACAACTAATATAAGAGTTTCTTTTTTAAGATTTTCGATTTATATCATTGAAATTTACTATGGTTAACAAATAATTCTCGATACTTTATTATAACAAATTCTCTATTTGCATAATTAAAATCTCCACTTCTTTATATATAATTTCACATATTTTGAAAAAGTATCCACCGTTATGCTCTCCAAGTAAAAATGGTGAAATGTAAAAAAAAAAAATATTTTAACACTTAAAAAAATGAGTGTTTATTAACATATTCACTTTTTAATCATTAAATGAAATGATAATCCTCATTTATTCTATTTATCTATCAAATTCAATAATTAAAAAATAGGTGTCCAATAAATATTCACTTTTTAAGCTAGAATAACACTTCTATTTTAAAAACACACACACACAAGCCCAATACGTGAACACATATGGGATCCACCGTCACTTTGCTTTGTTTTATTTTTTCCAACTTCTCTCTCCAAGTCCCCTCTTATTTGTCTATTGAGTGTTCTCCCAAAAAAATGGGTGTTCAAATTATGTTTCCCATATTTTAGCCAATTAAAAATAGTTTATGTGTTGATTTATGCTTGCGATTCTGAAGCTCCATAGAGAATTGACACTGTGAGAGAAGAAGAGAGGAAAGAAAAAAGAAGAAGAAAAGGAAGAAGCATAGAGACAATGAAGATGAAGTCAAGAGGCAGAAAAAGTGTAACGATGATGGGAAGGACAAAGATGATAGGGGCACGAATTATCAGGGCAAAATGGACAATCACCCAGGAAGGGAACATACTCAACCTGGGCTTACAAAGGAGGTGGAACCAGTGAATGACTGCTCTGAGAAATACGAATTGGCTCCTAAATTTGCAAAAGAGAAGTCCTCTACTTCTCCTTCCCACGCTGTCGTCACAAGCAACCCTCATGGAATGAACTCTAGATGTGACAAAGATCTAGGTGACTGCCTTATGGGAGAAAGTGAATGTGCTCCAATTGTCAACATGACTTCTTTCGAAGGAGGTGGCATGCATGCTGGGGACAGCGACAGAAACAAAATACAGAGAGTTGATTGTGAATTGGGCCCCTCCTCCCCTGCAGCTGATTCCAACTGAAGATGAAGAGTGGCTTTCCAAGAAGAAGAGTTCGTGCACGAGGAAAATAACTGATCAAACTAAACGTGTTAGCAGTGACACCCATCAAGGTATCCGATCGTACGCTTATTATTTACCTGATGCTGACATGTATGCTCTGCCCTACACCTTGCCGTTTTAAACCATCAAGAAGCTAGCAAAACTTGAGCATAGCTTAGCAATAAATTGAAAATTTCACAATTCACATGGTATATTATGAGGTTATTTTCTGTTAGCGCGTGTAATCATGGAAATTAGATTTGGAATTCTCCTATATATTTTTTAAGCTAGGGATGAATGGGAAGGCAGTTTTACTCTTGATCTTAATACAATGTGAGGGCAGACATTGAGGATTGCAAAGACAGGTACCGCAATCAAAATCATAACTTTCAGAAGGCAGTAAGATTGGATATCATAGTTAATGAGCCATTTGAGGGTTATCTAGCATGGCAATAATGCATTTGTTCTTTTATTGCGGTGTTAGATATACACTTTAATTAAACCTTAGCTCACCAAACGTTGACTCATATAAAGTAAATCATTAGTACATCATAGACCATAATTGACCTTCGAACTATCCATAATAACAAGCAATCATGATGCTAGTTATCGGAAACAAAAGGGAAATGATTGAATCACGAAATTGAGAAATGATAAGTATAGTGAAACACTTCATTTGTGTGTCTTTCAGATGAGAAGACTTCAAGTTTTGCTTCATCGAAAAATCTTTATGCAAACATAGGTGATATTTTGATGTTTGCTTATTTACAAGGGCATTACACTAATGATAGAAATACTCACGCCACGTACGTCTTATGTACAAGTAAATTATCCCATTTTATTCTCTAACTCATGAGTCTTCCTGCTAACTACTAACTCTTATACATCAAAAAAGAAAAACACTAATATTATAATACATTATGGAATGGCAAACACCAAAAGGAAACCACATATCTCTCCTAATCTGAAAAACCACTTCTTAATGGGTTGTGGGGCCAGAATTTTATTTATTTAACTGTCCACATACGAGCTAAATGACTACTAATAATCTAATATAGCTGTCATAATTAAACTGAGAGAAACTAATCGAAACTAGATGTTGTGCTCCATTTATCTTTCAAGGGTTCACTATTGCTGTGCTCTGTGCTACTATATATATGATGTAGTGTCATCGTCAAGACCAAGTAATGCAAGGCTCATCAGGTGCAACTCCGCACTTGAATTTGGGTAGACTTCGTCATCAATGTTTTCTTGATTTTCCACACGGTCATAATCATTCTCCTGAGAGTTGAACAAATTTTCAACTTCCTCATCTCCTTTTAGGATCTTCAGTACCTGATACGTATGGAAGTGATATGCTTTACTTTATGGACTAAACTTTCTTAAAATACAATGAAGACGTAACATCGGCTATGAATTTTACTTACAGCTCGCTCGAGTATCATGAGGTTACGCATTACCTGATTCAACGTAGGACGAAGGCGTGCAGCCCGGGTAATGCACAGAGAGGCTGCCAGAACCATTTTTTGCATTTGGGCCACATCAAACTTCCCTTGTAAATTTGGATCCACTAAGCCTTTAACATCCCCACTCTCTAAGATTGGTTTTGCCTGAATTGTTTATATGTAAATTCAAAGATCTATATACACTCCAATATCACTAATAAAAGTCAAAATTCAGGCTGAAATATAGTTAATTAGTTAGCTCTTACCCACACAACCAGGCTCTCCTGTCCTTTGCAAGTCTCAGAGCTGATTGGTTCCCTTCCTGATATTAGCTCAAGTAGCACTACACCAAACGCATACACATCTATCTTTTCACTGACCTTTCCATACATGAAGTATTCGGGAGCAAGATAACCAAATGTTCCTACCAAGTCTTCTTGTGTTAGAAAAGATGAAGTCGTTGGTCCCCATATTGCAAATCCAAAATCAGATAACTGCCACATAAAATAAGGACATACAACAATGAGGCACATCATAAATTTCTAAATGTAATAATGTTGCTTCTTTTCCATATATATACTACTGGCATCGATCTACAAAATGTTCATTTCATTTCAATAGTAAACAGTATCAAGCTAATGAGTACCTGTGGCTCAAACCCATGGGAGAGAAGAATGTTTGAGGACTTGACATCTCTATGTATGACAGGCTTTGAAGTTTCGTTGTGTAGGTAATTAAGTGCTTCCGCAATCCCAACAGCTACATTAAACCTGACTTCCCATGACAAGAAATGTCCATCCTTTTTCTTGCCTATAACCATATCTAATTTCACATTAGCATCATGTCCAATATTTTCGAGTAATTTTAATGATGATATATAGTGTAGGTAGAATAGGCTAACCTGAGTTAGTTAGTAATTAGATGAGTTTGTTAGGAGCTGTTAGAGTTGATTAGTCAAGTCTGTTAGCACCTTGTGCAATATATAAACTGTTGTAATTGCATCAGTACTCAATAATCAAAGTCATTACAATTCTCTCTCATTCATCTACTTCTTTCTTTACCCTTTTCTCTTATAGCACTCTCTAAACCTGATCTCTGATACCTACATGGTATCAGAGGTACGATACCATGGGATCTATAGACTCAACTCAAACCTCACCAATTCCCACACAAATTCCGCTGCAAACATTTCTCGCTGAAGCTTGATGAAGAGAATTTCTTGCCATGGAAGGAGCAAGTAGAAGCAACGATCGAAGGCCATGACATGCTGAATCATATACTGGGAAAAGGTATCCCAAGGAAGTATGCAAACCAACAAGATCAAGAAAATGAAGTCGTGAGCTCAGAATTCAGAAATGGAAGAAGCAAGACGCACTACTGAAATCTTGGTTACTAGCTTCAATGACAAAGTCATTCACTACAAGAATGGTTGGGTGTGAACTTTCCCATCACATTTGGAAAAGGTTAGAAAACTTCTTTACTTCTCAAATTGCTGCAAAAGTAAGGCAGTTAAAGAACAAGCTGGGGAACACCAAGAAAGAGGGTCTGCTAGTGATTATCTTCTTGAGATTTAGAAAGTTTTGGTGCTTCCAAAATCCTGATCGAATTGAGGCAATCTTGAATGGCTTACCTGAAGAGTACTCGCCATTTATCACAACAATAATATCAAGAGCAGAACAGTTTCAATTGGAGAACTTGAAGCACTTCTCATGGCGCAAGAAGAGTTGTTATAAAAGTACAAGAAAAGTGATTCAATGATCGATGCACATGTAGCTCAGTTTCAGCAAAATTCAAGGTTCAATCCTAGAGATGGAGGCCGCTTCAACAATTCCAGAGCTCCATTTCGAGGTAGAGGTGGAGGAAGATTCAATATGAATAACAGAGGAGGTCATTTTTCTTCTTCAAATCGACGACTTCAGGTATGTGGAAAGAATGGTCACAATGCTTTAACTTGTTGGCATCGATTTAATGCACAATATGGCTCAAACTAGACTCAAGATTTGGGCCCACACCCTCCACTCTACAAGATCCAAACTAGTACCCAGATTCAGGTGCAACCCATCACATGACTCCGATCCCTTGAACCTCATGGATAAGTTAGATTATCAGGATCAGAGAAAGTCCTAGTAAGAAATGGTAAGGTTTGTCTATTCACCATGTTGGAAATTCATTCTTTAAATCTGATTTGAAAAATAGCAAATTTTGACTTAATAATATGTTGCATGTGCCCTCTATCACAAAGAATCTTCTAAGTGTCTCCAAATTCACTCGTGATAATAATGTTTTCATGAAATTTCACTCTAATGATGTTATGTCAAATGCCAGTCCTCCAAGAAGACACTTTTCAAAGGTTCTGTTAAAAATGGTCTCTATAGATTCACACACTTTAGACCAGGCTCTTCTCCAACTCTCTCTTATCCACAGCAAAGATTGATAATGATTTCTCACTATGACATTCAAGATTAGGACATCCATCTTCATTGTAGTCTCCAAAGTCCTTAAGTCTTGTAATATTTCTGTTTTGATAGTAATTCTTTTTGTACATCTTGCTATCTAGGAAAGTTTCATCATTTCCCTTTTCAACTTCTCCCACAATGTATAATAAGCCACTAGAACTTGTGTACACTGACATTTGGGGTCTTGCCCTGTCTCATCAATAAAAGGAGTTCGATATTATATTCATTTCATAGATGCATACTCTAAATTTACCTGGCTGTATTTAGTTAAGTCTAAATCTGAACTCAGATGTTTCATAATTTCCAACAAATGGTTGAATTACAACTTGATTCCAAAATAAAAGTGCAAAGTGATAATGCTCAAGAATATATTACCTTGTCTAAGTACTTCAGGAATAAGGAATTGCTCAGGTTCTCATGCCCTTATACACATCAGGCGCAAGGTTCTCCTAAGAGGAAACACAGGCATATTGTAGAGATGGGATTAACCCTTCAGAAGCTTCCATGCCATTGAGATTTTGGGGGATGCTTTATTTGCTCATTAATGCACTACCCACACCAATCCTGCAGACATCTCCCATTGAGAAATTATTCAATAAGAAACCCCTTACCATTCCCTTAGAAGATTTGGCTTTTGAGACCTTACAAACACAAATGGATTTTAGATCTGTCTTTATTGGCTATGGTACTCATAAAGGGTACAAATGCTTAACTTCATCTGGTCAAATTATCATTAGCAGACATGTAGTCTAATGAGATGAATTTCCATTCAAAAGAATTAAACCCATCAGAAAATGCTGTTTCCCTTTCTAAGTTAATGTCCGACTTGAACATTGAATCCACGTAAGCCTTACTATATGCCTAATTTAATAAAATGTTCCAAAATATAACAAATCTCTAGCTCCTTGGAAATTAAATCGTTTTAAATACTTTCATAATCAAGCTCTAGATATATACATATATATATATATATATATATATATATATATTAATACAAACATTTGAGTTGCTCTCAATACCAAATAAACAATACAAATCATAATCTTGAAAATAAAACATGCATTATTTTAATGGGCAATATGGAGCACTCTACCTCTTACAAAATACCACATGCAACTTCACTCTGAAGTGAAGTGAAATCTGCTTAACTTCTATGGAAGAAGGGAGATGGGTGAGTTTCATCTAAAACTTATCATAACCGCTCATGGGACAATGAAATAATCATATATAATCATCTGAATACAATATCTCTGAAATCATATTCATCTATGTAAACAATATAACAAAAAAAAAACTAATGTTCTTTGTAAATATAAACAGTAGAGAAACAAATCTCTTATGCACAATTCATGTGACATAACAAAAACTTAACTCTGGGCACCTAACTAAGTCCCATTCTAATTACTCTATACCAAGGACAGCTCTATAGCCAGAAATCTAAATCTTCTCAAAGTCTTCTATCCTATAGTTCACAAGCTCTAGTATATAAAATCAATAAATTCTGAAATTCATACAATCATTACAATATTTTATAAATCTCTAAATATAATCATATTCATACTAAGCTCTTTAATAAAAATTACTTTAACAATAATGGTCCCATGAGTTTTCAAAAACATATATTTCATGCTTTCATTTCTAATATCATATGGTCATGTAATAATTCTGAAATTAACTCTAATGATCAACCATAGGATCTGAACCCACTCCAGTGTGGCCCCACCAACATGGCACAACTGCCATAGAACAATTATAACTCTAGATTAAACTCTAATAATCTCTAGGCTCTATCCTTATTCTAACTCCTCACTGATAACAATGAAAGAAATGATCGGTCAATCCAAGATTATGAAGAAATAAAGACATAATCTCATATACTCACCTTGAAGCTTGGAAATGATTTTGAGAGAGAAGAAAATTGATGAAGAAGAAAGAGAACCCCTGAACACGCTTTTATAAAAGTGAACTCTTTCACAACATGATGATCACTAGAGCAAAGAATGGCTTAATTTACATTTATTAATTTTAAGTTAATAACTTTAAAACATAAATGTAAATAAGGCCTTAAAATCCCAACAACTCAAAATTTGGGTTTTAGTTCAAATTCAGAATTTTTGAGATTTTCTAAACTTGTGGGCTAAACGAAACACTTAAAGGTTTGATAAAATTCATTAAAAATCACTCTTCAACTTATTTTCCCATTGGACTTTTAATTCCAAGAATATGGTTTTATCATATGGCCTCCAATGAGGTGTAGATCTCACTTAGCCAAATGCTGAGGCTATATAGACTTGAGGGTCATGCAGCTTATGCAACCAGTCCCTAAACCAGGAACCAATGCTCACAACATGATCACTAGAGCAAAGAATGGCATTCATAAACCCAAAGCCTTTGGAACAGCTTTAGCCAAACAAGCATTAACCATTCCCCACTGAAACGGGCAATGGATGAAGAGTATAGTGCACTAATGAGAAATAGAACTTGGAGCTTACCACCAACAAACAAGCAATTAGGAGCAAATGGGTTGTTAGAGTTAAATATAACTTAGATGGTTCATTACAGAAGTATAAAGCAAGGCTTGTTGCTCAAGGGTTCAGCCAAAGACCAGGATTTGACTATACAGAAACCTTTAGCCCTGTAATTAAACCCACTTCCATTAGACTCATCCTTTCCTTGGTTGTGTCACATAATTGGAGCATAAGACAACTAGATGTCAACAATGCTTTTTTGAATGGAGACTTGGTGGAAGATGTTTACATGAAACAACCACATGGTTATGAGGTTGGTGATGGTTCTCTAGTTTGCAAACTTACAAAAGCCTTGTATGGGCTAAAGCAAGCTCCAAGAGCCTGGTTTCATAAGCTGTCAAAGGCTCTACAACTACTTGGTTTTCAGTCTACTAAATCAGATAGCTCCCTGTTCATAAAGTTATCTACTACAACAATCACTTATGTCTTGGTTTATGTAGATGACATAATAATTCCTGGAAACTCTCCTTCCTATATAACTGAGCTCATCAATCTTCTCAATTCCACATTTGCTCTAAAAGATATGGGTTCCTTGCACTATTTCCTTGGAATTGAAGTTACTCATACCAAAGATGGTGGGCTGTTACTATCACAAGCCAAGTATCTGAATGACCTCCTAAAGAAAGCCAAAATGGATGAATGCAAGCCTTATGCCACACCTATTCCCTCATCCTTAAAGCTATCAGCCATTGGTGGGCTGCCTTCTCTGATCTGGCACTATATAGAACAATTGTGGGAAGTCTTCAATACTTAACAGGTAACTAGACTTGAGCTCTCTTCCTGCATTAATAGGGTCTGCCAATTATGCAGAACCCTTTGAACAACATGGAAAGTAGTCAAATCCTATATCTCAGTGGCACAGCTACTCATGGCTTGCATATTAAGAAGGCTTCTGACCTCACTATCACTGGTTACACTGACTCAGATTAGGGCTGAGATAGATGATAGGAAGTCTACAAGTGGCTATTGTGTGTTTCATGGACCAAACTTGATCTCTTGGTCATCAAAGAAGCAACATGTTGTTTCTAGAAGCGGTGCAGAAGAATATAGAGGTCTTGCAGCATTAATAGTTGAATTATCTGGATTAGAAGTCTCCTCCAGGAATTCAGGTGCCAATGTCTGTAACTCCAAGGTTTACTGTGATAACCTTAGTGCAGTGATGATGGCTGCCAATCCCATTTTGCACTCCAAGTCAAAACACTTTGAATTGGATTTGCACTGTGTTCGTGATCATGTCTCCAAAGGAGAGTTCTCAGTCACATTCCAAAAGTCAATGGCAGATATATTCACCAAGCCAATCTCCTCCACCTTGTTTAGTAAATTCCGTGACAAACTTGGGATTGTGGATCCACAATCCTTGAGTTTGAGGGGGGATGTAGGTGGAATAGGCTAACCTAGTTAGTTAGTAATCAGATGAGTTTGTTAGGAGCTGTTAGAGTTGGTTAGTCAAGTCTGTTGGCACCTTGTGCAATATATAAACTATTGTAATTGCATCAATATTCAATAATCAAAGTCATTACAATTCTCTCTCATTCATCTACTTCTTTCTTTACCTTTTTCTCTAATAGCACTCTCTAAACCTGATCTCTGATACCTACATATAGGTGAAAAGTGGAAAAGGAAATTCCACAGAAGCCTTACCGTGTAGATTTTCCTCTAAGCTTCCTTTGGGGAAATAATCATAAACAGAAAACAAAACACTGTCCTCTATGCAAATTCCAAGTAGAGGAGGGATGCCTTTGTGCTTCAAAGAGGATATAATTTCCACCTCACGGGTAAAATCTTTCAAGGCTTCTGTTGATGACTGCAAAATTTTGACTGCGATTGGTCTCCCATCAGCGAGGATTCCTTTGTACACACGATTGCTCTCTCCTTTTCCAATCAAATTTTCTGTAACAGGATTCGAGTTTAGGAGTGCCAAAGAGAAAGAACACGAACACGACAGCGGATGTATAACGCTCTAACTAACCTGAAGAGAAGTGACAAGTGCAAGAGTTGAGAACCTCAAGGCTGAAACACTTGCAATTCATTAATGAATCCAAGTATGAAATCCCCTGGAGCTGGAGGGCCAGTTCGTTTGGCAACTCGAAAGATGGAGTTGAACTTGAACAGTTGTCATAGCTCTCAGTGTCAAAGTCATCATCGATGATGCTCCCTTGGGATAAATTGTCCTGTTCAGTGGTGGAACTTTTCTGTGGGAAACGATCCGGTAAGCTCGTAACCCATTGCACCACAGACATGTCCCTTGCATTTCCATGGAGGATTTGGGACATTCCTGAACATGCTCTGCGGAGAAGTGGCCACCCAAGCTTGTTCTGCCCGGTAGGGTCACTTGCAAATTGCTATACTGATCTTGACAGCACTCTCTTGTACCGTTGTGTTCCTTCAAATGCTTCTTCCTTCAATTCTCTGGTGTCTTCACATGTTGATTTCTCACTCTCTACCTCCGAGTCACCAAACTCAGACTGCAAAACTATGCTTGTAAGGCTTGGTCTTGGATCCTCTATAAGACCTCCTGTCATAATTGGAAACAAAAAAGTTTCATTAATTATAGTTTCTTTGGAGACTTGTTTCACTACAAATCCAACTAAGTAAGGACACGCATGCATGACGAGATGATACACCAAACCTGCAGGTAGTTGTTTATTGGTGCACCATCTGAAGATAACTCTAGAACCTTGGATAGCTAGGACATCGGTAGTGGGTGGTAGTCGTTTGGCGCAATATTTAGCTGTGGAGGCTCGACCCCTGCAGGAATTGAAATCTGTTTTAGAATAAATATGTAATCAGAACAGCCAACAATAAAAATAGAATCAGATAAACTAAATCCACAAATTAAAGACAAGCTCCACGTATCCTAGCACTAGAGCCAGAGCTGCATGGTTTTTAGCCTCTCTGACGAGAATGTTTCGAACTGAGTTTCCTGTCAGGATCTGGCCTGAGAGGCCTACCTAGAAAGAAAGAACCCAGCTAGCTAGCTAGCTAGGCCACATAGCATAAACATAAAAAATAGTGTCGGTGACTTTTACTAATCCCGTCCGGTCCAGTCCCGTGAATAAAGTAAGAAAAACAACTATACATCAGGTGTGTTTAATTTGTTGCATTTACTTCCGTATATGTATGTATATATGTACCTTCTTCACATTGCATAGCCCTTCATACACGTCTAGATAAAAATTTACCAAGGGCAGTTTGGAAACATAATCTGCAATAAAGGTAACCCGATGAGATCGATATGGAAAAAACTTTAATTTTCATGAAAGAAAAAAAAGTACCCATTATGCGCAATTAATTATGTTAAAGCTGATGTGAACCTGTTTACCTGGATTTGTAACTACGTGGACAGCAATTACGCAATCCCCAGGTTCAGCAACTTTGACAAGAGCCCAGTTAAGCAGTTGCCTGCTATGGCCGTCGTCCATTCTGATCCTCACCAAAACATTTCTCCTCTCAAGGACTGCCATTGCCTTTTAGTTTTATCAATCTCGAACGGGCTAGTGATTGATTCAGGTCCTCCTTGGATTTGCAGAAGAACTAAACTACTGCATACATATATGCCAGTTGAGAGTCTCTCCAGTTCTTGAATGAACCATCTCATTCTCTGCAAAACAGAGCTAGACACTTGAATAAAATTAATGACACCTACCTAAGTATACTATTTGTATGTGCTGCATATAAATAGCACCCATAGACAGAGTGTCATTAGATGAAATAAGCCCACAAAATCTACAATAGTTTTATTCTTGATTTCTTATACATTCAAGATGACAAGAAGACGATGATGGTATAAAAGGAAAGTTGAATAAAGCAAAAGCATAAACAAGAGCAGACAAATGATAAATATGCACCAAAATGTTGTAATTAAGCAGGCATGGCTATAGCTTTAATTCATCAAAGGAAGTTGCCGCCAAATTGCATGAGCCGACCTACTGCACTAACGAGTCTCAGAAAGGTATGGCTACTGCACCTGGATGGATTATCATTATTATTATATTGGATGGATTGTACAAGGAAGAGAATTGCCGCGAAAATTTAGGGACAAACCGTACGTTTTCACGGGAAATCCCTGATATCCGGCCATATTACATTACATGCTACAACCTTTATAAGTATACGTGAGTTCTCACCTCACCTCCCATTACCGGTGAAAACTGAAAACCTACTTGAAATTTCAATATGTAATAAAACAGCTATCGATTATACAGGGGGTTCTGATCTTAAAGAGAGAAAACAATCGCACACTTTGATTAGATTGACTAGGTATTAGTAGTTGGCACTTGCAAAAACATCATATAATATATAATAGTAACTAATCATAAGCACTCCATAATAATTGCATTGCAGTACGTAGTGCAACCTCTGTATTATAAGTGGCCCAAAATTACAGCAACGATATTAAGCTTCTAAAGTTTCACACGTAGCTTCTTCGATCGAGAGCATATCTTTAAAATTCATATAGTGATTGTCAAGTGAATTTTTCCAGAGACCAAAGTGACGAAAGCTACACATCATTTAACTCCAATGTAGGTTGTTAAAGTTGCAAAATTTAAATAATTCTATTAGCAGCAACCGCTCAACAACAACGACGGCTATCCAACAATTGAAGTAAAGCAAGTGTGATAAATGACGTTGTTACTTTGTTTAATTTATTAGGTAGAGCTTGAAGGCAATGAAACCCAAGTTTAACATGTTCAAAATCTGATTCATTTGTGGGTCCCGCAAATTCAAAGTCCAATAAGTGCTACCTTTCAAACTATCCACGTCAACTTATGTTACCCTTGGCTGGCCTTGTCGTTGCAATGTTTGGTGCGAAAAGAGAACGGTAATGTTCTGCCATATCAGTTATCTCATGTTAGGTACAGCATGGTTTGGTTGTTGTAGTTGGATTTTTCTCTTTTTCCCTTTGGATTTGTCTGTGACTTTACTAAAAAGATCGGCTTTTATGACAATTGTCGAATAATATGGGCTCCCTTTTTGTTCATTAAGGAATATGAGGGAGATGATCACTAAATCTAATACTACTCTATTTACGTTTGCTAAACCTAAATCTTCATATTTAATAGACACAGTATGTGGTAGGTAGAGCAATGTAGAATCGAACATAAAATAAACTATTATCTCAACATTTTAAAGCCACTTAGGACAGACGGATTAAGAATTCTATGCATACCACTACCAATGGACCTGAATAAATGGCTCTAGTCTAAATTGCCTTTGGAAGTTTTACAACGATGTTAGCTAGAACAGCTGCATCCGAACCAACAACTAACTATGAGAATGGAAGTTAATAAACTAGTATTATAATTTCTAAAGTAAGAGGGTGAGTGTGTACAGAATGATAAGGATATTGCTTTATGATCTTAGGCTTGGAGATCACGGTTCAAATCCTATAAACAACCTTTGGACCCAAACTCTATTAGTGTCACGACTCAACTTAGGTTATGATCATCACATATGGAACATCTTCCCTAGCAAGCCTTAATATACATAATATTTTTCAGGAAAACGGAAGAATTCTCCTATATTTCTCAGACATTTCCCAAATACCAATATAACATGTAATATCCACCAATAAATCCACAACACTTGGGCATCAAACATTTTAAATGCGTCCTTCCAGTATATAATAATATCTCAGCATAATCCAATCATAATACCAAATTAGTTTTCATACTCTGTTAAACATAACATCAAAAACAGTTCAAAACATAAAACCATATTAAGTTTACAAATCATTTCCAAAACATAATCCATATAGCTACGTTATAAGTTCTCAAACATAAGTATAATATAAATCCAAAGGTCCCCTTGACATATGGAGCAATTGATAACTATAGGCTAAAATAAAATATGGGTTCCAAAGGAAAGGAGGCTCATCAACTTAGAATTTATTAAGGTTGCGCGAAGGAATAGAACCAATACTAGCACTTGTATCTAAAAAAATGGAGTACAATAGGATGAGTTTTGGAACTAGCGAGAAATAAGATATCCATTTACTATATACAAGCATAAAATAATATAAACATAATAATGTATATGAACTTATAAAAATATGATTTTATTCATAACATGAGATTTCTTGATAACATAACTTTACATAATCATGTAAATCCAAACATAATGGGGAGTTATCCGAAGCAAAACAATAACAAGTCCAGACATGACCCAATGTACGAGTTAGCACCACACCTAATTGGAGTTAGTCCATAGCCATATACAATTCCAGACATGACAAAAATTCATGTGTGGGTTAGCACCACACCTGGTACAGGTGTTGACCCGTAACTATATACAAGTCCAATACTAGTTATGTGCGGGTTAGCACTTTGCTGGAGTTTCTCATGGTGTATCGAGACTAACGCCATCGTTAGCTATGGGTTCTAACTATCGAATTTCCCAACTTAATTCAAAATCATGCACATTCCACTTCCATGATATTTTTACAATATAAAATTCATCCTCAAGTTATATGAGATAAAATGGACATAAAATAAGCTCAAATCTAATAATTAACATAAGATTTTGTAAAATTCAATATTCATTATAATTTGACTAAAAATATTTAAATAAGCATAATAATCAAATTTTGGCCTCCAAATGAAAATTTCCATTTTAAACATAAAGCATTATTTTCGATAAATAAGTTATTTTCTCTTATATCAACATACTTTCAACTCTTCATATAATTTTATATTTATAATCAAAATTTATTATGCATAAAGTAAGCTATAGATACACTATCTATTCACAACTAGTAGTTCAAATAACCGAAGAATGACTCCACTAATGCCACCAATTCAAGTGTTGATATCTGATTGCTCTATCGCTCTAGGAACAAGACAATATTAATATTTGTGAGTTAACAATGTTAGCAATTTACATAAATTAGCCCCAAATAACTAAAATATCCAATTTATAGGATTCAAAGAAACACTAATATTAATCATAAATTAACTAGGAACTTCAATAAATTAAACAGAGAAATGAAGAAGCTTATTTATCACTTGAAGAATAGAATTGATAAAGAAAATCATTTCAATTCTTTCTAAAAGCTTCAAGCTCTCTAATAAAAGTTAGAGAGAAAATGGAGGTAGAGGAGAGAGAAAACGATGAAAGGTGTTCAAGAAGAAGAGGATATGATGATGATAGAGGTGGTGGTGATATTTTGTGAAGATGAAGAAGAAGAAGGAAGAAGGGAACAGAGGGAGAAGAGAAGAGAGAGAATGGAAAAGGAAGAGAGGAAAGGGTTGCAGGAAGTGTTACAAAGAAGATAAAGAAAGAGAGAACTATGACCTCTATACCACTTAAAATATACGCAATCTATACCACTTAAAATGCACAGTGGTCCTCAATTCATTTTTTTTTTTTTTGTGGTCATTACAATTAGATAGGAACCTTGTATAAAATTAATTTTACATGCAAATATGAAACAATTTACCTTGAAAGATCCTTTAAAAAGGGTTTTGCTCCAATTCATTTGATTTCTCCTAATTTGTCTTGAACTAGTCAACTTACTGTAGGGTAGTTACCTATGGGGTAAGCTACGTTAATATTATATTTGAATTTAAATCATTTATGACGGCAAGTAGTAATAAGTTTCAATAATTAACAATAAAATGTATACAATTCAGTTAAACAAAACTGAAGAGGGTGCCGATGCGATTTAGTGCATAAAACTTAGGAAATGTTCTGACGAATGAGGAGGGTATGATTTTGTTTTTTAGGTGCTACGATTTCTATGACAGCATCGTCCCTGTTTGAGAGCCTCTTGCTCAATGACCGCATAGGACAATTATTGAATTGAATTACCCAAACTTCAATGGAATACAAGCATTCCAATTTTGGTGAAAATTGAATCGGAATGAATTTCTCAAACAGAATTTTCCATGCTCCACATTGGTTTTTTTATCCCCATGCCCCATGAATGACAACAATGAGGTCAATAATCTAACCAATCTTGGTACTCCAATGAACGCTTTACTATGAGAGATTTTGGCGCATTTAATTTGACGAAGAAACAAACCTTTCAAAGGCCAATGATGCGATCCCGCTTAAGCCGTCAGTTTCTACTTATACAGCTTATTATTGCTCCGTAGCAGCACTCAACGGGAAAACCAAGTGTTGCAGTGGATAAGTTTCAGATGTCCCCGTCTGAACTAACATAATCTAATTCAATCATCTTTCCTGTACTCTCTGTCGTTTTACCGACCGAAACCTGACCCTCCGTTTTCACTCTTTTTGCATCCAAGTGCTGGTTTCTTATGATTGTAGAAGATCCCACATTCACGGAAGATGATTTCCTGAAGACAGACAGATAACAAGCAAGTTAAGCTGGAATGCTATGCCTCCACCAGTGCCACGCATAAGATGCAAATAGTTGAGTAACATTAACCTAGATTCTTATTTGCAACTCACCTCTTCTCTGTGCAATTGCTTTGGTCATTTGGAGTCTTTGGTCCTTTGTTCGTCGGTTTTGGGCCCAACTTACCTGCATATGAAAGTAAAATCCAGCTAAACAATACAATAGCATGAATACAAGAATTATTGACATTAAAGCCGTCCCGTAAAATAATCAAATCACCTGTGACCTCAGAAAGAAATCTAATCCCTTGCGAGTGTGTATTTGTAGTTACTTTTCCTGCATTGCTAGTATAGAGATTAACGTATTAATAATTGGCACCGAAAGAAGTAAACGAAAAAAGTGAAAACAAACTCAGATTTCCTTGCAATATAGATCAGCAGGTAGGTACTGAGCCCATGCTAACAATGACAAACCTCAATGCCTTTCTGAGACCATCCACAGACAACAATTTCACTGGCTGAGACTTCTTCAAGTTGGTTTTGTCAGCAAGAGGGTCAACTAAGTAAATTCCTTCCGACCTGAGATAATCCCTAGGCCTAAATGCTGTTCTTAAGTTTCTGCACGAAAAAACACACGTTTATATGAAATTTGAGATGACTTTAAAGTTTAAACAAACCAATCAAACAAGTTCAGCACAAACAAAATGCTAACAATAAGATAGTTGAAAGAGCTAAACACTCACCCGCCCTTGAGTTCAGTTCGCATTGTGGTATATTTCTCCGACGCTTTCTACACAAAAGTATGAGTATTTACTGGATTGATATCCCTTTTAGAATGGAAGATTGGCAAGAAAACATGGAAGAATTAAATGCTACTTACTGATTTATGATATTTACAATATGCCCCCTGACGTCTGAAATAACATAGATAAACAGCTATGAAGTCGATGAATCAGCATATGAAAAATACTATGATAATACCAGAAGGAAAAGAAATTAAAAGAAAAAGAAATTTTTACAGTAAAAAATATTACTTAAGGATGAGTTTTGTTTGTAAGTAAAAATTTCCTATAGATGCGCTTTCATATGTATCATGCATGGAAAATTTTCTCCTACTTTTACCTTTCAACCAAACACACACTAAAAATAAAAACAGTATGATTCTCTCAGGACATCAAGGAAACTTGAAACATACAAATGCAATTATAAAGTGCTATTTCATATTCCATTGAGAAACTGACTCCATAAACAAGTTTGAGCTTTCCAATTCAGTGTTTAGCTATGGTTTTTCATAAAAAAAAAAAAGAAAAAAAAAGAATATAAGAATGATTACGAGTACAGTTTATTGTAGAATTTTCAGGTTGGCTTATATCTATTAAATGAGTTGCTCAAGAAAAACAGCCTGAAAGCCATTTAAGCATGACAAGCACATGGATCCAGGTTACAACTAATTGGCTAATCGTGCTCGTGATTTTCAAATGTGAATTCAGCTAACTTGCTTCTTACAAATCTAAGATGGTTATTAAATTATTGATTTCCCTTCCTCTGCTATAAATGCATCCGAGAATCATTTTTTACCTTCAATTGTGTTACAAACTTGCAGAACATATTCTGCGACAAAACCTTGCTCAATCTTACTCTTTCTTCTTTGCCCTTAAATGTTCCACGCTAAGGTATCTCCAATTAAATGGCTATGAATACCCAAGGTCGTTTACCCTTGTTTTGCATTTTCTTACTTATATATATATATAAATATATATATATATATATATATATATATAATGAAGCAAGCAGTGCCAGATTACAAATTGAAAATTGCAGATTCAAGAAAGGGATCATTTAAGTGCCAATAAGAAAACTGCAATCATAGGTCAGCACTAATGAAAACTTAACATACAGGATCAGGTTGAGAGACTGAAAAAAGAAGCCTACTGCGATTTCACAGGACAATCACATCCAGATAATTTTAGACACTTAGTATTTGTTTTCATACTTGTTTATGACGAGGGTACAAGCCATGCCATCAGCTCTTTTCGCTTTGCAAACTCCATAGTCAGCAGAGGTGCCCATCTTCAAAATTTGACTAGGGGAGTATATGCTCAAAGAAAAACCATTACCCTGCAAAAAAGAGAAAGAAAAAAAAAGAAAAAAGTGGCATAACTTTTGGCAAACGTTGATGAAAAAAGAAAAGGAAAAAAGAACATTAATAAGAATTGAATACCTTGGTATCCTTGCGCACAGCAGAGTTAAATAGTGCAAAGACGGTTCCTGGCTGCTCGTGGACGTTTCTCTGATAAGCATCCCCAAAGAGGAAGAGAGGAACGCTAGTTTCATCCAAACAAGCAATCTTCCAGATACAATAACTCTTACCAGTTGAACTCGTCTTCGGAGTCCCCTTCTCGGCCAATACTCCAACAGTCGCCCAACTTCCAGAAAAAGTATCCCCAATCAACAAATTCCTGAACATACAATCGGCAATGATTATAATAACAATAGTAATGCGTAGCAATCAGCAAAGGCATATATAGAATACAATAGTAGAACGCGGGGTGAGTGAAGATTACTTACTTGATAACGGATAAGCGTACAAAACGAATGTCTGAGAAGCATTCTTTAATCTCAGCAGAGGTTAGCAATTGGTTCCTGTAGAGAAACAAAAGAATGAGTTGTTTATTATGAAAGAGGGAAAAGGTGTGAGTAGAGTAAGACGAAAAATGGAAGGCTAGCCTGCCTTAATCGAAGACCCGAAAACTTGTCAACATCGGCATCATTCAAAGGTTTGGGTTTGGGTTGGGGGGATCGTAGTGGAGGCAATCCTGCACGGCGCCTCGGAATACAGACATGTCGGGGCTTTCCCTTTGCGTGGGAAATCCATGGTCGGAGAGTGCCGGTGAATGGGGGAGAGGGGGAAGCATAAAGAGGAGGGGTTTCGAGAACCCTATGGCAATCCTGATCCTGATCCTGAAGGGAAAGCAGCAGATCCAGCTCCTCTTGCTGCTCCCTCGACATCCTTCAATTGAATTCAATGGAATGATCTCTCTCTCTCTCTCTCTCTCAACACAACACAATCCCTACTGCTATGGTGGTACTTCCTCCCTGGGAGCTCCAAATGTGCAATGGTTTATTTATTTCATTTTTGGTTTGATTATTCGTTATGGAGGGAGACACATCCTCATTACGCAATTTTTTGGAGGGAATTCAATTGTCATTTTTTGGGTCGAAGAAGACTTCATTTTGGATTTGGATTTATGAGTAGCGAGGCAATTGGTCGCGCACGTTGTTTTTTCAAGCCCAATTTCATACCAATCTGGATTGCCTTTATTTATGTAACTAGTACACAACCCGTGCGTGCTATGAGTGGGACCAGGTTCATCTATGTTTGTTTGTTTTTTATTTTAACCATTGTTTGATTTTAAATAAGAATAGACTTAAAGAATATTAAATTAAATAATAGCAGAGCTCTATTCATTAGAATATTATTATTTTTATTATATTTTATGCATAATATGCCTTTTTTAGTAGGCTATTTGTCAAATACTTGTTTTTAAGTCTCAAAATTTACTTATAATATACTCATATACATATGTTTTCTGCAACTGGTTATGTGTCTGATTAAAATTCTCTCCATTATTATACAAATCATAATAGAATATATAGGTTAAAAATAACAACATTATATTACCAATAACTATTATAAGAAACAAAATTGCTTGCAACTAAAAATTAAAATATAATAAAATGCAAGAACCTTCCCCACCCCACCCAATATTAAAAAATGGATGACAGCCGAAAAATCCCAATTTTTCACAAAAGCAACAAATAAAATAAAATGCAACTACTTTTAAAGGACCTTTGAAGTAGCCAAAAATAGTTTCCCTTTTTATTTTTTTTTCCATTTTAGATGGAGTTATTGATAAATAAGGCTTATGTATTGTAAGGTAGCTATTATTAGGCTGAGGAAGAATCCACCAAGGAAAATTTAAAAGACTAGTATAAGGCCAAAAGATTAAATGAAAATGATCTTGCTCTAATACGCATGTTGAGGTCAGTCAAGGTTATGTATGCCAAGCAATTACCAAGTCAGTCGCACGTAAATGTTATGGCCAAAAATAGGGGGAGTGCACACTTAAAGTAGACAAGAAAGAAATAATTCAAAGCAATGAGGAGGGGAAGAAATTAGAGAGGAAGCGACATGTCGAACAAAGCAACCTGGACCAATGATTTGTAACAGAATTCAAAGTAGGGAAGCCGAGGTTTTCTCGAGGTGGGGCCTATATGAATGTGGGGCATGCAGTATTGGGACCAGCTTCTGGGCACTTCCTCCATATGCGAAGGAGGAACCCCGTCGTCAACCTCAACCACCACCTCTAAGCAGAAGGAAGGAAGGAAGAGGGGGTAACGTAACATGGCGGTGCCTATTCAGCATTGTTGCCCTTGCCCTGCTTTCCATCATTCTTTCATCCACCATTGTTGCTGCTAAGGTTGCCAAGCCTCTCAAAAGGCACCATCCCCACATTGGGCCCCAGAATGTCACATATGACGGCAGGTCTCTCTTTATCAATGGCAAACGGGACCTCCTCTACTCCGGTTCCATCCATTACACCCGAAGCACCCAGAGGTACACAAACCTTCCTTAACACCTCAAAATGACTTACACACACACAAATGTTTTCTTTGATTGTGTTGTGACTGACTTGTGACTTGCATATATATATATATATATATATATATATATATATATGTATTGTATGCATGCATGCAGATGTGGCCAGACCTTCTTCAAAAGGCAAGGCATGGAGGATTGAACGTCATCCAAACTTACGTGTTTTGGAATGCTCATGAGCCAGAGAAAGGCAAGGTACGTAAAATAATATTAAGGAATTTATCTATCCTTTGGTATCCCTTACCACACCATGCAATTGAAGACTCTTACAATAATATTAATTTTTTTGTTCCTCCTAGTATGTTTTTTTAACTTTGTCTTTGTCCATTTTGGGCAGTTCAACTTTGAAGGCAACTATGACTTGGTGAAGTTCATTAAACTCATTCAAGAGAAAGGAATGTTTGCTACCCTCAGGGTTGGGCCTTTCATCCAAGCTGAATGGAATCATGGGTATAAGATCCACTTAATAAATTACATATGTATATATAATTTCCTATCCAAATCTTGATAGAAAGACACAAAAAATATCAAATATATTTTACACTTCTCTATATTAGTTTGTGCAGAGTTTACAATCTTAATTTTTTAACACTAAATAATACACATAAGAAAATCAATATACAATTAATCAATGACTACCCTTTTTCTATCCATTCCAACCTTTTAGCATGACCTTTACTTTGTGCTCCTTTATTATTCCATTCTCTACCCAATAAGATTATATAACACTCTTGTTCCTACCATGTATGTTTGTTTGTCAGAGGACTTCCATATTGGCTAGAGAGATCCCTGGCATCGTATTCCGCTCTGACAATGAACCCTATAAGGTAATCTCTCTATATATATATATATATATATATAAAACCTGCAAGCTTTAATTTCAAGAATCAAGACATTCAATGTGATATAAGATTACTAATCCAAAATCCTTTCTTATTTGAAGATGCACATGAAAGCATTCGTGTTAAAGATTGTACAGATGATGAAAGATGCGAAGCTCTTTGCTTCTCAAGGAGGCCCCATCATCTTGGCACAGGTTTTCACTTTGTACATAATCCTTAATTTTATACATGTCTATTTAATTAATGCTCATATTTCAATATATGATATTTTATTAAATTATTGTTGCAGATCGAGAATGAGTACAACCATATCCAACGTGCTTATGATCAACGTGGAGACAATTATGTTCAGTGGGCTGCAAACATGGCAGTGGCAACAGATACCGGAGTTCCGTGGATCATGTGTAAGCAGAAGGATGCCCCTGATCCAGTGGTAAGTTTTCTTTAGCCAAAAAATTATATTTCTCCATATTGGGTATCCCTATTCACCTATTACCTCATTTGGCAGATCAATGCATGCAATGGAAGGCACTGTGGTGATACCTCTAGGCCCAAACAAACCATACAAACCTACCCTATGGACTGAAAACTGGACTGCTCAGTAAGTTTCTGCCTTTTCCTTGCTGGACATTACTTAGTTCTGCTTCTCATTATTGGTGATGGTGACCATTACAAGTTTAAATTTATGAGTCCTAGGAAGCTACACACACACACTCACACACTCATATGCAAGATACTAGAGCACGTCTAATACATTTATTTTGTTGGCAATTTGCTATTACAGGTATAGAGTATTTGGGGATCCAATATCCCAAAGATCTGTAGAAGATATTGCCTTCTCAGTTACTCGTTTCTTCTCAAAGAATGGGAACTTAGTCAACTACTATATGGTGTTACCCTTATTACCTGGAATTCCTATCAATCTAATTGATATTGATTAATTGGCCATAATTTATTTTTTCCTTTTAACACAATCTTCTACTCATGCATAGTACCATGGTGGAACCAATTTTGGAAGAACAAGTGCTGCCTTTACAACAACCCGTTATTATGATGAAGCACCTCTTGATGAATTCGGTCTGCAAAAAGAGCCAAAATGGAGTCACTTGAGAGATGCACACAGGGCTATCAACCTCTGTAAGAAGGCTCTACTCGCTGGTAGACCCAGTGTCCTAAAGCTGAACGAATTTCATGAGGTAACCAACCATTTCACATAATATATGGCTTTATCAAAACTCTCATTCCCATGACAAGAAGAAAAAAATCATTTCCATAAACAGATTAAGCTGAGCTGCTATTGTGAATTATCTAGATTCGAGTCTATGAGAAGCCTCAGAGTAATATATGTGCCGCTTTCATCACTAACAACCACTCCAGAAATGCTGCCACCATTAAATTCAGAGGTCAAGACTACTTTTTGCCGCCACATTCCATTAGCATCCTCCCTGATTGCAAGACTGTGGTCTACAACACTCTAAATGTAACTTGTTTATTCCTTTACATTACAAACAAAGAACTCAAATTCTTGGGTCTAATCCTCCTTATTTCATATAATTAATTATGTTGCATTGCCTCCACAACTGAAAAAAAAACAGATTGTTTCACAACATAATGCAAGGAGCTTTGTAAGTTCAGCACTTGCAAACAATCACGAGTGGGAGATGTTTTCTGAAAGCATTCCATCTACCATGCAACTGGCACCCAACAAGAGGACTCCTGTCGAGCTCTATAGCTTGCTCAAAGACACCTCAGATTATGCATGGTTCACTACTAGGTGAGTTTATCTTCTCATAACTTGTGATTCAATTGTTTAAGTTCTCCCTTCATTACCCCATACATTTCACCATTATGCAACTACAACCTTAGATTTGTGAAATAATTGTTTCAGCTTCGAATTGAGACCAGAACATTTGCAAATGAAGAAGGGAGAACTCCCAGTTCTCCGTATTATGAGTCTTGGACATTCATTACTTGCATTTGTGAATGGAGAATACATTGGTAGGGCTCATTAATATTCTAAATGGAAGTTAGTTCAATAATATAATAAAAGTGTCATTACACCTTGATAAATGAGTTAAGAGATTAGGTATTAATGTCATTGTAATTTTCTTTATGGTTGTAATAAAGGATCCAACCACGGCACCCATGAAGAGAAATCTTTTGAATTCCAACAACCTGCAACCTTCAAGGTCGGGAACAACCATATATCCATCTTGGCTAGCACAGTTGGACTGCCTGTAAGAAATGCAACTTGTTCCTTTTTTTCAAGATTTGCAGAACTTGCCAAGTTTAGTTTCAATGAGGACACTAACATACATTGTATGTTATATCTCTTGGGCTTGACATGTAAAATATACAGGACAGTGGAGCATACATGGAACACAGATATGCAGGACCCAAGTCCATAAGCATCCTTGGTCTCAACACCGGAATATTAGAGCTCACTGCTAATGGTTGGGGTCACGAGGTATGCATCTATCTGTCAATAGGGGGACTGGAGGCGATGCCATCCATCCCTAGTAGCATTACTATTACTTCAAGCAATGGCAATGCAAATGCAATGTTATGACATAACTGAATTATATCGATGTCGTTTTGTTTTGTAGGTTGGTCTCAATGGTGAGAAGCTTCAGATTTTCACTGAAGAGGGGTCAAGCAAGGTGCCATGGATGCCAGCCAAGGGAGTTGGAAGGGCTCTCACCTGGTACAAGGTAGATAATCATCAAATCAATGTTTTAATTTTCTTGAGAGAGAAACAATTAATATCACAATATATATTAAGCTAGTTAGTGCCACTAAAACCAGATAGATGTTGAGCAACTAACAATTTTGATCTGATTAATCTGTGGAATTTTGATTTAATTGAACAGACAAGATTTACGACCCCAGAGGGAAGGGATCCTGTTGCAATCCGGATGAATGGAATGGGGAAGGGAATGGTTTGGGTGAACGGCAAGAACATTGGTCGTCACTGGATAAGCTTCCTCTCTTCTACTGGAAAGCCTACCCAATCTGAGTACCACATCCCAAGGGCATTCCTCAAGCCAAGAGACAACTTATTGTTGGTGCTCGAGGAGGAGAAGGCTAATCCCGAGCTCATTGAGATCTTGACTGTTAATAGGGACACCATCTGTAGTTTCATCTCTGAGAACCATGCACCCAATGTGCAATCATGGGCAGCCAAGAATGGCACACTGCTCAACACTGAGGACACTTCAAAACCCGAGGCATGGCTCAAGTGCCCCAACAAGAAGAAGATCGTGAACGTGGAATTTGCAAGCTTTGGTAACCCTTCGGGATATTGTGGAGGCTTTGCTTTGGGCAACTGCAACGCCGCTGCCACCAAGCTGATGGTGGAGGAGCAGTGCTTGGGAAAAGAGTTTTGCAAGGTTGCAGTTGATCGCGCAATCTTCGTCCACAATGGCGTCGATGCTTGCACAAGCCTCGTGAAGACACTTGCTATCCAAGTCAAGTGTTCCTTCTAATTATTAGTTGTTGATTTAGAGAAGAGAAAGCTGAGCGTTGTATGGCATGCAGCAATGCAATGGCATGGAATGGAATGGAAAGGGTTCGTTGAGTGCGTGAATGGCATTTTTGGTGGTTGGTTTGATCTGGTCTGGTCTAGTCTGGTTTGGTTGGCCAAAGTAGAAGATGAAAGAGAGTCTAGAAGCTCAAAATGAATGAATCAAATGTCTTTGGATTTTTGTAGCGAACCATACTTGAATTCAATGCCTACATTTAGTGACTTCATTTTGTTTCTTTTGTCATCTACACCAAAATTTATCTAAAGATATTACATGAATTCAGTTTTGTAGAATATTTCCCAACACCTTCACATCACATCCCGTTGCCTTTCTCTTCACTTAGCTCCCTCTCTCATACAAATTATAATTAATTAATTATTATCACAATCAATCAACCAAATAAAAAAATATGTTCTTTTTCTCAAAATAGAACGTGTTAGTTTAACCAGGAGTGCTATTTAATTTGCGCACTCATCAGTTCACATTTCATATATACAAAATACAACCACACACCATACAAATACATAATCTCAGATGAAATCATTAAAATTTTAACTAAACTAGTTTGAATATATTTTGTGTACGATTTTAATTCTATGAAGTTTAAAGACTAGGAGTGCAAACACCACTTTGTTGTGATAATTGTAACGAAGCTTTCACCAAATTGGTTGGACATAAACTTCTAACTCACTTTCTGCTAGAAGAATACTAAAGTGAGTTTTGGGTGACTTACGAAAATGGATAATAAAAAAACCTCATTTACAATTTGTTCTCAATGTGCTTTTTTTAGTTTATTATTTAAAAAAAATAGTGCAACATAAAATTAGTTATGGTCAACTGTATCAAAATAAATTAATTTGAAAATAAATAACATTTAGTTTGAAACATAAAAATAAATTCAATCAAATTTTTAAGTTGCTAGGGACAAATAAGGTAATTAATAGAGAAAGATAAAATAACATTAAGCAAATAAATTTATAATTTATAATTTAAAAACTAACCCTAATCCGAAGTTGATTTACACTTTATTTTTTAAAAAGAAAATATTTCATCAGTTACCAAACAAATTTTGACAAAAACCTGGCCTCCTTATATTTATATATTGATTTTTCTGGTTGGCCAAATCTAAAATGATAAATTATAATTTGTAAGATTAAATGAATTATTTGTTAAAATGTCTTAAAGAATAAAAAAATATTCATTATTAAATTTTAATTATTTAAAAAAATTGATTTTGGTGCAATGATAAAAAAAAATTACACATCATCTAATTGAGTTATTCCATTTACATTATCATTTTAAGTAGTGAATGTGCGTTAGAGTGCAATAGGAAAATGAAGTCCAAATTGTGAGTTAAAGTGACAAGCAACATTCATTGCTTCATACACAATCAAACCTTATCAATCAACGCTACATGCATATCGAAAATTAAGTGTTAACTACCGTTACTACTTAAGATCAATGTGCAATCAACTTTTAAAAAATATTTTATGAATCCATAATATCTTAATAATCAATTCTATATTTCTATTATCACTGATAGACTCTATTAGTGTAAAAATATTTTAAAAAGTAACTCGTCAATATATTAATATTTTAAAATATAATTTAAAGATTTTATCAGTACATTGATCTTTTAACCATTAATTTGTTGAAGTGTTAACTGTTGAGATATCATAGGCTATAGTAAAACATCTTTTGAACACTAATTTGTTAACGCGTTAGTATTTTGATGGTCGAAGTAATAAATTAATAATCTTCCAAAAAGCGATAATATACCACGTCAAATCATACAATTAGCATCCGCCGCCCATTCTTTTCAGTGAACTTGAACTGAAGAATTTGAGAAATATTTACCACAACGAAACTCCCCATGACAGAACCAGGAGAATATAATGAGAGCATAAAGCATTATATTTAAAATTATTTCTCCTCCCTTGACCATCTTTTCATACATCCGAACTGCCAACAGTTAGACTTACCAACAGAATGATGGACAAATTAGAAGAAAGAAAATCAAATTTTCGGCTTTCCTATTTTATTTACACTTTCAAACAGCTAAACTTTAGCAAGAGCTCCGCAAAATCCCTTTAAACATTGAAAATATGGCGAACTGATTAAGCTGCCAATCATGGAAGAAATTCTTATTAGTTAGTAGTCAAAAAAGAAAGAATAAGAAAAGCAACCCTGAGCTACTTTGGGAAAACTGACCATCAAATTGTCCATATGCAGCAATATATGAATCACAAATAATGACATGGATATGGACGACAACAGTGGATATATAAGGATGTCAAAAGTAAAAATATATATATATATATATATAACTAAAAATTTTAAAAAATGACAAATTATTTAAAATCATTTATATAAGCTTTATTTATATTTTATTTTCTTATAAACTTAAAAAATTATATATTATTTCCTTTTTATAATATTATTTATACTATGTTTTCTTATATTAAAGTAAGAAAAAAGTAAATTTTAAATCAAATATAAACAAATATGTGTTATGAATATGTCATGTACATATCATGAACATGTACGTGTAACACAGACAAAATACTTAAATGATGTGTTGGTGCTTTATAGGCAACAACATAGATAATATGATTGATCTGTTTATATTCATTGATATGCACCAACAGATAGAGATCCAACCTTGCTGACAAACAATGTCAACTCACCTTCGCAATGAGCGCCCAAAATGAGACCGTTGTTTGAGAAGCGGGGCTAGCTGGGAAGACAGTACATGCAACCGAAAAATAACCGAGCCTCGAGAACAAACCCTGGTTCCAACACGCAGGGTTAGGTCGGTTGGCTGGTTTCAGAAACTCATGATAAATCAAATGATCCCCGGCCTTCATTGATTGGATAGAGAAGCTTCTTGTTCATTATTTCCTATTTTAAAGTTGGACAATAATTATCAGTACCAAAAGATAATGTTGCTTCGACATGAGTCATATCTCCCTTTTTTTTTTTTTTTTCGTTTCTCATAGATATCCTCCTATTGGAATCATGTTCGAGAATTTGATGCAGTGCTACAGTACCTTGGTAGAAAAGGAGGAAGCTTAAGGTAACATGTCATCACTCTAGGCAGGTCAACACATGCTAATTTTGTTAAATATTGGCACAGATATAGATACTTTTGTTAATTTTTTACTTATTTTGAATTTTTTATTTCAAAAATTTGTGAAATCAACACATGTTTGTAAACAGTGTTTCTACAATGGATTTGAGAACTTATGAATTGTAGTGTGTCCGGATAGACAGACAGATTCAATGACAATATTAACGTACTTATCAGATTAGTTTTAATATATTATCGTGTAAAAAATTATATTATCATTTAATCATATATTATAATGTATAGAGCTTATAAAACTAGTAGAAAAATCAATTTTTTTCACCAAGATAATAAAATATGATTAAATATTCATATAAAATAATTCTATATTGATATACATATAAAATAAATTTGTAATTTATTATTTTTTTGATGCAGTAATCATTTTAATTTTTTCAAGGTTTTGACACTGCTGTATATGAAATTAATCATGAAGTCATGAAGCTATTTATATTTATTAACATTTTCTAACTGGTCATCTTAATATTTATTTTTGGTTTTGAAAAATACTTCCTAACCTGAATATTTCTCTGAAACTGCATATCAGAATCAAAATTAAATACTAAAATATAATAGGAACATCTTAAATAGTTGTTACATATGTGTCAACCGTGTCTAATATAATATTTTTGGACAGTTTGCTGAATCGCATAGTATTGTTGATATTTTTGTTTACAAAATTGCAAGTCACGAGCCTATTGGTTGCTTCTATATTATCATTATTTACCATTCTTATCACCCAAAAAAATTATTTACCATTCTTTTCTATATAAATAAAAGTTTAAGTTACGGAATATATATGTGAAAACTAAGAAAATTACAATAACACCATAACATTAAATTAATTATAATAGTTACTAGAAGTGGTATAAAAACATTAATTTAAATGAGGTACAGTTTAGTTTTCACTCTCATCTAATAAGAATGTAGTAAGTAATAAAGTCATTAAAATTGATCTAGTGGTAAAAGAGTTTAAATAACATGCATAAGGTTATAGATTTAAATTTCACAGCGATTAATGTAATTTTGTAAATACAAAAAAAATTGTAGTAAGTAGTAAGAAATGCAGAAAAATAAGAGCGAAACAATTCATAAAAACAAAAAACTCTAGAAATAATCATATGAATAACATGACTCTGTGTTCATGATCCTTTGGTTTGCTTTCGTCCACGCTGACCTTTCCTCACAAATATAACATAAATAAATTTTTGGAAATAAACAAAAAATTCACTTTTGCATTTTTGTTCTTCCAAAATTCGTGAGCATTACACGTTTTAGCTGAGGAATGGTGATCCGAGGAGAGCTCGGGGACATGGTAAGCGACGCGTTCATTCATTCATTCATTCGTGAAATGGCTTTTTGGCGTTTTGGCTCAGAAAGAGATCGAGAGAGAGAGAGAGAGAGAGCTCCTGATCTGAGATAGCTAGCTCAGAGTTGAGAAGGGAAGATGGGCTTCTTCGGTACCATATTTGGGTTTTGTGGCTTCGGAATAGGGATTTCCTTTGGTCTCGTCGCTGGCTATTTTCTCTTCATTTACTTTCAACCAACCGATGTTGCGGTATATATATATATATATATATCTCGTCATGCATCCTCATCACATCAGTATATTCTACCTGCCCCTGCAATGCAATGCACATCAACTGGTGGATGATGTTGTTCCCTTTTCTTCAGATGCATGCATATCATTGCCATGCATCTTTTCTTTTCAGCTATATATCTTCTATAATAACGTAATCTGAATTAGGATACACTTGACATGAGAATCCGATCTTGAGCACTATCTGTATTCGCAGCGTAAAAAGAAACACAAACATTTGACTTGTGTCGTGAATATTTGTTTACTGGTTAATTTGTGTACACTTGTTTAAGTACGGATGACAGACACTGCTGCTGCCTTGGACAGGATCCTGAAATCCAGCCATTGGTGGATCAAGACTCACCAACTTTGCAACGAATGATTCCTGAGATTCCACTTTGGATAAAAAATCCAGATTTTGATCGAGTAATCAACGATTACATTTGCTATTAGCATCAATCTATCTTTCCTTTCCCCTTTTGTTTTGACAACTGCACCATTATTTGTTTGTGCTTTTTTCTGAAGGTTGATTGGATTAACAAGCTTCTTGAATATATGTGGCCTTACCTGGACAAGGTGTACATTTCTTATATTCTTTAAGTTTTAACCCTTCTCTATTTACATATATATGTCTGCTCCTTTAAGCACGTGCTTCGTTTTCCTATTTAGGCAATATGCAAGACTGCACAGAACATTGCAAAGCCCATAATTGCCGAGCAGATCCCACAATATAAAATTGATTCTGTTGAGTTTGAAGTGCTCACACTAGGCACCCTGCCGCCAACTTTTCAAGGTTAGTTAATTTGGACGTGATACATTATTGTATAACAACCTCTTACTTGTTTGCACGTACAATGAAGATATTACCGCTGCTATGTAACCTGTGCCAATATCTAATTTTTCAATTGGGTTTTGTTGTTTGTAAGGGGATGTAGAATACAATGTAAGTGGATAAGTTATCCTTTTTGGGAAAGGTAACAAACTAATAAATTGGTTGAGTGGATAATATAAATAGCACTCTAGCATTTTGAAGAATAAATCAATCTTCATATACAACATATTTGCCATTTCAGTTTTCTGCCTTCCCTAAAATCACGGGCTTCATTGGTCTTAAATAGTACACATTTCTCAAATACATATGAATTTTCTTAATACTTTTCGTTGAATGCATATTTTCTTCTCAATAGGAATGAAAGTTTATGCCACTGATGAGAAGGAGTTAATTATGGAGCCTTCTTTAAAATGGGCTGGAAATCCTGATGTCACTATTGCAGTTAAGGCATTTGGATTGAAAGCAACCATTCAGGTGATTTTTTTCCTTTTGTGTGTGTTTTTTAGAGAGAGTGGTTGAGAAGAGGAGCTGGGCCGGTGGAAAGGACTAATGTTTCTTGATACTAAGAGTTTTAGATCTTTTCAGGTGGTGGATTTGCAAGTTTGTCTTTCACCTCGTGTTACTTTGAAACCATTGGTCCCAAGCTTTCCTTGCTTTGCCAATATATTTGTGTCTCTCATGGAAAAGGTTTGTCATGGATGAGGGTATTATATATGTTCCCTACCTACTGACCACATGAATATGTGTAAAGCATTTTGCATATATAAGACACAAGCAATAGAGTAATTGGTAACTTTGTAATGGCTGTGGTAAACTGTATCCATGTTTAAATGCCAATTCTAATACCAAAAGGAGTAGCTGCTGGTTGACACAATGTTGATAGGAACCCGAACCACCCATTGGATGATAGGATATTCAGTTCTTAATTAGTAGAAAGGATGAGCTAGTAGTAGTATAATTCTTTCATTTTGACCCAGTGATGTACAATACAATGCAGGATCTTCATATTGAAAATGGTTAAATTTAAATTGCCATGTTGTCCCCATAGTAGTCTTTAAAGTGTTAAAAATTCACTTTACTAGACCAATTTTTTTCTCTCTGAGGAATACCATAATCGGCATTTAAGGACCATTAACATCTGGACATCATTGCTCCTTTCTTATTTACAAGAAACTTCAGTGGCATGCATGGACAGCTCTTGCACTTGACATACCAAAATGACCCATCAGAATCATTGGTATTAAAACATCTCAAAATTGAAAAGTGACTTGCCAAATGTCTTGCCAGACTCTAGGAGTACTAAAGTGATGATCATTAACCAAACTTTGAGCTTTAATTTTGTTAGCAAGGGGAATAGGGGATCATGATCTTTCTTGGCCTTTCACTTGTCTAAGCACTCAAAATGTAACGGTGTTTGCACTTCTTTTTGGGTGGCTATTGGCCTTATATAATGATGTGAACAACTAGTAGTGGTAGGCATATCTATGATAATGCTATATGAGATGATCAATCCCATTTCATGATAAAATTGGGTGATGTTGAACTTCCAACCTGTTTTTCTCTTATAATTAACTGGTTAATTATTTTAGTTTTGAATGTTGAGGATATTTTATGCCCAATATTGACATCTATAGCAACTATTCTTGTAAGACTCATTTGTTGTTGTTGTTATAGCACTTAAGCTAATTGCATGTTATATTGCTATGTTTCTACATTTTGTAAATGATACTCATCTTTTCTCTCTTTTGCTTGGGTGTCTTTTACCTTGCAGCCACATGTTGACTTTGGGCTAAAGCTTATGGGGGCTGATCTTATGTCTATTCCTGGCCTCTACAGGTTTGTTCAGGTATATGACCGCATTTTTTAATAGAAATACCATTTGATTGAATGCATCAATTGGACTAAAAAACTGTGGCAGGTATATATAAATGTTTTCCAGCCACTCTCTTGGAATTCTCTATTTTATGAAGATTTATCATTGCATAATAAAGTAAGAAAATGGATAACCAGTGGTAATATTAAGCATCACATATTTCATAATCTTCTTTGTCTCGATCGGGGTACTTTTGTGATTGATGACTAAAAACGTTGATACATTCATTTTTCCCCTGCAACGTGTTGTTATGTTCATTATTGTCCTTTACTCTTTAGCTATTACTAGCAAATATTTATGGCTTTTAAATTACTTTATATTGTCAGGAGCTTATCAAAGATCAGGTTGCAAATATGTACCTATGGCCCAAAACCCTGGAAGTTCAAATTATGGATCCAATAAAGTACGCTTCTGCATTTTTCTAAGATAATATTCATAACACATTTGTATTTATTTTTAACTTGTTTCTTTTTTTTCTTTCGTATAAATTCTATCGGGAATCTTAGAGCCATGAAGAGGCCTATTGGAATTTTAGTTGCAAAGGTTCTGAAAGCAATGAAGTTAAAGAAGAAAGATCTTCTTGGTGCATCTGACCCTTACGTGAAGCTAAAGCTTTCTGGGGATAATATGCCATCAAAAAAGACTACAGTAAAGTACAAGAACTTGAACCCTGAATGGAATGAAGAATTTAATTTGGTTGTTAAGGATCCTGAGTCCCAAGCATTGGAGTTTCTTGTTTATGATTGGGAACAGGTATATCCCTTAATCTGAATGTTGTTACATGTTATAGTTTCTTGTTATGCATCTCAATTGAATGTTGCTTTTGTGTCTTTGCTTAGGTTGGGAAGCATGATAAGATGGGTATGAATGTGGTCCCTTTAAAAGAACTTACCCCTGAAGAGCCTAAAGTATTCACTCTTGACCTCCTGAAAAACTTGGATCCCAATGATGTCCAAAATGAGAAGTCCCGTGGGCAGCTTGTTTTAGAATTGACATATAAACCTTTCAAGGAGGAAGACATGGCTGAGGGCTTTGAAGAGACAATGTCAATAGAAAAGGCTCCTGAAGGCACTCCTCCTGGTGGAGGTCTCCTTGTAGTTATAGTCCACGAGGCTCAAGACGTTGAAGGAAAGTACCACACTAATCCACAAGCACGACTTATGTTCAGAGGGAGGAGAAAAAAACTAAGGTACGGAATCCCATAAAAAGATACAATTCTAGCTTTTACTTTGTTCTGGAATAAATAAAATGCTCACCTACCTTTTCCACGGCAAATGCAAGATATGTAAAACTGATTTAAAAGCTAAAATGAGAATAGGGCTCATGAGTTCCTAAACTTCTGTCTCGAACTCAAGTTTTTTGTTTTTTTGATCAGATATCTCGAAGTGAACTCAATTTTTCCTGTTAATTCATAGAAGCTAGTTACTATCAGGAAAATGAGGGGAAGGATATGTTGTGGCTCCAGGGTCCAGGCGCATATAATCCTAGTTGATTTAGTGATGGACCATTCTCATCACATAGGGTCACTTGGCAACTCTCATGTTGTATAGAACAATAATAGGATGTAGATGTAGGCAACAAATACTGGTTGAAATAGTGCACATGTGTTTTTGTCTAAAATAGGTTTCTATTTGGTATATGAATTATGATATTGATACCATGTTTACTATTTATACAGCATGTGAAAAAGAACAGAGATCCAAGATGGGAAGAGGAGTTCCAATTTGTGGTGGAGGAGCCTCCCACTAACGACAAATTACATGTAGAGGTTGTCAGCACTTCATCACGAAATCTACTGCGTCAGAAGGTACATAATTCATAACTTTTTCGTGACGATACCTGTAAAGAGTTATTTACTTATTTTGCTTTGTCATCTGCAAAATTTTGAGTAGAAAGCCTAATTTTGTTGTAAGGGATTAACATAATCACGAATTGTGGAATCTGCACTAACGTTTTACGGACTTTAAGATCCATATACAAAAATATATCATGCAGCAAAATTGCGAAGTGATTGATGTTTTCATGCGCTAAATATCAATGAATATTAGATTAACTTCATTCATTCATGGGAACAATATTTTGATTATGTGGGATAAGGGCAGGATATTGTCTATGCTCTGTGGACGTATGATAGATATATTGGACAAATGCTATCAAATTCCACATGCTCTGCTTCTGAAAATAATTCATGAAGTACCATTGTTTCCAAAGCGTTTCTTGGACTTGTTTTTATTACTAAAATAGATAAAATGCACATGCATATGCTTCCTTGGTTTCTGTCTTGTATGGATATGTGCCACGAGAGAAGTGATTTGGCCTGAGAATTTCTCAATCTATTGTTTGCCTTTGAAGGTACCTGATGTGATTGACTTTGTTGTTTTGTTTGCTCTTTGGACAATAGGAATCACTGGGTTACGCTGACATCAGTCTTGCGGATGTTGTTTCTAATAAGAGAATCAATGAGAGATACCATCTTATAGATTCCAAGAATGGTCGCATTCAGATAGAGCTGCAGTGGAGAGCTTCATAAGCCGATGAAAAAGTTCACGCCTTTTCCCTTTCTTTTGAAGTTGAGTCTTCCATGGAGCGCAGGGGAGGGTGAAAAGGGGATTTCTTGGTTTCTTGCGGACGTAGATTGGTTTCTTGGTTAATCATATCATGTACATACATGTTTGTAAAAATAAAAAATGCTGGTTGAAAGCAGAAGCACATTCATGATTTTGTTTGGATACAAATTATACGATTGAAGAAGTTCTGTTCTGATAGAGAAATTGTGAAGTGCGAACATATTGTTCAATGCAACAACCATTGCGAGCATATGAATAGCCTACAAGTTGAACTTAGTACTCCATTTGAGAGAAATAATTGTCGTAGTTCTCTGAAGATTAGAAGAGGGTAGACAGCATTATCATATATTTTGTGAGAAAATCAGAACAGTCAAAACTGGGGAATATAAATCTGGGTAACTTCGGCACCCTAGGCTAATCACCTCGTATGCGTTTTCATGGTTTATGTACCTCGGTTACGTGGTTTGCTTCTGGGAACAAAAAAAAATAAAATGATTGCTGCACATTAGTTTTGCGCGTCTTTCTTGTAGAAATATTGTTCAGGAAAAATTAATATACAGTGTGTGTTAATAGCCCTTGTTTCTCTTATTTTATTATTTGTAAGGCAAATTTAACTTTTAATCAATAAAATTTCATTTAAGTGACAAATTATAGAAAATTCACAATAACCTGATTTGTTATTTTAATGAAATTCTATTAACAGTATAAGACTATTTTACCCACATTGGTACATAAATTAAACTCTTATAAAAATAAGTGATGTAAGAATGGTGTAGTAAAAATGTGAAAATATCATTATTACGGTTATAACATTCCACATTAGTTTTTTTTAACGTGGAAATTACTGACAATATTATTGATGAGAAACCAAAAGGTCCAAAACAGCAAAAGAATAAATATTATAAGGGGCACCTTCCATTTACCCTGAATTTGAATTGGTAAGAGTCAGTTTTGCTAGTTCACGAGCAAACCATATTTCCACCTCTTTTAACATGACATGAGAAAAGAAAACATATCTTTTCTTTTTATTTTTTTTGGTCAAAAAGAAAACAGATCTGAAACTACTCAAGGTGTACAGGCAACGGGAGACTATGAGCCCGAAATAATTATCTATTCTTTTAGAGTTGGAAATGGCCTCAATAACCTCGATATTATCAGTCTCTAAAACGAGGTCCATCCAGAGCAAATGAGGTTCATTATGCAACAGTCCATTGCAAAATGCAAGCCCAAAAGGCAAGCATGCTGTAGCTTCATATATGCAACTGGCACAAACATTCCACATTAGTATGGAACTAATCTGAGGCAATTTTTGAACTAAGAGCTGATTAATAATTTTTTTTTTATCAACATCAGGAAATCCATCTCCTCGACCACATAGTTAAGGGACAAGATGTCATCCTGGTTAGAGCTAATTAATAATCGGACCATTAATCTGATGCTTTTTTTTTGTTTATCTATCAAGAAACATCTTTAGACCAACAACAGAGAAGCTTGTAATGGCAATTAAGAATGCTATAATTTTTGTTTATAAGATGCCACATCAGAAGCTAGCTAATGGACTTGAAATGACACTTTTGGCATTGTGGCATCTTATAAAAGGTAAAAAGAAAAATGATAGCACTCTTAATAAAGAAACGTGTGGGACAGGTTGAGATAGATAGATCTGTATCTAGTCGCGTCTATTAATAACAATAACAATAATGTTACCAAACTCTATATATACAAATTGTTGTCATTTCTTAGCAACGTGTTTCTTGAATATAATCTTGAAAGATTGCCTTTAACTTTTATCCTCCCTATACCCTAAGTCAACATAGCGGAAAAGGTTTGGATCAATCAGGGAGACCCCACATGTGGAGGACAGCCAAAGAGGTAGGTAAGGGGTTCTTGGACCTCCACAATCAAAAATACTTTCTAACACCCAGAATTGGGACACCGTTCCATAAGTGTTGGATGTGATGTTCATCCAAGTTCTCTACTTGTCCATCACATCCAATAATAATAGAGTTGGTGTCTCAATTGAACACCCACTTTGGGTGTTAGAATAGTAATGCTCTCCCACAATTACCTAAGCACATGACATACTCGCGTCCTGGCCTGTCACCACACCCAAACAACAATCATGTTATTGCAAATCGTACACCACAACACCCTCTTCCTAATCTCTATCTCTTTAGTCATCTCCCTTTCCTTTCGTTCATGATTCATCTTCTTTTCCTTTCTAAATTTTCCCATGTGGCCTGGGAGTGCTTGCTTGCTTTTTGTATATACATATATATGCAATGTAAGACCTAATTGAGGAGAGAAGCCCTTAGCTAAGAATTAGAAGTTAATGCGGATGCAATAATAGCACCCAATTGATAGCGACCATTATATTATGGGTTAATTTCGCTCAATTTATTAATTAATGGTGTGCAATTATGCGTTTCATCTGCCATTTATAATTGGTAATTTCAGTGTTGCACGCACAATCGCACATTGCATCTTCCGAGTACCCTATGAATAGATTTTGGTGTTTTTGTTTGTCTCATCGATTTAAAGGACAAAAAATAAATGTATGCTCTTGATCTTGAATCGGTTGAGTCATTCATTCTTTTTGAAAACATATAGGAGCTAATCATCTAAAATGCTGGCATATCTAGTTAAAATGTATAAGATAAAATATAATAAAATAAAAGTTTTTGTTATGATATCCAAGGATATTGATACCCTTTTGAATCAAATGTTGTGATTTAAATAATAAATATTTAAAATATTAATAAATTTAGTTATTCCTGCCACATATGATAAATTTTCAACCACAATTTATTTAAAAGTATCAGTACCCATGAATTTTATAGGGTATAGAAATCCCCTAACATAAAATGAAAAAAGTTGTTGGGTTTTGTGAAGTGTGTGTGCTCCTTCATAATTTAGTTGGAATGGCAGTGAATTCATGCCTTCCCCTTAGTTCAACTTATACTGAGCAAAGCGTTGGATTAGAATTGCAAGGACAGTGAGAAAAATAAGAGTGAAAAGTCGGGGTGGGAATATGCCAAGCCACACACTAAACAAGGCCTGGAACAAGAACAGTGGGCCGAAGTCTAGCCTATTACTTGTTATAGGTTTTATTTTTGGTCCTGCTTGGCCTCTTTAGGAGGTCTGACCTAGCCTTAAGCCTACTTACAAAACCTATTTTTAAAATTCATTCAGACAAAAAAAAATTGCAATTTACAAATCCATAGCAACACATATCTACAAAATCTCGTAGCAAATAAAAAAAATTAAATAGCAAAATAAAATCTTAGGAACAATTCAACTAATTGATCACTAACATACATAAAATCTAGGAACAGTCTAGCTAATTGATCACTAAAATACATAAAATCTAAGTAGCAAAACAAAATATTAGGAAATAGAAAATGCCAAATGAATCAAATATGAGGATGTGAGAATTGATTGAGCCAAGCTACAATTACAGACTCTTTCATCTCGATTTCTAGTCATCAGATTCTGAGGATGATAGTGATTTGTGCGGTGGTGCGAGGTCTACGGAGTGGTGCAAGGTTGTGCGGGGTAGCGAGCGAAAGACGTGAGATCTGAAGGTTGGACAACGGTGTGGCTATGTGGGTGGCGAACGACGTGGGATCTGAAGGTTGAAGGATGGTGTGGGCATGTGGTTGTGCGAGGGTGGCAAACGATGCGAGATCTGAAGGTTCTTGGAGGGTGTGGTTGTGCGAACGACGAGCTGACATGCGTGTGTAGTGGCACATTAGGCGAACGACGATGGCTGTATGTTGGTGGCTTCCGGCAGGTGGGTGATGGTTGTTGGGGCTTGGGCTTGCTTGCTTGGGTATGGGGGAGGAGTGGGGTGAGGGAGACTATGACTGTGATAGTTAGAGACTTGGAGAGAGTTTTAGGTTTCTAAAAATTGCAGTGTTTGTGAATCATATCCTCAAATTCTAGGGTAGCAAAATGTGTTTTGATTTGTGAATACTAATTTTATAATTATTTAATTATTTTAGTTTTGAAAAATAATATAAACGGGTCTACCAGACCTAATGGGCCTCCAATAAACCCTAGGCCTAGCCTCTTTATGTAAACGGGCTTTTTAAAAAGCCTAAACCTGGTTTAATTATTAAACAAGCTAGGTTAGGCAGGCCGAGGCCCGGCTGCTTGACCTATTTCCATCTCTAATGAAAAGGTAGGTGCAAAATACTTACAAATAATTGCCAAAGTGGACTGAATCCTTCCTCTTCTGCAGCTCCCTACTTTAATTAAGTGTCTATTGGACACCTATTTTATAATTATGAGATGTGATGGATTGATAAAGTGAGTGGAGACTCATATACAATGATAATAAAATTAGTGTTTTAATAAATATTTATTTTTTGATGTTAAAATAATATTATATTTTTTTATAATTGTCTTTTTAGAAAATAATTATTCAATAATATTTGTTATTTGAAAATTTTAAAAAATATTAATTGTCCTTTTCTATTCTTATTAGTAAAAATTGGTAAATTATACATAGTGTAGTATTTGTGAATAACTATTAACTACAAAATAATATGCAATCTAGAAATGGAAGTGTTATTCCAACGTACTATATTTTAATTTTTAAGGCATCGAACAAAACATTTACATTGAAGTTTTGAGAAGTAATTAAAGGAAGTAGTTTTTAATATGAAAAATGTTATTTGTAATTGTTAGATAACAATTCATCATCCATTATTAGATGAAGTGTAAATCCTTTTTAAAGGGTCTATACTTATCTAATAATAAGTAGAATGTGAAGTGGTCAATAATGCCTCACATATAGCTACAAATAACACATATCTTTTACTATTTATTCCTACTTAAAAAAAAAGCAACCTAAAATTTCTACACATTGTTCAATTGATGTCAAAATATATGATTAGAGAAAACAAAAAAAATTAATAAAAAAAAGGTTAATCAGGGTGGGGGGACCCCTTTCTCCCTCATGCGAGGCCTAAGCTTGTACAACAAGCTTTTAGGGCAAGGAAAAACGAAAAGTGGAAGGTGAACCAAAAGCCCATACACAACCGCAGCCACACTTATCTTTTTCTATTCTCCCCTTCTAATCTTTCATCATCTTTCCTTGAACCCAACTTCCAACACTTCTAGAAACGCGTCCCCCCCCCCCCCCTCTTTTCTCTCCTCTCTCTCTAACACGCACACACACGGATGATAATGCACCAATATAATAAAGAATCAACTACCATTACCATCTCTATGCTTTAATTTCGCACATGAATAGCCAAACTACTTATACTCTCCCTGCTTCAAAATATAAGTTTTTTTTGGATTTTCTTATAGGGTCTAAAATATAAATTATTTTGATATTTTATATTTTATTTATTTTATTTTGATATTTATAATAAGTGATAAGAAGTATATATGAGTATAATTATTTAATAAAGAGATGATTTATGATGAGTGATAAAAGATATTTTTATATTTTGGTTTTATTTTTTAAAAGATTAATAAAATCCAATCATCACCTTAATTTTCATACATAATTTTAAAAGACTTATATTATGAACGGGAGGAAATACATTTCATTTTGGGAAAATTACTAGAACTCACTTGAATATAACAATATGTTTTCTTTTTCATGGAACCCTAAGAGTGCCTTTGGTTTAAGAAAGAAAAATGATACACCTTCCTAGAAATGCTCCTAAATATTAAATGAAATAAGTTTTAATTACTTTTAAAGTCTCAGCACATGTATTCATCGATGTATCTTTTCACTTAGTTTAATATGTAACAGGATTTGTTGGAGAATATGTAGGAGAATATATTATTACTTTTTCATAGAACAATTTCAGTTTTTATTTTCTGAAATATAAATTAAAAAATATTTTTAAAAATCAAACGCACTCTAAATTTCACTCTCAACAATTATACAATGTGGTGAAGTATTATAGAGTCAAACAAATACAACATATTGCCTCTGTTTCAAATTAAATATCTTTTTAGGATTAGATTTTTGTTTCAAAATAATTATTACTTTAGAATTTCAACAAAGTATTAAATAGTTCATACCTATTTTATGTATTAAATTAGGCAACTCTTTTGTATTTTATACCTATTTGTACTTTATTCCATAAATAACCAATCATAATTTTTTTCATTTAAAAGGATAATTTAATCTTTTTGATGAATTTTTAACAAATCATGACTATGTAATGATTTCGTTAGTTCCTGTGTGCAAGAATCTAAAATGATATTTAATCTAAATTAAAATGAAAGGAGTACAATAATATAACGTTTAGGTGCGGATTACCGAACGAATTTCTTTTACATTATCATTTACATCTTTTAATTAATTATTAAATACAATACAATGAACATATGCACAATTCACTCTAAGATCAAAGTTTGCCATCGATCAACATAAGCTGAATTCTGTATTTTTACTGCAAAAAGTGCATTTAAGATTTTAAACATGCCATAGTAGTCGTAGCTTCTTAATATGAGATAATGCATTTATAATGTATAAAGCTGAGTTAAGAAAAATTCAATAAATAATATATTAACATAAAACTAGATAAAAATATAAAACACAACAAAATTAATTCAAAATATATACCATCGGATGCAATATATGTTAAGTGCTAGCTCTTCTTATTTCTCTTTTTCATTTAATTTTAATATATTGCAAACTTAAAATTAGGCGGGGATTAGGTGATAAGAGTTATTTCATTCTTTACCCATTATATCAAAGGTTTAATCATTGCCTTAAAAATGCAGTTGTTTTCTATTTTTGCCAAGGAATGAAACAACTTTAAAGCTTGGTAAATGTCTCTCTTATAAAAAAAATAAAGGGTAAAGAAATTAGTCACTTACATCTGCATAAATATCCTGGAAGAGACACACAAAAAAAATTATTCTTATATAGCTGCATGTTATGGCACCATGAACATTTCAAATTTTTGTTATACTGATCAGATTTTTAATAATATAATAATACATAGTCAAAAAATAATATATAAAATCTTCCACCAAATCAAAATTAAAAATGTATTTATTTACTCACAAAACCTCAAACTTTTATTGACTATTGGATAATCTAAAATTGTAAATGAATAGTTACATCTCTATTTTAAGTGGGTTAATCCAGCGGTGCCTAAGTCCTTACATAACATCATCAGTTTCAAAATTTATTCAGTAATCATAGGAAAACAATTGACGATAACTGAGGTTTTTCTCCTTTTCTTTATAAAAGATTAAAAACAATAAAGATTTGATGGGCACAGTAGTTCAGTTTTACTACATCGGGGGTAAAGCTTACGAGATTTAAATTTATATATATGTGTTCGTTCGCACTGAAAAAGGGGCAGGGAACACATCTTGTCTTGCCTTTGCCCACACTTGAATTGGTCCTACTTTACACCTACCTAAAGGTTACCCGTTGTTAATGTCTTTTAACTCATTAAACCATTGATGTTAATACTCGTATCTGGTAATAGTATCATGAAAGACAGAGAAAAGCACCAGCCACGCACTCCCCCTAGCCTGGTCTCACCAACTCACATCTAGAAGCAATTATTAGGGTCACTTCTTTTCTACCTCTCTCTGTGTCTGTGTTTTCCTTTGCTTTGTTTGGGTCAAAAGCCTATATATAAAAATCACACCCCAATTCAATCCTGCCAGGGCCGGCCTTGTAGTTACTTACGGCAACACAAGAAAGAAGAAACATAGTATATCAGCTAGCCCTGGCCACTAGCCACAGCACACAGTTACCAGCCGTACATACGTTTCTCAATATATAGTTCTTCCAGTTCAATTTAATTCCACCAACACAACACCACAGTACACCACTCGCTCGCGCGCCTTGAATTGAAGTGAAAAAATATTGAGCAACGTAACTCAACACAACAACTCAAGAGTAGAGCGTTGTTGTTGAGAGGAGGGAGAGTGTTGAAGATGGGAAGGTCCCCGTGCTGTGAGAAGGCTCACACAAACAAAGGAGCATGGACCAAAGAAGAAGATGATCGCCTCATTGCTTACATCCGAGCTCACGGCGAGGGATGCTGGCGCTCTCTCCCCAAAGCCGCCGGCCTCCTCCGTTGCGGCAAGAGCTGCCGCCTCCGCTGGATCAACTATCTCCGCCCTGACCTCAAGCGCGGCAACTTCACCGACGAAGAAGACGACCTCATCATCAAACTCCACAGTCTCCTTGGCAACAAGTAATTTAACTGATTAGGCAGGCATGCCTGCAGTTACTTATGAATATTTGTCATAGCTAGCTATATAGAGGGTTCTAATTTTATTTGTTTTCAATTTGAATTCATTATATATATCTTGATGTTACGTTTAATTTCTTGTATGTTAATTAGTTTTACACATTAATTAGTATTATTATTATTACGTACATACGTAGGTGGTCTCTAATAGCCGGAAGATTGCCGGGTAGAACAGACAACGAGATAAAGAACTACTGGAACACTCACATAAGAAGGAAGCTTCTCAGCAGAGGAATTGATCCTGCTACTCACAGGCCTCTCAACGACAATATCATCGAGGCGGCCACCACCACGGTATCTAATAATAATAATCTGAGTGCTCCAAAACAAGAGGAAGATACTACTAGCAACGGAAGCAGCAGCGTACAGTTTGGGGATTCCAATAAAAGAGGCGTCGTCGTCTTAGAGCGCTGCCCTGACGACTTGGACTTGAATCTGGAGCTAAGCATTAGTCCTCCCCATCATCATCATCCCATTCCCAACTCTTCATTGAAGAGAGCCCTCAGCCCAGCTTGCTTTGCATGCAGTTTGGGGTTACCGAATAGCAACGATTGCAGCTGTGGGATAACTGATGCTCCTAACATTGGCACCAACACCAATGGTGGGAGCACCGCTGCTGCCGGCTATGATTTCTTGGGTTTGAAAACCACTGTTTTGGATTACAGAGGCCGCTTGGAAATGAAATGAAACCAAACCAAACGGGACCGTACCATTTATTGGCAGCAGAAATAGCTAGAGTTGGAGAGGGGTTTGAGATTATTGAAATATATCATTAACTTTGGAATCTTTTTCTCCTCTGATTTGTATAATTATTAATTAGTTGATGAATGATGGTAATGATGCAAAACATTTAGTACCGGCCACTGCAGTTGAACATTGTTGTTGCCCAATGTTTTCCTCCTTTTTAAGTGTTATTTTAATTAATAATTATGCAGTACTTCTTCCGCCCCTTTCCTTTTCCTGTTAGTTTTCTTTATTCCCAAGTCTGGAAAAGCCATGATATTGATTGGTTGTTTTCCCCGCAGCAAAAACTGATATCAGAGCAGGAGATCATTAAAATAGAAAAGAAAAATAAATTCGAGCCTTCATATAATATAGCCTCATAGGTGATGAGTGTATTAACTTTTATAATGAAACCAACGCTAAACTTTTATTATGGATAGGATTAGATCTTTCCAGTTAGAATGATAACTGTTTTGAGTGTAATTTGCCAAAAATTATTCCCTAGCTAATTCATCTATATCATAACATGCTTTTGGAAAATTGTTTCTCCTAAATCATCTAGTCGATTATTATTTAATTTACACCGTGAACTTAAGCTAATATTTGAATTTTATACTCTCTTCATTCTTAAATAATTTTTCATTTTAGAAATGCATTTTATCTAAAAATAATTGTTCATTTCACAAACTCAGATAGTATTAATTTTTTTTTCCACAAATGCCTTTATTAAATAACCCTATTAACTCGTTTAGTGAAGAAAGAAAGTTGGAATTGAATTAGTAAACTATTTTAAACTTTTTTCTAACAATAATGTATTATTAATTATTACCTTAATTTCAGTGCACATTTATAATTGGATAGTTATTTGAGGATGGAGGGAGTAGAATTTTCAGATATCGTGGTTCTAAAGCTGTCTTTTATGAAGAAAGAAAATTAAAAAATAAAATAAACTTACTAGCTTTTCATATCACGTAGAGAGAGATTGTGAATGGATAAGCTGTGAGAGGAGGAGAAATTAAGATGAAATGGCTGTCCGTAATGACCTAATTGAATGTATCTTCTCCGTCTTCCCAACACTTACTCGCAGAGTCGCAGTAATTGCAAGCTCAATAGTACTAGTACTACATACTGGTGCTTAATACGCTACCTAATTAGCGTATGAACTAACATTACTCCCAGTACGACATGCATCATTCTACCATGCATCCTTCTAGCATTTAATTATTTAGGTCATGAGCCAACCAAGTTCATAACTTTGGTATAAACGAACCTACCTAGGTTTTGCCATTTATTTTACCTCACCTACGCATATCCTCTATGTATTATTATGCTCTTCTATATTTGGTGACACGTTATAGGCTAATGGAGAAATTCTTAGGTGCTTTTAGAATAGAATAAAATATTTATTCTACTTTATTTATTGATTGATAAATTAGCTATTATATTAAAAATATAGGAGAAGTATGAGACAATAATAATCTATAAAATTTATGTGTCAATTAATAAATCAAAATAATTATTTTCCTTACTTTCAATGCACCTAAATATTTTTGCGTTCATAACAATACTACTATATTACAATAATTAGTTTGAATAAATGAAAGACAATAAAACTGTTGAGAGAAAGAAAATAGTGGATGAGTGGAAGGTTAGCTATATTATATATTACATTGCTAGCTAGTTTTCACCAAGTTAATCAAATCCAACAAGTCTCGTTAATTGCACATTCACTAATAGTATATATATATTTTTGTTTGGAATTAAACCTCCAAATTACAGTTTGGATATATTTATAATATATAGTTTTCTTTAGATCATAGTTGAGAATTCACAAATTAATAGGCCCAGTTTCAGTCGGCTATAATCCTTCTTTTTCTCTTTTCATTTTGTGGTCTTCGGTTTGTGAATATAGTTGAGGGGAAGTCATAGTCATATTTCCAATTCTTTTCATTTTTTAGGTTTTTGTGTCTTTCATTTTGCTTTCATCGCTCGTGGATATTTTCTTTATTTCTTTTATTGGTATTTATCTCCTCTTTGTGGGTTTCTTTTGTCATATTTATGAGTATTTTGATTTTCTATTATGTTTTTTTTATGGTGTTATAAATATAAAATTGTCTAAATCTACTTTAGAAGAAGCTATAATATATTCTTCAAGCTGCACTATTACTTTTCGTGTTACTTTTTATTGTAAAAGATTTTTTGACATATATAATCTTCGGGTGAAGAGATGAATAACAAATCATTGATTAGTTCATTAAAATATAAAATATATTTATTTTTGGATTTGAATCCTCACTTTAAAGGATAAAGTGAACAATTTTATCCTTAAATCAATAGAATAAAGAGTTTCACTTTTAACTTTATTGATACAAAAATAAAATCTTCTTGCTTTATTCTTTAAAGTAAAATCTCACTATAGACAATCCTTACCCTTTATTTCTTATTCAATTTAGATTTAGAATATATTTTTGGTATGAATAAAATTTTCTTTGACGTTTAAAAAAATTAGTTGAGAATTCACAAACAGCAAACCGAATGCACTATATATGTAGTAGCCTTCAATCTGTTAATCTACATACATGTGGTTTGGGATTTAAACAACATATAGCTCCTACTTAGCTAATATAAAATGCTAGCTGCAGGGATTCTTTCTCAACTGTAGCTAGATATAGTTGCGTATCCACGATGTACAGGGTTTTTTTTTTGGCGGGAACAAGATATATAAGGAACTTTTAATACGTCGATGAGACAAATCAAACTAAAAGCTGGTTAATTAACAAGAGTATAATGAAGTGTGCTGTGGTGATGCAAGAACTTCTCTTACCTTATATCAACCCTTCAAAATTTATCAGCCACATTAATTGAGGGCCGGTCATATCATGGGGTCGGTGAGTAATATGATTGGGCAGCGGGGGTCAAGGCCATTTACTCACTACTTATGGTGACCAAATCCTTTGTTTTTATTTCTTGTACTCCTCTTTAGGTTCATTTTTTTAATATCAGTTTTCAAGTGTGATATCATGATAATACATGCTTTCATAAAATTTATGATAAATATGGTGTTTTTTAAAACAAAACACCAAAAAGGGGTTTACATAGAATAACAAGTTTTCAATTTAAAAAATTTACTTGTTTTAATGCACAAGTCGCCTTAATGTGATTTTAGGTAAAAAAGTAGTTTTTAATTTGAATTGTTTTATACACAAATCATTAATGTGCAATTTTATTAAAAAATATTTTTCTAATAATATAACGATTGTTGGTGCATTCTTTCACTAATCTTCCCATAACACCATATCATCCTTATTAAATCGCCCAAACCTCGTATTGAAAAAAAATTTCCTCTTCTTTATCTGTTTATTGAAAATTTGATGCATGCTTGACAAAGTTACAAGCTATAAATTTCATTTATCTAAAATAATATAAAAATTATTCTTAATAAAAAGAAATCATTATAGTGATATTTGGTAAATATATGATAAAGTTGCTTTTATAAATTTTACTATAATAAATATAAATATTAAATAGAATTATTTCTATTTTTATTGATATTAATTAGAATAAAGTCATACTAGTCATTAAGATTTGGAGCACATAAATTAATTCCGAAAAATACTAAATAAAATACTGTTAAATCATCATTAGCTCTAACCAAAAGCAAAAACATCTCAAGTCTCTTTCTATCAAACAAAAAATTTGACTTACACTTTCCATATCCAATAGCATCCCAAAAACATCGAGGGTGGTCGATTATATGCAACCAGCTGATCCCAAGAACTCTGGTCCTTCCCACACATAATAGAGAGCATCACTTTTCAACCATCAACGCCACTCCGTTCCATTTTCAAATGTTAGGTAGAGACATTAGAAGCTTCCACGAGATATTTTTATGTTTATTTTACTAAAGAGAAAAAATTTACAGACTTGTTTAGCTTTAATTTTCAATTTTTTTATTTTTAAAATTTTATTAAGGAAATATTGAAAACTGTAAATAAAAATTGACAATTGAATTTTATAGTTTAATAATTTTTAATATTTCTTTTATGAAATTTAAAAAATTAAAAATAAAAATTAAAACCAAACGTGCTTGACATCTCCCAACTCAAAAGATTTTTCTTTTAATTTAATTTGATAAATAGAAAATCAAGTGAGTGCTGTGGGTGGCGCAGAGTTTTGTGATTTTTATTCATTGCTCTCTCCCCGTCAATGGGGTACTACTTGTTTCTTCCCTGCTTTCTAGTTTATCGAATTTTAAATCGGTTCAACCTCCACCAACATCACATTCCTGGTGGGTCCTTTTGGGTTCGCTGCCAGTCCCTCCTCAATTAAAATGACATTGGAAACTTCAAAATAATAGAACAAAATGAATTATTGCATAAGGAAATTATTAGTATTTCTATCTAGACACTTTTCTGGTTGTACAGGTCACAAAATGTTGATAATATATATTACGAACTTCATAAATGAGAGCACGCATAGTTTATGGTAAAAATATACTAGGGCCATGCTTTATTTTTTAAGAGAAATGTTCTTTAATCATCATTTAGATTCCACTCTGTGAAGTTGAGATTAATATGTAAATAACATGCGGTTTCAATATTTTTTTATGAATGTGATGGATGTAATAAACTTTATATTGCTTTGCTAGATTTAACAGAAAGAATAATTAATATCTAATTATTAACTATTTTTTGTATTTTAAAATTACATTGTTCACAATGAGATTTAAATGTAAGACCTCATGTTTTCTAATCAAACCACTGATTATTAGATCAATCATAATGACTTGTCTAATTATTACGGTATAATTCTTCATATTTTATAAAGAACAAACTAAACAATAATAATGTAACTGAGATCTGCAATTATTTAGACATAATTTATAAGGCCTTATAATAATATAAAAAACTAGTGGCTACATATATACCAGTAATGAGTGCTTGAAAGTAGCAATGTCCATGCATAGTGAAAGCGTGAGTAAATTGGCGGAAACAAAAAAAAAAACCAAAAGAGAAGAAGATTCTTTACAATGTTGAGATTTAGTTATATTTTAAAAATGTTATTAAATTATATAAAATTATTGTTTAAATTATTTAGTAACATCACCTACATATAACGTTTATATAAATATTATTAAAAAGTACTTTTAACAATATTTTTTTCTTTATAATTTTTTTAAAAATATTACATAAAGAATTTTAACAACATTTTTTTTAGTTGACAAATATTGCTAAACATCAACTACGTAGTAGCGATTCATACCGTTTAGATTGCCAAACGTTGTATTACTTACATTTTTCTTTCACTATTCTATGTGAGGCATGACTATCACCGAAAAGAAAAGAGGTCTCTTTTGATACTGTTGGATATTGGTATCTTTACAAATTCAATAATTATGATTTAATTATGGGTTTTATAAACTTTAATAATTTTAATAATTAGGAAATGTGATCATTTTTTATCACAAATAAATAAAGAATACTGATATTTTTTAATTTTATATGAATAGCAAAGAAATCTGCAAAAGAAAAAATGAACAATGTTGTGGAAAAAAATAATAATAAACTGCATTGTGGCCGTACATAATGGTACGATAGATCAAATGCGGTAATATAATTTTTATTTTTTTGTTATAAAAGATTAGGTAGGAAAGTTTAATTATTGTGATTTGGAGTAGTTAAACAGTATTCGAACACCAAACTTGCGGGTAAAGATGCAGTAATATAATTAAGTATTGCAACTTGAAATAGATCTGTTAATTAAGTAATTAACTATAAATGAAGTGTCATACTAGCTAAGGACAAAAAATAACGTAACATGCTTTTCTGATATGGAAAGAGGTTTGGGCAAATTGGTTTTGGGTGCCCCCTTGAAGTGGCGGGTACCAGTTCCTAAAATTAGGAAGACCTTCCTTTCGAAAATCATGAGAGAGACAGGAGACTAAGGTGGGACTTAGTCATCTATCTCTTTCTTGCTCAAAACTAATAAGTGGGTTTGACACCAAGCAAGTTGTACGTGATTTAGGTTTAAGGAATTCATTTTGATTGGGATCTGGTCAATTTTGGATATACGAGTGTATAGTTATTTTTTAATTTGTTGATAAAATATAATATATTCGACTCTTTAATTTTCTCCTGTTGTTCAGAAGACAGGAGATATACAGCAGGCACTCATGATGAACATAGAAATTAAGAGAAAACACTAGAGATAAAATATTAAAATGTTTAAGTATCATCTTAAATTCCTTATTCATGTAATAAGTTAACAGGATTCGAACTCTTTGGACTTCTAATTAATTCAATAATTAGATAATAGGAAGTGATTGTCTTTATATTTCATGCCTAATTTTTGCTTGATTATTATGATTTCCTAACAATTAGATTTATAAGACAATGGTTTTAAATAAAAGATTTCACAAATCATATAAAGGCAACTTAACTAAACAATTGATATATACATACAATACAAGCTGACTTAGCTTAGATATCGCATAGTATAAATATGAAATCCATAATTAAGGAAATAAAATAATCAAGATGTGAATTTTATTTCTATTCATGGAAAATGTTAAATAATTTTTTATTATCATCCAATAGGATTTTACGATAAAATTATTTCTCTTATCTGCAAACACCTACCATATGACTTGCTATTTTGATTTTTTTTTTGACAAAATTCTATTGACTTAAGGTATAATATTGTTTTACATTATTAATATATAAAAATTAGTGTTTAATTTTTATATACTGATAATATAAACTTATACTATCAACCAATAGATATTTAAGATGTTAAATCATAACATGTCAAATCATAACAGGTAGTTATTTAGGTTGATTTGATACTTTCTTAAAATTTTATTAGTTAACGACGTAAAACAATTTTATATTATCGGTATATAGATATTAAACTCTAAAAATAAAACGCATCAAGATATACTTTTTTTTGTTTCTTTGTCTACTTCTTTAAATGTAGAAAAATATTATTTATAGTCATTGTATATGTAGATATCACCAATTACCTTCCATTATTGGATGGGATGTGATGGGCTACTAAATGGAGTTGACACCTTATCCAATGACGAATGAGATGTGAGTCAATGTTTAATGCATAATGAATATAAATAATACAACTCTCAAATGTATGCTTTCATTCAATCTTTAACTGGATATCTCTATAAGTATTGCTATCGGACTAATTTCTTACAATACTATCATGATTATTAAACCTTTTTAAGGATTATTATTTTGAGTTTAATTTTTATGTATTAATAGTGCATAATAAATATTAGTTAATAGAATCTCACTTAAAAAATAAATTATGATTGATTGTTTTGATAGTGGGTAGTTATTTTTTGTGATTTTTTATTTTGATGAAATTCTAATCGTTAATAGTGTAAAATTATTTTACACTAATTATATATAAAAATTAAATTAAATTATTTTTTTATAGTATATATGTTTTGTAAATGAAATTTACTTATTTGTGTACTTCACTTATGTTTATTAAATTATTATTTTACTCCTTTTATTAACCCTTAAATTTACATATGTGCAGTTAAAGGATAAAAATTACATGAATGAATTTTATATGTTATTTTACATATAAATCTCAATCATATAATTTTTACTCTATTTTTATCCTCAATATCAAATACACCCTATTATTTTCTAAATCATAGACCTTCTAATATGAAAATATCACGATTAAACCAATAAATAGGAGTAAGATATAACCTTTCACCCGAAAAAATGAGATGACATATTGAAAATGAAAAAATGCAATGAATATTAGAATTGAAAGGTGTGCGTGCCCTTGGCGTTGGACACTACCAACTCGTTTGTATGTGCTGTTACTTTTTAGTGGTGGTTGGTAGGTGGGGGATGGAAGCACATGTGAGGTGTTGTGGTGGTGGGACCTCTTTCAGTCACCGTCGGTGTCAATCACCTTTGGGCCCATCCCTCCCTTACCCTGACGTCCCTTGCCTTATTGGAGGACTGAGGTTTTGTATCTAACTACCGATGATAAAATGGGCTCGATATGCCGAGTTGATTTGTCAATTCAATATTTTTTAATGGGATCGGTTGGTTTTTCTAATCCAAATTCCTGTGACAGATCAATCCATCCTTTTATGACAAATCTAACAGTTAGGATATGTTGACAAAATAACTAGAAATATAATTATAAATGGGTTGGTCTATGTGTTGGTCTACAACCCATCTTTTTTATAAAAATAGATTGAAAGTTTTAACTCAAATAATTAAAATGGATTAACCATTTGCTTCTTTTTTATGACTAAACCCCTGTTTGCCACCCCTAATCCTAACTAAAGTGGAGATGAAAAAGAAAGGGGTTGTTTGGCAAGTTTTTTGAAAATAATTTTTAGTTTTTAAAATCAAGAAACCAAAACAACTCATTTGGCACATTGTTTTTAATACATTAGTTTTAAAAATTGAAAAATAGATTTTGATTCTTAAAAATAGAAACTGGAAAACAGTTTCTGTGTGTTTTCTAAAATAGCGGCGACATCTTTGTAATTATTTTTTTTTACTGGATTATACTAACATTCGATTTTCATCCATGTGAGAAATCATCTCAGCCTTCTTTTTTCTTCATCCATTCCCAAACACCCTTAACTCTCCACAGCCACACTCAAAAAAAGATGTAATAGGGGTTAGGGATTTTGCTTGTTGTTCTGGCGGTGGTGCTCCGCCCACTATTCTTTCATCCCCTCCGATGATAACAACCGACGTCATCTGCTTCGCCTCGTGACCGAGAGCCCTGCCTTGGCCGCCATCATGCGCTCCGCATGTCATTCAGTGTTGGTTTGTCCTTGCCGTGGATTCGAGTCGCTATCATCGTCATGAGATGTAGAGCCGCTGTGACTCCAGGCTTCGCGCTCCGTGTTCCATGAAGCCACTGGTCTCCACCGCCCTCAGCCGTGAAGTCTCGTCCGCCCTTACTGAGGAGCTAGTCGCGAAGCCAGCCACAGCTCCACTGTCAGCATCGCGTCGTTGCCTCTTTTGCTTGCTGTGAGAACCATGAGCTGAAGCACCGCCTAAAAACACTGCCGCGGTAGCCATCCATTAGCTCTGCACGAAACTGAGCTTCGCCGGCGCACACGACCTAGATCCACCGCCTTTGCCTTCGCCGCACGCGACCCTCCCTATCTTTTCTCTCTCTAGTTCTCCCCCTCTCATTGTTGTGGTTGTAAATTGATCTCACTGTTATTCTTTGTTGTGGATTCTACTGGTGTTGATCTTTATTATTATGATATTTGTAAATTGACACCAAGTTGTCATTTGTAGTAATGCAGTTGTCAAACAATTTTTTGTTTTATCCGTTTTAAAAGTTTTTTTAAAAAAAATTATCCAAATAAATTTTTTTATTTTTTTTTGTTTTTAAAAAATAATCTTAAACTTGTTTTTTAAAACAATTTTAAAAAACTATAAATATAAAACACTTCCAAACAGCCCCAAACATTTCTTTCAAATATCAACAAATGGATAAATTTTTGTATACATATAAGTCTAATATATTATCTTTGTACATAGTTACAATAAAAATAAGTTTTATTAATTTTATTCAATACATACTCATTTATTATAAATTCTACCAACTTTCGGATGAATATCCCTAAACAAAAATCCTTAGAATCATGCTTATACAAAAAATTTTCCATCTAATGGCCAAAAAAGTCTCACCATTTGTTTAGTTTCGCAAAGTAGACTGAGAGTGTAAAGTACTTTGAATTATAGTGAGAACCCGAGTATTTGACTTTGGGAGTCGTTACTTTTATGTGCAAATTAAATTACATATGAGAGGATCATGTTTTCATCCTCACTCTTAAATTTTTTTAGTTTAAAAAGGATAAAGAGTACACCTAAAAAATTTAATGGTGGGAATGAAAATATAACCCCCTCTATGTATTTTGTACATGAAATGAGGCAGTCTTATTTGACTTCACCAAAAAAATGCTAAATAGAAGTGGTTTTCCAGGGGAGGTTACAAAACCCCCAGTAATCTTGAAAATCTTATATATATGGGGTGATCCATTTACACTAAATATAAGTCTTATATACTTACAACCTTCAATAAATATTCGTAAGAATTGAATTTAATTGATCTAATTATTGAATTATATGATATTATATTAAGCATGCCAAATTCCAAAAAAATTAGATAGCAATAGGCATATATTATAATGATTGATATTTACTAATATTTAAAAACATATCATCTTCAAAATAAAGTGATATGATAAAATATCAAATAATTTTCAAATTATATGAAATTTGATATATCTAACCTATTTTGTAAGAACTTTAAATTTAATGGTTAGATTGAAGAAATTTAATTCCTATGAAGAGTTATTAAAAAATATAAGTATACCAAAACTTACACATATGGTGTAAATAAATTCCCATATATATATATATATATAGGATATGAATAAAGAGATTAATTTTAATTAGATATTGGTATTAATATAAAAGAGTTTTATAGTATTGTCACTCAATTATATATAACTATATATATATATATATATATATATATATATATTTTGGAGATGATTAGTGTGATAGTCAACACTTACTTTTCCATACATCAATTTATGATAGAATGACCGCTTAAAATATTTTTAAATTAACATGGTTTGCCTTCTATTGCTACATTTCTGCACGATTTTATCAATCAATCCACTAACTAAATTCAATTCATAATATAATGGGAAAAATGCACATTACCCTTTGAAGTGTAGCTATGCAATTTAACCCAAAATTTCAAAATGTGCAACCCAATGTCACGACCCAAAATCCATGACCGGCACATAAAGGATATTATCCATTGTGGAAGCCTTCTAGAGTTAATTTCATGCAATCATGCATATTAAATTACCAAATTAATGCTTAATAAATCATAAAAATAAATAAATAAATAAATTTCTCAAAACTTCTTGAAAACTTTATTCATGAAATACATAAAATATTTAATTCTTCCAAATCATTCCAAAATCTATAACTAAAATAGACAATCTTAAATATTATTCCTAAAAGAAATTACATATTATATCATTTTGATAAAATAACATAACCTTAAAATAATTATGCATGCTAAATGATGTAGGAGGACCTTTGCACACTATTGGAGAACTTTATTCTAACATGATCCTATTTCAAACTTCACTCCAGAGTGAAGATCACCACTAAAGAGCTGCAAAGCTATTGAGGCTATGTTGAATGGTACTGAATTTCAACTATATAAAGGAGGAAAAAGGAGGGGAGTTCATCAAAACTAATGCAATAGTCACAGCTCACATGGGACAATAAGGAACTACATAATAATAATACATACAACAAGGACATGCAAATAATTATGTAATAATAATAATATTTATAGACATTCAATTCAATTCATGTCTTAACTAAATAAAATCCAACTAAAAGGAAATTAACTTAAGATTGAATTCATATTCAATACGCATTCACTTATATCATAAACATTTACTTATAGGTTTGTCCTTTTAGGACCGTATCTTGGGGGATATTTGAATCATAAATAATAGTACTCTAAACATGATGAATATACATACATAAGAATAATAATAGCTATCTATAAAAAAAACTCTGTTCTCTTGGGCACCTCGGTAGGTCCAAACCTTCTCTGGTCTTTGAAAAGCCTATCTCCATGGCCGCTTGACCACCCCATGAGCCAGGTATGCCAAGGTTAAAGTCTTATAGGATTACCTCCATAGCCGCTTGGTATATTGCCTCCTTGACAGGTATGCCTAGGTTAATATCTCATAAGACTGCCTCCATGGTCGCTTGGTACACCGCCTCCTTGGCAGATAGGTGTACCAAGGTTTGTGACTTTTCCAAGACATGCTGTAATTCTACTATATTGATCTCAACATACATAAACTAACTGAATCAAGAATAAATTCAAATATTGCAACTAATTCCTTGTATTCTGCTTGCTACTAATAAAATAACAATTTAGATATTAAGTATTACGTCATAGAAACTATTTGTGCCATTGTCTACTAATCCACTTGCAAAATAATAGCAATACTAATAACAATAATAACAATTTAATTGTGAACCTTTAATTATTATTTACCTATTAATTATCATTCACCTATTTATTTATTGCCAATAAAGTATTGGGTCCTCTAATACTATATAAATAAATTCATTTTAGAACTGATAATAGTTAACTAATATCCATGAAACTGAAGCTAATCTTACTGAACACTTCTTATGCTTTAATAGTTAATTCATAAATTAACCGTAGAGGTTGTAAAAGCTATTAGTTAATTTCTATTAACTGATTGAGTCCTATTTTGTTACCTAATAACTATTAATTAAACTTTAATTGTTACTTAGGCTATTCTTATTATTCTTACTGTTATTCCTACAATACATAATAAGTATGTACTAATCTATTTATATAACTTAGCTGTTGGCTACTCTTTATCAATTGACTAAATCTTATCATGTTAAACATTATTATTTCTTATTTTAATTGGTCACTATACTAGTTGTTTAACTAAGTTCTAATATTTGGACTATTTATATAATTAAAATTTACATAACGATATAATTGTCCTTGCTATTCTAATTGCTATTCATATGGTAACTACTAAAAAGTTATGAACTATTTTATCTTCTTAACCTTTTTATGGTAACTAGCTGGGTCAATTGTGCTAAATAGATAATAATAATATTTTTTAATAATCGTATAAATTATTCTATGATGTCTTGCATGTTCATATATGATAATTAAATAATACTTTTAGTTGTGAAATCAAGATAATGTTCATTCTATTTTTGATGAAAAGATTCATATCATGCCAAATAAAATAACATATTCCTAAAATATAATATAACTTAACTGGTGGCATCTTTTAACAATCATGCAACAAACAATGATCCTATGGGTTTTCCAAAATATGATTTTCATGATAATAGTGATAATAATCAATTTATAAAATACTTTTAATAGCTTAAATATATCCATGAGCAATTACCCACTCACTGTTGGTACTCAGAGTGCACTTCTCCTGACAACTTGACCTTAGGGATAATAGGTTCTGCCAACGGTATAATGAAAACATAAACAATTTGATTCTATCACCTAAATTGATTTTGGGATGATAGGGAGGAAGAAAGTTGTGAGAAAAACATGCACTAACTCATAGGCTAGATGAAAAGAGGAAGAAACTAACTAAATTCCATGAAGATCACTCAGAAAGAGATTAATGGAGAAAATTGAGGGAAATTGCATTTTTCTCCTTAGGAAAAAATCCTTGGGCGGCTAGGGTTCTTAGAAGATTGTGTAAGAGTATTATAATGTGCCAAATATATAGTAGGAGTAAAAAAGCCCAAAAGTAACACGATCTATGTCCACTATACTCGCAAAATGTCGAAACAAAGTGAGCTTCTAAGTGTTTTCTTTTGGTTCAAAAGTTCAAGTGCTTTAATTATTAAAAAAAAAATCAAACACATGACACTTGCAATTAAGTTTTGAATAGTCCAGTATACCCATGATGATGCGTTCACGTCACTTGCAATTGAGTTTTGAAATAATAATAATAATAATAATAACAACAACAACAACAACATTGTATACATTAGTGCTACATGTATTGCTAATTTTTTTGGGATAATAATAATAATAATTCACAAATCAATAAATTTCATACTTAATTTAATCATTGATAGCTTCTTATATAATATCTAATAATTCTCTATAACATGTAACAAATCATATTCATAATACAAGTTAAATATAAATAATATCTAATATTTTCAAATAAATATCATTATAATTTATCGAATAGAAAATATTTTTGAACAAAATATATAATATATAATACTGATACAAATATAAATATCAATAATATTTACAAACATATTAGATGTAATAGATTTGATAAAATAATATTTTTAAAGTTTTGAAAAAATAAACGTGATATCACAAATAAATTTAGAATTTATTTCCTCCTTTGGGAACTAAATATATATATATATATATATGTGTGTGTGTGTGTGTGTGTGTGTGTGTGTGTATAAAAGGTATTTGAATCTCTCTCAAGCTTTATCTAATACTCTAATAGTTTAATTAAACTTGACCTTCCTAATGACACCTATTTTTGGGATATTACACCGACACCCTAAAACCACCGTGCAAAATGGCTCTTTGTTAGTGTGCCATCCAATTCTCACTATTAAGTTTCACGTGCCCCTCACATTATCACTTTTATGGACAAAAATATCTCTCCTGAAATTTAATTTTCCAACCTAACTTCACCCCACCCAAGCAACGTGAAGCTCGACGGACGTGGCGATGGAGCTCGGCCATGATTGCGTAGGATAGTAGGCGTTAAGATCGGAGGAGGTCAGAGGTCGACTGCATGTGTCAATAGTTGGCCAGGGTGGGGATGAAGGAGCTAAGGGAGGAGGTGGAGAAGTGGAGGAAATAGAGCTCGTCTTGGAAGAAGCGGAAGGTTAATTGACATGTGTCAATGCTCGGTTGGGGGTGAGATGAAAAATGAACTCAACCACCATCACCTCCTCATGGCGAGATCTATTTCCTCTCGGCCGTATTCCACCTCCTAGGGAGCTCCTTTTCATCTCTACTACCAGACAGACCATTGACACATGCTAGTCAACCTCTGTCTTCTAGGACAAGCTCTATTTCCTCTTGGCCAATCTCCACCTTCTCCCAGGAGCTTATTCATCCTACTCGACCATTGACACATGGGGTCAACCTCTACTCCTGGCCATCTTGGAGTTGGGTTGAAAAATTAAATTTAAGTAATGATATTTTTGTCCATAAAATGATCATGTGAGGGCACATTGGAAACACACTAATAGAAGGGATATTTTGCAACCTACTCCTGGTAAGTTGCACACTTTGAAATTTTAGGGTTTAAATTGCACACGAGCTAAACTTAGGAGGTAAAATACATTTTACCTTAATATAATTACCAATCTTAAAAAATAATTCTCTAGATCAAACCTAAAATTGAAATAATATCAATCTCACAAACTTAGAAAATATTGAGTAAATATCGATTTTAGTCCTAATATTTTGAAGTTGACATCAATTTGGTATTTTTTTTGGGTTAATATCAATTTAGTCGTAAACTTTGAAATTTGACATCAATTTCATCATTTCATCAAATTATAAGTAAATTCTGTTATGGTACTTAAATGCTAATTTGCTGAGCTAAGTTGCTTATGCATATTTCTTTAATTTATTGATTAGAGGAGAAATTTCTATCATGTTGACTTGAAAATAAACAAATAAATATAACGAAATGATATAATTGATGTTAAATTATAAAGTGTTAGAACCTCATTGATGTGAAAAGAATTTGCATGACTAAATTCATGTCAAATTTCAAAGATATAAGACTAATTAATCAATGTCAAAGTTTTAGAACTAAATTAATGTCAACTTTTAAATGTTAAGAAAAAAATTATATTTACTTTAAAATATTTGTCACCACTGGTATTTACGAAACACATAGCTTAGCCTCTGTAATGCCAAAAAGACTTTTGACACATTCTTTCTTCATACCATCATTATTCATGGAATATGCAACCAATGGTACTTTCATGGATAAAATCTTCACTAGTGTAACTTCCATGGACAAATTAAGTTGCAAACCTTCTACCAGTGTAATTATTATGGACAAAGTTATAAACCCTCTTATTAATACAACTTTTTAGAATAAAGTTACAATCCTTCTCATCAAGTTCCTCAAGCAGCATAATCACTTTTCTTATCATCATTTGTATCTTCATCATCATCACCACCCTTCACCTTTAACCTCTCAATTTTATTCTCCTCTCCTATCTCAAACAATTCTCAATATGTCTTTATAACTCATAATAATTTACATTATGATCAACAAATTTCATACTTAATTTTGTATTTTAGATAAATATCTAACACGCAAGTCTCTAATATTTTGTTTCCCTCAAATATGAGATTTGTCAATTGATTGATTTCAAAGTCCATGGGGAATTGACTGATCTAAACGGTAAGTGTCCCCTCGACTACGTACGTAACATAAAGATGGAACCACCCACGTAGAAAAAGGCCATGGATTAAGTGATGTAATCTCACTAAAGGCCTGCATCGGGATTTGTCTTTGTTTAGGTTGTCATAAATCATCTTCAGAAAGTTTAAGTTCTTGGATCTAGGTTAATGAATAATTTTATATCTAATACGTTAAGTGAATGTTTCTTATTGGGCTTGATCACCTTTACATTGTGTTGAAATTTAATTATTATTTTTCTTTTTCTTTGTAGTGGGGCAATAAGGATCAAATTTTAGATCACTTAGTTATAAAGGCTGTGATCTGTCATGAAATCATTTTCAAAGGGTTAAGCTGTTGAGAATAATAAATAATTTTATATCTAATATAGATTTAATTATTATCTTTTTATATAAATATTAGCGTTATTAGTGCCATGAAGAAGCGATTTCTTTCAAAATTTTAAGTTGATGAATAGAGCTATACAAAGAATATATTATAACAAAAATCGAAACCTAACCACGCTCTGAAGCCATATTATATATGGAAGAAAATTGATTAATGAAACGAATACGAAAAGTGAAGAAAGACGTGGCAATTGTTTTCGTCCCTTCAATGTTCTAAGTCAAACGCAGAATTTCGCCCTATCTTCTTTTTTGTTTTATTCATTCTTAAACTGCCATGTTTTCATTCGCACCGGTTCATTAAATTTTTTTGAGCTGTATAGCATTGCTAATCCTAAAATCATCTCTTCCAAAAATTTAATATGATGGATCAAGGAACATGAACGGCACAGTTAGCAGCCGTTCTACGAGTTCACCTTATTTTGTTTATTCTTGCTCCCTTTTTAGGATATAATAAGTGAAAAACGAATTAGCAATCAGGCTTATGGATTAAGGAACATAAAACTATTTATTATTGAGTAGTGTTATTTATATTTACACTTTGTGCATTCTATCCAATATACTTTCATCTCCTATTAGATAAGATGTCCAAATTAAATATGGTTAATCCTTAATCAAATGATAAATGCAGTGTATTGAATACATTTATCTCATAAATAATAAGTCCAAATAATATTTATCTTCCTATTTATCCCTTCGTCAGGCAAAAATTTCTAGATAATAAAGTGGCCCTCATCACTATTTTGACACTATAATACATAGTGACCTTGACTCGTGACTTGATCTTTTGAGTCCAGACGTCATTCTCGCTCACATTATATAGTTTAAACTAGTCATCATAATCAAGTTAATTTAATTTGTCATTATGTTCATGGTCTATGTTGATAATAAAAGATAAGCTTGCATAAAAGACTGAGGAATTGAATGCATTATGCATATGGTGGATATCCGGGTATACATGTTTATCGTGGAAGGAAGACAATCCAAAACGTGCGAGTAGCTTCTTTTATTTCCAACTCCCAGACAAGCATGGGACAGTGAATAACTGAGGTCCAGCTGACTCATAAGTAAGGTATATCTACTACCATACTGCCTAGTTTCATTTCGATTTCTGGTTCTGTGTCTGGCTTAGCTTGCAACGAGTTGCTGCGTACCAAATTTTATACTATCTGGGACCGGTTTCGGATCAGTTGGCCGGGCAAACTGGATAACCATCCTCAATAAATGCCATTATTAGTGGCCTTTACTCGCGTTCCTTTTCCCTGAATGTATGATCAATGAATTGGAAACCGTCCAAGTAGTATATGATCAATGAACAAGTTGCTAGCTACTTGCCAAACCTGGCCACCATATATATATATATATATATATATATTATATGAAATTATGTGCTTACATTTCATCCATTAATGAATGGATTGTAAAAATCTAGTAAGTTACTTTCATCTAATGTTGAATGAAATGTAAGTTGATACGTATTATATGCAACATATACAAACAATCATGTTATTTTAACATTTTTGGTATTATTTAGCATCATCTTATCATCGTTGGATAAGTTGACCAATTATCTTCATTCATTCATCTCATCAACGATAATGAAGTGAGTGTCTAATGGACAAAAATGGGTGTTGAAATAATATTATTTTACTATCCATTTCAGATATTTATCCATTTTCAGACAACTTTATATTTTAAAATATGGATCAATTTTATATTTCAATAAAGTATTAAATATGTTCTTCCAATACTATTTCTAATCAATTTCATTTTATTAAAACATTCAATCTAATATTAGCCTTGAATATTGTGTTGAATTGATTAATACATAAGAATATATTAATTTATTCACTATATTGTACACCATTACCAATATCATCTACTATTTTTCTTAATATCCATATTTAATCAAAATTGATAGATATTTTGAGAGGGGGAGTAACATTTTTCTTTGTAAACATATATGGAAAGGTGTTTGCACAGATTCCTATGCAAATCAATGCCTACAGTGCCTATGATGATGTGAAACGCTATGCAATCGATACGCGTAGGTAGAGGATAATAGTATGTTAACGCGTGAAACATTATGATTTAATGAAAGATTATTTTTTGTCTTTTCATAAAATTTGTGAGGTTAAATTTGGAATCTAAATAATTTTAAATATCAACCAAGAATACTCTCTTATTTGCTTCTGAAGAAAAAAATTGATTATTTTCTACTTCTTCCTTTTTGAGTAAAAAAAAAATTCTAGTACTTTTAAAAAAAAAATTAAAAAGAAGTATTTTTCCCTCCTAAAAATTTATCCAAATGAGCTCAATGCAGCATTTTAAAATTTGAATAAATGATATTTTTGTCTTTAGAAGTTTTTATTTTGTAATATTTTAAATACCACCTAATTGCTCGATTAAATTTAACACTATGTTTTACGCTAGACTGCGTGTTGGTGTTGTATGCTAGATGGAATTTAATCAAAAATTCCGTCCAGCTAGGCAAGCATGGGCTGCCAATAGGCCATATACTTGTTTGTTTATTTATGTCTCGCTAAATATCTACATTACATATTAAACTATAATTTTGTATTTTATTTTAATTGAATTTGGTTCAACGTTAATCCAATCTATGATCACTGATTGACATGGCAAATCCATTCGAAATGATCAACGGTAATTTTGAAAACTATAGTGGACTGCATAACGCTCCATATCACCGTAAACACATTAGGTAATGACTTGGATAGGCACGTGAGCAAACACCACACGGAAAAGGTCACACTACCTTTGTGTTTTCATTGCTTTTTTTTTTGTATTTTTTTGTAAATGTGTTTTCATTGCTTTATTATAGTTACAGTTGGCGAATTGAAACTCTGATTGCGCCGGTGTTCAAATTTAATGTTTTATTAATATAGCTCTTGCTAGAGGAACTCGATCTTCAAATAAGTTGGGCCACAGCTGGGCCTCAGTGTACCAACTTGGGACACCGACTGGGGTTATGGAAGGAGGATAATTGGCACCTGGCGCAAGATAGCAAAAACGTAGCTGGTTGGAAAAGTTCGCTCGCTGAGTTTGGTAGGATGTGTCTGTGACTAAATTAAATGATGCGAAGAGCAGCGGAAGAAGAGGGAAGAGCTGGGCAAATGAAAATTAGAGGCCATGAGCACAAAAGGATGGAAGGAGAAGGGAAAGGATATGTTATGGTAGTGTGCGCGTGATAGGTAGGCATGGATTCCCGCATTGGTAATGGTAGGTAGTGGTTACTCGGTCGGGTTTGGATGATGGTGATTGAAGTGATCGAGAGGCACCCCAAAGTCATCCATCCTACGTAGTCCTTTCTATGTCAAATTGTCAACTACCCCCCCTTCACCAAACGGAACCTAGCTAGCCCATAAAACTCTTCCTTTTTCTTTGATAAATTTTATTTGGACGGATAATAGTTTGTTAGCTGTCCACACACTCAAGTTATATACCCTTAAATAAGATGTAAAATTTAAATTAAATAAAATTCATATATCATTCAATGATAAATAGATATATGTTGATATTATCTTTTACAAATTGTATATAGAATTAATGTCTCCCTGTTTTGTTTTTCTTTATTTATTTATTTACTTGTTTGTCAGAATTTTTTTGGTACATTTGTCAGAATTATTTTATTTTTTCCTCTATTAATAAAAGCCTAAACCTCATCTTATCTCTATTCTCCTTCACAAGTCTCACCCCTACCTGCCCACCGGCATACATTGCCAACATTATCTTTAACTAATTCGCATAACCTATATTTCATATATATATATATATATATATGAAATAGAGTAGTGGTCCCCTGCCAATAACAAATGGAAAGTCCTTTTGGATTTGAGAATTCTTTTGCACAGAAGTTTAACTAAACAAGATAAATACTTTAATGTTTTTCTCGTGCTGGATCTATAATTTTAATCTTTGAAAGATCATATCGCTAATAAAATAGTCATAAAAAATTATATTTGCTCATGTAACAATAGATAAAAAAAATTTAGGTAGTGAGGTCAAAGATAAATATAAGCATAATATGATTGTCCGTAAATTTATATTCACCCTCTCTAATATATATTACTTTTAAAGTGCATGGAATTTAAATAAGGTGAGTGAATATATGATTATCCGTGAATTAAAATTACATTTTGTGACATGTATGATGCACGTCCCATCCTTTTTTTATTTAGTTAAAATATTTAGGGATAAAGGGTGAATATGAGTTCGAATTCACAACCTCTTTTACTCTATTAAACATAGAAGTTTATAAAGACTAAGCTCATTTGTCAATGCATGTCCCATATGCTTTATCAACATTGTTAAATTACACTTCAATTACATTACGAGGCTAAAGACATCTTCATGCGTAGATAGTAATCTTCATCTATTTTCCTGGTTACATATGATGGCAGTATTGTTATTATGCTATTATTAGGAATTATAATGAGACGGGGTAACACATTCAATCGTTGCTTAGTTGTTGCAGATGACGTTGATTTACGTTCAAGTTCTTCCACATCGTCTTCAATTCATGCATTCAAGTCCATAAGTGCAATGATTAGATGAAATCAATCCCGTGTTAACAAACAAAAGAAACTTTATTAATTTCATGACAAGTTAACTTAACATGCATTACAAGACCAAAAAAAAAACGCCCTAACATGCATTATGGTCTTCTCTGGTGATTATGACAGACAGAAACCAGATCAAATAACCACAAATCAAGGAACCACCATCATACCAAAAAAATAATATTACATTCACTACAAGTAAAATGAGTATTTTCAACAATATTTTCAACATTCGTCAATAAAAGTGTTATTAAAAAAGTAATTTTGACATAAATAGATTGAAAATATATATAAACTTTATTGACAATTAGTATATGAAAAATATCCAAAAGATGTATTTTCGACATATACTAATTGTAATAAAATTTATAAGTATTTTAACCTTACTTTGTCAAAATTATTTTTTTTACAATACTTTTATTGACTTTAATTGTTGTTGAACATGTCAATTTTTCTTGTAGTGAGTGCCCTTTAATTCCCTTTAAATTTAGTGATGATCTCGGATTAATTGCCCTGGTCGAGGGTTGCTTAATTTGAGTGTGTTTATATAATTTGAACGGTTGCTTAATTTTGCGTATTTCTGCTAGTGCTAGTGCTTTTCTAGAGAGTTACACCTGCATTGCGAGATACCAGAAGAAACAAGGATGGATTTTCCTTCGAATATTTTATCAAGCATCCTTCTAGAAAATCCCAAGATTTCTAAATTTACTTAGTCTTCCGAATTGATATAGGCCATAATTAGAAGTTTGGTGAATGACTTTTAGACATGACATTCGCAACACATGCTGTTGGGCCCTTTACACTGCTATTAAACTAAGTTCCGGGACATACGAACAACGATCTTAAATTTGATGATAATGACATTTAAAACCGTAAGCTACAATCATAGGATTTGTTTTCTCAGTTTCTTCACTTTCACGCAGCCTTGAAATCATAAACACAGCCAAACACTAATATACACTAACAGTATATGGACTTTTACCATAATGAAAAGTAAAAATGATGAGACGATATATAGCGATAGTAGAGAGACTAGCTGGTTCTCATTTCATGGGCAGGATCTCACCTCACATGGTGTATACCATTATACCAATTCCCTCGAGCTCGCCACACATGCAGCAAGCTTGAGAAGCAAGATTTGTTAAGACCTAACAAAAGAACAATTTGCTCACAGGCCAGGCCACGGTTGAGTTGGACAAATTTAATAAGAAGTCCTAGCCCTTCTACCAACTAGCACAACCAATCGGTCGACTTTGATATCATTACAATCACTATTTAGATGTTGATGTGATGTGAGTTTTCAGTCATATATATTGGCAAAACATTAAGGGTAAACCTCTCTAAGATCTATGGAAATACAACTCACACTCCTTCTATTTGTCAAATTTTAAGGATTTATATTATAATTTCACTCTTCATTCATAACAACTTAATAAATTTAACAGAATAATATTTTTATGATATTAACTATTTTTAATTAATAAAATTAAAAAAAAAATCTACCCCTCTATTAAGTTTAAAGGTATTTTTATAATTTTATTAATTAAAAATAGTTAATATAAAAATATTATTTGTTAAGTTTATTATTAGTGTTTTGTGAATGAAAATGAACTATAATATAAATACTTAAAATTTGACAAAAGGTGTGGTGTAAGTTAACAAATAGAGGAGTGTGAGTTGCATTTTCATAAATCTCAGAGGTGAGTGTAATGTACCCAAACATTAACTATTCTGAAGACCAACGAACACCTCTCCTGCTTAATTCTACACACTTTACTACTTATTCATTTTCCTTCCCCCGGAGCTTCTTAAAAGCATTATTGTGGCGGTTTAAGAAGAAAAGGATGTTTAATACACAGAAAAATCGTGTTATACCTTATCTTTTCTTTTATAAACGGAAAAGATTTTCGGTTCGAAATGATTTTCGTAAAACAAATGAAGACTTCTACTGTGTTTTACCAACCATATTGTATGGTGTTTCAGGACCCACTTCAAACCTCGTTTCTTTATTTTCATTGGTCCATAATGTTTTGTCATTCTTCGAACCATGTTCGTTCGAGCCATCATGCAGCACTGTTAGTAAATTTTTGATCTCAGTGAGTCACTCAGCTGGTAAACCGGAGATTTGTAATGGCGGTATTAGTGTAATTTTATTTCTGTTGTCTCTGTATTATTTTGACTATCTTTGAGTATTTTCACACAATCATACCACACGACCTTTTAGTTTTGGTGAGCCACACCACACTTATTCTTGGATTTTTTTTTTGGTCAGGGCCACGTACCATTTCCAAGTTCCAACGGCCGTGAATCATTCAACCCAAATTTTTTTGGGGTACAAATTCAACCCATTATTTTAATGATTCATGAGTTTCCTATTGGGTGATTGGGCCCAACAGTATAATTGGGCTTTGGATATGAACAAACATTTTTATCCAAAAAAACCAACAAATCAAGGAAAAGGCCGTATTTGTCAGGCCTGGTCTTGTTTGACATTTACAACGAATTAAGAGCACTCATTAAAAAAATCCTTTTCTATAATACATTTTTAGTAGCTCACCAGAAAAAAAAGTACATTTCTAGTATTTAATATGAAAATTCTTCTATAGGAGTCAAGTGTATTTACAGCAAACATGCTATTGTCAGACCCTCGGCCTCAATAGAATGCAATGGGGAATGAGACTAAAATATAATTGAACACAAGATTTTTATTAAAGCTCCTTTAATTAATCGAAACCGAACTTGAACATTATTTATGGACTACCCATGAGAGAAAAAAGACAGCGAACTATATATAGCTGCTCAATGTGGAGAAAACAACAATAGTAATTAAGTCAAGATTCACGAACTAATATGCAAAAGGCAAGTGGAAACGTCGACGCTCACCAGATAACTTTCATAGCGGTCGGAGAAATGCTCTCTTCATAATTGAACTGGTAAATCACCTCGGTCTAGAGGGGGCATTCTAAACAGATTTTCTTGTAGCATGAACGACACTGACAGAAACCTCTTCTTATTAGCTAAGATCAATGTTTCCAATCAAGGAATGAAAGAGCAATAGACTGGAACAGATTTTGGTTAGTCCTCACAGTTATGTTCAATTTATTAAGCGAGTAAAGTTGCGAGTTTGTAATTCATCACCCAAAAATTAAAAAGCAAAAACAGTATACACAATTCAGGCTACAATTGAAAAAGTCAACTTTCCTGTTAAGAAACACTCACAGGTATGCACAATAGGATGGCAAAGAATTTTAACCCTACAATGTCCAATTGTCCATAAAATAGCAACCCAAGAACATCTCAATCCTAAGGGATTATTTACACTCCCTGAGCTATTGTGCTGAGAGATTGTCTCTGACTTCTGCTAATGGGCAGGTGAACATAAACCTCGTGGACCTCTTGTTTACTAACCTCTCCTCTGTCCCTATCAATGGCATAACAGACATAAACGGTGTCAATCACCATGTCTAGCACGTATACACAGTAACCCAGCACCAATATCAGCAGCACCCAAGCCAGTGCAGCCACAAAATATGAATCAGCCCCAAGATTTGTCACACCTTTTAAGATAGCAAATGCCTGCTTGTACAACAACAACAATTAGGATTCATCTAGAGGAAGAAATAGCAAGAGGAAATAGAAAAATCAAATGCCAAAACTTCACTAAACATTAACTAGTAAGTAAACAATATATACATGCCTAGCAAAGAACTTGCACGTGTATTTTCTAAAAGGTCTAACTTCAATAAGGCATGTGTAATGTTTAGGTAACTTAAATTGTCCTAGATTCTCTACTCAACAAATAAAACGAAAGAAGGCCATAATTTCTGGCCCTCAAGTGATCGTGGTTAGTGTGAAAAATTGAATGGAAGGATATGTGGTAGTGTCAATTGTCAACATCCACATGTTACAACCACGAGCAATATAATTAAGTAAATTATCCCAAGCTTCAAGAGAAGTTGTTGACAATTTTATCTAGTAGTAATTTTACTTACGTCAAGAATTAACTCATAGTAACGAATATCTAAACCAAGCACAAGAAAGAAATATTAATGCAACGCACCACAATTGTGTATATTGCCGAGAGGACGAAGGCAATTCCAGCCAGAAGACGAGATGAGATGGTCTCCACAAAAACAGCAGAGAGAAGATTGCGTCTTAGAAGTTCATATGTCATCCTTGCTGATGAGCAGTAAGCTTCACCAGTTATTGCAGCAAAGTTGATGGTAAACTTATTAAGAAAATGAACTGCAGCTAATAAGGTATTAACACAGCACCTCAATACAAGGTTCACTATCCCGGGAACATCCTCTTGTCTAGCATTATCAACTACAGAGCGCACCATTCGAACAACAAAGATAAGCAATCCTGACAAACACACCGTGCCAGAAGAAGGACCAAATGCATTTCTGCCACCCAAATACTCGAAGTTAGCATCTTTCTAAATGTAAGACAATCACTTAACTTAGATGAATACTTTTTTAATATCTATATCCATTGTATTCATTTTGTATTCTAATAGAAATTTTATAATATATTTGCCAAACACTATTATTGTGGCCCTTTTACATTATTTTATCAAACAATACTACTATGATATTTTAAGAGAAACTTTTGGAGAACTGAAGGAGCCCAACAGCTCTCAAAAAGCCACAATAATACCAGAAAAAGCCTAAGCATTCTAACACTGAAGTAGAAATCTGTGAAGTACCGATTGGTTGGTAAAGAGTGATCTATTAGAATCAAAGTGTACAATTTGTTAGTTAAACTAATCCGTCTCCCACTGAATTAAGTGGCTAGTATATATGTATTCCACTGAGCAAAGGGATTTAATACGGTGTTACCCCCAGCAAAAGATGTTAAAATTGAGTGGATTATCTGGAAATGATTTAATTCGTTTTTTGACAACACAGCACTCAATACATGTCGGAAAACATAGGCTTAGCAGGTACTAAGCAGAAGTAGAAATATACGATAATCACAGTCAAAGTTGGTTAGAATGAAAAACAACAAGTGCAAAGCAACAAGAATCACGGAGATAAAGCGCATAAAGAAGGAAGAGAGAACATATGTTGACCTCAAAGAAGATCTAATAGTCCGCCTAGGACGTAGATCGTCCTTAGAGAAATACCACTGTGCAATGGTGGCACTGATGACATAAACTTGGGCTTCCAGCATAGCCGCTGCAGACCACAGCATGGTGAGGATTGCCAGCGCAAAATAAGCTGGCACCCAGCTGTCCTGCTTCCACACACAACTGTACTCCTCGCCGTCGGAACTCTTTGGCACAATCTTCCCGTTGAACCTCGCGAACACCATGAACACCACGATCGGGGCATAGAACACCACCAATCCAATGGTCAAACAAGGAAGCACCCCAAACAGCCCCAAGTTCCATGAAAGGGCGTTGGAAGCCACCCCGATTATGTTGACAGTGAGCTCAACCCGGTGCCAATTGGCCACCAAGATCCACACAAGCACCCCAATTACCAACAAGATGAAGAGGAGCACTAGGATCCTGTACACGAGAGGAAACGCATGGCTGCAGGAGGAGCTGACGGCGCAGGCGACGAACCAATACACGTCCAAGAAGATTGGGATGATGATGAAGAAGGGCAGCGAGGCGTAGACAATCTGCTTGGCATAGTGCTTGAGCAGCAGAAGCATGGCCCAGCATATGGGCACGCTCAAGATGAAGGTAGCAACGAGGGTCCATGTGAGGTCCTTGACGAGATGAGAAGAGGAGGAGAGAGGATTGAGCAAAACCCAGCTGGGGGATTGCTTGGCGCAGGAGGTGGAGTTGGAGTCGTAAGAGTAAGAGGAGAGAGAGGAGTAGTTGGTGTTTCTGTGGAAGACAGCGAAGATGCCGAAAGCGAAGGTGCAGAGGACGAGGAGGAGGAAGAGGAAGAGGAAAGGGATGTCCTTGAAGGAGCGAGGGCCGTGGTTGTAGGATATCTGAAGGTAATGGCTTGAGTCGGAATCTTCGGGAGATTCCTGGATTGGGTGGGAGAGGAGGGGCTGTGTCGCGGGGAGGGGAGGACTCGTTCACGGAGGGATTGAGTTTGTCGGGGTCATCGCTGCTACCACTCATGATTATTGACAGCAAGAGGCTGAGGCACCGATTTCAAATACCAAGTCGAAGGAGATGGTTGCTGTTACTGAGGCAACATGTTGTGTTGTGAGGATGTTGAATGAGCTCCTGTTTTGAGCGGCAGTTGAGTTGGATTGGCTTGCGCCCAGTAGTAGAACGGCAGGTGAGGTGAGGGGAGTCAGTGAGTGAGTACAATTCCTTAATCTAATCTAATCCAATCTTATCCCACGTTGTCTGTCACTCTTTTATTTTCCCTGTATTCCTTCTATTAATTTGTTCAATCCAAAATCATTATGAGATTGAAAATGTTCTTTTTAAGTAGCATTTGTTTATTATCTTCGAAACATAAATACAGATATATTGAAGATACAAACCTATTTGATAATGGAAATAAAAATGACAAAAAATTTCTTCTGAATAGGAAAACATAAAATTTTTATTTTCAAAATATGGGAAGGATAAAGAGAAATTTAATATTTTTATCTTTCAATAATATCCCTATATATATTTATTATTTATGTTTATCTCCACTTCTCCATTATCCCTATATTTCTTCTTTATTCCTGTATTTTCTGTCCTAAACAGGAAACAAATGCTTCCTTAAACTCTCAGGACCAACAAAGATTTTATTTTATCTTTTTCCCTTCTTTTGTTTTGGTTTTCTTGCGAGAACCAAATGGATATATACGACCAAAGCCAGAATTTCCGGTTTTAAGAAAACTTTCAAATTACTTTTATTCGAAAAATATAAATATTTTTTATTTTAATTTTTTTTAACTTTTTTATTGTGGTTATGATTTAATTTTGATCCTGATAAGTATTTTAAAAAATATTTTGCAGGCAAGTAGTCAAAATATTTTCTTTATTAAAGATATCTACATTGTTATTTAACTTTATTTTTATTTTACATATATATAAGAGGATGCTTTAAGAGATTGCATTAAATTTCCTCAAATAAACAAAGAATATGTTTATTTTTTATCAATAACTTCTGGTTTTTTCTTTCGTTTGATATATTAGGTATTCTTGGTTTATTTTGGCTGCTCTTGGACGTTTTACTAGATTCCCTTCTCATTATCTTAGATTCTTTTCTCAGTTATTAAGATGTAAATTTTGAAACTTTTGAGCTGCAACCCACATGCTTTCAGAAACCATATAGGTCGGTTTTGAACCAAGCTGCCTTATATTATTCTGCCAGTGGCCGAGCCTAATAAAAGAACCAGCTCAGAGTCAGAAAAATCGGCTCTTTTTTCTTTGCATATCGTAGTTTACAGAATCTTTACGAAATGGCTTTTAATTCTCCAGAATGTACTTTGTAAAATGAAAAAAAATGTAATTTTAATAAAAAATTAATAATTTAAACCTTTATAAATATATATCATACTTATTATCATATCGTGCATGATATATTACACATATGGGAGAATTTATGTCAGTAATTTTTCTTGTCGAAACCATTCATGCTGGTTTCTAAAGCATATCTCACACTTTAGGTAAATCAAATTCTTAGTAAACATCATCCTCTCCAGTAATCTAGTTGCATCTGTTGCTTTTGCATGCTTAGTTGATTTCTTCAAATTCCATTTTTAATAAGAAAAAAAACGTTTGCCAACCATAATTAAACAATATAACCCTCCTTTTGTGTTCCACCAACGAAGAAATATGATTCAAGGGAACCATTTGTAATGATCTTGTGTGCACACTCTCCCATGCATATACAAACACAAATCGTACACAATCATTATAGTAATTCTATTTAACACCCACATTAAATAGACACCCATATATGAGTTCCATATGAATGTGAGAAATGATGAGAGAACTAAATTAAAAAAAGTAAGTAAGAAGACCCATGTATTTTATAAATATGTTGTTTGAGTGTTTAAAAAAATGAACGTTAAAATAGCAAGTTGTTTAAATTCATAATCGCCAATTGTGAATTCAACGTTAACGAATCTTTTATAGCTCTAGCAGGCTTTATCCTTGTTTTGTTGCCGCACAAAAAGTTTAGAAGTCATTTTAACTAAGCACAGATAATGCTTCATTCTTGCATACATTCTTAGTAAAATCGATGGATTGTATAATCAAGTGAAGGTAGTATAAATAAAGTTGGTGAAACCTATTTTTATTGTAAATGTGTATAAATATAAGAGGTAATACTTTTTAATCTAATTTTATATTTGTGAGTCATTTTAGTCCCTAATTTTTAAAATGAGTCAATTTAATTTCTGACATTACAAAACTGAGTTATTTTAATTCCTTAATTTATTTTTATTTAACATTCCATCAATTAAATGATGATAGGTAATTTTAAATGATATATTGACGTATCTTATGTCATTTGAAGTATAATAGAGTTTAAAATAACTCACTTTGGAGTTTAAAATTACACAAAATGAGTCATTTAAATTTTCATTCCAAATTATAGAATGACTTATTTTGTGCAATATTAAACACTAAAATGAGTTATTTTAAAGTTCATTTCACTTCAAAAGACAAGCAACATATCACTTAAAGTTACTTATCATCATTTAATTAATGAAATGTTAAATAAAAGTTAATTGAGGGACTAACATGACTCATATTTGGTAATGTAGGGATTGACTCATTTTAAAAGTCCAAAATTAAAATGACTCACAAATATAAAAGGAGAGAATAAAATGGACATTAACTCTAAATATAAAGTAAAATTACCGTACATTCAAGTATCTGCCCAGCTGGCGTGATGATTGCCTTGGGCGCTTGAGAGTTGACGTCAACCTAACAACGGATTTGCAAGGGAAGACATGGATACCACCAAAGCTAACATACCAGAATGGATTCCATTCTATGGCTGTAAGTAACATAGCCTCCGTTTGAACCGCAACAACAGCTCGGATGCAAATCAAAGTTAGGTGGTAAGATATTCCGGAGATCTCTACAAATGGGCGCAAGCAAGAAACACAATATTGGACTAATAATGCTATACTTTGATCCAGAATCTTAGTATTGTGTTTACGGGTCATTTTAGTTTCCATTTAACCCATTCTTCATCATTGTGAAAAAAAATAAAAATTCCAACAAATTAAACGTCGACATAAGCTTCCACGAGTTGGCCATAGTTGTTGATCATTCTGTTTCAACAGATTAATCATCCATGTCTCCTGCTGCTATTGAGTAAATGATCGAACAATATAGAATGGGAAGGTCAGACGTATGATTATGAAACTAATTCACGCTTCAAATAGTGGAGGAAGATCACTCTAAGCCTCTGCTGAGTGCTGACATGCTTAATTTATCAAGTTTGTAAATGTTTTGCTTACTAACCTGAAAGTATGGTTTCTTCATAAAGATGTGGTAAATACCGGGATCTCATTGTTGGGAATTTAAGCATATTGTTAATTTTCCTAGTTCAGCTTCTCTTCATCTGGTGTTTAATTATTACGGTTGTTATGCAGGAGATTTGAGTTCCGAAGTTGCTTTCAACTCAAACTTCCCTGGCACTCCAACACTATGCAAAAGCCTTTTGATGGAAAAAAAAAAAAAGTGGGAGGTACGATGTGACGATGAAGGGTTCAAAGGGAACAAGAAACTCCCTTAACATCTTCCTCTTCTCTACAGAAAATAGCTTTGTGTTAATCTAAGTTGTCAGATAGAATACACAAGGCTAAAGAGAAAAGAAAAAAAGAAACAAGCGAAAAAAGTGCCCAAGAATGTCATCTGGGAAGGAAAAGACAAAAAAGATCCGTGAGATTTCCTGGACATCTTAGAGTAAATTTAATGCAAAATAGATATCTAAACCAATTTTTTAACTCACCATATAACGACGAAGTTCAGCTTTCCTCATCCCACTGGCTCTTGGGTATCTCTCCAGAGTCTGTAATGACTACTTTCTTTCTGGGTTTCCCATTGTAGGTTCCAGCTCCCCCTTCAATTGCAAAAACGGTATCCATGCCTTGAACAACCTTGCCAAAGACAACATGTTCTCCATCCAACCTGGAGAGTTTGCAAGTGAACTGATATCATAACTGGAGAAAGTGCACCATAATCATATAAACTTAAGTAGACAACAAATTAAATAGTTAAGTGCTTCTAATTTTCCGAAAAAGATCAAATAATATTCGGCCAAATTCTACTTTTAAATGAAAAATAACAGAGTTTTGGCCATCTTAACAAAGCCTGTTCACAATCTATGATACCAACTAAAGCGATTCTAATCCCTAGTTCTGCAAACAACAAGAATAACGTTTGAAGAAAACGATAGAATAGTTTATATAATATAATATACCATGAACTGACAGGACACAAGATTTGTCTAGATGCAATCATTTATGGGCATGGCAGAATAACTTACCAACTGGCCTTCACTGTGGTAATGAAAAACTGAGAGCCATTGGAATCAGGGCCTGAATTTACCATAGAGACAACACCTGCAACCAAGAAGTAAATTTAGAAGGAAATGACTCAAACATGGTACTCAAAAAAGAAGAAAAATGTCAAGTTTGAAAACTGGAGACAAAATGTAAAATGCTTGCATCCCAGCAAATAATGTTACAGACCAGCGTGTGAATGTTTTATCTTAAAATTCTCATCAGGAAAGGTGCCACCATAAATAGATACATATCCTCTGCCATCATGATGAACAATATCTCCACCCTGAATCACGAAACCAGATATTATCCGATGAAAAGGTGTTCCTTTGTATTTAAGTTTTACACCACTGGCACTTTTGCCTTTCTCCCCTACACAGTATGGAATAGTCACAATCAGTATGTGGAGTGTGGAGAAAATGAGGGTTAAATTCGCAAAAGCAACATGAAGAAAAGGCTAAGTACCTGTGCACAAAGCTCTAAAATTTTCTGCAAACAGAAAGTTTTCAATCATTAAAAATTTGCAATGCGCAAGGATAGCATAAGCATTACTCTAAGTCTATGTAAATGAAATCATATCCAATGAGGTAGTTTCATCAGGCAATTTCAGTTCAGCATTACTGAAAAGGAGAGAGTCTAGCCTTCCATCAAGGGTGACAGAAAAGTACACCCCACAAACTTTACAGTTTTCTACTTACAGGTATGGTCCCCATTGATTCATGCACAACGGGGATTTTATATTTCTATTCACTGCAATTAAGGTCTTAAGTTACACACTGAAGAACTTGAAATAAGAAATCAGTGACATACCTACAGTTTTTGGTACAACCTGGCCATATAATCCAATCACAATCCTGCCTGCAGAAATTATAGTGTATGGCACGGTGTTAGTACCAAACATGAAAGGAAAAGTAACATTATTTTAGTGCTAACAGATGATAACTTGTTGCTTTTATCTGCCTACAAGGTCTTTCTACAAAAAAGATTTAGTAAATCCAATTGGTTCAACCAAGAGAAATTGGTTGAAATTTCTACAAATTTGCTCCAACCTAAATGTTGGCCATCAATATCAACATCCAAGAATACTCTGTGAGTAATTTCAGGCTGTACTTCTTCTTTCTCCTGAACCTACATCAGAAAAGGCAAAAGTTCACTATTGACAGCACACAATCAATGAAGATGGTTGAAATTGTAAGCACAAAAAAATGACAAATGAACCAATCATCATCGATTTTCAATCAGATTGATACTGATACAGAAGATGACTTGTGTGCAATTTTTCAGGGTTACAGATTGTTCTCTCTATACAAGTAGATAGATGCATAACAAAGTCGGGGAAAGAATGTCCTTTATATTTAGAAGTTTAGAAATTGGAACTGTCAAGACCAACTCTCCTAAAAGCTCAAGTTGGTTGTTAGCCTGATTACAGCTGACAGATTTATTTGTGATGCTCCAAGGGGCAAGGAGTAACCATAAAAAAGCTGGAAGATAAAAAGGCTGAATGATAAACAAACATGGGGGTTAAAATTCACTATATGTCTCTCTCAAACTCAAATTGGAAAAAAAATGAAAGGATAAAGATAACTCATGCAAAATTGATCAACCCTATGTATACAAAAGGAAAATTTTCTAGTGTGCCACATAAGAATTTCCTTTCTTGCTCATATGTCCCAAAGTCCTCCATGATAATTCTGGTATTTTTCTTCATTTTTTTTGGTTGTGATTTAGTAATACTATAGTGAATTAGTGACCAATTATATAAAATCTATGAAGTTCCCAACCGGATAATTTATGGTCACCGGATGCTATAGAAGGGCCTCCTCCTGTTGCCGCTCTTATACATGCTGCTGCAGTGGTGGCGGCAGGAATTTCTCTTTTAGCTCAACCTTTTCCAAATTCACTCATACAAATGACGGCCTGCGTTTAGGCACGCGCTTGTGGTTGGTTATGTTATATTTTATGCATCTGTCTCCATCTAAAGATTCAACTTGCCTATATATCCTTACCCCCACCGTCAGCCAAGCTCAAGCAGCCATCATAAGGCCACAAAAGAGACCACCCTCGTTCCATAAAGGGACAGATTACAATGCAAAGACAAGGTACACCATCAAGCGGTATGCATGATCTATTTAGAATGCATAGACCCACCAAGCAGCAGCCAAATTAATCAGAGAGCCGCTCTACAACACAAAGGCTTTGCATTGATTGCCAGAGGGTGAAGGTGAAGAGATAAATAAATTGCATTGCACCCAAAACTATTGGAATCGACCATTCAGATCAGTGAAATCAAATTCAAACCAAACCCCAACGAACTCACGGTACCATATTCAGGGACTGATCAAACAATTTGTTCGAAACCCGGTTCAATTCAATTGTCCAAATCAGATCCACAGAGGCAGTAGTAAACAAGCAGAAAAAAGGGGGGGTGGATAAACTTGCATACCCGTTTAGCGCCAGATAATGCGAAGATGAGGAGAATTGAGGAGACAAGGAGGAGGAGGAGGAGGAATCGCGGCTGAAGGAGAAACGAGATCAATCTACGCATTGCTTCGAGACAAGACCCGCTCACTGTGTTGAGTTACATGAAATCACCAAAAAATGGTGACTTTGTGATCCTCCATGGCAGGGAACTTACTGGGTTTGTCTCGTAAACGATATACTCACTGAAGGACAAATGAAATCGCAAGAGTGAGTGGCTCTGAGGGTGAAGAAGGTTCGACTTGCACAGGTGGCGCTGCAAAGGGCATAAATGTAGCGTGCAATTGTGCATTGTGAAATACAAAATAATTAAAACTAAACTAAATAATATTGATGCTAAAATTAGAGCATAATGGAATGCGACACTGAAGATTGCAGTTTCCTCATTAACGAACTAACCTAAATCAATTTCATAATGTTTGCATCAGATGCTGAGGTTTGCTTCAACGTGAATATTGCAATAGATTCTGGGACGTGGGACTGAAGAATGGGTGACAATTTTTAATGAAATGGAAATAATTGCTAATTTTTTTTTAAAAAAAATAACTTTAAATTCATCACACTGTTGTGCTTGTCCAAGTTTTCTTCAAATCGACCAACTCAGTTTCTTTTTTATATGATGACCAACTTAGATTTTCCTTTTCTTTTCACTTTTCCTTCAGATTTGAAGCAAAAGCATTTGCTATGACGAGATTGTCACATAACTAACAATATTTGAATGTTATACATGGTGGCTTATTTATTTGTAGTTTATTTTCCGCGACTAAATCCACGCGTAATTAAGTTTGAGTTATGGTATATTTTGAAAACTTTTGGGCCAAATTATTATTTTAAATAATAAAGTTAATTTGGCAGGGTAAAACCATTAGAATTCAAAGTTTATTCAATTTTAACTAATTTGACAGAATAAGCCGAGAGTGGGGTAAAACTCTTTCAACATTAATTTTTCTATTTACAATATTCGAAATCCTGATAATTTAGAAAAACAAGGGTTAATTAAACCACTTAAATGAACTACTCACTTGTTTTGTTTATCCTTTTGTGACCCACAAAGAAAATCCAAGAAATTTTGGCATCCCACTTTTACGTTTCAATTCATGGGACGACTGATCACTTCTAATTAGATATGTAAGGGACATCATTTGAATAGAATTTATGTCCTGCAAACATTGCCCTATATATAGCATAGTTTTTCATTTTTAGTGGGATGGCATTTCTTGCCAAGGTAGATTTTAAGGCTTCCATTTTCCTTTTCTTTTGACCCTTCTACCCGGTTACCACAAGTGAATTAAGCCATGTTTGCTGATTCTTTCTCCACTCTGTTGTCAATTAACCTCCAGTACCTATCTATTAATACCTTTCGTCCCACATAAAACTATGCTATTTGCTTCTTTTGAGAAATTTATTTTCTTGCTTTGGGGTATGATTGGATAAATGTAGCATGGTGGAGCGAAGCGAAATATAATGAAGTTAGAGAGGAATAATTACTTCACTTCATTGTTTGAATAGTCAATAGAAAATATGGAGATTATAAACTTTTTATTCCTATAATATCTTTAAGTTAGAATGTATGTAATATTAGCAACATGGGTAATTAGTAATTTTATTAAAAAATTAGCTTATTCCATCTAATTCACCCAATTTTGTGGGTGGAGTTGGTGAATGAATTCTATCCAACTATTCCTTCCACTAAACTTAACATATCCAAATAATAGAGTTACTTAAAATTTCACTTCATTACTTATTCTATCCACCTCGATCAATCCAACCATACCCTTGAGTTGTAAGTCTATTAGTATTAATTATATATGCATTTATATTTACCGCAAATAAAGTAAAAGAAAATAATAGAAAGAAAAAGTAAGCCTTGTGTTGTAGAATTTTTGCCATTTTTGAGGTTCAGAAAGGACGTATAAAATTTGGCAAGGGGAAGGGCGCAAGAAACTGAGAAGAAAAAGAAGCAAGCAATCAAAATGGCATCATTTATATATCCCTAGGCAGCATGTCGAGTTTGGGTGTGTCCATGGTGTTGGTCGTGCCCCTCCTATCCTCCTCCCTGTGGCCCTTTAAGTTTGCGGTGCAGCTGGTCCTGGAGGAACGGCGCCCCTCACCCACCATAGCGGTCGCCTGCTCACCGGAATTCAAACTTGAACATACATTGGCATCTTATATATGGCACGGTCCTATTCAATTCCCAGGGCGCAGAGGAAGGCCATCCTCTCCTTCCTCAGGTCCCTCAACCCCAACGCCCGTGGTGCTGCTGCCAATATAATGCCTCCCAACCTCAACCTCAAGTCTCATCGCGGTGGCACGTTGTGGAGAGCTGTCAAACATTCGCCAATCAAGAAGCCTGCAACACCAGCTGGCATGTGGCATCCAACAGTTTGATCCAGATTAATTAATTAATTACTCTTTGGGGAAAGTGTTGATCAAAGATTTCATTAAGCAGCTCCTCCCCAAAGCCAGTACTGGTGGAAAGCCAAACACCCTTTCTCTCATTGTTGCCCCCAAGGGTGTCACCGTCCAGGACGTGCGCTGGATCATGCGCCCAGCACGGTCTTATTGGTATGCTCTGTCTACTCCCTACATAGTATAATCATCATAAATAATACAATTAGTGTGAATTAAAACAATCCATTCGGGGATGGGTTCTACACAAATGGGCCTGGAGCAAAGCCCATTGAAACCACCGCCAAGTGCGCTGGTATCTTTGCAAGCGAGCTGCCCATTGCTGGTGGACCCCAAAAATGGCGGAGCCTTCAATGCTCGCGGCGAAGGCGGCACCAAGTTCTTGCCGCCTGCGCCTTGGAACCCCAAATCATCTTCCTGTTGGACTCCTCTCTACCGAGGCAGGGCCTCACCTGATTCCCAGCCTAGGCCTGGCTAGGATCCTTCCCTCCAGGCTCCAGTACTCCTTCCACATTTTTGACCTATTTGCATTTAGCGAGGCTCACTTCTTCGCTTAACCAAGCTCGACTCAGACAACAGAGGTTGAGTTTTATTTGAGCGGCTCCTCTTGAATGAGCCAATATTAAATCTTGTATTATTTGTAATTTCTTGACTCCAAGAGGTAGCTTCTTAAACTTAACTTAATAAATATATACATTAAAGTATCATTCTGGAGAAATTCATGCTCAGTCCTTTCACATGACAAAAACTTATATTTCTAACTAAACTAACGTAATATAATAGACTGAAGACTAAGCAAAGGATCCGAAAGTCCAAATCAGAGAACAAAACAACGGGTCGTGCAAGGGAGTTTATAAATGACCAAGACAAATTTGTTTTCCACCATCAACCAGCATCGCAAATAAGTCAACAACTGGCAACTTGTTAATCAATGATACAGCAGGAAGGAGCCTAGACCAAATAGAAGTGAAAATCGCCAACTGCAAACCACTATAGTGTGTGAGCGCAGGCTGTACATGATTGTCACTCAATTAAAAGTCACATGAATTTCACTTTCACGTAGCATGTGAAGTACTGGAGTGAAGAAGAGCACGGGCTTCCTCAGAGGTCACCTGTTCCCTTGTGATATCACTATCACCTCACCTCCCATATCCCATTAACCTCAAAGTACAATCCTTTTGTCGTCTCTCCTTCCCTCCCCGCTCATGTACGTTTTCATAGAGACAGTATTACCACGGGCATTTGTATATATACGCTGAAGAGTTCCTTTCACAGGATATAACATTTATGTTTATTGTCAATAAGAAAGTCACCAGCTCCATTTTCCAACTCCAAGGATGAAACACATTCCTTTCGTTAGCCTTGTGGTTTTCTTCCTTCTAATAGAGGCTTCCTTGGTTTCTCCTTTATATGGTTTTTATTCCTAATCATTATTAATCTGATACTCTATCTTCAGTGTTAAATTTTTAAATTTATAAGATCGTCAACATTCATTAACAAATTTTTATTTTGGTTTGTGTGTTGCAGATGTGCCCCTATATGACTCCACTGCTTACACTGAGGTAAGTAAAATAAATCCACTTCAGCGTAGAACTGGAATCATTATTATCACTCTCAGCTTATTCTATATTATTGGTCTTAAGTACACTTGCTGAGGAAAAATATGACTTGTGTGGTTGACAGTGCGAAAAGCAGCCTGAGAAGCCACTTTACGGCGGAGGAGTTTTCAAGAGTGAACCTCAGTCTCGCGGTAGCTGCAAGCCTTCACTCGTTTTGCATAATCTCACGCAGGGAACCATATACTCTTTTTCCAGTTGGGTTATGCTGTTTCTTTTCACTGCTTCTGTAGCGTAGTAATTGACCAAGTCAAAATACATATTTTGTACACTTATTTGGTTACCACCAAAAAATCTAATTCCGTTGCCGGGACTCGAACCCGGGTCTTTCGGGTGAGAGCCGAATATCCTAACCATCTAGACTACAACGGATTACTTACTGCCTAACACACTCAATTTATAATCAATCATGTTTCCTTATAATCTAGAATTAGGAGCCCTGTTGCAGAGTTGTTACATGTTGCATAATTATATTTTATATTTTTACAGCCTGGGTGAGAACTGAAGGTTTAGATTCAGCTTTGATAAGGGCCAGCCTGCAAATGGAAAATCAAACATATGACTGCATTGGGACAGTTTTGGCTAAGCATGGATGCTGGTCATTTCTCAAGGGTGGGTTTGTCTTAGATTCACCTTCAAATATGTCTACAATATTCTTTCAGGTAACTTGCTTTTACGAAAAAGCAAGTCAGTTGTAAAACTTTCCAACTTACTGATTTGCTTCAAGATATTTGATTTTGTTTCTTTGCTTATGGTGATTTCTGCAGAATGCAAATGGTAATGAGATCAATATAGATGTAGCTAACCCATCCCTGCGTCCATTTACCAAACAACAGTGGAGAATCGATCAACAATATATAATCAATGCTGTGAGTAAAATTAACTTCATAATTCAAGCAAGACAATGCAATGCATGGTTGTTCTTGTACCACTCTAAGTAACCAAAGAAAATTGATCAAAAAGTGATGGTGTTGCAAGATTTTCAAATAGGTGGATCAGAATAAAGCAAGAACAAAAGTCAGTTTTAAAGACTAATTCTTTGTAAATGGACTCATGCAGAGAGAAAAAAGAAAAGGGACGTAGATGCTATGGAGTAGAGGGAAGAATGATAATTGTGTTTTCTTTTGCATTTGACAGAAAAGAAAGCGTGCCGTAACTATTCATGTGTCAGATGCAGATGGAAAGAGATTGCAAGGAGCAGCCATCACCATAGAACAAATTTCAAAAGACTTCCCTATTGGATCTGCGATAGCAAAGACCATTCTTGGCAACTTTCCCTATCAGGTTTGTATATTTTACGTACCAAATTGATCATTGGCATTCCACTTCCACTACATGTAAGTTAACACATCAAACTAAAACCCATTCCTGTGACCATACAGAATTGGTTTGTGAAGCGGTTCAATGCTGCAGTCTTTGAAAATGAGCTCAAATGGTACGCTACAGAGCCTGATCAAGGCAAGGTTAATTACACCATTTCAGACCAGATGCTGCAATTTGTTAGAGCGAACAAAATAATAGCTAGGGGGCACAATATATTCTGGGAAGACCCTCAGTACACACCGGCATGGGTTCGTAACCTCACAGGCACCGAGTTACGATCTGCTGTGAATTCCCGAATCCAAAGTCTGATGAGCCAATACAAAGAAGAATTCATACACTGGGATGTCAGCAATGAAATGCTTCATTTTGATTTCTATGAAAAAAGGCTTGGACCTGATGCCACATTGCATTTCTTTGAGACAGCACACAAATCAGACCCACTAGCAACCCTGTTTGTGAATGATTTTAATGTCGTGGAAACATGCAGTGATGTAAATTCCACAGTTGATGCCTATATCTCACGGATAAGAGAACTGCAACAAAATGGTGTCTTTATGGATGGAATTGGCTTAGAGGGTCACTTCACAATACCAAATCCTCCCTTATGAGAGCTATCATAGACAAGTTGGCAACACTTGGGCTTCCCATTTGGCTTACTGAGGTTGATATAAGCAAAACGCTTGATAAGGATAAACAGGTGAGCCTAGAGCAAGTCATGCTCTAGAATAAAATAAGACAAATGAATTGCCATTAGCTTAGTTTAATTTATTTGCCTTCACTTTCTATACACAGGCAATTTATTTGGAAGAAGTGTTGAGGGAAGGCTTCTCACATCCATCTGTGAATGGGATAATGCTTTGGACAGCACTCCATCCAAAAGGGTGCTACCAAATGTGCCTCACAGATAATTTTTTCAAGAACCTCCCAGCAGGTGATGTGGTGGACAAACTTCTTCAAGAGTGGCAAACTGGTCGCGTAGAGGGAGTGACGGATAACCACGGTTCCTATAGCTTCTATGGATTTTTAGGAGAATATAGAGTTAGTGTCAAGTATGGCAAAAGAACTACAGATTCAACTTTCTCACTTAGTCGAGGTGAAGAAACTAGACATTTTACACTTACACTGTGACTTGTAATTGAACCAGCTTAACTTCCCTAAAAACTTTGAGTTTCAAATTTAAAAGAAAGTGTCACCGTCATGGCTTCATAGGTTGCTATTCAGTTTCAAATCTATAAATTCATTATTTCGAATTGTAGACTGCTTGAATCAAGAAAATGTCTGGAGGATCCAGCTGCTCCATCTACAGTCTATGTTTCCTTATCCAAGTCATATACACTCTAAATATAGGACCCACGTGCAGGGCGGAGCTAGACCATTTACATGCAAGGGGCCAATATTTAATGGTCTGTTTTGTAAATGAAAAAGTAACATTTAATTTTTAATTTTTGCTTTAATTTAAAAGGTCAAATACAAATCATAATATAAAAAAAACTTCATAACCAAAATTTGAGACATACATGTATACATAATATATTGTCTATTTATAGGATTTAAACATCAAGTGAAAAAACTTACAAAAATTAACCAACCAAAAGATTTTGGGGGGCTACATAAAAGATATACAAATATATCTACAAAAAGTTAAATGTTTAGGGGGGGCCATTGCGCGCCGCCTAAACAACGCCCCCTCCTCTTTCTTCCTGGACGAGGAGCCGCCCCTGCGCTGCGTGCTTTGCACTTTGCGGAAGACAGATAAGTTTCCAAAAACACATACATAATTGCAGCTAGAAATTAAGAAATAAAGGTGTAAGGAAGCTTAAAAACAAAAGTTGTAAATAATCAGCCAAAAGTATACAGAATTAGCCTTTTTTTTCCTATTTGGGTTTCAAATTCTTTTACTGACCAAAATTCCTAGCAAAATAAAATGTCCGAGAAACCAAGCACCGCAGTCCACAAGGCTGAATACCACAATGATGGACGATGATTCTTGCCAGATAGTTAAGTTATTACCATTTACCAACAATATTATAAAAAAGAGAAGCCAAGGTACAAACAAAGAAGAATAATGAAATTGCGTTTGGATGGAGTATTTTTAGAGCGTAATATATCTTTTGAGAAGACTTTAAATAACTTGACATGAATGTCAATAGACAATGAGGAGTTTAATAGTCACTCTCCTACAAAATCTTATGATTTAGACATATATAATGTCTAAATTTTATACTTACACTGAAATTTGTTTACATATAATCACGCTCATCTTGAAGAGAGAATGTCATGTCATCAAATTTAAGGGGTATGGATGCTTTGAATATGAACAATGCTTTGTGTGTTGTTCTCTCTGTAACTCTTACATTTACATTTTGTTGGATTATTCTTATATATTTAAGTTCAAGGGGGGCGGTTTTGAGTTTGACTTAGAAGAAAAGAAAGAAAATGAGCTTCTAGAATAAAATTTTCACAAAAAATAAGTGTTCAAATGTTTTAAACAAATATGTAATTATTCATAAAAAAAATATACTAGGAAAGTAGGAATGTTGTTTTTTAACAGAATTACTGTGGAACAAACATTAGAAATATTTGTAATAAATTTATTAAAAAAAAGTAAAAAACTGTTACACCGGCCAATCTCTATTTTCCATACAAAACAAAATAAAATGAGCCTAAACTAATTTCACAAGGGTGATCATTCAAGCATTACTGACTATAACTTATGTACACTTCTAAGATTGTTATAACAAAACAACAACAACAAAAAAAGAGTTTTCAAATTACTTTTCAGCAGATATGTTAAATCAGCGGAATCGTCTTGTACCTCTTGATTGATAGAGTTCCAATCTGATTTTGGCTTCTGATAATAACGCTTCAATGGAAGGTTCCTGGATAAGATATGCCTGCTTTGTGCACCACTCAAGTACTATGGGCACCTCTTCTTGCGCAAGCGTATCGCTCATGGGGGCGTGTAATGCTATGTAACACAATAAAGTCATCGAGGGAATTTGCACCATTTGGTCCCCGAAGTAAACTAGCTGAACTAAGTGGTTTGCACCACCTGCCGTTATGATGGCATTGCAATGATTCTCGTGTAGAAAGTTGTCCGTACAAGCAAATTTGTTGAGCGCAATGGCTGCTTCCATTGAAACTTCTGCTTCTCTTTCGTCGAGCAAACTCACTAATAGGCCAATAATTCTTGTTTCCGTTTCTCTAACAGCCCTTGCCAAGTTACCAATGGCTCTAACGCAAGGTATGAGCAAGTCAGAGTCACCATTCTCAATGACTATAATAAGCTGCTCTACAACAGCCTTTGCAGCAGGGGAAATAGGCTTGAATGCAGAACGTCTCAACTCTGCCTGTTGCTCTGCCACGGCTGTGATTTCCATCAACGCCATGGCTGAATAAGATTGCACATCCTCGGGGCCTTTTTCCAACAGAACCGCGAAGCATAGAAGAGCTCTTGATTCTGTTATGTTGACATGTTACGTACCGTAAGCTGCTAAATGGGGACTGAAATGGTGAGCTTCATCTTATCCTTCCCGATCTTCCCGCGGGTGGGTTCTGCAAAGGACTTGACGCCCAAGTAAGAGACAGGAAAATAACCGGTGGTGAGGGAAAAAAGTTACCTTTTGTTACTCTTACTTGTTTTTTATATTATTGTGGCGTCGTGGTGGCAGGGCGATGGCTGGTGAGGATGGAATATGAATCGTAACGGTTTTTTTCCAAGTCTTGTGCAAATAGGAAATGAACCGCCATGTTAAATTTCCGAGGTACATCCAGGTATATTGAGGTCCCGTCCTCGAATAACGTCTCCCCGATTTCTAATTTCCATAATATCGAGGTAAGTTTGAGAGTCCTTTCACCTAAGGATATCAAACAGGCCCCAACTTGGTTATTGTTGGCCGATTTTCGGTTCATAAGTCACGGAATCCGTGTGCTCAATAGTGACAGTTGCCCCAACTCGGTTATCGGTCTGACCGATTTCCAGTTCATAAGTCACGGCATCCCGGATTCCGGATACTTGAACTTCCTTTGCCCGTAACTCGCTTCCTTCTCCGACACCGTTGTCTGCGCCTTTGGTTGAAGCTGGTGCGAGACCGTACCTGGAGGGCAAGGGTCCGATGTACGTCCGACGTTCTCCTCATCCTTATCCTCTGGAAGTGTCTCTTCACCTGCGAGCGTTCCCTTCTCCAACCATCGCGCGCCACGTGCATGATTATAGCGATTACCGAGGCGTTATTATTCGTCTCCTACGATTTGCCCTCTCGCCACATATATATATATATCTTTCTTCCTTCCCTTTCACCCTTTCCTTCCAATTCTTCTTCCCTTCTTTCACTTTCAGAGTATCCTCTCTGACGCGCGCCGTGTCGCCGCCCTCATCTCGCCGCACCTCTGTTCTTTCCGCTATCGCCCTTCAGGATTACTCCTCCCTGCGTTTTAATATTTTCCGAATATTGATCCATCTGCCCCTTTTCTTTGGGTTTCTCTTTTGGATTTTCCTGGACTTGGCGGGAGTTCCGTCTACCGCCGCCCATGGCCCTCTTGGGGCGGAGCCACCTTCCCGTGTAGTGGGAACCACCTTTCAGTTTCATCTTCTTTTTATTTCCCTCGCGAATTTCGAAATTTCCCCCATGTTTTTTTAGGCACTCAGTGGTGGTTCCCTTGTAGGATATGGAGGACAAGATCGTGATCCCAAACTCCCTAGCCCGTCTCTAGTAGAGCATCTTCTTAAGATAGTCGGAATTCTAGTGTTATGAATGAGAGGATGCTTGAAAGGTATAAAGAGTTTCCCATCTTCCCGAATTTCGAGATGGGTGCTCGCCACGAGATCGTGCTCCCAGAGAGAGAGAGATATGCGGGAGGCCCACGCCAGGGGAGAAGAATTTTTGTGGATGTACGACACGTGATGTCTCGTTTGAAGGTCCCCTCCCCTTTTCCGAGTTCGAAGTCTCGCTATTCGTGAGGATGAACGTAGCTCCTTCCCAACTTCATCCGAACTCCTGGGCCATTCTTCGAGGTTTTCAATTGATCTCGGCTTTCTAAATTCCCCTATCTCAACGGGTATTTTTTTCCCTTTTAGGCTGATGACTTTCCAGGGAAAATAAAAAGCCCGCCCTGTGTCCTTCCGAGCGTTGGTAAACAAGAAATGTTTTGAGATATACGAGGAATCCTATCATGGATTCAAGCGCCAGGATTTCAAAATCCAGGCTAAGCCCTGCGAGTTCGTTCTTTCTTTCCTCCGAGGGAGTTCCGTTATTCCATCTCACTGGCAATCGCCTTATTCCTCCTCGACATATCGTCTTCGGAATCTTACTCCGAGGAAGCGTCGGTTGTCAAGTTCTTCACTGATGCTTGGGGAAGCATCCTGACCATGTGAACCTAAAAAAGGTCATTGATGTGTCTCTGGAGATGCGAAGTCATATATAGGTCCATTCTAGAACTTGGTAATTTTTAGATTTTCAAATTATTGTCGTATACGATTTTGTTTTCTCCCTTTTTGGAGAGATGTCTTCAAGTAGGAGCTTGGCTCTCCTTCGCTCTCTCAACCGACTCGGCCACTACATCTGCCCCAACGGATTCCAGGCGACTTTCACTGGGTCCTCCTCTCCACTAGCTCGGGAGAAGGAAGTACCGAGGAGCCGACGAGGCACGGTCTTTCACGAGTCAGGAACTTCTTCCCGATCCGAGGTTGCTCCTCCCTCTCGCTCTTGGGGTGTTTCCCAACCCGTCTCTCGCTCCAAATTTTCGTTTTAAGGAGTTTATGTCCTGCATCTGAATACGGCGTTTCGCCGCCATGTTCGCCAGCGAGATTCGGAAGGAGGTGCTTAGCGGCTTCAGGAAGATCCGGTGAAGCGGCTGGTTACATCGGCTGTACGAGGAGGAACTGCCGAGTTCCTGTGCTAAGCAGGAGACCCACCTTGGAGTCCGAGAAGGAGGACTTCGAGAAGTGGTGGCGGCTTTGAAGAGAAAGTGGAATCGTTGGAGGCTAAGGAGAAGGGCTTGGAGGAGGTGGTTCCGATCTTCAAGGAAATGAAGGACTCTAAGAGAAGTACAAGGCCTTGGAGGGAGACAAGGCGAAGGCTCGCGCATATTGCTGAGTCCGAGGCTCAGCGGGCCAAGTTGGTCAAAGCTTGGTTTGAGCTCACTATCTATTTGCGAACGTGATGTCCCAGGTTCGGGTCTTGGTTGGCGACGAAGTGGATCTTTCTGAGGTTGGAATGTTCCGCCACGTTGTGAATGGTCATATTGAAGACATCCCGAAGAGAAAGACTAGGGAGCATGTAGATTCCCTTTCCCTTTTTTTTTTTTTTGGTTGTAAATCCCTTAGGGGCACCTTGTAAAAAATTTATGAATATTAATGGATGCTTCTACGCTTTTGAATTCCTTGCACTCAATTGTCTATCCCCCTCTTTTTTATTTTTTATTTTTTTATTTTCAATGTGTTGCGCGTCATGCCCCCGAGACGGGGATAGTGAAGTTTCGTCGCTTGTATCGTATAGCACGTAGTTCGGATATATGTCGGCTCCAACTTCGTGATTATGAGCCATTTGGTAGCGATATGTATATCGGGGAATCGCGTCAGACTTACGCGAGGCTTTGCTTGGTTTTGCTTACATTGAGAGGGTTCCGGAGCGCCCGTGTCGTGAAGCGATGAGTTCGGATGGATATCGGATTGGTTCCATCGAACTTGTGCGAGACTTTGCTCGCTATTTTGCTTGGAGACAATTTGTGTGGTTTTGCTAAAAAGATCTTTTATTGATTGAGAACCGATTGGCTATATGTCCAATTCGGCCTACGTTGTTGAGGCCTCGTTAAAACCTTCCCGAGAAAACCCATTTGGACAAACTGGTGAGGAAAAGAGTACCTTGACAAATCATAGATGTGATTACATTGTTCCCTACACATAATATTTTCTCAAATTAACTACGTTCCAGGTCCGTGGGACTTCTTTTCCCTCCATTGTGACGAGCTTATACGCACCTTTTCTGAGGACTTCCGGAATCCTATGGTCCTTCCCAGCGGGTGAGTTTTCCCTCCGGGTTTTGGTGGTCCATGTCACCTCTTCTGAGACCAGCTCCTTGACCGAAGGCTCTTGGAATCACCTTACGATTATATCTCTGAGATATTCTTCTTTTAACTCCAGCTTCTCAATGTGCGCGTGTTCTCGAACTTCAAGTAAGTCAAGCTCTTCCTTCCTTTTGAGGGATTGACCTCTTCTGAGTATAGGATAGTTCTGAGGGTTGGTTCGCCAATTTCCACTGGTATCATGGCCTCGAGCCGTAAGCAAGGCGAAAAGGGGTTTCCCCGTGCCGAGTGCCGAGTAGTCCTAAGCCCAAAGCACACTTCCTAGTTCATTCGGCCCATGCTCCTTTTGCTTGGTCCAACCTTTTTTGAGTCCTTGGAGGATGACTTTGTTCGCGGCTTCTACCCCTCCGTCGCTTGTGGATGCTCTACCGAGGTGAACCGTGGGTACTTTGAAGTTCCCCAATAGTTGCCTGAATTTCTGATCCGTGAACTGGGTCCGTTATCGGAATGATCTTCGGATTCGTAGCGGGAAGATGTTGTTCCACACGAACTTCCGACATCGGCTCAGGTTATACTGGCCAATGCCCTCGCTCGATCCATTTTGTGAAGTAATCAATTCCCACAATCATATCGGAGATTCCCTGAGCGTCCGGAAGGGTCCAAGGAGGTCCAGGCCCCACTGGTCAAATGGCCACGCAAGTAACTAGAGTCAATCTCTCTGGGCGATGTGAAACCTCGCATATTTTTGGCACTTCTCACATTTTTTTGTGAGTTCGATAGCATCCTTCTTCATCGGCCAATAATACCGCTTCTAGGGTTTTAGGGCAAGGGTTTGGCCGCCTAAGTGCTGTCCTCCGACTCCCTCATGGATTTCCCGTAGCACATAATCACCCCTTCCCCCAGGCACTTCAGCATTGGTTGAGAGGAACTTCTTCTGGATAACATTCCGTCAATGAGGGTGAAGTGCGGAGCCTCTTTGCGGGTTTTCTGCTCTGAGCGGGTCTTCTGGCAAGGTTCCATGTTCTAGGAAGCATTTGATCTCGGTTGTCCAGCTCCGTGATGGTTCCACCGCGACCGCCTTCGCTATCGTCGGAGCACTCAATGTTTCCATGATTAAACTCCGTTGCTTCCTCCAGGTTTGGTGCTGGCCAATTTTGACATATGTCCGTCCGAGAATTCCGTTCTCGAGGTATATGTTGGATTCTGACCGTCCGAGACTCGCCGTGAGGTCCTGACATGCTTCAGGGACTTCTGGAGTCGAGGTTCCTTCGCGGTGTATTCTCCAGAGATGTGGGATGCCATGATCTGAGAGTCCGTAAAGACTTCAAGCTTGGGTGATGGACAATTCCTTTGCGAGGTTGAGTCCCTATCAATGCCTCGCATTCCGCTTGGTTGTTGGAGGTTGGGAATTCGAAGCTGAATTGACATTTCAATTCTTTCATCCCCTTTTCTAACATGACTCCCGCCCCACTCCCTTTCGGGTTAGAGGAGCCATCCACGAAGAGCCTCCATCCTCCCTTGCTTCCTGAACGTCTTTCAGCCCATTCTAGACGAAATCTGCCAGCACCTGGCCTTTGATCGCGTCGCCCATATCATGTCGAATTCGAGAGCTCAATGGACCATGCTATCATTCGTCCTTTAGGTCCTTTGGAGGATTTGCCTGATTGGCTTCAGTGCGAACCTTGATCGGTGTGCTGGAAGTTGCCTAGTCTCCTTGGAGGATCAGGGCAAAGGCCGCTTCTTCTTTGGTATTTGAGTTCCAATCCTGAAGGGCCTTGCCTGGTAAATACACAGGCCTCCTCTTCCGCCCTTTTCCCGCATTAACGCAGCACCAACACCTTGTTCCCGCCGATAGGTATAGGATAAGCTCTTCGCCTTCTCCCTTTTGTGAGGACAGGTGGGGTGGACAAGTATTGCTTAAAGTGTTGTAAGGCGGCTTCACATTGCTCTTCCATATGAATTTCTTATCTTTCCTTAGCAATTCGAATAGCGGGAGCGAGCTCTCCGACTGGGAAGGAATTTCCAAAGCGGAAGTCTCCCTTAGTTGTTGGACCTTTCCGAGTTGATGGGCTTTTCATCTCTATTATTGCTCTGCATTTAACAGGATTGGCCTCTATTCCCCGTGTGTAAGCATGAACCCTAGGAATTTTCCTGAGTTAACGGAAAGCGCACTTCGAAGGATTGAGTCGTAACCCATGCTTCCGGAGACAAGCGAAGGTACTTCTGAGGTCCTCCATGAGCGCCTCCGAACTAATTGACTTTACCAACATGTCATCAATATACACTTCTAGGGTTTGCCCGAGCTTGTCACCGAAACCCCTTCATGAGGCGTTGGTAGGTGGAGCCTGCTCTTTAGCCCAAAGGGCATCACCTTATAGCAATAGTTAGCTCTGGAGTCATGAATGCCGTCTCCTCGTCCTCGGATCCATCGGGATTTGGTTGTATTCTAAATATGCATCCATAAAAGAGAGGAATTTGAATCCTGAAGCTAATCAACCAGGCCGTCTATGCTTGGGAGTGGTACCCACCCTTTGACAAGCCTTGTTTAGATTGGTGTAGTCCACACACATCCGCTTGCCGTTCGCCTTAGGGACCATAACTACGTTTGATAGCCATGTGGGATACTACCTCCCGATGAAACCGGCCTTTAAGAGTTCCTGACTTGCCTTTCCACGTCTTGCTCCTTATCCGTGACATTCTCGCCTTCGTTGCGCTACCGGTAGTCCCGTAGACAGACAACGCATGGGTCATGACTGCTGGATCCACTCCCGCATGTTGCAGAGGACCAGGCAAACACATCCCTATTCTCTCGAAGGAATTGAGTCAACTGCTCCTTTTGTTCTTTTGGCAGAATGTTGCTTATTCTGGTCGTTGTTCGCTCTCTTCGCCGACTTGGACCTCCTCCAGCTCGTCTTCTGCTGGGCGTCAATAATTTCTGACCCCGACCTCTAGGTCTACCATGGCCACATCCTTCTTATGCACTTCGAGGCTTGCGTTATAGGGCTTGCCTTGCCATCTCCTGACTTCCCCTGATGGTGATGATCTTCCCTTCCGGGTCGTGGAATTTCATGACCAAGTGTACAGTGGAGACTATTGCTCCCAGGCCGTCCACAGTCGGCCTTCCCATAATGATGTTGTACGCGAGGGTCTTCCAGTAACGAGGAAGCTCACCGAACTGTTTTTGTCCTGGGCGTTCCGACCTGTGTATAGAGTGACGTATCCATCAGGTTGAACTCTGCCTCCTCGAATCCGACGAGATCATCGGGTAGGCTCTCAAGTCTTTATCTTCAAGTCCCAGTTTGTCGAAGGCGTCTCTGAAGAGGATATCCGTCGAGCTTCCTTGATCGACCAACACCCTTTTTATCTCCGTGTTCATTGTGAGCACGATATCACCATCGGTCGTCGTGGCCTGGATGACCTCCTGGTTGTCGTCTCCCGAGAAGGAGATTGGTGAACGTGTAAGGCCTTTGGCTCACGGCTCCTTTCTTCAACTCTCATTACTTCCTTCATGTCTTTTCTGATGATCTGGAGATTCCTCCAGCGAGCCTCCTGAAATGGTGTGGATGGTACGAGGCACTGGCCCTCCCGAGGTTCTCCCTGTGTTCTTGGGCCTTGCCCGTTTCGTGTGGTGTCACGGGCTCTTCCGGCTCTCCTCCTACCAGGAGATAACCTTCGTTTCTTGACTTCTCGGAGGCAATGATAACCTTCGTTTCTTCGGACTTCTCTGGAGGCAATGTACCTAGCTAATTTTCCAGCCTCAATCAATTCTTCCACGCGTCTGAGGTCTCGCAATCTTCCGTCCTGTGGCCGGCTGCGATGGTATTCGCAGGACACGAATTTGTCTGGATCCTGAGCGACTCTGAGCGAAGCGGGTTTTGGGTTTTCCGTGTTGTGGATCTCCTTATAGAGCTTGTAATGAGACTCGAAGCGGGGTGTACTCGAAGAAGCGGCCGTCTGGCGGGCGGTTATCTCCAGGCCTTTCCTCTCTTCGTGGACTCGTCCTCCTGAAGTCCGCTTTTCGGCTAACCCCAGGCCTCCTCCAGGTTGATATTTTTCCCGCCCTGATTGCAACTCCTCGAGGGTTCTGGGCTCCTCTTGCGAGAGAGCGTTGAAAGTCTCCACGCTTCAAACCTCCATTAGAGTTACTAGGGCAGCCCGCGGAGAGATCCTTGATCTGGAGGGCCTTGTGAATCGTTCCAGGTACTCTCAAGGGGCTCGTTGGAAGCTGCGAAACCTAGCAGGCTTGTCACGGACTTCAATTTTGCGCGACGGTGGTGAATTGTCAAAAAGCGAGAGCTAAGGTCCAGAAGCGATGCACCGAGCTTGTCGACAATTGGTTAAACCACGTCAGCGCCGATTTTGGAGTGTGAGGGAAAGCCTTGCATTTGACGGGACCAGCGTTCCGTCAAGCATCATCCTAGTTCGGAAGATGTCAAGGTGCTCTTGTGGATCGGTGGTTCGTCATACGGTCTTATGTCTGGGAGGTTTGAAGTAACCGGACGGGATATTTAACGATCACCTCGTCGAAGGGGTCTGCATGTTGGATCTTCTTGCGGGGTTAGCCGTGTTCTCCCACTCTACATCGTGATCCGTTCAGATTGTCCGCGACGAAGTCGGAACTCGACTCATGCAAGGTTGGAACTTTGGATCGTTCTACTCCTGGGCGTAGGAATCCCCGCGCTTCATGCCCCCGCCTCCATCGGGCCTCCGACGGGCTCTGCATCGAATCTCTTCGCTTCCGTAGCTTTTCCTCGAGTTCCAAAATTTTATCATCCCGCCTTCTGAGCCGTCTTTCCACTTCTTCCGCCGGCACGTAATCCCTCCGCGCCGCCTTCATGGCGCCTCCGCCTTCCAGCTCCCGCTCAAGCCTGGTCATCCTCATACCTTGTTCCTGAACAGGTTCAAATCTCCTCATAGGGGAGGTTGGCACCCTCGGTGCCTTACCACCGAGGCGGGGTGGTTTCTGTTGAGTTGCATTGCCTCGTCCATCTGGTATTCCGACCCGCCCTCCTGGTCTCCAGGCCGAGGCTCGAATTGACCCCGTTAACCCATCGTGGGGTCGTGAAGCTGGGGGTGCCCAGGGCCTGGCATTGAGGCCGAGCCCGCCACCGCGAACGGTCGGATGGTCTTGGTTTTGGCCATCTCGAGCGCTGGGATGGTGTGTGGGATAGTGTGCTGGATGGTGTGTGGAGAGGTATTATGGGAGTATCGAGGTAGTATAGGGTGAAACAAAGTGTTGGTCCCCGGACGCGCCAATGTTACGTACCGTAACCCAAACGGGACTGAAATGGTGAGCTCCCCTTATATCTCCTTCCGCGATCTTTCCCCGGTGGGTTCCTGAAAAGGACTCCGACGCCCAAGTAAAAGATCAAAATAACCGGTGAGGGAAAAAAGTTACCTTTTGTTACTCTTACTTCTCTTTTATACTAGCTGAGGCGTCCTTTTTTAGGGCTTAGCTGTAGTACGGATGGAATATGAATCGTAAAGCATTTTTCCAGTACTTTAGGTAAATCGAAATGAACCGCCATGTTAAATTTCCGAGGTACATCCGAGGTATATTGAGGTCCCGTCCTCGAATAACGTCCTAGACCCGATTTCTAATTTCCGATATCGAGGGAGTTCTGGAGTCCTTAACACCTCGGATATCAACAATTGCCCCCAACTTGGTTATCCGTTTGCCGATTTCCAAGTTCATAAGTCACGGAATCCCGAACCTCTGATATCAACACGACAAATGGCGAGGTTTCCCCTTGAGAGCTGCTAAAGGGCTCTGGCTGCCATGGCCTTCATCTTAGCCTTTGTAAAAGGATCTTCGAATTCTCTTCCCTTGATGCTTGTCCCAACTAATGACACATGCGAATCCCCATGGTGCTGCTTCTTCGCATTGATGAGTTTACCCCACTTGACATTATTATTATTATTATTATTATTATTATTATTGTGGCGACGTGGTGGCAGTGGCGATGGCTGGTGAGTGATGGAAATTATTGGATGGTCCAACGGTTTTTTCTCCAAGTTTTGTGCACAGTATAGGGACTCTATCTACATACAGTTGATGCAATTGCTTGGTCTTAACAGTACAGGCGGGGTTTCAGTTTGTTTCTAGTACAGGGGAGGACGACCTCCGCTAGTCCGCTGCCCATAACACTCAGATCTACCGATTGATTGCAACGCTTTCATCCTAAGAATTCCAAATTATTCCTTGTATCTGTAGAGCATGTGTCTTTTTTCGGTGCTATCAAGTAACAAGTGTGCACGTGTGCTACTTAGGCGAGTGACGCTGACTTTTTCATGTGTTCACACACGTCTTACCGCCGAGAGGGAGACTGATATTGTAATTAGTGAAATTAATCAAGTACAATTGTTTATGAATTTTTTTCTGAAATATTGCGTATTAAATAACAAAAAACCATCATTCGAGGTCACTGATGCTAATTAATTGAGTATTTGGATTTCCGTTACAAAGTCTAATGGCAAAACTACTCACCCCATTTCATCGATTTTTGAATTTTTGATATTTTAAATATATATTCATTTAAAATATTTAAGTAATATTAATTTTGTTTGGGTAAAATACATTTACCTCTTTGAGGTATTAGTAAATGACACTTCACCTCATTTGAAAAACCTACACCTCAAATTATAATAGTTTTACTTAACTTTCCTACAACAAAACTTTAGTATGACCTAACTAAAAATATATGGTCAAAGTAGCTTAACTAATGGAGCTTCGAAAGGGGTTAAGAGATTTACGTGAATTTACTCCAGATTATCTATATAATTTTTAAAAAATAAATTATAAAAGAGAAAACAACAAACACACCCTTAGTGAAATAGGGTTTAGTGTATGTTTTTCAAATAAATATGGTAGAGTGTAATTTCTTGATACCTCAAGGAAGGTAAGTGTATTATTTTTTTCTTCCATTTATATTCTTAAGGTAAATGTGTTAGTTAAATAATTAATATATTTATCAAAATAAATAATAATAATTATATAAAAATAATTTCATCAATTCATATAATTTTTTATATTTATCAAGATATTTTTTTATTTTGCTTAATACGTGAATTGTTTGTTTTTGACCGATATTGGGAAACGGGAGTATTAAATTACCATAACAGCTAGATATTTTAAGTAACTAAATACGCTGGTACCAAAACAAAAATTAAATTAATGAAAGTTACATAAATAATTTTAAAAAATAATATTTTGTTTCGAATACATCAATAATTGAACTGAAAAAAAAAATCAAATCTACCGTTAAATTACTGCGGATTACATGTCTATCTTACTAAGAGGATTTCATTTGTGACGATCCGCAGTCACAGTTGATACTATGGCGGATTGATTTGGACATAATAGAGCATTTGGACCAAATCCAATGAAGGGCGTACAGACAATAAATTAGAGGAAGAGGGAGCTTCGTCAAGAAGAAATGAGACGTTCTATGTCCAGAAAGAGAGAAACACTTGCAGAAAAGGGGAATATAACATATCATGCGAATTAATCATATGCTAGCTCCGTTTTTCAACATAAGTGGGAATTAAGACGATTAGCGACTGAAAATTAAATTATATAAGAGTAATAATGAGACATATATAATATTTTATAATAATATATCGATCGGCTAGCTAGCTACCAGCATTGGTCCGTCTCACTTCCTTCCAGCTTGAGAATTTGGATACCTTTCCCGGGAACTTGTATCTTGTGAAAGTGAGAAACGAGTAGTTTGGAGGTCTTCTATGGCGATAAAATTGCGCATCATATTGAGCACGCTTGTGTGGGTCCGACAAGGTTGAATAAGCTGAATGGATCTGCATGAAGTGGGTAGCAGAGGTTTCCTTGTGATTGATGGCCACAACGTCAGGGTGGCATGTTCTTGCTAATTTTCTGTACGCCGCCTTTATTTCGTGAGAGTTCGCACTCATTGGAATCCCCAGCACGTCATACAGGGAACCAGCTGGGCAAGCCATCTATCTGTACGCCACAATAACCGCGTTCTCTATTTCACTGGGCCGGGCCGGGTATATATGCCTATGAGTGGCAGTGCCAACAATTTTCCTTGAAATATAATGTTTATTACGCCTCAAGGATACAAGAAAAACGCTGGGGGCAAGGCATAAACACCAGGTGTAGTTCTTCGGCAGTGATACTGAAGCTAAGGTGGTACATGGCAAAGAATACAATCCGTTAATCTTTATATATAGAGCGGATCCTGATTAATTGAAGATGTACAAGAAAGTGAAGTTTTTTATGGGTACCAAACCTTTTATTATTATACCTTTTTTTTCTAAGGTACTTTTATATAAATACCGATACTCTGTTTAATTCAAATAGATATGGGTTCCCTTGCCACAAAATCAACCAATGATATTTAAGCTAAAAATAGAACAATGAGTTACTTCAAAATTTTAATGTGTAAAATCATATGTGGACTACATTGTACTGGACTGCTCGATGTCGGGTGCAACTTGTTTATCTACTTGCTAGAAGCTATCCTGTGCTTACTCTCATCACTGCCTGAATGGATAGGCATTGTCCTTCTGGTTATATTAAGGTGATTTACTTTTTTTTCTGAGTTAAATATCTATTTGGATCCCTCTAAAAATTAATATATTATAATTTAAAATTTTCATATTAATTTTTTACTATTTAAAAAAGAACACTTAAAAAACAAAAATTATATAAATTGATCAATTTATCGATTTTTTGAATTTTGATGGAACAATATGGAATTTTTTAAGTCTAATGGAATAATTTGTTCCTAATCTATTTTTGAGTAATCAAAATCGGTATTTACTCTTTCTTCTTTGATTTTAGTGCTCCACCCCTAAATGCAAGTGTAGAGGTTCAACGAAGGGTACTAAACATGTTGCTTTTCTTAATATGAACGGTCGACCCCTTGAGGCTTCCAGTTTCAACAATTTTTTCTTCCAAAGAGAGAATTTTATTATATTTCATGGGTCTGACTTAATCAGCTTCAGAATTCAAAACCTTCTTTCCGTGACAGGAAGGCGGGTGATCCATTACAGCCTAGAGAGGGCCAGCGCGACGGAGAAAGAAAGAAAGGACATCAACGAAAAATATATTTCTTTCAGAATTTTCATGCAGAATTGTAAATATAGATTTTTTGGTGTTGACAATATATAATATTATCAACTTTAAACTACCCAATGAATTAAGCACTAGTGGTGACAGGTTTCGCTGTTCTATTTTTTATTTCGTTGGGTATTGGAGGTTTGGCTAATTTATCATGAGGTTTTAGGTTCTAACTTTATTGTCTTTCCAATGTATAATAAAAAATGATCCAATTAATTACGGTATGTTAGTATAAATGTCTTCTAGTTTTCTATCTGCAGCAAGAATTTAGGGAGAAAAGCAACCCTAACAATCATTATAAAATTAAATTAGAGTACGCTGCAGAATACCAATCAAAGAAAATTATACCATATATATTAACACGAATCAAATTCAAAACTTCCGTTCAGTCTATTGGTTTAAACAATGATAATTGACAAATCACAATATGTCTTTTATAAGGATGAGCGAATTGGGAAGGCTTTGCCATCTAATAAAAAAAGAGTAAACACCTAAATTGATCCCTAACAATTTTTTTAATGGACAAATCAATCTCTAATAATTATAAACATCTAAATTCCATACAATTATAAAGTAAAACACTATAGGTCGCTTTAAGGTTCACCAAGAGGCAAATATGAGAACATAGCTCATCTGGAGAAGTGGAGCTGTCTAAGGAGAGAAAGCTAGGAGAAGACGTAGCTTGGCTGATGATGAGGCTTACACAGGTTAGTTCGCCACATGTCTATTAGCCTTGGCTACTTGGTCAAAGCTTTAACTATCGAACTATGTCTATCCCTGCGACTCATTACCTTTGAAGAGCTCACCTTTTCCAATTCAGCTTTTTTATCTTTGTATTGTACCAACATTGACAGGTAAAAAGGACTTAATGTCTTTTTCAACAATTGTGAAGAATGATTTGGATGTTATAATTATTAGGATCAATTTATCCATAAAAGAATTTTATGACCATGGGTGTTACTTAAATAACTGTTCCTTGTTGAAATCATTTTACGTTTTATGCTCAATAGAACAGTGGAAAATCAGCAACTTACGCTTTAGCATTTCTGTTTATATCGGAATTGGTTATCCCTTACATATAATGATAATGTTTTTGCGAAGGAAACTTCCAAGATTTAACGTGCGTTGTTGATAGAAGGGAAAAAAGTGGAAGTGAGAAAAACAAAGAAACGATAAATAGTTGTAATAAAATGTCTAGACAAAATGTATGGCAATTACTATGTCATGCATCCTGCCGCAAAAGATCCCATGTAATGCGTCTCATGCATATGATGGTTGATTTCGAAGAAAAGTAGCACTACTGTATATATCCAAATAAAGTATTACTAGTGACAGTACATACATCTCACGGATAGAGTGAAACAGCGTACCCTTTGAGAAGGAAATCAACAAAGAGGAAATGATATCGAGGTTTAATGATGAGAGGGGGACACGTATGTAGTTAATGCGTTTATAAGGTTTTTTTTTTATGAAAAAAAAGCATGGAAAAAGTGAGAAATATCAGTGTAATACTCCTTATAAGCGTTTATAACTTGTAAGTAGATCAATAATCTATCTATATATATAATAAAATTCACTGCATTTTACATTTAATATCATCACTAACTTGTAATTATTACACACACACACATATATATATATAACTTATTATATTTTGTAATAAAAATTATTTTAATTTACAATTGTTATATGATTCAAATAACAATTTAATTTATACTTAAAACTCACTCTCCCCTTTAAAGAAAAAAACTAACTCTAATTTGTAATAATTTAATTGTATATGAATAATTATCTTTTATTTTTCTAACTCAAATAGAATAAAATTTAAATAACTACATCAATCTTTTCATGGTATCATAATTTTTATAATTTTATTTTAAGAATTAAAAAAATTAAATTGATTTTTCAATCAAAAATAATTTTTTACATTTAATTATTTAATGATCAACTTTAAAGAAAGAATAGTATCCTTAAAAAAGTTAATTTCATGTAATACTTTATTTAGGTTATTACAACAATGTTGATCTTTTATTATCCAAATTTATAAAGTTAGAGTCATAATTATTACATTAATTTTATAGCTCATAATAACATAACTTACGTGATTTTTATTTTGAGAGTTAATTCTTAAACTATTAATAAAATGTAAAATTTATGTTTAAATCAAAGAAATAAAACATTTTTAGAGAAAATAACAGTTTACCCTTCAACTATAAGTTTAGATACTTTATTCCTGAAACTTTGAAAGCGTTGAAATCAATATTTATTATATTTCTTAACCATGCAAATTGATTATTTTATTAATTTTTTATCTACTATATATATTAATGTAAATAGTAAATGTTAACAAAGTTTAGAGTATTAAATTGTACATAAACTAAATTTTAAGGAATATAATACATTATTTCTACTCATTAAAATGTCCATTTGATAAATTTTAAAGGTCGATATTTTTACAATTTTAGATAAAGTGCATATGGATTGTATTTGTGAGTTTAGGGAGAGTAATGTGCATTTTTTCTTTTTTTTTTAATTTTAAATTATTTAATTAATTAATACTATAATCAATGGCAGAAGACGATTAATAAGTAGGGGAACAGACATAGAGTTATGATATATCTTATTATTTTTTAACCATTAATTCTTCTAATTTTAAATTATATTCACAGGAGTATGGGTCAATGACTATTCATGTAAGATATATTTTAAATTAAGATCATTTTTATGCACAATTTATAAGATTTATAACTTCTCAAAATATTAACTAAATAAATTTTAAAATACAAATATGCAAATAAAATGTCTTGAAACAATACATAGAATATAGAAAAGTATTAGTGCGCTTTATTTTTCCAAACACGCACACACACACATATGGTTTAAAACGGTAGCTTCCCCCATCAAGTCCTGGTAAATTATGCTACTGATTATAATGCATTTTATTAGTAAATAATGTACAATATTAAGATGATTTTAATTAATATTAAATAATTTAACTTTATCTCAATAAGTATAAACTTTTAAAAATTTATTTTAGAACTTATGGGAGTAATTAAAATCAGGATTGGTTATAATTATTAAGACTATATATATATATATATATATATATATATATATATAGGTTTTTTAATGTTAACATTGGCTAAGATTTTAAAGGTAAGATAAGAATATATCTTTTGTCATTCTAAAAAATGTCATGAATAGTTTTTTAAAAATACAATTGACTTAATTCTTTATGTCATATTTATTTTTTTGTTGAGCATTTTTTTAAGCAAACAAATAAGTAAAAATATTTAAAAGCACTTATTATCAAATTAAGTATTATTTCTCCTATTAAGCACATTCAAACATATTTATTGCACGGAACAATTAAAAAGAAAATCAATAAATTTTTACTATATCTAAGTCTCAATAATATCACAACTTTATTTTAAAAATAATTTTATTAAAAGTATTTATTATAAAATATTAAAAATCCGTGCAAGCACGGCTGTTTCTAGTATTATTTGAATGCCACAATCTACAAGACATCTAATATTCAATACACAAAAAACACACATGAAACCCCCCATTTTAATTATTTTTCCCCAACTTCTCTTTCAAACTCTCCTCTTTTCTTTCTTGAATGTACAAGTGTCCCAAACTAAAACAGGTTTAAAAACATTTCTCTACTGAGGGAGCCCAACATGAGAGAAATTCAAGACAATAGGTTAAATCAGAAAACCATAAAATCACATCTTGACCAAGAACTTTAAGACAATGAGTTTATAGGTTCTTCATCTCTCACACTTGAAACTCAACACCCTTCTCCCTCCTTTGGGGTGTGTGTTCGATTAAAAAATAGTATAAGGATTTCTATTGCTATGTGCATCAAGTTACTAAAGCAATGCCTTGTTAGTGTCGTTGAATTGAATGAATTTCGTGGGCTATATACGTAGTGTCTACACTGAACTCTCATTTTGATATATTCCATGTTATTCAACGAGCCATGAACCATCAAGTAAATGCAAGATTCAATTTAAAACAACGGAATTGTGCAAGAAATTAACCATAGATTATTTTGACATTACAATTTACAATCAAATCTATACATGCTTACAAGCCAACAAACAAAAAATCTAGACACACAAATAAAACAGAGCACCAAGGGACAAGCAAAAACCAGCGGGACATACGTACGTCGCAGAACAAGAATTGCGTAAGGAACAAGATGAATAATTCTCATACTTTCCCTTCAACCCTTGCATGAGTTAGTCCAACGCATGCATCGACAAAGTCCTCGTCAATGAAATCGGTAGAAAAAATCTGCAGCCTGTCCGCGTAGCCCTTAGCGAAGCACTGATTGATGAAGACCCTGGCATAGCCATGAATACGTCCCGTGACAGGCTTCACGCACAGAACAGGGTTGTCGGCCACCGGGGTGACCGTGTTCTCCACCCTGTAGAAGTATTTCCTCGAAGAAACCGGTGGCTGCTCGCTCAAATGCTTCAAATTGCCATCGAACTTGGTTGAGGGCAAATCCGTGTTGATCCAATTATCTTTCAGATACCCCTCACTCCACAGGGGACTCCCTGCCTTGGGCTGTGCCGATTTTCTCGGCTTCCAAACGCATATGACTCTCTTTGGTAACAACTCCGCAATGGTCTTGCCGAAAACGTGATCGTCCTGGGGAATCAAGTACTCCCCCAACTGCTCCTCCAAGTACCTGTCGAATTCGGGTGGGTCCTCGTGGCCGAACTCCGTTCGGATCTCGAGGATTATGACCTCGGACTGTGTCTCCGACAGGAACCTCTTGAGATCCTTGATGACAACGTCGACGCTGTAAGTGAGGAGGATTCCGTGGCAGACGCGGCGGTCCTCCTGCACGCGGACGTCGAGAACGCGTGCGCCCCTCGCGAGCTGGCCGTAGATGGACATGGATTGGCATTGAGCGAAGGGGCGGGTGATGAGTGGGATGCCAATCTTGTTGGTCGCGGAATCATGGGTTCCAGGCCAGACAATCTGGTTGATGTGCACTCTCTGGGTTGAGGCCCGACATCCATGTTTTCCTGTCTGTTGGGCGGTAGTCAGAGCCAGGGTATTCTTCCCCACCGCTTTTGAGATCCGACAGGGTTTTCTTCTGAGTGTGGAGCGTCTTTCTTCGATCAACCTGTTTGGAGACCTGAGAACCCATGTTCACTTAATTTCAAAGTCAAGGAGGAGATCGAGAAAGCAGATATCAGAGGATATGATGAAGAGGAGGAGTGCTTATTTCCTCCTCTTCGTTCATTATTATGCTTTTTGTTGTTGTAGCAGCTGGGGTTAGCTGGAGACGGTAAAGACTCAACTGATGAGATTTATTTATTAAAATAAAATAATAACGCAGGGGAAGAACGTCAAAATAGGTTTTTTTTTTATAACGTTATTTTGACACTTATGGATATAGCATTATATAAATCTCTTTGAGGATTAGAAGAAAAAAAATGAGTTAAAGAAAAAATAAATGATAAAATTCATATATTTTATAAATAAAATATTTAAAAATTTAAGATGTTAAAATAATAACCTCTTTTTTTTTTTGCTTAGCCAATTGGTAGTAGGCCTGCTGAAGTGGACAAATGTTGTGAAATTATGAATCTTGAATTTCTTTTCTTTCAATCAAATTTTTATCTTGAAGAATTTTGGTTTTGGATGGAAGGCCATATCTATTAGCCTATTGTCTTTTGCGATGTGGGTAGCCTTCGCTCTCAAAATTGGTAGGGAGTCACGATCGATGTGTGCCTTTGGTGGGTCCACTTGTGTGGCTGCCCAAAGTTTTCTCTGTTACATCTCTGTTTTGGTTTGTGCACTTGGCTCTCTTCGTTTCTTGTAGTTGTTAAGTTATATGCGTTATAATAACTTTGTCTTTAAAGGATCACTCACAGATATAAATTCGATAAAGAAATTTCTTCACGAATTAAATTAGATGTAGAATTATAGACCCCGATGTATCAAAATCAACACATGGCCAAAATTCTCATTTGCGGTACGGTGCAAGTGTCATATATGCGACGAAGAGCGATCAGCCACTACTATTTCTCCTTCTCAGCGAGATTAATCTGTCAATGCTGAGAAGATATATTAATATTAAAGAACAATTAAAGGGACCATATCAATTAGACACGTGGATAGTATAGAGAATATCTCCTAGACTCTAGATTTGCTCGTAAACTAGAACCTCAAACATGATGCAGAATCAGAGCTCATTTTTTTTGAACCTTTGATTTCGGGGGTGCTCATGAGTGCTGACTCTGGAATGAATCTGCCTGTCTAGTGTGGTTTTTGTCTCGCTTAATTTATTGCCTGCACATTTGGCTAACTTCCAGTTTTGTTCTTGTTGTTGACCTCCACCAAGCACCACGTGGATCAATTTGTAAGTTCATAACAGCAAAATAAAAGAAATTTATCACATATTCCACATCATTACAGAGAACATTTATTTTCAAAGGATATGCTACCTCAGAAGGAAAAAATGTGCTTGGTGAAGAAAATATTTTTTTATGTTATTTTGGTACTTCGATATGTTTCCGTTAAAAAAATTCGTTACACAGAATCATGATCATTTGTTGTTATAAGAAATACTAGAAAGTTAAGATGTTTGCTCAAATTTATTTATTAAAATAATAATAATATTTTGACAAAAAAAATAGATATTTATTTTGACATTCAATAATTATAAAGTGAATATATGAATAATATCATTACTCTTATTAAAATGATGTGACATGCATTATTTTATTTATTTATTTATTATTATTTTTGGGTAGGTGTTGGTGGTGCTGTCTAGGACAGACACGAATTGGATGCCCAACACGGTAACCAAGTGATTGCGTAGAGACTGTCACTTTGGTCGAGTCACTTTGTTTCTTTTGTCCAACCAAATTGTGTAGTGGTCGGTTTTTCCACATGAGATTTGGGCCACAAAAGGACCAAAACTTGGTTGCTTATGATATAGAACGCTTGTTGACCAAAATAAAAAAAAATAAACATCTAAATTAGTCAATAATAATTTTTTTATGAATAAATTAATTTCTAATAATTGTAAACATCTAAAATAATCTCTCATAATTGTAAAAATGACACTATACCTCATTGACCGTCTTTAACCTTTACTTAAGATAGAGATAAAAAAAATCTCGTTGAGAAGGTAGAACACGTGTAAGAGAAAATAGATATCGTGCATTATGGAGTTTGGTTGTTAGAGGAGCTAGATGACAGTTTAAGCTCTCACATGCCTTAGCTTGACCACCTGTTAGTTCGAGCTTCGCCTAGCCTATATGAGTTTTCGCCTAGTCTTGTCCGAGTTTCATTTCCTCTCACGAGCTTCATTTCTTCCAGCTTTAGCCTTTTCACCGCCTCCCAGAGCATTGACACTCCAATGAATCTATACTGCCCATTTTAACAATTGTGAGGACCAATTTGAGTATTTAATTGTTAAAGATAATTTATCCATCAAAGAAATTGTTAAGACTAATTTAGTGTTTACTCAAAAAATAAGAGCAAAGAGTCCATTTAGTTCCTGGAGAAAATTTTGCAAGAGTATTTAGTTTTTTAAGAATTGAAACTAAATCTAATCCCTCAAGATTTTAACAATAGGACACATTAGTCCTTTTATATGCATTTGATTCTTTAAACACTAATGAAATTGCACATTAACTTATTATCATGACGTTAAATGATACGTATATTATTGGAAGTATAGTAGAATTTAAAATGACTTATTTTGATAGTTGAAAATCACAAAATGAGTAATTTAAATCTTCATTACAAGTCATAAAATAACTTATTTTATGCAATTTTAAACATCAAAATGAATGCAATATATTCTAAAACAATATCATTTTACTTGCATTAAACGTTTTGATAGGACGTTATTATTGTACTGTGCCATGTGTGGAAGTTTAGGAATGAAGAACTAATAGAGAACTAATATGTTTATCATTTTCAATCTTAAGAGACCATGAGATTAATTTCTTTTTTTGAAGGATAAAATAGTTTGACACAAAAATTTTGAGAGGCCAAATAGAATATTCACTTAAAAAATAATATTGAATGCACAAAAACACTTCTAAGCAAAAAATAAAAAATGTTATGTAGTTAAGGGTGAAGACTTATGTGGGGATCATATGTTAATCATTATGGTAGTGGTGAACTTCTCTTAATATAATTTCTTTTTTCTTCACACTTCCTTTTCCCTTCTCTCTTGAATCTTTTTTGATGTTGGTGACAAACAAAGTACTTTGTGATGGTCCAAAAAACATTGGATCAAATTATCTATCACCATGAAACAAATGCCCCCTGAAAGGTAATGAAAAAATATACTAAAATGCATAAGCATGATTAACATCCATTACTTCCTCTAAAAATAAAAAAGCAAAAGTAATCATGGTTGGTTTAGTTGGACTTTGTTTGATGACGTAATAATGTCAAATGTCTCCAAAAAATTAGGGATTAAGGACTTGTTTGACATATCTAATAAGACAAAATTTGATAATATAACACTATAGGATAAGGCTTATAATACAAGATCTAATAAACTTTTAATATTATATAGTGTTTGATATGACATTATATAGTATACTATATTTTATATTATATTATATATTATATAATATTATCATTTGTTTAAAGATAATTCTAATTATATATAAATATTAAATTAAAATAAGATAATATCTTTTGTTAATATTTGAATATAATTTAAGGTATATAATATTATCATTTGTTTACAAATAACTCTAACTATAAATAAATATTGAATAAAAATATAATGATAATTTTTATCAATTATTTAAATATATTTTGAAAATTTTTTATTCTATAAAATTTAATTTATATTAAATATTATTTATTATTTATTTTAATAATTTATAAAAAAAATTATAAAAATACTCTTTCTTTAATATAATTGTTGTACCCAGTTCGCGTGTCCTGGGCTAGGCCTTACACAATCTTTTTGGTGTCCTGAACCCCGATACCCTAAGAACCATGTTGATGTTAAGGTCTGGATATTATGCTGAAATCTTTGGTGCAACAAGGACCTCGAAATGACATACGTCTAAAATGAAACAGTTTTGTTTTTAGTGATCTCTACCCTATGAAAACCCTCACCATTCGGGTTTCCTCCCTATTTTCGAAAACCTTCACTTTCAAACACCATTTCTACTTCTTCACTCCCAAACCCCACTCCAATCTTCCTCCTCCAAGCTCAAAAGTAAGGGATTTTGTTGGTTTATGCCCTTTTTCTCTCCATTCTCCTATGTTCTTGGGATGGGTATTGTTATGTCATTCATTGTTGTCAAGTGAGGGTACTCCCCCAATATTGTTAGAGTTAGTTTAGAGTTGTCTAGAGATTTTTACAGATTAATCTTGAGCTTTGTGGTTGTTATGGGAGACATTGGTACTATTCCTACTCAGAGTTCAGTTGGTGTTGACACTATCCTTTCCTCCCCTCCAGGTGAGTGGGTTTAAACTCATGACCTTATTTTTTATTATTATGGTTATGTTTGAAGCATTACAATTGCTAAATATGAATTTAGAGGCAAAAACTATGTTATAGACATGATTTTATAAATTAGATTGAGCCTAGAAAAATTATGACTTTGAATATAGTATAAACATATGTTTTAGAAAACTATGGGACCATGATTGCTTTATATAATGCTATGGAAATGTATGATATGCTCAAGAAAAGATTTCTGATGAAATATATATATTTTAGCAAGATGCCAAGTTGTTAAATATGTTTTTATGAATTTATAACATCACTATGTTTTCAAGATTATATTTGAGATTTCAAATTATATTTTAGAATATTCAGTTAAGATATATATTGGAAAAATATGAACAAGAGTATGATTTAGGTTTATAAATAAATATGTTATTATGATTTCAAAGATATCATAATTATGAACCCTGCTATTTTAGAGTATGATATTAGAGTTATCAAATTTATGAAATATGTTAGCTTGAGAGATGACTTTAGAATTTCAGTTTCATGATACTTAAAGTATGAAATTCAATATGATTCATACCAACTATCAGATACATATTATATGAGCTTGAAATTGAAATGCCTGAAGCTGGTGATCCTTGGGCATGATTTCAAAACCATAGTAATGCTAAAGTTAGATTGTTAGAGTTATATGAATCCAGGTTTTAAGAACCTTCAAATTTATTCGATTTATGTGTAAACTAGTTTAGACAGGAATTATAGAGAAACAAACAATGAGTTAACCCGTGAGATCATTAGCCTTAGTACCAAGTCCTGCCATAGGACCTCGCCCAGATTATTCAGAGAATATAATTTAGTTAGATGTTCAAATTCGAGATCTTATGAGGTACCCATAGATTTAAGAGAAATTCAAAGATTATTATTACTATACTATATAGAGATATAGCTAGAGATTATTGTTTCTTGAGGAGTTACTGGACTTACGAGTTTAAACAAATTCATGCAATTAAGACTATAAATTTAGAAATGTTGGTCTATTAGCCTATGGAATGAAAAGTTTTTTTTTTTCTAGTTAGATATGTATGTAAATATCAAATGATTTATGTATGCTACATGTATATTGTGTATTTATGTATATCCCTTGGATGTCTCATATAGGTTAGGGTGAGAATCCACTTACTCAGTTTTATAACTAGCCTCTCCCTTCCTCTTTATAGTTAGTGTCGAGTTGTTGTATAGCTTCTAGTTCAGGAGACACAATTGTTCCTAGTGATGAGATTAACTTTGAATTAAGACTTAGCTTTGGTTCATGTTAGAGATAGAGAGTTTCAGGATATGTGTAGGCAAAATTCGAGCCATACATTTATTTTAAGATCATGTATTTAATTTCAAAGTTACGAACTTCTATATATGTTTACAAATTTCAAGTATGGAATTGAAATTGTAGATTGTGATTAGAATTTATGTAACAAGCCAGACATGAATTTATGATTCAATTTTCAAGTGTTAAATAGATTTTCAGATTTTGACTAAGATCATGAAATGAAACAATTTATATTTTCACGAATAACATATTTGATTAAAATGTTTTAAGGCTATGTATGTTAAAATATTTGAATGTTATGTTTTGAATGGAGAGTTTGATGATCAAAGAGTTAAGTATGATTTAAGAATGAAAATCACAATTGTTCATGCATTTAGTAAGTCACGTTACCAAGACCTTACATGGGATGAAATTTCTTACGCCTTCACATTTCAATTTAGATTGTGACAATAATTTAATATTTTAATACATTTAATATTTTTATAGTATTTTTATCATAATTATTTAAATTTTGGTTTCATAATAAATATTAAATTAAAAAATTTTTATTATTGTTTTTTACTTTTATATATCATATATTATTTATTTATATATTTTACAGTGTATAATTTATAATTTAAGTTTATATTAAACATTACTTATTATTTATTAAAATATTTATTTATTACTCTTTTATTTATTATTATTTATTTGATAATTATTTTGTTTAATTAAATAAGAAAATAAATATTATACATTAAAAGTTAATCAAACCTTGTCATACTTCCCTATATACAATATATTACTCATATCATACAACAGATAAAATCACTAGATATAGTATTACTTTATCTTATTATTCTTTACAGCGTGATACCAAGTGGACCCTAAACAAGACATCAACTCAAATACCTAAGTATACGTTTGATTTTAATGAGTTTAGCAAACGATATTTTAACTTTCATTGTTTAGATTTGTTAAATTTGAATGAAATGGAGTTGAAGATCATTAACTTTATTCCATTCATTCTTCTCAACTTTCTTCCCCTCCAAATTGGTGGAATGAGATATAAGGAAAAATACCCAACAATGGAGTAGAGTAATTATTTTGATTGCTCAGCTCTGTTACATTTTATTTTACTTTGCTCCGGCTCTCTCAATTCTACCAATTCAAACAGACCCTGAAAAAGAATAATAAAAAATTAACTGGGAATTCATTAAAAATGGAAGAAGGATGTGAGATAATACAGAGTGGAGAAAACTGAAAGTGGGAGTCTGGCAGTAGGAATTTCATAGGTGCGAGCGTAGGTTGTAACCACAAGTGCTGAGGACTGAGGAGGGAGCGAGGGGGAGGCACCTTGGCCTTGGGATGGAAGAAACAAAGAAAGAAAACAAGCCTGACTATGCAAAGCCAAGCAGGTGACCTAAGGCTGAGTGGCATTGGAATGGACCACCACGCGCGGGGAGTTGGGTGTTGAAATTCCTTGAACAGAAGAAGAAAACGACACCAGGGCTCAGTGATACCCTAATCAAGCCAACAGCTAGCGCATTTTATCCTTAAAAGCCCGATTACCGCTCCAAGACGCCGCTCTACTTAGCATCCTCGAAGCGGACTTGTCCTCCGCCTCCATTGCAGAAGACATGCTCCCAAGCTTGAGGTCCTCGAGGAACTGTACCGCCTCTCCGGTTCTCCACTCTCCCCCGCCCTACCCGCCGTCGAGTGCACCCTCAAGTACCTCGAACTTGAAGACTTCCCTTCCAACAACGGCCACCACCTCCGCGCCGTCGACAGGATCTGGCGTGGTAGGTTTCGCGAAATGGAACTCTTCGCCATCCCCGGCGGAAGCCTGTTGTTCTCCGACGAGTTGAAGCGGTGGAGCGGTGACATTGAGGCTTCGCTTCGGGAGCCACAAGTCAGGGAGAGGTTGCGGAACACGAATAGCAGAAGGGACGCCCTTCAGAAGCTTAGAATTCTTTTGGACGAAGCGCGGAAAGACTTGGGTCCTTCTTCTCTTGAGCCCTCCATGCCCCCCACCACTGCCTCCACTCCACATCTCCAAGCAGGTCATCTTTTTTCCCTCCTCCCTTGCACTTGTTGTTTGGTTTCTTAAGAATGTGTGTTTCTTGCAATTTTTTTTCTTCTTTTTTTCACACTTCATTTTGAGCTACGTAGCCAGGTTAGGTTTGCAACCAAAAAAAAGCACTTTGTACTCATTATGGATTAACCCTCTACCTGATGCATTGTATGTTGAATTGGCAGTGAATGATATCAATCGGGAGCTACCTATTGGAAATCAGTCTATTGACGCACCAATTGAAAATCAGAGTGCAGATGCGCCCATTGATAATCAGAATAAAGATGCACCACTTGAAAATCACAGTACAATTGCGCCTATTGAAAATCAGAGTAAAGATGCACCTACTGAAAATCAGAGTAAAGATGCGCCTGTTGAAAATGAGAATGCTGATGTAGATTCATGGGGCAACATGTGTGCCAGGCTATTCATAGTGATGATTGTGCCAAGACAACTGCTGCCTGCCCGAGCAAAGTTGATCGCCCAAGTTTGATGGAACAAAATAATACTGCTCGTACTTATGAGGTACACAACCATGCTCGTTATTTTCTGTCTTATTATGGTCGGTAGCTGGTTCCTTTTGACTTTTAAGTAGAGATCAGGTGTAAGTTTGAAAAGTGGCATCTTTAAGATCTCATTTTTGTGGCCTCTTTCTCCCATTATAATTTTGTGTTACTCATTCTTTACTTGAATAGATTGATTCTTTTTTGCAGTGGGATAATTCCACAGATGGCTTGGAGGAGGAAACATCAAAGCATGCTCGTACAGTTCAGTTGCCTAGCCCAAAGAGGAAGAAAATATCTCCATTGAAGACACATGAACCACAAAAAATTGTGAGTAGGAGAAAACCTAAAAAATGGAGGGCATTGGAAGAAGAAACACTAAGGGCTGCTGTAAACGAGTATGTGCTTTTCTAGAACTAGCCAAACCATATTTTGTCATCGTTTCAATACTATTTGTGTAACCCCTTAGATTTAGATCATCTATTATGTTCCGGTGCTTTTTAGCGTGAGTTAAGATTCTCAGATTTATTGAATGGTTATTCTCTATGTTATAGATTGAGGGGATGATTAGATTGATAGAACTCGAAATATTTCTATAGCAGTCTTACTATTTTATTAGGAGTGGCAGATACTTTGAAAGCCAGATATATATGATACTCAAGGAAGTAATTCAACTAATATGTCAAGAAAATAAATTTTCTGAATTCTAGCAGGGACCTTTAAGTTTATGTTTGAATATATACCTACAGTAGAAGAGGATTACATTTTGGTTGGTTTTCCAACCGGTGATGTTAGATTTTTAATAATAAGTGTGTTTATGCAAAGAAAGGGTCTCAACTTGCATTTCAATTTGCAAAGTTTACTGGCGTATATCTGATCCTGAAATCAATATGGTAGGTACACAGTATAAAATTTTGCAATATTAACTTAAACCCATTAACCTTACTTTATTGAGGGATGGCACCCAAGCACGGACTAGGAGGCCGTGGGGGATTTTTTTTATTCCCCCCCCCCTCCCCGCCTCCTCCTCCTCCTCCTCAGTCCCCACAGGCTCCCCAAACTGAAGTGATAATTTTATCTAACAAGAAATAAAATTTAAAAAAATATAATAAAACATTTTTAAGATAAATAATGAGTTAATCCAACAATATTACAAGAGTGTAATTTTTTTTCCTATGAATTTATACCTTTTTTGTAATGGAAAAAAAAATTCGGAACCTATTTTTTGTCATCAATTTCATTATGATGACTTGCTTCACACAATTCATTCAAAGCCAAAAAAATGAATCCTACCCCATGTAAAATTTGAAGACAAATTCTACCAAAAAATTGAAAACAAAAAAAATACAAAACTTTAAAGAAATGAGATCCCAGTAGAAAGTTGCAACTTCAAAACAAAGAAGAAAAGCTTGTGTTGAAATTGATACAAATAGATTGATAGAAAAGGTTGGAAGCAAGGTAGAGATTGATGAAGGTTGGCCTTTCTTCCTCAATCCTCACTTCCACTGTTGGTGTAGAACAAAGGAAGAGATTGGCATAGCAACACAGAGATTGACAAAGCAAGGCAAAGATCAACTGAGCAAGGCGGAGATCGATCACTAGCTGTTGTTGGGCGCTTTGTGGTGGACCTACTGCTTGCAGCGGTTATGCAGGCACTGCTTGTGGGGGTCGACTAGTCGCACATTTGAAGGATGCCGGTGGTGGCATTGTGTTGCTGCTTGTGGCAGGGCTGGTTGTGGAATGGAGTGACGGACAGGGAAGTAGGCAAGCAGAGCTTCTCATCTGCTACAGGTTTGGGGGTGGTGATATATTGTTAGGGCAGAGAAGAAAGAGTTGTAGCTATGTAGGGTTTGTAAAGGGTAATATTTGGGTTTTTGTTTTAAGAAAAGATAGTATAAATAAAACATGAAACTTCTAAAAAGCATCTTTTTTATGTATGCAATGTCTTATTAGCAAGGGTAATTTGGTACTTCTGTTGGGAGTATGATCCCCTTCCCCATCCCCAAGCCTACCCAAGGGGACTTTTATCCTCATCCTTACGGAAAAAATCCAAATTTTTGGCCCCCAATATGGCAGTCCCTGCAGGGATCCACGTTGCGTGGGGAATTTTGCCATTCCTAATAATTAGTAATATTCAAAATTATGTTAAGGTGAGTAGTGTAGGAAGTTTCTTATTTATGTAACAAGATTAGATGATACTTTACATAAAAAAGAAAAAAACAATTGTTCACGCTCTCAGGTCTCAATGCTTTATTTATTGTCTTTCATTGTTTTTGAGGTTGAGATAGTGGTTAAGATAGAAGTATGAGCTGGTGGTTATAGGTACCTAACTTGTCTTCATTTTTATTAATATTTAAAACTAGGTGTCATGCTTAGGACAAAACTAGAGATATATTTCTGTTGTGTTACCATTTAATATTCTCATTCGTCTTGGTTTTGTTATGAAGAATTGGTGAAGGAAATTGGAAGATGATACTTAATTCCCACAAAGATATATTTGCTGAGAGAACCCAAGTGAGTACCTTAAGTACTAGAAAATTGTGGGTATTTTTGTTGAAATAATGGTATATGATGGCTTGATTTTATTTATTGATAAGTTTTGAACATTATTTCAAACATGGAGGCTTCAAACATGGAGGCTTCAAACATGGAGGCTTCAAATATGGTGTGTAACATCTCGCTTATGGATTGATTGTCCCCACAAATCAAACGGTCTTTCAACGTGCTTTGTCCTCACTACACGCTTTGGAAAACTTTTCAGGAGGTCACCCATCTTAAAATTACCCGAGTTAAGCACGTGACCTTGAGTTCTTCGTGATGGTACCAAAAGAAAGATGCATCTTTGTAGTATAAGTAGTACTAATCAATTCATATAAGTCCTCCTTAATTGTATAGTCTCATACCTATACAGACCAGGATCCCTTTCATTCGGGTGTGTAATCGTTCATTCATGTACCCTTCCGCTTGGAGGTTTCTCTTTGCCGTGCCTTCTGCACGACACTCTCCCTCGTCCTCGAGCGTTACATGGTGGCTTCAACATATGCACTCCAAGCACTATAAATAGAGCTTGATTCATCAATCTTAAAAAACAAACAACAATCCATTTCTCTCTTCCTCTATTTTAAGCATTTAGAGTATTTTATTTCCTTTGTTTCTCTCTATATTGAGAGTTGAGAGTATACATTGTTGAGAGAAACACAAGGTATTCTGATATATTTGAGATTAGGGTGTTTATTGGAGAGTGTGCACCATTTGTATCTCCATCATATTTCCATATTGAAAAATTTGGTTGTCGCCTTTGTTGGTGGACATAGGCTTTAATTCGAACAATGTAAATTCCTAGTGTCATTTATTTTATGTTTCTATATATTTATTTTGCACTACTCGTTTTTGTCTTTGTGCCCGCCATTTCTCAACAAACTAGTATTAGAGCTCTTATAGAGTTCTGGGCTAATTGTTTAAAAATATTTACTGCAAAATTTGATATTTAGGTTTGATGGCGCATTAATTTTGAAATGTGGAAGGTTCGTATGATGACTGTTCTGTAGAGTAAAAGTAGCATTTTCTAACAAGGAAAAGAGGCCGAGACAATGAAGAAATTGGTACCTTAAACAATTAACTGATATGTTGACAAAGTCAATCATTACTAAGTTCAAGCATTGTTTGGATTTAGTTGGTATTCACAATATGTGAGTTGCCTTATGGGCACATTGGAGAAGTTGACTTTAGAAATTTGAAATTTGATGAAAATCAAGATAAGGTGGAGATTTGTTGAAATAATGGTATGATTGCTTGATTTTATTTATTGATAAGTTTTGAACATTATGTCAAGCATGGAGGCTTCAAAGATGGAGGGTTCAAGCATGGTGGCTTCAAACATGAAGGCTTCAACATATACACTCCAAGCATTATAAATAGAGCTTGATTCATCAAGCTTGAAAAACAAAATACTCTCTAAATGCTTAAAATAGAGGAAGAGAGGAATGAATTGTTGTTTGTTTTTCAAGCTTGATGAATCAAGCTATTTATAGTGCTTGGAGTGCATATGTTGAAGCCACCATGTTTGAAGCCTCCATGTTGAAGCCACCATGCATGAAGCCTCCATGTTTGAAGCCTTCATGCTTGAAGCCACCATGCTTGAAATAATATTCAAAGCTTATCAATAAATAAAATCAAGTCATCATACCATTATTTCAACAAATCTTCATCTTGGCTTGATTTTTATCAAGTTTTAAATTTATGAAGTTGTCTTCTCAAATGTCCATAATGCAGACTCACATATTGTGAATACCAACTAAGTCCAAACAATGTTTGAACTTAGCAATAGTGATTGACTTTGTCAACATATCAACTGGATTGTTTGAAGTAACAATTTTTTTTATTGCAATGACACCTTGAGAAATGGTAGGCCCAAAGACAAAGGAGTAGTGCAAAATAAATATATAAAACGTAAATTAAATGACACTAGGAATTTACGTAGTTTGGCTTAAAACCTATGTCCACGGGTAACGACAACCAAATTTTTCAGGTATGGAAATATGATGAAAATACAAAAGATGCACACACTCCACTTAACACCCTAACCCCAAATACACCCAGAATACCTAACAGTGTTTCTCTCAAAGTGTATACTCTCATCAACTCTCAATATAGAGAGAAAACAAGGGAAATAAAATACTCTCTAAATGCTTAAAATATGGAAAAGATGAATGGATTGTTGTTTGTTTTTCAAGTTTGATGAATCAAGCTCTATTTATAGTGTTTGGAGTGCATATGTTGAAACTACCATGCTTGAAGTCTTCATACTTGAAACCACCAGGCTTGAAATAATGTTCAAAGCTTATCAATAAATAAAATCAAGCTATCATATCATTATTTCAACAAATCTCCACCTTGGCTTGATTTTTATCAAGTTTTAAATTTCTGAAGTTGCCTTCTCCAATGTGGCCATAAGGGCAGACTCACATATTGTGAATACTAACTAAGTCCAAACAATGCTTGAACTTAGCAAAATGATTGACTTCGTGAATATATCAACTAGATTGTTTGAGGTACTAATTTTCTTGATTGCAATAGCACCTTAAGAAATAATTTTCCGAATAAAATGATGTGACGTCAATATATTTGGTTCTCTCATGATACATTTGATTTTTGGTCAAATGTATGACACTTTGACTATCATAATAAATAATTGTAACATCTTGTTCCAAATCCAAATTTTCCACCAAACTTCTAAGCCAAATGGCTTCCTTCACTGCTTCTACTGCTACCATATATTCGGCTTCTGTAGTGGATAATGCAATAGTAGATTGTAAAGTCATTTTCCAACTAATTGCACTACCTAGAGCGTGAAGACATATTCCGTGAGAGACCTCCTTTTATCAACAATTTTCTTGCCATTTTCTTGTGCTTACTGAACAGTGGGTATTTTTCCAGGTCGATTTGAAGGATAAATGGAGAAATCTCAAAAGATATGAAGCCAAATAGGATGCGAGTTTGCTGTTCTGGGTACACTATTTTGAAATTGGCAAAAAATGTCCCGTAGATAATGTGCTGTGAGAAATTTTTGGACAGGAAGCCACGTACATAATTTGGAAATTAAGTTATAATTTTTTTGTAGTGATAATTGTAAATTGTAGGATGTCATTTGACACTTGTTAACTGCCAAATAGAGTTATGTGGCTTGATCAGCTGAAAAGTTTATGGCCTTTGCCTTGACAAGAATTGAGGGGGATTATTCCAAGAGCCATCGCCACATAATTCAGTCCTTTTTAGTTTTGTTAAGCATAGAAACACGGAAAATTTTGCCTTTCAATAATGAGTAATGTTATTTTTATTTTTATATTATCCGTATCGACATACTCTTATCAATCTTTGAATTGTATGTGATCTTACTTAGTTTTGGTCCACGCCCTATTCAATGATGGATATGAGTGTGTTGACATCTTGTCCCACAAAATATGAGTCAAATTAAGATTTCTCTTCAACAATTTATGATTCCATAATTGAATCAGGATAAAGTAATAAATAGGTTGAACAGACAAGAATACCCTCCTTTTATCCTTTCTTTCTCATCTCCTCACTCCCTACCTCTCCCTCCTTTTACATTTTTCACAATCATCTCAGAATGTCTTGTAACCAAACCCATGTTCTGCGGCTAAGTTTTCCTTACAAACAAACAAAAGATTTGGGTTTTCTTCACTATAACTCCAGTAACAACATTCATAAAAAAGCACAAAGTTATAATAAATTTGATGCAGCATTATTAACAAGAGTAATCACTTGTTTTATTTAATATTTGTCAATTGTAACTGAAAATATGATTTTTTTTAATATATAATCATTTAATTTGCGGTATGGTGCTAGGTGCTAGTGTGATATATGTGATGAAAAGCGATCAGCCACCACCATTTCTCCTTCTCAGCGAGATTAATCTGTCAATGCTGATGAGAAGATATAATAAAGAACAATTAAAGGGGACCATGTATCAATTAGACACGTGGATAGTATAGAGAATATCTCCTAGACTCTGGATTTGCTGGTAAACTAGAACCTCAAACTTTATGCAGAATCAGAGCTTATGTTGTTTTAACCTTTGATTTCGGGGTGCTCATGAGCAATGACTCTTTAGAATGAATCTGCCTGTCTAGTGTGGTTTTTTTCTCGCTTAATTTATTGCCTGCACATCTTTGGCTAACTTCCAGTTTTGCTCTTGTTGTTGACCTCCACCAAGCACCTAGTGGATCAATTTGTAATATACAACAAGAAAATAAAAGAAATTTATCACATATTGCACATTATTGCAGAGAACATTTATTTTGAAAGGATATGTTACCTCAGAAGGAAAAAACGTACATGATGAAGAAAATACTTTTCTATGTTATTTTGGTATTCCTATATGTTTCCGTTTAAAAAATTCCTAACACACAATCGTTAACATTTGTTGCTAAATAATATGAGAAATAGTAGAAAGTTAAAGATATTTGCTCAAATTTATTTATTAAAATGATGTGACATGCATTATTAGCTCCATCTATTTTTCTTGAGGGAATTAAGGTGAAGGAAACGACGTGCAAAGAAGCAGAGGGAAGGCCCAACTTATCAGTGGGATACTATAAGGAACGCAATCGAACAGATACGAGATGGATACCCAACACACTAACCCAAGTTATTATCAGACCAAAAACAAGAACAAGTGACTGCGTAGAGATTCATATTGGAATGTTTATTGCATTTGTGTTTTTGATCTTGTTTGTTTCTTTTGTCCAACAAAAATAGTGGTGGGTTCTTCCAGTGCAGAAAAAATACCAAAACTTAGTTGCTTCTACCCTTCTAATATAGGAGTAGGCGAATTCTTAGGTGGAAAATATTGAGTTTGGGATATTGTGGTTTCTAACATTATTATAATGTAAATAAATATTAAAATTACTCTTTTATCCTTGTCTTCTGCCTATCCTCTCTCTCTCCACTCATGCTCTCCCCCAACCAGAGCACACACAATGACCTTTTTCCCATTCCCACTGCACAATATTAGTCCGCACAAACCAGAAACTCTTCGACCACTCTACATCTCTTCTATTTTCCATGTTCTATGAAACTCTTCCATCAGCACATACTTTCGACCATGGTTATGAAAAATTTCATAATACAACTAATCCAAACCAGAACAATAAGGGATAAGAATAAAAGGAAAGGCTTTCAACACAAAAACAAATCTTCTAACCAACACCGGAAGGTAGGTTATGATTCTTGCTGCAAGGAAAGCATTGTTGCCTTCACTCCTCTGTCACAGAAAGCAAGGGTTTGAAATAAACATGTTTTCATGTAGTAAAGTTTGAGTCTTCATTTGTAAATGAAGGCAGGAAGCTTTTTCCTTTTTCAAATAGTGGGTTTTTTTGTTCTGATCCTCCTTAAATCCATTCCCTTGAAATTTGAGAGGGTGTGGGTTTCAATGAGATGTTTTTGAACTTGTCCTTATGCTTTGCTTTTGAAGATTGGGTCATCTCTCTAGTATTTGTTGTATTTGATGCCCAATCTTGTTCTTTGTCAATCACGATGATCAAATTTTAGTGATCAATCAAAAACTTCATGGTTAATGAAATGCTAGATTTGTGTTTTCTTTTGCTTGTGTGCATGTTATTTGTCCCAGATTTTTCACTTGTTTAAATTGAGTGGATTGCAACCTTCTTCGTATTTATTGTTGCTAGTTCCCGAAGTTGAAGGAAGCGTGTGATGGATGCATCTCCTAGCACTTCACCAGCAACTGAGGCAATAGTATTTTGTCTTTGCGAAACTTGTTGAGGACGGGGAAGGGGAAGATGTAGAAGTCATTTGGGGAAGAAATGGAGAGATGGGTGATGGGTGAGGTGAGAGAAAGAATAAATGGGTATAATGGACAAACCATCTATAAAAGTATTTTTTATAAATATTATATTATAACTACATATTTTAATTATATTTAATTTTAACCGTTAGATTTAGTTTTAAATGGAGAAGATTTAGGGACCATATATCCCAAATTCATCCTCCCCCACCTAAGACCTCGCCTATAGGAGTACTATAGAACTCACGTTGACAAAAGACTATACATATAACGCGCAAAAAGACTTCTAAGCGAAAAAATAAATACTGTTAAGAGTAAAGGCGCTAAATAATGTTTTCCTAACAGCCATCTCACGACTGACCGAAAAAAAGAAGAAGGAAGAAACCAACTGAATTAGCTCAAAGGCTCAAACTAGTTCACTAAAAAAGAAAAAAAAAACCTTAAACTACGAATTATTTGGCCTAATAACATGAAGTTATATGTAAAGTTTGGTGCAAGTTATATTACTTAATTGTTTGGTGGAATTAACATATTATATAAATTTATTTATTAAACTTATTTATTATTATGAAATGATAAATAATTTAACAAAGAAGGATTGAATTTTAATATACATGATTTCTTTAGCTATTTATTTCTATCTTTTCAACTTTTATCGGATAAAAATAATTAATATTTGATCTAATAATAAGTAATAATTAATACAAAATATAATTTTATACAATAAAAATTAAGTAAATAATTATAATTTAAAAATACATATAAGTAATCATGTAAAACTCAAAACGTTTTGAGGCCTATATAGTATTCTGACACTTTTTGCGAATAATATATACGTTTTTTTAAGTTATGAGTTACTCTTGATTGTCAAAGGAAAAAACCTTTTTTATGGAGAATTGAACTTCCCATTTAAATAACTATCACATACGAGCATGTGATACACATGGAAGTTTCAACTCCGAACACTTGTGCAGTTAGGAGCAGCTCATTCAGATCAAATATTTATAAAGGTGGTTGTGAACTTTAACGGTTTAAATGATGTGAATAATAAAAGATTGTGCAACTCTTTATTGGAGTTGGGATTAGTTAAAAGCCAAGTAATGTTAAATTTATCTTTTTTATATTATTTTTTCTCACTATTTGCTCAAACACCAACACATGCACACAACACATTTAATGCATAAACCCCATATTTCGCAATAATACACACCCATAGGAAGATGTTATTTGTATTTATTGTATATGAGATATAGTGATAATTCACACCTTATTTATTATTAAATGAAATTCAAATCTACTTAAATAGGATTTGCATCTATATAATAATAAATAATGTGTGACACAAATTCCTCCACATTAATTACAAATAACAATAGCACAACTTTTTTAAAAAATTTACCTGACAATCACTCACACTCCACTTTCTTCTCAGTGTATATCTCAGCATTCACTCACTATTAAGTGTATCACTCCCACTTTCTACACTCAACTCACAATTCTCTCAAAGTGTTTGTCTCTTATTCTCGTAATGTGTTTCCTTACTCATGGTATCATCTTCTCCACCTCAGAGAATTCTGGGATCATTATAATCACCCCTACTAAACGTGCAAAGAATAAGACAAAAAGAAAACAACAACACACACACACCCATGAATATAATAGAGGCAGCACCTTGCTAACGTCTCACCAGAGTATCACTCTTTCACCAAGTGTTTTCTCACTGAAACTCACTCTCAGAACTCACTACCTCGGTGTATTCTACGCCATTACTCTCAGAATTTTCTCTCCGCACCAACACACACACATCCAACAACAATTGTTGCTTACAAATCTCAAACATTACACTTCCTTTGACATCTGGATCCTTTCATTGGAGTCAGCCCATGTGCCCAAAATCATCAAGTTCAAGGCTTCATTTTTACTGGCAATCTGGCATTTCTGTTATTAAAAATACGATTATTTCTACATCGTCACATGACCTAGATACTCACGAAAAATGCCCTCCACCAAACCCTTCCTCGAAGCTGTATGAGATGGAACCACTATCCAAGATTCAAAATAAGATTTGGTGTGTGCATGGAGTGCCCATCTTATATTTCTCATCTTCAACCAAAAGCACCATAGAAACCATGTAAGTTCACGGCACCAAAACAGGTGACAACCCGTTTCTTCTTCAGAATTACGCAGAACACATGTAATTTGGTCCTCTTGAACAATACCAAGTACATAAACCTGGAGTTTGACCTATTTAATTAAAAAAGCTTTTTAGAAAGCATAAGTCTACCTTGTTTACTTAATAGACCAAGCTAAACTAGGCTGAATGTAGACCATGCCAAAGGTCCCTAACAAATCCTCTAATTTACTTCCACCCCTACTTGTAGTCAAACACATGTTCTGCGGCCGAGTTCACCCCGTAACCCACTCTACTCTACTCAAGCCAAAATTTTTCTATAGGGCGAGATTTGTATTATATTAAATATCTTGCCTTCCCCTCTTGTAAATATATATTCGAACAAATAAACTTTCGTTCAACTTGACACACATCAAGAGGCATCATGAGTCATGAAGGAGTTGTTTTAGCAATTGCTTGAGGATAGCATACATGTTCGACTCGTAACAGCATAAGATCTTTTCAAAGTTCAAACCTTGCACAATGAATGGGAACAATTGCAGAGTGCTCAAAGACTAGCCTTCAACATTATGCGAAGCATGTATTTATGCTGCCCGGCTGAAATAAATTGTCGTGGCGTTACATATAATAGAAGTTTTAAACTAGTATTGATTTTCAATTTTTCATTATGTAGCATTTAAATGCTTGTAACAATTATCGTAAAAAACAATAATGATGGCAATATAAAGGAAGAATCGCTTCTATATAGATAAGAGGGGCTATTGTAGGTATACATCGTACAACGTTAAATCTCAATATATAGAATATAAAGACGAAATTTATAGAGCAGTTTAAAATTTTCCATTTCTAAAGGGTGAAGGCTATAAATCATTTGCAAGTGGTGAATTTGCAGGTGACATTTCCCGCACCAGAATTGGCCCTCTTGAAGCGTAGAGCAGTATGCAGGACACTCCTAGTTGAGCCCATCAAAGCCCAATTCATGTGTTGGACTACACCAAGTGGATGGTAAGAGAATTGAAGGCTATTGTAGGAGTTAAGAAGTGCAGTGATTGCTTCTCTTAAGAGAGTTCTGTAAGGGTCCCCTTTCCCCTGTAACCCATTCCACAGTGTAATGTCTGTTCCATATCTCCTTGCTGCAATCATTCCAAAAGCTACTGCTACTTTAGTGTCCCGATTCATACCCCTCCAATAGCATTTGTATTCTGGCATTGTCCACTTCCTGTCAATTTATAAAGTTGTTAACATTCTTGTAAGCAAGTTTGTTTATTAGAGGTTGATTATATACAACTACAAGGAAGCATGTAATGCAATTCAATTTGGCTAACAACAAATGCTACCATTTACATTGACAAATATAAGATATACACATAGGGGACACATCATAATTGAAAAATTTCAGATAGGCATATATATAACTAAAAATTTAAAGAAAATCATATTTTATTCAAAATATTATTTATATAAGTTTTATTTATACTTTGTTTTCTTATAAATTCAAAATATTATGTATTATTTCCTTTTTATAACTTTGTTTATATTGTGTTTTCTATGTTAGATTAAAAAAAAAAAGTAAATTTCAAATTGAATATATACAAAAATGTATTATCCAAGATTCAAACGTGAGATTTATTTGGACACACAGCACCCAGTAGTGTGTCCGTGCTTTGCAGGCTACAATTAATAGATTAATAGCTTTCTGAGAAACGTGCCATACCAATGCAAGCAGTCAGGTGGTGATGTATGCTGATGGTCCTTTCAAAAATTATTAGGGAATGAAATCATGATATATCCCCTGCCACTGCCTAAAGCTGAAAATTATTCTTGGTTATGTATGAACTTACTCGGACGGGCATGCTGAAGCTTCAGCAAAAATCACGGGCGGCAGAGATGGCAAAGGTGGCAATGGTGGAAGTGCTGGCACAGGGGATAGCCTGAAAGGCGGAGGAGAGGTGGGTTGTGCCGGTGGTGGTGGGACTGGGTTGGAGGATGTTGAGCAGTATTGCTTGGCCTGTGCAGGCTGAGCAAGCAGAGGATCCACAGTATACATCTCCATGTCAAACATCCTAAACATTAGTCTTGGACTTTGGGCGGGACCAGCACCTTCTCCACAACCCATTGACCCTTCCCCACTGCCTGACACATGTGCAGAACACCCACTCAAGTCTGGTGCGCCATCGAACCTCATTGCATAGCTTCCAAACCAATTGGTTGTTTCTTCTCTTGACATTACTATTTGCCCATTGCTGTCAGCACAGGACAGAGTTACTTTTGCACCTGTAGCATGCAAAGGCAATAACTTTGCTCAGAAGAATTTGGAATATAGATCTGTTTGAATAAATAGATAGTGACCAACCAGTATTTATTGAACAACATCTTGATGTTCAAACTCATTTTTTTTGAGAGAATAGGAAAAGATTAGAGAAATTTTGGCTGTATCTACCTTGTTATCTCATATACTTCATATATCTTGCGGTAACAAAATTTTATTTGTAAAACACTAAAAATAGGACTAGCACGTCTCAAAACATAATGGATGACACCTATGACTTAATCGACACAAAATGTTTTGTATGTTTGGAGCGCATTATTACCCAAGTCCAAAGCACATAGAAAGTATGGCATTGTTGAAAGGCTTAGATCTCACCATTAACAGGATAATCGAAAACCGATCTCTGGCCATCTTTGCATTGGTCACAGAAGACAGTGCCAGTGACCATAGTATCTGCCCGCATTCCATCAGTGGCCACCGAAAGAATGAGAAATGCTGCAAAGAAAAGCTTCTCCAGCAAGTCCATGAATACTGGAAGCCCACTAGGCAAAAGCAAACAACAAGAGATGAGCTGGTTCGATCAGAATGTGAAGTACACTTAAATATTTAAATGCAAGTGAGGAACAAGTGAATGAGAACCGAAATGGAGGCACATTTCTAACCCTCAACTGCCTCATTAAATGCTGCATAATCTCTTTCTTTGAAATGGGAATACAGTCAGTAGTAGTAGTACGGTATTCATTCAATGCAGTAATGTGGATCCAGGTTTCTTAATTTAATGGGCGTAATAATTCACCATTGAGTGACCTTATGATGGGTTTTAGTAGCATGGAAACTAACGTTTTATGAGGGGAAAACATTACTAACCGTTAATTGACAAAAGAAAAAAGAGTTCTTAAGATCTCTCTTTCTTGTCTGTAAAATCACCATAAAAATATGAAATAAAAGATACATCGCTGTCACATATGTTCATCAATTATAAAAAATATATAAAAAAAACCTCAATTATAAACAAATTATGAATGAGCGAATTACGTATAACGAATTCACAGTTATGTACTCTTTTTTTTTCCTTCTTTGAGTTTACCACAAAACTCTAGATTCATACTTGATAGTCCCAAAAAAAAGGAAACTCTTGAAAGCTGAGGTCTTCATAAACCAAAAACAAAAAAAAAAAAGAAACTTATGATTGGTCAATTTCTTCCATTAAGAGCGGCATTGGTCTATAAATATAAGAATCAATTGTGATATTTGTTAGATAAAATAGTATTATATGAACTATTTATTAATCTAAAAATTAATAACAACATCATTTTATCAAATTAATTTTTGACAAGGTTCATGATTTTCTAATATTTTTAATTTATTTAATTGAATAGCAAATCACGTCCAGTCCAGCACATTCATTCCATTGGAGGCTGCCATTATTATAATCTCGCACATTGTACTACTAGCATACAACAATTTTGCAAGAAGAGGAACAACAGTAATAGTAACACTCTTAGACCTGAAGATGATAGTGTCATGGTCACAATTAAGACATTAATCTACGTTAGGAACAAAATGCGGGAGACGTGGGGGCAACGCAGCGGGTGCAACTTGAGCTGATGGTGCCATGGCAGTGATGGGTATTAGTTAACCGTCAAGGTTGCGAGGGAGCAACATTGATGAAATGATCTCCAAATGTTAAAGAAAAATGAGCTCCATGTATGCACTGAATCCAGTTCAGAATTCAGAAGCAGCACCCACTTGCTGAAAAAACACTTTCTTTTCCAACAACACAACACATGTCAATGCCCTATTTATTACTTCCACAGACTACTTGTATTTTGTCAGAGAAAGCGAGGATGGAGATCATGTGATTACCGAAGAAGCTTAATTATGTACTGCCCCTTTTCTTTGTTGTGTCCCTTCCTAGAAGAATTTTGTTTTATTTTTATACGATTTTTAAATTAAAAAAATTAAAATTAAATATATTTTATTTTTAATTAATAAATGAGAAATAATAATAATATTACTGGGTAAATATAATATGAATCCAAAACCAAGTCATCAATTAGTGGTTTAAGGTCCACTAAGCCATCACCACTCTTACATCTCTATTTAAGGAGAAGGAAAACCCTAAAAAGATATGCATTATTTTCTATTCTATTTATGCCTCTTATGCAATCCCTGACTTGAATGTCAGAATCCGTATAGGTGCCCCACCCCTTTCAAGGCATGGAGCTTGAAGCATGGAAGAGGAGGATCGACAGTTGCCCATGCTCCCTAGGCCATGTATACCCGTATCCATTATACTACATCCAAACAAATAACAATAATAATAATGTTTTAAGCAAGAGCAATTACATTTTACTGAATTATTTGTCATTAAACACTTTGTCCTGTCATCTAGCATGAGTAACAATGAGTTCTTATTTTCTGAAAGAATTAAAAAAATGATTCAACTTTATTCAGAGAGAAAATTTTCCACTGTTTCTCTTAAGCCCTTCAACTTGGGGGACAACTAATTTTAGAAGCTCAATGACATGGAATGAACTTCTACTCCCTACTTGACCTAACCATTCTATTCTCTTACAAAAATTAACTACCAAACGCACAGTCCATAGAAGTTGCTTTCCCTCTCCATGCCTCCCTAAATTGCCATTGAACCAAACAAAAATTAACCACCAAAGGCACACAGTCCATAGAAGGCACGGTCCGCACTCTAGCTATTTTCTCACATATTATTTAACTTGTCATCACCTACCAGGTAGTTAGATGTGAACTCTACACATAACGGTTGTGAGGCATCATTCTCAACAGGTCGTCTTTTTTTCGCTCGTACTCATATCAAAGAAAATCATGAAGAAAATTGAACACAACCAATTATATCCAACAAAATAATGACTAATACACAGTTGCTGCAATCTGCTAACGATTAGGATAATAATAATAATAATATCTTTAACAGAAAACAACGGATCGCTATCATTTACCAATACCCAAATAAAAAAAGAGAATCAGTAGAATCTGAGAATTGAATGACAAAGATACAGACAATGGTTACGTTCAACTCGGGCTACGATGGATGATAGAACATACTATTAGATCATTCCAAATATCTCCAATTTTGCCATGTGGTGGAAATCCCCATTTCAGTTTGAAAAAGATTCAGCACCTCAATCAAGATTAGCATATCACACACTATACAAGATGGCTCCCACTTGTAGCAGAATACAACAGCCTGCAGGAGAAAGAGTCAGAAAACTGTAGCACCAGAGGATCCGTGAATCTGTGCCCCACCATCAATAACAAGCTATCCACTCTAGAAAAGCAACAAATCATGGCTCCCTACAGGCTCATGTGACATGTCAATGCACCATTGCTAGATGCTAGAAGAACATGCTCTCTTATATCAACCTCGAAAGAGAAGTCAGTGTTCACCATAATCTGAACCATGTAAAAGGATCAGGTGCTCATCTTCAAGGCCCTTCATCGAATCCTCACCAATGTACCATGTTAAGGACCCTACATCAACTAGAAAATAAGCAAAGTACCGATCATTTGATCAGGATAACTTAAAGAAATCACTCAGCTACAAGAGAGAGTCCACTGCTAAGTGACAGACTACTTCAAATAGGAGAAGAGAGACATGCTGAAACTGTGTGTTTCAGCAACACAGAGAAAATCAGTTTATATGGTCATTAGGTAGTAAATACAAGCTGCAATCCAGTATCCTAATTACTACATATTTAAATGGATTTAGACCTAACAGTAATGCACATGTTTCAAAGAAAAAAGAATCAATAAAAGCCATGCATCTAATCGAAAGTAAAGGCAACTCTGTACCTTGCGTGTTAGGTTGTTCTTGTTCCCTTGTCCAATGCAAAATGATTGTTCCAAAAAGAACAATGATGAACCCACATATCTCAGAGGCTATGCTGCTGGCATCCTGACCAGACCAATCCTGCCCAGAAAATTGAAGCAAGAAAAATAAAAAGTCAAGCTTGTCCTACTGTTCAGCCAAAAAAAAAAAAAAAACAAAGAACTTCAATACACCATCAAAGGAATCTGATAATATGAATATATAAGCACACCTTAAACATTATTATACTAGCAATAATGGTCAGAGTTGTGAACATGACATAATACACAGGAGAAACAATTGTTGCATTGAATGAATCCAGTGCCTGAAATTGAATAGTACAAAAATGCTCAGAATTACTTAACAGATCAAGGGAGCCAAGATAAACCTTAGATAGCTGATAAGCAAAGTAAGATGAGTTACATCAGGATAAATTTGATAGCTCTGCACTCACCTTGTTCAGGTAATTCAATTGTGTAATAACACATATGGCAGCCACAGTAAGGAAAAACCAAGTTTGAGGATAAGTTATTTGATTTATTCCCTCCAATGTGAGCTTTATTGCAATTCCGATGGCTTTTGTGCTCATAACCTGCATAGTTCAGTGCATAGTTAGCTTGTGCAATGTGCATCATATTATCAACATGAGACTTCCATCAAAGTGATTGGTACAAGCATAATTACCGTAAGTGATCCCATTAATGAACAGATTCCCAAGTAGACCAGCATATTTGTCTGTCCATAGCGAGGTTCAAAGTGCAAAATCAATGCTAAAACTACTGAAACTGTGGCCGCCACATAAAATAGAAATACTGTTGAAAGTTGAAACGAAAAATGAGAACATCACTTGAAACACTTGGAAGGTGACTTAATGTAGAGCAAAATAAAACAGGATGAAAACAAACTTGGTTGGGTGGCCAGATCCCATATTTCCTGCACCGAGTTTGGAGTATGCTCTGGAGGAGCATGGATGACAATAACAACTGAACCCACAATGCAGGATACACATCCCAAAATCCCCATCTTCCGAAGCTTTTCCTTCAGCAAGAAGTGAGCCAAAACAGCACTAGCAATATATATATATATATATATATATATATATATATATATATATATAATCCAATTAAATGAATTACTACAACAGAAAATCGTAATACTTAAACATTCACCAAGTCCAGGACTAAAACATTTTCAAAGCACATGTACGTACCGTACCTGACAATAATACTTAGTGCACCAAGGGGAGTGACCAGAACAGCAGGAGCATATATGTAAGCCACAAAGTTTGCAATCTCCCCAACAATCACTGCTAGCAATTAGTTTGAAGATGCACATGAGTGAGTGAGTGTCAATTCAAGCATACTACTAATAAATGAATAGAGGGAGAGAAAGTGAAACTAACTAACTAACTAACTAACTAAACTAAACTTACTTGTTACCATGCCAGCCCACCAAAGGGGCTCCAGTAGATAAGTATAACCACCAACTCCTGCAAAATTCAAAAGACCAACAGTAAATAACAATGAGAAAGGGAACATGCAATGTATATATAGTCGAATTGATGATGAGATTGAGACCAGCAGGGGTGCCGTGGGCAGCAGCACGCTTAAGACCCTTCTTCTTGAAGATGAAGCTGGCCCCGATGAAAGCACTGGAAGCCACCGCCAGAATCAAACCCTTGCTATTGCTATTCTCCGAAACCCCCATCACTCCACTGACAGTGCTAGCAAGGGCTATAGCCAGCCTCCTACTACATGTGCTAACATAACACTAACAGCCTACGAATCAAATCTGCCTTCCTCTTTCTCTTTCTCATCATTTCGTCCTCGTCTTGCCCGAAGCTTCCCCCGTCGTGCTAACCCGGTCCCTTGATCCTCTGCTTCGCCATAATTAACTTCAGGTACACCCGTCTTGCACACGTCCTTCATCCACTTCCATCTTCCGTCTCCACTCTTCATAATGCAACTTCCCTTCTGACAAATTCTTCACATTCTCATTGAAAAATAATAAAAATTAATATTATTGAACATTTTATATAAATATTTTTGGTACCATTGAACATTTTATATTTTATAATTAGAGTTTAATTGTTATTATAAGTTTTACATTATTGTCTAGTCAAATTATTCTACTTACATTGTTTTTTTTTAAATAATAGGTGTAAAAATAAATTATATGGATGGATATCAATCATTAGTATATCAAAATTAAATATAGTTTACTAACAAAAAAATAAATAAATATAGTTTAATGATTACATTTATAAGTATTGAATTTAATTTAAATATACTGTCAATATGTAAAAAAGATTTTATTGACATCTAATAATATGTTTCGCATCAACACAAATTTTTTATTGAATCACCTTCTAATTTAAAAATGTTACAAATACAAACATCTTATTGGTATCAATGCATCAAAATTTAATTCTAAAAGATTTTTATATATTTATAGTGTAAAATAATTTAATACTATTATTTAATAAAAATGAGAAAATTATGATTTTGTTTTTACTGGAGGAAATTCATTTCATTTTAGAAACATGAACAAGGTATATCTATCTATTACAACAAGAATCTATAGAATAATTAATAGCTCAAATTCATTAGATAGCTAGACAAACACACTAGCCTAGTAACAATCCTACCCACAACTTTAACCATAATATTAAGCTTCCTAACAATAAGCCTTTTTTTAATCAATAATCCAATATGAAGGGAAAAGATTTATACGGATAAGTTGCTGCACAGTCTCTTGTGAATAATCTTCTTCTCTTTTTTTCCTTTGAATTGAAATGACTATAGTCCCAGACCTCTTGTTCAACAGGAAAACATTTTTATTTTCTTTGAATTGAAATGACTATAGTGTCAAACTTTTTCAATAGAAAAACTCCAAACCCTTGAGGTGTGATGAACACACAAATAAAGCAAAGAAAAACAAAAATCTCAAACAAATTGCCATCGCTACTATCATAAGTTGTTGAATTATCACTCATCATGATACAATTGTGAGAAAATCAAGATATGAGTTTTATTTTACAGCTCACGATTTAAACACTACTGCTATTAAAAGGGATTCACCAAAGAAAAATAAAAACAAATCTAATATAGTGAGGATGCGATACAAATGAAAACATTAAAAAGAAAATGAAGTAGGGGGAGTCACTAGACCACCACCATGGAGGGATGTGAGCCAACTTCAAGGGGCCAACTTCCCCCTTGAGTAAATAGAAGGATGACTTCATGAGGAGTAGAAAAAGGGAGAGTGGTGCTGACGATACCATTTAAAATATCTACAATTGTCCAATATATCACAACATTATATTTATTAAAGATATGTTTGGTTGGAAAGTATAAATGAGAATAAAAATTACTTGAATAAATTTTGTATATAATTTTACACTTAAAATTCATGAAAATACAAAAATAAAAAATCAAAGACCAAAACCAAAATTTAGTGGATTTTCAAATAGCAAAAGCATATTTAAGCCAAAATATTTTTTATACTATGCAAGAAATTATTATTTTAAAACATGATGTAAATTTAAATTAACTTACAGTGAAAAGTAAGTTTTTCCCTCAATGATCCGTTCGTTTTTCAGTTGTGGGTGAAGGATGAATGAAACAATTTATGCAAGAAGTTATGCGAAGAAGAATATGTAATTTCTTTTTCACAAATAACACAGCCCAAAAGTCAATGATGTTTTGATATAATGATATGCTATCTTGCTCTTTATTTTTTCTATAGGGTAGAAAAATAGTCCATTATTTAATGTTCATAAAAGATAAAAACAATCAAATGTTGAGCTTACTTCCCTTAAATTGTTTTTAGTGACGACAAGGGGAGGATTATTTTAAATACCATCTGGATAAAGACATTAGAAATTAGAATTGAGTCAGCTAAGATGACAGTAGCTGTTCGTGTGCACCAGTTACAACTCACACGAGGCAAACGAGGCAAGACGATAGTAAAGTAAATCTACAAGTGAATGCTACACACTTGTGGAGGTGTGGTTAGCAAAATGTACAGGTGCAGTAGATGTGTGAACCTCAGCCGTCTCCACAATACAAAAGCATGTTCTTGTGATTTTTGTGTAACACAATATAGCAGATCAATAGCATAACCCAGAACAATTATGCAGGGGACCCACCCGAAAAGAACGGCCAAGGAGCCCTGCACTAGCGGAGCGGCGTGCAGTAGTTCCCCAATCCCCGGCTCTTCATCAATTTCATCCCAATTAGTTTTACTACCAAATGCTGTAGATATTTGCAATTGGACTTGTTCTAACATCACAGTTCGTATTGCACCAGCCACACAGGCTGCCACGTGTTACCAACATAACATTCCCCTTTCTTTTTAGGTTAAAACGAAAAAAAAAAAAAAAAAAACCAACGACGAAAAATCCAGAGGAAATAGTAGCGCGTCAAAACTCAAAAGATCTAAAATGAATCACGGATTCCTCGCATAAAGCTGGGAGGACAAGGCGATTGCGTAGATAAACTGGGGAAAGGCGTAAAATTACGATGCAAAATTCTAACTTTATTGAAGGTAGCTCATCTCAACAGTTTTATCATCATCACAATTCACAATACTCCACTCACTCAATGAACCACTCGCTGACTCAACACCATCACCAGTAAACCAAACAGAGAGAAAAATAAAAGTGACACACAGGGGGTATAGATAAGATCGGAGCCCACACAAAGGCTTCGGTCAACAGCATCTAAGAGAGTTGACCGCAGTCGGCGATAACCACAGGCTTGGAGGTCCTGCCGGAGCTGGATCCCACCTTCTCGATCTCCTTCACCACGTTCATGCCCTCCACGATCTGACCGAACACCACGTGCTTCCCGTCCAGCCACTCCGTCTTCGCGGTGCAGATGAAGAACTGAGATCCGTTCGTGCCGGGGCCAGCGTTGGCCATCGACAGAACGCCGGGGCCGGTGTGCTTCTTGATGAAGTTCTCGTCCGCGAACTTGGAGCCGTAGATGGACTCGCCGCCGGTGCCGTTGCCGGCGGTGAAGTCGCCACCCTGGCACATGAAGTTTGGGATGACACGGTGGAAGGTGGAACCCTTGTAGTGGAGGGGCTTGCCGCTGCGGCCGACTCCCTTCTCGCCGGTGCAGAGGGCGCGGAAGTTCTCGGCGGTCCTTGGGGTGGTGTCGGCGTAGAGCTCCATCACTATGCGGCCGGCGGGTTGGCCCCCGATGGTCATGTCGAAGAAAACCCTAGGGTTTGGCATTTTCGCAGAACACGCAAGGATCAAATTGTAATTGGGGAATTGCAGAGGGTGGTAACAACAGATCGAGTCACTTGGTTAGGGTTTTTGACGGAGGACGAGAGGTATATATAGTGGCTCGTGGCCGTTCGATCGGGACACGTGGCACGATTTGAGGATTGTAAAGTAACCATGGTTAAGTTTGGAACTCACCAGGGTTAGTGGGTGCGGATCCAATTCCATGGCGAGGATATACCTTCCACTTTCACCTTGAACGGATTGGATATTATGTGAGGAAAAAAGTTGGAAAAGATAAAATAAGCAAATTTTGAGGTTTTAATTTGTTTAGTTTAAGACATAATAAAATGGAAAGAAGTGAAAAAAATGGGTGAAATCGCATAAATGATAAATCTCTTTATTGGAGGGTGATAAAGCAATATAAGAATAAAAAAAAGTTAAATTACAACTTGGTTCTTAATTTTAAATGAATATTATAAAAAAATGTTTAAGTATACTTACATTTTCTTTTTATTCTTTATTCAATCAAGTAATAGGAAAAGTGTTTTATCTCTGGTTTTTTTAATTTCCCTATTTTTGGGAGCTAAAAGGCTTTTGTTTGCGTTTCAGCCTATTTCCAGAAAGGCCCAAAAGGCTGATAATACAGTACTTTCTCCGGGACCAGACGAACGATGCCGCTTCATGTTTTAATGCGCATTTTCCTTTGAAAATTGTATATATTAAAATTAAAATGTGATATTATCCATGAGCATGGAAAAGCATGGATTGCGTGAAATTGATCAAGTGATGTGACGAGATGGAGGGTACACTGCACAAACGTCGTGCATGCATGCTCCCTAGTAACTGTGCACGGAGATCAATTTCAAGCGGGGAGGGACCACCTGCCGGAAAAATGATCAAGTGGCCAACGGTTCTTTCTTTTCTTTTCCATTTTTTTCACTACTGTCAAGGCGTTGAATCCCCAGTTAGTGAGGAAAGGAAAGGTTACTTGCTTTAGATTTTTCTTTTGGAAAAGGCAAATTAGCAGTGTCTGTCATTTATTAGGTTAATTATGATTTAAAGAAAATTTCGTTAATGTTCTTATGTTAACATATATGAACATGTTTGGCTCAAGCGGGATATTTGAATAAAACAAAACCAATCTATATTCATAACTCAGGAAAGAAATCCTCTGTCTTATTTTGGTGCCTCATTTTTTATTCACTAATTAAAAAATAATATATATGAATTATGAGTAGTTATTAAAAATTAGTTTTAAAAAAATTAAAAAGTTATTCTTAATAATAAAATATTTATCAATACATGAGTAATGAGACAGAAAAGGACGAAAAATAGGAAAAAAAATCTGAATCCCATAATTCAATTGCTTTTTTGTTTTATCAAATCTTATTTTGAAAAAAAAAACTTTTTTTTGCTTTTATAACTCAATTTGCACCAAATTTGTTCCTGCCTTTGCTTAGGGTAAGGGTAGGCAAGTGTATGGGATAGAAAAAAATATCTAGACTCAAATTTTATTCAAATATTTGAATAAGGTGTAACTAAAGAAAAAATTTATTAATTTCTTTCAAATAAAATTTTAAAAATAGGCAATTTGAATGTAAATTAAAATACGAGCTTAAAAAAAATAAGACACCCTAGTAAATAATTTTAAAAACTAATTTATCCCAAAGAAATATACAAATTGAACTACTAGAAACTCATGAAACACAGATGAATTTTACAAATGGATTTTTTTCCATCTTTGATATAGATGGATTTACGATGGGTAAATGAAAAATGTTGAAATTTTTTTTGGGCAAAATCTATAAATTCGTCTGTACTTGTTGGCACAAACTAGCTTCAAATGGCATATAAATGATGCAGATGGAAATTATAGATGGATAACGAAGAAATTTTTTCTACAAAACATACAAACGAATTTACAGATGGATTTTTATTTAAATTATTGATTTAAAATAAATTCAATATATTACAAGGCGCGTATTTAATGCACACATTAAAGAAGGATTTTTCTATCTATAAATCCATCTGTAATTTAAAATTCAAGGTTACAGAGGAAAATCCATCTATAACGTTAGAAATTAAAAAGTCATATTTTTAACATGGGCATTATAGAAGGAAATATTCATCTGTAATGCCTTTAATGAAATGACGCATTTCATTGAAGGCTTTACAAACTAATTTTTTTGTCTGTAATTCTTTTAATGATACGCATTGTTTCATTAAAGGAATAATAGATGGAAAAATCCGTTTGTAACGTCAAAATTATGGCTACAAACGCGCTTCCCCTTCTTTGTTCCCATTTCTTATTTTAACTTCTTTCTCTCTCTCTCTCTCTCTCTGTTAATTAGAAAACAACCATTTGCCCTTTTGTAAGTCGTCCGATCACCAGAGCCTACATTTTGCAAATGATTTGCATCATTGTGTTCATGGTAACATTTTATAACATTTAATCAATTTAGTTTTTACATTTTTATCTTTTTTTTTCATGAGTTTTATTGAGTTATTAGTTTTTAATGTATAGGAACATTGGTGCTTTGTTTGGTTTATGGGTGGCGGTCCCACCACAGTTGGCTTGTCACGGCGAAGGTGGAGGAGACGGTGTCATGATGGAGCACACGGTGATAGTGGCACACGATGGATGTGGGGTTTGGAAAGATTTGGGTTTGTTTGTAGTGGCGTCAGGAAGGGGGTTGTTAGAAACAATGGATGATGCATGGTGGCGGTAGTGGCGATGGCAATCGAGGTAAATTTTTTTATTTTTTCTTATATTACAAACAAATTTTTCGTCTGTAATGGGTTAATTTTACAAGTTTTTTTCAGCCAATTATAGACGAAAATCCGTCTGTAAATCCATCAATAATTTATAGTAGGATTAGAAAATTCATCTGTAACATTTATAGATGCAAAAATAATAGACGGCATGTTTCTATTTGTAAATCCGTTTGTAATTGAAAAATCCGTTTGTGTTTTGCGAAAATCTTATTGTCACTACAAGAATCACCCGAGTTACCGATGGATTTTACCCATGGAATTTCTACGGATTTATTGACGAAAAACAAGAATTTCAAAAATTTTGAGTTTTAGTCATTATCGACGGATTTTTCCATCGGTAAATCCATCGTATAAAATGCACCAAATTGGATAGTAATCCCGTGCAATTCCGACGGAAAAATCCGTCGATAATTATCACTAATTAATTTTAATAAAAAAAATTAATATTACCGACGAATTTTCGTCAATAATTATTCTTTTAAATTTTTTTTTCTGAAATAATGTTATCGATGAATTTTTCCATCAATAATTTCGGGACAAAAAATGCTAAATAGACCTTTGTATTACGACGGATTTTTCCATCGATAATTATTTTAAAATTTTTTCTGAAATAACATTCCTGACGGATTTTTCCGTCGATAAATATATTCTAAAAATTTCGAGGTTCTAAAATTACCGATGGATTTTTCCGTCGGTAATTCAAATTTTCGTCAAAAACAGAATATATATAACCAATTATTTACACAGTTGTTCACTCTCTCTCTCTCCCCCCCTTAAACACGGAAAAGACCCCGCGACGTCTCGCGACCTCTAGTCGACTAGCCGCGACATCCTCATGGCCTCCCTGAGACCCGGCGACCTCACCGTTACCCGCTACCTCCGCGCGTCAGGCGACCTCCCGCGACGTCGCAGCCTCCTTCGACGCGACCTTCCTTTTCTCACGACCCGGAGATCTCGACCCGAGGCGTCCCGACCTGCAAATCCAACTGGCGACAGATCTCGGGCTGGCAGGCAAGCTGCGGGCGATCTCAGACAAGCTCGGTGACAGATCTCCGACCGGTAACCTTGCTGGACCGCGCCTCTCCTCCGTTTGTCTCGGTGAGCTTCTTGTTTTGTTAGTCTAATTTTGTTTATACTTTGAGGATCTCACTAATATATTTTTGTATTGCATGTTAGCCTTGTTTGAAGAAAACAATTAAGTCAAAGTTTTGGGCAATTTGTCTAAGAAGCTTTTGATTATACTATTTTGAACTCCAAATAGAGGAATCTAAACATATGATTAGCGAAATATGAACTGAAGAATTTGTCCATTCGTTAGTTTAGGATAGGATTTTCTCATTTAGAAATTGTATATCTACTCATGTATATAATGTATGAGAGATGTAGGTTACATTTGAGTGATTTTTGATTAGTTGATTTATTAATTTAAATAATTGATTTTGTTAGAGAACATCAAATTCGGTTGAAGCATTTTTGGCGAGCATATAATTCTTTTGCCGACGTTAAAGCAAGTAATTGTTTCTTCTCCTTATTTAAATACATTTTTGTTAGGATAGAGACTTATGATTTCTAAGATAGAGTTGTGGAAAATTGGGATTGCATGAAGGGGAAGGGCGTAGAGGTCCTTCATCGACTTGTTTGCTTGTTTGCTGTGGAGATTGATTGTGTATGCGGAGATTGCAGGATATGCATGTTGTGATGTTATAAGGGGGTGTGCTCTCGAACGGTTTTAGGATCTTTAAATGTTTGTTTGATTGTAATGTGATTTTTAATTTGACTGGATTGATATATGTATGTCATGAAATCAATTTCTTGGGATGTCTTTTTTAAGGGACGTGTTCCTGATTTATTATTATTATTATTTAAAGAGTTGAATCTTAATTTAAGAGGAGGTTCTGTCAAAATTTTGTTAAGTTAAAAAGTACAATCAATTTACTTAAAAGATTTTACTTTTAGAAAACAATCTTTTGAAAAATATTTATAATTAAATAAGATTTTAATTTCTAAAACTTTAAATGAATTTGTTAGGTTAAATTACACATTCAAGAAGCATGATTCCGTAAATAGACTATGGATGTATGACAAGGTGCACCCCAGTTGAGGGGAATCAAACCTGAATTTTATGCGGGAGTTGAACGGTTTGTTATGGTGGCTTGTCAGACAATGCAATTTATGAATGAGCAGAAAGTTAATGTCCCTGTGCTAAATGCAAATGTAGAAATTATTTTGATATGGACACCATTAGGTATCACTTGTATAAGGATGGTTTTATGGCGGATTATTGGGTTTGGACTATGCATGGGGAAATTGTCACACAAAATTTTGAACATGCTAGTGTTGAAAATACATATGTCAAAGGTAGTTCAAGTAAAGTTAATATTGGTGAGCATGTCACGGAAAATATTAATTGGGAGGATAACTCTAGACGATATGAGGAAATGATTTATGAGGCAGTTGGTCCTCAAATTCATGCAGATTATGAACCTTTTGTCGAGGCTCCTAATGCTAAGGCTGAGAAATTTTTCTCCATATTGGATGCTGAAAGGCCCCACTATGGGAAGGGTGTGTACACTCGGAGTTGTCTCTAGCGGTTAGGATGTTAGCTATAAAATCAGAAGCTAACCAAAATCAAAATTCGTTTGACAAGTGGGCAACATTGATAAGTGAGATTAGTCTACAACCTAGTTTTGTTCCAAAGGATTTCTATCAGGCCAAGAAATTAGTTTCAAAGTTCGGGCTGAAAATTAGAAAAATAGATTCTTGTTTGAAGGGGTGCATGTTGTACTATAAAGATGATGCATACCTAACCCAATGCAAATTTTGTGAAAGCCCTAGGTTCAAACCAAAAAGATTTAGAAATGGAAGATATAAGGATGTTCCCTATAAAAGAATGCACTATTTGCCCCTAATTCCAAGGTTAAATAGGTTGTATGCTTCAATGAGTTTAGCACCTCACATGAGATGACACTTTGAGAATAAAAGAAACAATGGTGTCATGACCCACCCTTCCCATGGTGAAGCCTAGAAACACTTTGACCAAACTTATCCTGATTTTGCTTGATCTAACGAATGTTAGGTTGGGGCTTTGTGTAGATGGATTTACTCCGAATAATCAGTTTAGCAAACCCTATTCCTCCTGGCCTGTGATTGTTACATCTTACAATCTCCCTCTTGAAATGTGCATAAAAGATCCTTACATGTTTTTAACTTGTATAATCTCTAGTCCTGATAATCCCAAAGCCAAGATTAATGTTTATCCAAGCATTGATTGGTGAGCTTAAAGAGTTGTGATATTCAGGCGTACAAACTTATGATATTTTCAGGAATAAAATTTCTTGCTGAGGGTATCATTGATGTGGACTATCAATGATTTTTCGACATATGGAATGTTGTCAGGTTGGATGACGCAGGGAAAATTGGCATGTCCAATTTGTATGGAGGATACAAAGGCATTTACATTGAAACATGGTCGAAAAACTCGTGGTTTGACTTCATCGGAGGTTTTGGACCTTGATTATGAATTTAGAGGTAAGAAGGAAGCGTTTAAAAAGAAGACAGTTAAACATGATGAGTCTCCTGTGAGGCTAAGTGGTAACTAGGTTTGACACAGAGTTGGAGACTTTCCAAAGATAACCAAACTGGGTAAATCCATATGATTTCTAGGATATGGGATAGATCATAATTGGACTAAACAAAATATTTTTTGAGAGTTGCCTTATTGGGGGATAATCTAGTTCATCACTATATTGGTGTAATGCATGTAGAAAAAAATGTGTGTGATAACATCGTAAACATTGTGATGGACACCAATAAGACTAAGGACAATGTGAAAGCAAGGAAAGATTTGGCAGATTATTGTAAGAGACCTGAGTTGAGTTTCCAGAAGTTGCCAGATGGTTGTGTGTGTAAGCCAAAGGCGAGTTACATACTAACCTCTATAGAACAATCTGTGTGTAAGTGGATGCAAGAGTTGAGGATGCCTGACGGTTATGCTTCAAACTTGGGTAGATGTGCCAATGTTGCACAGGACTGGAAGGTAAAATAAAATAATTAAAACGAAATGTGTGATTTATTTTAGAAACTGCTTTCAATTACTTTTTTTGTTTACTTCCATGTGCAGAGCCACTTCATCATCCATCCCAAAAATAAAGATTTCATGTTTAAGCTCTTCAAATCCAAGGCAGCTCATAAGCTACAAGACATGTACATGGAAATTTGGAAGGCGGGACGAGACCCCAGGTGGATGACTCAGGCCAGCTTGGACTATTTGTGGCAACATTGGAGAAGTGAGAAATTTAAAGATAAGTCTTTGAAGGCTAAGGTGAGCAAAGCATCACAAAAAGGTGGATTCGTTCATTGTGGTGGTTCTGCTACTATAGAGTCTACGCGTCATCGGATGATATAGTCATTATTTTAAACTATTTTTAAATTTCTTTTGTTAAATTTTTTATTTTTATTTACTAATGTTTTACGTGTTTCACTCAAATTGCAGACTCCTGAGCTAAAGAGGCCACCCATCCAGAGTGAGTTGTTTAGAAAGACTACACACGCAAGAAAGACAAGACATGGGTCGATTCTCGCTTAGAGAACGTTTGGGTATATATGTTCTGAGCATTTATTGTTTGTATATATATTTAATTTATTATTTCAAATATTTGATAGAGGTTTAATTAATTTTATTTTGTTATAGCATGCCTATGAGGAGCGCTCTCAGGAGGCTATGACCCAACGGGAGGAGAGGATCAGTTGGTGAGGAGTGCCCACCAATTGATGAGGACCTGTGGCAAGAGGTAGTCGTGGTCCTTACAAGAATCACATCTATGGTATGGGGTCATTTTATGCGAGTAGTTTGTCCACTACCTCTATCACTAGGGCATCTATAGGCACTAGGTCCATTAATGCCGAAGATGATGAGGTTCGCGAGCAAGTTCACTTGCTCAACAGAACTTCATCGTATGCAAGAAAAGGACGCGAGAGAGCTCCAATTTCAAGAGATGCAAAAGAATGTGGAGGCCAAGGAAAAGGCCATAGACACGAAGATGAAGAAGCAGATGGTATCTTCGTGAAAGAAGATAAAGGCAGCTCATCGCACAAGGACGATGATGATGATGAGGAGGAGGATGGTGGTGATAGTGATGTTGACGATGATGCCTGATTTCTCTGATTTTAGTTATTGTTTTTCTTTCTTTGTTTGTTATATGTTGAATTTTTATTTGTGTCTGACATTTTCTTACACGTAAAACACTTATTGACTTATATCTATTTTGCATTTCGAAGTAAAATTTGTTGTGTTTATTATTTATTGAAATTTTTTTATTATTAAATATATTTATATTTAGCTTTAAATGATCAGGTTACACACAAATTACTAGAATATTAAAAAAATAAATTTTAATTACCGTCAGATTTTTCCGTTAATAACTGAAATAAAGTTTTAAAAATTCTAAAATTACCGACGGAATAATCCATCAGTAATTCCAAAATATCTGAAATTGTAATTATCGACAGATTGTTTCCGTCGGTAACATAAATAAATAAAAATTAAAAATTATAATTATCGACGAAAAAATTTGTTGATAAACTAAAAAAATAAAATAAAATTCATGAAATTTAATGATTCCGATGAAAAAATCCGTCGATAATCAATGAATAATCCGTCGATAATGTGAAATGTGACGAATTTTTTTGGCAATTTTTTTAGCTCGTTATTGACGAATTTTTGATGAAAAAATCCATCAATAATCCCGCGTTAAAATTTTTCAATGGATTTTTCCATCAATCGTTATTTCCGACTACGTTATTACCGGTGGTAAAAATTCGTTGGAAATTATTTTCCGTTGGTAATGCTTGAAAATCCATTGGTAAAACCTGAAAACAGTAGTTTTTCTAGTAGTGAGTGTTATTATAATATCTTTTGAAAATCAATACTATTAATTCGTTGAAAATGCAATGGCTAAATTATTATATATTATTACTTGCTAGTAATAGAGTGTTTCAATTTTGAGGAATAAAAGTAATTAAAAAATCAATTTCACAACTATAATATGTTTATGGTTTCAAGAAAGGATCTATTATAAAATGATTTATTACTCTCCCCATTGCACTCCATATGTCCAATATTTTTTATTTTTTATTGTAAAATATCTATCCATTTGTTATATCAAGAAGCATTAAATTCTATTTTTCTAATATTATCCCTAGTAATTAATTATATTATGTTTTTAAATAAGATTGTAATAATGTAAATTTTATTTTAATAGGGGCAATAAGGCTCATTCATATATCTTTTTCCTATTATTAAGATATATTTATTATTTTCTTAATCTATGTGTTTTTTTTGTGTGGATAAATTAATGAAGTGAAAGGGAAGGATAATATGCATTAAATTTAAAGTTGACAACTTGTCATTTTTTGAATAGAAGTGATATAATTCTTTACTCATTGAAATATATATGGGAACAAAATAAACATAAAATTAAATAATCAATAATGATGACTAAATTTCTATCCTTTTAAAAAAATTAAGATGAATATAATATGAGAATCACACCAAATTATCAGTAAGATATATTTTATCATAATAATAAATAATTAAATTGTTATGAAAATTGAACAAAGTTAATCACTTAAATGTAGGGGAAAATTTTTCAAACAAATAACATAATTTAAAATATAAATCAATTAACATTCAAAAAAATAGAAGAATACCTAACATTACTTGGAAAGATAGATAATATATGATTCGATTTATTTGATTTTTTCATTAAAAGAAATAATAAAAGGTCAAAGAAGACAACAAAATGCGAAAAAGTGATGGATGGTATATATATTTTATAACATTAATTAATAGTTGAACCAAAATAAATTTTTTTTCAATAAAAACTTGAAAATGAGAACTATTGCCATATATCCGACAAAAAATTGACAACAAAAAATGAAATTATATTTTGTCTTTTAGTTTATACTTTAAATAGATTATTATTCATAAATATTTTAATATGATACAATAAAAAATAATGAATAAAAATAATTTTAATATCTATTCAAACTTAAATATCACATCACTATTTATATTTGCAATGAGCTAAGAAAAGACACACCAAACAATAAAATATACAAAAATGTCCATCTTAATTTTTATTTTAATATTTGAATATTCTGTCACCCAAAATAAACCCTAAAACAGTCTCAATTACAAATATATTAAAAATTATTTAAATGCTAGCTAAAATAGAAATACAATGGGCAAAAAAAATGCTTATGACTTTTTTTATATAAAAGAAAAAATTTATGACGTTGTAATTATAATTAAAACATTCGTCTATGAAATTAATACATACAAAGATGAAATATCATAATTATATATAAAAGAAATAGAAAATTAATATTATTATTACTATTGTTATTTAAAAAGAATGGTTAAATAGTAGCAATATTATTTTTATAATAAAATAATCTTCAAACTCAAACAATTAATATAAATTGAAGCACCTATTATGGTAGTACACATTGTTTATGTAATTTGTCCTATCGATAAGGTAGCGTTTGGTTAGTGATCCTGGAACAAAATATAGAGATATTAGACACAAACCTATTTGGTGGTGAAGACAGGAATAGGGACAGAAAAATATAAAATTTTTATACCTTCAAAATGTGAGGACAATGGAGACAGGATACGAGATAGAAATTTAATATACTTTTTTTCTAATAATATTTTTATACATATTTATTATTTATGTCTCTTTTCTCCGTTTCTATTGTCTTTATATTTCTATCCCTTCCCCTTATCAAATATTACCTAATAGATATAATGAGCACCTAGTATGATAGATGCATAGTCTATATAATTTAGAATTTACAAAACACCCATTCAAAAGTGAAAGACAAGTTGTTTTTTAATATTTTTATGAGCAAAACCAGCAAAGCTTGACACATGAATTTTGAATAGTGAAGCTGCAGTGGATATGGAAGGATGTAATCTTCTCCAAATAGTGTTTTTTTCAAATTATTTATTGACACGTGTAAGATATATATTAACTCTATTAAAATCTAGTTTGCACCATCAATCCATAATATGAGGTATACAAATCTACATCCAATTAAGCATACTATACAATACCTTGCTTAGGTAACAGTTACACATCCCATATCAGTTCAGCATCCAAAATATAGCAGAAACCAGTCCATGCAAATAAAATAGAATTCCACAAAGAAGCTAAGAAAATAAACCCCCAAAGCAAAAGAACAGAAAATACTTTATCTTAGTTTAGGTTTGACAAACACACAAATCGCACAACTATCAGTACTTTTTTTCTGCTTATTTTGGCTTTGGGATATATATTTGATTTCTTAATGTCTATATATAGATGAGAAAACTGGCAAGTGGCAGGTCAACTAATTAAGGATTCACTTGCATAGTTGCATTGCATGATAGGAGAACAAAAAGGAACATTATATTAGCTCATTGGCTATGTTCATCTTCGCTATCTATCAATTATTCACTATCACCATCCATTCCCCACGGACTCCTGAAGGCGGAAGGAATTTATCGCCTACCAGCAATCATAGAAACGCGCACTACTAATAAATTATCCCCACTCGCCGTGACCAATAACGTCCTTTTCCCAAAAAGAAATTCTGCTACGAATACATGTTGAATCACAAAAAGAATGGTCAGAAGGAAATCCGCATTTATTTATATATCAAGAATATCTGTAGGTACGTATTAAGTGAAATGAAAAAGAAGCTCTCTCTAGATGGCATCGTGAAATATTGAAATTATATATAGATAATGATGATGTTCACTTTTGTTTTGAACGCGACAAATGTCACATGAAACCCTCTGCCAGCTTGCGGCAATCTAGGATATATGAATGAGAAATGGACAATACTTGTATTCTCCAGAGGAAATGCTTTCTCCTCTATGGTGCGAGACTCAAATAAAGTAGAATCCATGCTCCATCCATTGAGAATTGTCACATGATATTCCATAAATATCATCTACAAGTAACATTAATCTATATCTATCATCTGTTTGAAAGGGTTGCTAGAGGCTTCAGAAAAGCATGGTCGTCCAAACCAATGCTCTACGCAAAGCTTCAATTTTGCCGTGACATTCGGATTAAAAGACCGGTTGTTTTTATTTCGTTACTTTGGTTTAGCACACTTGGGGGCACGTATAATATTTTTCTTTTATTTACCAAATGTGCTAGACACCATTTTAAGCCCAATTAAACATTTTGATCAAATTAAGTTTTTAAATTGGGTGTCAGCTGCATTAGGCCCAAATAATCGAATCACGATTCGAACAAAAACAAATCGAATCAAGACTGAATCAGTCCAAAATATAAATTATAGATGTAAATATTCTATATTATTAAGTCATGAATTTAAATAATGTAATTGTAATATATTTTTTATAAATAAATTAAATAAAATATTAATTTAATTGAGAAAATTTATAAATTATTAATACATTATTTGAATAATTGTAAAATTCAAATATTTTATTAGAACCACTCCCAACCCAAATTTATTGGGGCTGTACTGAGTTACTGGACGGGTTGGGTTAAACCAGATAGGCAATGCAGAGCTCACCTTGACAAAAAGAGAAAAACGAAAGTGCAGAGCACAGCTCTTCTAGGCCCCACTTTTTTACGCGACTTTTATAATTGTTTGGATGGTGCACGATAGATGGGAAGCAAAGGTTAGTATTATATTATACTCACATTTCGTAAATACTGTGTCCATATTTTCTATAATTGGATGAGATATATGTTACAAATTAGGTGGGTTTCACACCCCATCTAATGATAGATACGAGGATTCAGGTATTGTTACAAATAAGGAGGACAAATAATATTTTTCGAAAAGAAAAATCACATTTGCTCCCGGAGGATACAAGAAAATTTCTTGGAATAAACATTAGTTTATTTTTTTTAATCACATTGGATTTTCATGTTTTCCTTTTTCAATATTTTCTATATATTATTGAGAGTAATGTCAATATTAGCTAACTATTTTTTTTTTTTCAAATATTACAGTGTCTGATATAACTAAAACACTGTCAATCGACTTTTAATTGGTTAAACTTCTCATTTGACAGTTATATTTCTGGTGTTTTTTTAATATGCCATGATCATGTAGAGAATTATAAGGAAACTGATAAGATTATTAGTTGATATTTTTAGCACAATTTATAGGTAATTTATTCCATTTTTCAATTATTCTGTAAACAAAATCTATTACTTAAAATTTGGATATCTCTTCATTGCAATTGTTCGTGCAACTGCACCGGTTCGATACTAGTTTTATCTTAAACTGAAATTAGCGACTGTAATGGACTTCATTATGGTCATGTTCATGGAATTAATTAATTGGAGTTTGCCATTTTTTTTTCGTTTTGTTGATCGAAATGGGGAGGTTGATATCTTATGAACTCGAGACCGGAAGTGAAAATACCACTAATTAACTTGCCACAATTTAACTGAGAAATCTCAACTCATATTATATTAATCCTTTGAAGTTCATCTACAAACTTGTTCAAATAACACTGCGTTTATCCACTTTCACTCTTCATCATGCTCTTCTACTCACGCTCTCTATATCCTTAAAGGCTTTTATTGGAAACAAACACCCTTAAATATCATACTTCCTTGCCAATTCCTAAAGCAAAAACACACAGATAGAACTCATGCATGCATCTGTCTTTGTTACGCCAAGTGCCACTTAACTATGCAATGCAATGGTAGCCTATGAATGAGGGGAAAATGGCGGAAGTGGAGGCCATGCTCCGAATTTGGGGTGATCAAAAAAGTACTTTGGAGGGATCGTGGGAAGAGGAGGACATGGCTTCTTCTTGAATAATGGAGGCAGCTTTGGTAACGGAGGAAGAGGTTTGAAAAATGGTGGAAGGGGCTTGTGAATGGGAGTGGGATGAGGTGGAAGTAGCTTCTTTGCCTTTGGTGGGCATGGCTTCTTGACAATTGGGACCGGTGGTGGAAGTGGCTTCTTTACTTTTGGGGGGCATGGCTTCTTCACTATTGTTGGAACAGGAGGCGGAAGAGGTTTCTTATATATGGGAACCGGTGGAGGAAGCGATGGCTTCTTAATGACTGGTGCAGGTGGAGGAAGGGGTGCCTTATGTACGGGCACGTGAGGAAGGAGAGGGTGCTTTGGGAAAAACTTTGGAGGAAATAATGGTGGAGAGACTTTAGGAGGGAAGGGGTAATAATATTGTGGATGCTGAAGCTTAGGGAAAAGTGGGTGATTGAAGAAAGGCCAAAAGAAGGTTGAAGTGCAGATCTCGAATGAGAATTTGAGTTTGCCTGCAGCAGGTCCAAGGGTGTGGTTGCCGCCGGTTTTTGACTTGATGACAATCTTGGACTTGTCCAGGCCATCGTGGGCAGGGCAAGGTGCTGCTGATGCGCTATGTAGCTGAGCATAGCATTCTCCTTTTACCTCATTATCTTTTACAATGTCGTGAGGAAGGGATATTTTGAAGTTCCCATTTTCCTCTAGCTCACCAGCCCCTATCGTTTCGAAATCTCCATTTGCTGATTTGCAGTCTACAGTTACACGCAGCCCTACAGAGATACAAGTAAGCATATGTTTGTTACTATGTATTGTAGAGATATTCTCGAATTTAAGACCAATAGTTGACATTCTAATTTATTGCATTAACCATAGTGTACTATAGACTAAAATGATATAAACTTTCAATTTTTATTTTTTCATCAAGTCATATTTTCACTGCTCATGAGATTTATTAGAGTGATGATATACCATCCTATAAATCTTTTTACAAATCTTCCCATTAGTTAAATGAAGTAAAAATTACACACAATTCATATATTGAAATCTTAAACTCTAATCAAAATTTACTTTATTTAGTATATAAGAGAATAAAAAAGAAGATGCAGTACGAAGATAAGATATATACCATTTTTGAAAAACTTATATGCAAATTAACATATTCATGTCACACAGATTTTACCTGAGAAAGCCAGGCTAGTCATAATATTGTACTGCTTGCAGTCAGCGCATTCTCCCAGCCCAACTACCTCGACTGTCCTGTGGTCTCCATAGCAGAATCCCGTTACCACAAAAAGCAGAGACAACCAGAAGCACACAAGTGCTCCTTGGCTTTCGGTGAAAATCTGCATAGAGAATTGTAACTAAGATTCCCAATGCCGATATGCTTAAACTAGAGAGAATAATAAGCTTCTGTGGTTTGATGAAATGCGAGTACAGATTGAGATTCACAAGCTTAATATATAGTAATACTAGTAACAATCATATGATGTGTTAAAAGGCTCACCGACTCTGAAATTAATTAAGCACCTCACATGGGGCTTTGAACTCTCATAATGTCTAGGACTCCAAATTAGTAGTAAGATATTAACGTGCGTACCAGCTTGCACAAGCAAATGGATTCATCTTGCCTTCATTGAATGCGCCAGACCTCAATCGCATGCAAAATGTTATGTGCCAATATTGTCTGAACCTGCTAATTGGCTCTAATAAATGCCTCTTACAATACACACAACTGAAATATTCATCTTTTTCACAATTAAACCAGCTATGTTACTATTCCATTGATTGCTCACACTTGAAAGTTGAAAGCTTTAAGCTTAGCGTGCCCCACTTACGTACGTCAACCAGCTCAATATCTAGAGGATGCCTCATAAGATTAAGAGAAGGTCGCAAAAACTGAGATGTTCCTTTCAGCCACGAGGGCCCATGAAAGGCAATGTGAATACACATGCATCTGTTCTCCAGATTTGACGCTGGAGAGCGGATCCTAGTCATTCTCATAATTTAATCTTTAATGATGTATCTGCAAGTCTCAATTAAACAATGGCACGTGAAGGACCAAGTGGATTATTAATAGAACCGCAACTACAGAAAAAGAACAGGAAGCTAAGATAATTCCTGTAAGAAACTCCTGCCACATTTGAATTTTGTGATTTTTTATACAGCGAAGAGTACAAGAAGATCAGAAAAACAAAACAACTAAAAATTTTGTTGGGTTCAGCTGTTGGAAGACAGTTTAACGCTTGGGTTAGTGAGGAATTATTCAGAGCTTACAAGTAATTCCAAAGTTGTAGCTAGTAACCTCCTCAATATGCTAGCCATAAATGAATGAGCTAAAGCTACTATATATTACTATTGAGAGTTTGGAGTGGAGATTTCGTTTTGAAATTGCGCTGAAATGCTATCTCTTTCACACTCACGGGACTCAGACTGTATTTAATTACCTGACGATCAATGTATCATATTAATTACTACCCGATGACTCTCTTAAGTGCCGCCATGTACAGTATGTGATCAGTGATTTGGCTATCATTATCGCTGAATCCCACCACCCACATGTCTATTCTGGCTTGGGTTGGACTTGGCCGTGCTGTACTACTGTTAAATGTTGATCCCCCTAACATAAGCATCGCGCATTAAATACTAGGTCGAGCTAAAATCATTTTACTATGAGAGTGCAATATCTCTTTCGCAGGGAAGCGCCATGCGCCTGGAATGTAGACATGGTGGTATTCAATCACTTCACCTATTTACCGAGATTCTCTTTTGTTTTGTATTTTTGTGGGTTTTTCACGTGGACCTTGGTTATCAGAGGTAATCTTGCTTGAATATTTGAGATCTCACAAGAGCATAGTTTTCTCGACACTGATTACTTCAAACTAGTTAAGAATAAAGAACATTTGCCACTCCAACTGCCTATATGTTAATTTTATAATGTTGGCAGGTATCCTTTAAGGCGAGGGTGTGCACAGCAAAATTTATGCTAATAAGAAAAAATCAATTTCTAATTTCAAGTGTTGAATTTCAATAAATTAGTGTTAATCAAAGTATTATAATTGCCGAGTTTAATTCTTTCTATTTGTCTGAAACACTAACTTCCCTACATTATCCTCTTCTAAGATTTAGTGAAATTCGCATCCAATTCTCTTTTATTTGTTCGACAACATTGATTTCCTCTTATACATTGTGTAACATACACCGAGGGAGAGCGGGATAATAATTTTATAAAATTATAGGAGGATGGTGCAATGATCTTACAAACTCAAGATCTCTAAAGTAAGATTTATGAATAGAGGAGTTTGGTGAAATTCACCACATTTTAGGTTAGGTGAAATTCACCAAATTTAAAATACCAGTGTGATTTACTTTAATTGATGAATTAAGAGTTACTGTGAATTCTAATTCTTTTTTTTTCATTTTTTATTCTATTAAGGTGATAATAAATAAAAGTAAAGAGTATTAGAAATAAGAAAATTATATAAATTAAAAGTTAAAGATGTTTCTAAATAATTGTTTAATGATGTTTCTAAATAATTGCAATTGAAGAATAAAAAAGCATGTAACTAGTTATATTTATCATTCTATCTTAATTTATATGATCAATGAGTTATTTCAAATTCCAGATTAATCATTTGTTAGGAGGAGATACCATTGGCAGCCGTGTAAATGTTACTATACCATGTTTCTTGGTCATTTATTAGCAGATGTCTCAGCTGTGTGATCATGTTGTTCGATTATGGTCTTCACCCCAGACGTGCTGCAGTTTACAGGGTTGAAGTTTACCTTGATTTCTTCAAATCAGGGGGCTATTCTATTCACAACGCTTGAACCCCACAAATGACTCATTTGATGTCCACAACCACAACTCCCAATAAGTTCGGTCAGTCACAAACAAATACATAGCAAGAAAGATGAATGCCGAGGAGGACTCTCAACACCGGCAATATGCCAATATCCAGGAAAATTCCCGAACAAAATATTATGCGCGCAATAACTATGTAACCAGGGAAGTGTATCAGAATCTAAATCTAAATGATATTATCATTATAATCTAACAAAACCCTGCCGGTTCTCAAAGTTGTATGATATCCTTACTAACTCAGATCCCTGTTAGTTCTTCTCATAAAAAGCTCAACTTCGTGCGAAGAATAACAAATGTAAAAATTCTTTAATAAGCTACAACAGAAAGGCAGGTCTTTTCAGCCTAAATTTTAGAACTATTTCCTCGTGCTCTCTTACACTCTCCAACCTAGTCGAGTTACAGGATGCTGTAGTCCATGGTTGAGTCTTCTGTGGCTGATCTAGACAAGAATTATTTATCTACTTCTTCTTCTTGGATTTGCTCGACTGCGACTGAGTATATGCAGTTCCCTGGGTGTCAAAATGCAGGGCAGGAAAGCAGTATCAGAAAACCATTAATGTTACAGGCTTCATAAAAAATATGGAAAGAAGAAAGAAGAGAAGGCACATCACAAACTTCAGAAACAGGACTTAAGGTCCCCATGAAATCCAATAGAAATAAGTTCTACAGACAGTAAAGAATAAGCACAAACCTGAAGCCATTCATCCATTGAGGCATCAGTAGTCCTAGTTCCAGCTTCCACTTTTGGAGCCCTTTTTGTTTTCTGAGCAAATATTCATGTGCAGATATGAGAGTTGTTAGAAAGTCATATCATCTGATAAATGACATTATGTTTCTAAAATAGAAAAGGTATACCTTAGATAGGTGCTGTATTTGACCATGAATCCATACCCCAAGGAGGACAAGAAGGGCAATTCCAAGTGTAACGAGAAAAACAGATTCCATGCTAAGAAAACCACCAGCCTCAACAACTTCAATAGTGCCATTATAGAAAGTGTTTTGGTATGGATGCTGGTCTATCTCATACACAATAGTGCCCACGAGATCAAAATTTCCAGGCTGCACAGCAGATGAAAATGGTTAGGCATGATGAATATAGAGGATCTCTCTGATGTTAATCAGTGACAATTTTAAAGCATTATAATATATATGGATATAAACAAACCTGCAAGAACTTGCTAACAGCAAATATATATGGAAAAGTAGCTTGTGTTGAGGCCGGCACAGACCCATTGTTGAAAACCTGTAATTAAATCACACTAACATTTGCATAATTTATGTAATACCATTTGCTGAATAAAAATAACAAAACTAACACAGTAACACATTTTTCTAAGTGACTATGGTTTGGTTTGGTATTGTTGTGGCCCTCAAAAAGCTATTGAGCTTTCTGGGCTCTCAAAAAACTGTTTTAAAAAAGTCATAGTAGCACCATTTAGTAAAATAATGTAAAAGTTGCTCTCAATAAGCAGAAGCCATTGAAGTAGTGTTTGGTAAATTTATTATAAAGTTGCTCTCAAAGTATAAAAGGACCATAATGGGCATAGATATTTGTGGGAAGAATAAAAAACTAAAAGCCTTAACTAATGGAAGGATAAAATTGGATTTTTATTGAATTTTAGATAGCAGAAGCTAGCTCTGAAAAGCACTCAAAAGCACCCTTGGCTTTTAAAAGCCGGGAGCAAAAACACCCCAACTCTTTGGTTTATTAAACAGAAAAAATTAGCTTATGTTTTTCATAAGTCAGAGCATGGTCAAAGAGTATTACCAAATCCACCCTAATTCATTCAAAAGAAATGGAAAAAGCAACAACGCATTTACCAAAGGTTGTTAGAGCTATTGGCTCATTGGATTCTGTGCTCCTAAATGGACTTGAAGATAAATGTTATCAAATTGTTGCCATCATCTAAACTGACAATAGAAACATCCTCATGCCCGTTTTTAACACCGCAGCAGGAGTGTCAGGTCTATGAGATTCATAAACAAATAAGGTGAATATCATTTTCCCATACAGATGGTGAATAAAAGATCAAGGAATTTTCCATCCCTGTTTCTTTGGTTGTTTTAGTTTTATTAATTTTTTTTTTCACCCCTTGGAGATATTTTATACACAACCCTGGTGCATACTTCCCTTTTCTGTTACATATTTTCTACTAAAATACCAAATCCAATGATCTTCTAAAGCCTAATCTTCAATGAAAACAATGAGCACATCTTTGTATTGCAGATGTAGCATGTTATCTTCCAGACTTCTGAAAACCCAATCAAAGCAAATACTTTACCGCAGACAAATAAATATTGATAATATTGGTAATAGATAGATTCTTGAGGTGCTTCAGGAACTTATCCATAATATAGGCTATAGCCACCAAATTTAAACTGATTACAAGGTATCAAGCATAAATAAAGGCAATAGGTATTCTTCACAGAAAATAATTCCATAACCAATTATTACCTGTGCAGTAAGATTTTGAACAAGTAGTCGATGATCAAAGGGAAGGTGAACACTAGCCCTAATTGCAACAACATTCAAGCTCGATTCCCCTGTTTTCAGTCCATACAATTAAGTTAATGAGTAAATGCATGATCATTTTTATTTTCTTTTTTGATTTCATGGCCTTCGACAATGGTGAACCTTGACACTGGTAAGAAAATAATGTAACAGGATTGCAATCAAGAAAGGATGTTCATACAAATGAAAGACTTAATTTAGTAGAACATTGGCAGGTAAATTCAATTACCATCATTTTTCACACCGACAAGCAGCTCTGTCTCTTCCCCAGCTGTTACCACTGCATCAAATGAACAAATAAAATTAACCCACAATTAAAGTGAAACAAAAGTTCATCAGGAACAATATTGTTAGATCTTTACATCTCGCACTATTCTTTGGGAATACACAGATTGTATCAATTCCTGGGGCAGAAGGGAAGGTCCCATCACCAAAATCTTGAACATCATCCCCAACAATGCCAATATCACTCACTTCTTCATTGGTCTCCTCAGCCTCCTCTAAGTCTGACTGACAACTAGCAACTAGCAAGTAGAAGAGCCATGTTTAATGATAGTCAAAATAAAAAACAGAAGGCAGCAATCTATATTATGTATATCAAAACATGCTTTGCAAGCTACTAGTTAGCTAGCACCTAACTCTAAAAATGAAAAGAAAAACACAATCAATTAAACATAGCACGAACTGACTACATTGCACTTAGTCACTGCATAATCAGACCCTGACTCATAATTAGAAACTCGCTCTGAAATCTGGAATTCAATTTGCATTGTCAACACGACACTAAGAAAATAATATTCCTAGACCTCTAGCTTGTACACATGACACGAGTAACGCTAAGGATGGGTGTGTTTCAATTTGTCTTGACATGAGCAATCAAAGGAGATCAAAACTACGAGCCCATTGAAAAGTCAAAACCCGAAAAAAAAAAAAAAGAAAGAACTTTAGCAAAGATGAAAGCAGATCATAGAAAAAGGAATAAAAATAGAACAAAGATTCCTGAATCCAACAGAACAGATCATGGCAACGGTAACATGCATGGAAAGCAGCGATCGCATGTAAAGTAAAATTAGATTACAGGATGCAATATTAAAAATTGTAGGGAAATGAGAAAATAGAGAGCAGAGCGCAATTACGAGGAAAGTGAGAAACCAAAAAGGAAAAGCAAATGGGAAAGGTAAAAGGGATGCAGATCCAGAAATAACCTTGGAGAAAAGGGGAAGCGAGGAGGAGGAAAGCGAGCGAGAAAACCTTGAGGAACGCCATCGCATCAATAGCCAGCCACCCACCCCAAGTCTAGGTTGTTGTGCTGTGAATTGTGTCGGATGCTTTCCTTTTTCTTCTTTGGAACTCGCAAATTCCAAACCACAAAGAGAATCGCGTGGATTTCGAAAACACAGACAGGTCAAAACAACAACCCAGACACCACTCTACCCGGCCGGGACTTGTAATGAATGAAATGGAAATGTGTGCACCTTCACTTCCTTCCAGCTCCTCCTAGAAGTACAACTCATCCCATTATTTTTAGTTTAGATATTTGTTATAAAATATTATAAATTAGATATATTACAATAAATAAATAATATTTTATGTGATAATAATAAAAAAAGGTATAACTAAATTGTTATGGGATGACCATCGGGGTCTCCTGCATGTGAGGGTGTAATTCTTTTGTTCCTTTTTCTTCAGCACCAAAATAAATAAACAAATAAGTAAAATAAAAATCAAAGACAAATCCTCCACCAGGAAAAAAAAAATCAAACACAAATCATTGAAATCAAGCACTCTCTTCATAGTTTACTCAATTTTTTTTTCCGGAAATCAAGATATTAAACTTGAATTCGGGTCATTTGATTATACATATTGGACAATATTTTCGAAGTATTATTAAATTTAATAATTTAAGATTTAATATATATCCTTATACTAAAAAATATATATAAATAGAGTTTAATACTATTTAAAATTTATAATTATCTTACATTTGTTAACGATTCATATCTTGGAATAGTTATTTTGAATAGGACTTTATTCAATTATTACTTTCAGCTCAAAACTGCATGCTAATTTTTTAAGGATTATAAAAATTAAAGGTAGATAAGTGATAGTCAGTAGTATTAAACAAAACTATAATAGTTTAGTTAATATTATAATTAAATAAATATTGTTATATAAAAAGTTATAAGTTTCTATTGAATAAGCGTTCACATGCAACCATAAATCTTAAACCTAAACCTGATTCATTTATACAATAAAGTTTAATTAAACTTTACTTTTATTTTGTCTTAACTAAATTTAAACTTTATTAAGTATCTAATTGATCAGATTTGAATAATTTCATAACTTAATCCATATACACATATATATTGTATCTTTTACAAGGGAGAAAAGCTTAGCTATTTTTATTGTTTCTACTATTTATCGCATAAAAAATGTAGGAATATCAGTTTCCAAACATTCAACTGCACTAACGTGGTTCGAGTTTTTGGTCTTGATTATTGTGTGGCTAACGCGATAAATCATTTCACCACAATTTTCCCAAAAAACCAACAGCCATATTTCAATCTTTTTTCATGTGATCCTAGATCCAATTAATAAAAAAGTAGTGATTAATCTCCTCAAAATGTAAGGCTTAAACAATTTTATCTCTTGCTAAGACCTCCTTATATACAAGTTGGATATTGAATTCCTGACTAAAAAATTAAAAAATCCAGATAGCTATCAAATGTACTAAGTCTTATGATTAAATTAATTGTGGAGTTTTGATAGGATCCTGTGATTACTTTTTTCTCTAATCAATCTAGAGAGTGCTATTAATCAGTTCAACCCCATGAAACTGGCGACCCATTATCGGAACAACGAAGGGAACACGTAAAACGGCAACGCTGCGTGGGTATGTATAAATCTCATAAGCAGAGCAGCCAATCGGTCCAGTCCACTATCCAACTACATCATATTTGAGACTTTGAGGTCTTCTACGGCCGTGGATTACAATCTTGTTGCATTTCCTAGTTCAACCAAAAACAAAAAACATACTAAGCAAGCGTACATGTTAACAAGCCTTTTAATTTTGTACTTTTGGATTGTTTGGGCTTATGGACAAATTATGTTATGGTCAAAGGCATTCGGACTTTTTCAATGTCAATCATACATGACCAAAAACATCGTTGATCATACGAAAAAAAAACCTTTGTTTTGATTAATTATTGTTGTAGTTTTGGCGATAAGAGATTAAGAGCTCAGTGTGTCCTTCCGATGAATGTGCCAAAGACAATGGTAATTGGGTATCCAATCATTTTTTCAAAAATGATATATTATTACTCAATAATTTATAATATTCAGATTTTTATCAATCTTGTATTTTTCTTTATTTTGTAGTAGCAATTAGCTATACAAAGCAGTTTCGGGTTAGTAAAAGAGTGCTCATGAATTGCCGCATGTTGTTCAATAAATATATTAAGAAAACTAGCTTACGTTTGTTCTCTCCTTGGATTAGTATTGTGGAGGAGTCTAATAGGGATATAAGTAACTAACTTGCAGGTGTGAATGCTGGAAACTGCAGGGTGAAACAAGCTTGGACTCGGGTGATGCATATGGTCGTCCTTTTTGATTAATTGGGTATTAAGGGTGGGTCTCGGTCAAGATATACCTTACCATCAGTCACTTGCAAAGCATCACCAGCACAAACAAGACATGTGGTGAGACAAGTTACTCAAGGAATATATACCAAAGCCAACTTAATATCAGAGGCAACGAAGCTCATCTCATCGAGTCATTAGTGCCTTTTATATAAACCCACGAGTGTGTGTGTGTTGTGAGTGAGTGAGAGAGAAAATTAAGAGGAGAAAATGGAGTGGGTGTACCCAAAGAGAAGGGTTCCAGAATGGAAACAAGGTTGGACAGGGAAGACCATGGCCTCTGTTTCGGCACCTCCCATCCATTTGCTGGCCATATTTGGCATTGTGATAACCTTGTTGTGGCTGTCCCAGTACAGAGACTATAAGGCTCACCTGCATAACGCAGCCATCAACTTTCAGTTATTCCTCTTCTTCTTGCCCGTCCTCTTGATCTTCTTCATGATCTCAAATTCCATCCTGGGTGGCGGAAGTGGAAGGCTCAACTTCCATACGACGAGTTCACAGCATCACTCCCTCCAACGATTCCCAGGGGCGTAGGCTAGTCATCTTGTTTCTGCTTGCATTGCTTAATTAATTACCATTCTTCATTTCATTCAATATGGTTTGGGGCTCTTCGAGATCAGTCCAACACTCTGATTAATTAGTAAATTACTCAAGACATGCAGAGTAAACAGTTCTTGTATATTATATCTATTCTCTAGACAGTGTAATCAAGAACAAGCCCTTCTTGAATTTTTTTTCTCTTTTTGTTACATTACTCTTGAACCGTGTTACTTGAACCAAAATCTAGGCTTGTACAATACGTTTATTGAAACTGACTGCTGTTATCAAATTCACTATAGACTAAGATTTTTTCAAAAGAGGATGTCTTTTTTTATTTTTCCAATTTCAACTGTCATTGGGTTACTACTGATGATTAGGTGACATTTAGGATGCTTAATGACAGGCGTCAAGCTTTCTTAAAGATTATGTTTAGGTAGTATACTTGTATAAGGAAGGTAAAAATATATGATTTATAACATGAACATAATAAGTTTACCTATTAGAATCAATTTTTCTTTTACTATATTTTTTAGTGTCCGTGTTTTTTTTTCTTTCTTTTTTTTTTTTTTTAAAGTGTAATATCTCGTTGTAAATTCTAGGACAACGGAACTCTTAGGAAAAATCACGAAAGTAATGATGGTGTTCGATGGGGTTTTCATTATTTTATATTATAACAAAGGGACAAGGACGGGCACGACTATCGCGTTTCTTCTCCCTTCTTTTCAGCAGAATACTCGGCCAAGTTTTGACTGCTAATTGGTTTCTTAAAGCTCGTAAGAAACCTACGTTTCCATTATATATACAACTATTATTTGAACCAAGCTATAAAAAAATACATAATAACTGACTAAAATCCCAACTTACGCATGAGGGATAAATTAATTTATTAGATTTAAAAAATTTTATATTATTCCTTCAAATTTTACAAATGAAAATAAGTTAATCCTTATAAAAAATTATCATATAAGTTGTGTCATATTAACTTATTTATGTATCCTGTAACTTATTTATGTGTCCTATTAATTTTTATAGTAGTCATAACTTGTCTCTACTCTAAATAAGGTCGTTTAACATTTTCTTCATCTTCTCTTCTCACTATAATTCTCTACTCCAAAAAAAGATTTTAGAGTTTAAGTTGTTATTTATTTTGTGCAGAACAAAGAGTGGCAGGTTAAAATTTACATGTAAATTTACGTACACATAATCAAGTTAACCGAATATATAGATATTTTCTTAATAGTTCATACAATAATTTAATAGAGACTAATATGGTATTTTTTAAATTTGATTGACTAATTTACCCTATTATAAATTTAAGGGATTGATTTAAGTATTTACTCCGTAATAATGTGTGTCTAGCGCTAGCCTATTATTTTTAATAAAAAAAGTGTGAAAATAATACATTTTCTTTGCGATCATTCAGGAAGTAATGTGGAGGGATACATAGAACTCAGAAGCACCTTGGACCCAATTCACATTCATATTCATATACTATTTACAATAATCACAAGGGTTGCAACTAAAATTCAAAGTTACTCTATAGGACTTTCCCTAGTAACTAATGAACACAAATCCCACACAACACATAAAATAAACCTCTATATATAATAATAGAAAAAGTGAAAAACGAAGCAGCTAAAAACAGAAAACCAAATCAAGCAAACCAGCTATCAAGAAAGGTAGATTGATACTGCACCAATATCAGCAAGAGAACGATCAAAGCAGCCACACCCCAAGGCGAGCTTCCCTCTGATGGGAGGTGGTGGGTCCTCCTGCGCCTTTCCCCTGGCGACGAGCTAAAGAACCAATAATCTGAATCATCCATCGATGACAACCAACGAACTATTAATAGTAGCACCACTGGTGTGGCAAATAGTACCCAACCCAGTTGTTCTTCAGCAGCTTCGACAACTTCCTCGTACGAGAAGTACCATGAAGTGCCAAGGAACACGAAAATCACTGCTAAGATCAGGAGAACAGGGTATGGCAGGGGGTTTAGAGTGAAGGCATCCAAAACAGAGGAGCCTCTGCTTCTACCATAAGCCATCTGAATTCGATGGTGTTGTGGAGGCCTTTATGTAGCACTTAATGAGTTGATGGCCTGTTTCCGTTTTAGTTATAAAGTAAGGTGTTTTTTTCATTTAGTATTTTGCTTCACTTATAGCAAAACCACAAAGATGAGATGAGTGCCTGATTTGATGGGTTGCTTACTCTGTGAGCTAAGGCCTAAGGGGTACTTTATGTTTCTCCACTCTCAGAGTTGTGTAACCGGTTTAAATTATCTTGAAATGATCGGTGCTAATTACTCTAGCTAAGGTAAGGAATGCTAAACAAGGGTGAGAATAGGGTTGCCCTCCTCAAAATGGTCAATGTTAGAAGCATGTATGAATCGGACGTATATACCACAGAAGGAAAGTTATATTTATGTGTTTGTTTGATTTAATTAATTGTGGTAGGTTTGCGCTCTCAATATCAATGGCCCGGATATTTCCTCAATACGTGGTTTGCCCCAGAAGTAAAAGGAGGACACGTTTCAGTTACCCCTTGGAATAGGCAAAAAGATAGATAAAGATAAGACAAATCCTTATATGAAAAATCCTTGCGAATGAAAATGTCATATTGCCCAAAACCATTTTCCTGAAAAAAAAACTATTTAAACACTCAAAAAGTGAGTGTTTATTGGGATATTACTTAATAATTATTGAATGTGATGGTGAATCAATCCTCGATTTATTCCATCACATCTAATAATTATTAAGTGAGTGCTGAATAGATATCCACTTTGGGTGTTGAAATGGCACCTCTTCCTGAAATGACGGTAAGAAAGAAGTGATATAATATAATGGAGTTTAATTGAGTTTTGTACTCAACAAATTTTTCTCTGTCTTCCTTAAGTTTTGAACTTCATTGTAGTTTTACGGAATTTTCTTCGTGCTAATAAGGTTAGTAAATTGTGGAGATGAAGAGAGAGGAAAAAAAAAGCAACAAACAGAGAAAGACAAACTAAATTAGAAGCTATATCATAACATGGATTTTGAGATTATAAGAATTAAGGCTGCTTCTTAAATGGTGACTCATGTTTTTGTCACCATATGGTGATAAAATTGTAGCCATCGATCTTTAAATCTAATGGTTCAGATTAATTGATATTAAATTTATATTTATATTTTATTATTTATTAAATACAATTTTTAGAATGATATGTCTCTTTTACCCTTTCCTTCTGTCATCTTTTATTTTCCCCATGTCGCATCCCTCAGCATAGACCACGCCGGTGAATCAGCCCCTCTTCCCTCCATGATCTAGGAGCTGCCACCGTCCCACCTCTCCCCTTCGGCACCACCGTTCCACTTCCACCCATGCCACACCAGCAAGCTACTTTCCCTCACTCCGTTACTGCCCTTGGTGACACTGTCAATATCCCCCTTCCTTCATTTGAAAGCTTTTGTCTTGGATGGAGGACAGAAATCCGAGGGTCCTCTCCCTCAAGCATCCCCACATGTGACCACCTTAGTTTCAACCCAAAAGCACCAAGCTCCATTGTGATATATTACTTAAACGGGAAAGGAAAAATTGGGCACCTAGTAGCATTTCCTTGATGAAGTAAAAAGTAAGAAAGCAAAAATTATGCCAATGATGTCTTCGTTAAAAGCCCCTTGCCAATACCAACCACCATTTCATAATTTATTATGTTCATAAATCTCAAATTTGAGGCTGCCCCAAATGGGGCAACACTTTGGGGGCCATTATTTGGGTAAATTTTGAGCCATTCCTTTGGTTGCAATCAAGATTGGAGTGCGTATGTTTGATATTTTGGACAATGAATGATGAAATATTGTGTTGAAACTGGTAACTGGATTCAAGGAAAATAAGAAGCACACACATAGAGAATGAAGTTTATCTTTGAGAGGCTCTTGAATGAACTTAATCAGAGAAAAAAGGATAGCCATGTTATAACACCTTCGAATATGGTTCAACAATAATAACATTAAGTATTTTACATGACGTTGAAGGAGCCTCATGGCACCTTGGGGGAGTGGATTCGAGGGAGGAAGGGAATGGTGGCAGAGAAGGAAAAAGGAAGCCCCAAAAAGAGAGAGAGGATGAGGTGCATTGAAAAAGGAGAAAGGAAAAGAGAAGAAGAGGAGGGCAAATTGGTCACTTTATCATTTTATTTTATTTATTATCGAGCGATCGTGTGGTCACAAACTTAAAGTTTCTATATAAGAACTCGTCTAAGAATTGAATTATAACTTCCAAATTATAAGGATTCATTAATTTTTTTTTAAATATCAAAAACATTTTGATAGTTTTTGTCTTTAATACAACATTTCTTTTTATATGTATTTATTATTTAATAGACATGTATGGAATGATTTTTGCGTAAATGCATATCTAAAAGGTAAAAACAGAGAACAAATTTGATTTTGATGCGATGTTTAAATTTTTTATGCAGTTTTTAAGTCATATATTATGATAAGGTAGCACTTCTAAGGGGCCCCGAAGCCATTGTCCCCCAAATTTTTTTGAAAAAAAAACACACACACAAATAACTTTATTTAATAAATAGGCTAACTTTGAATGTGTTACAGTATACAAATGATATTGGAGAGGAATGCTCATTACTCGGTAGCCTCAGGGTACTCGATTGCCTTCCAGTTCTACCACTTGACCACGGATCAAATGCATTCAAAATTTTGCAACAAGGGTCTCTGGAATTCAATCTGCTCAAACAAGTGCCTCCCAAAGATCAAAATTCTAATCTGGAAGCTGATGCACAATCGTGTTCTAGTCAAGCAGAAGTTAAAATGAAGGATTACGAGCATTGATGATGAGAGTTGCCCAAGAGGTGGAAGGGAACCGGAATCTATCTATCACAGCTTTATGTCGTGTTCCCAAGTAGTTCCACAATGGCGAGCTTCAGGTCTCTTTAGGTAGGAATGGATTCATCAGTCAAAACACTCTGGGAATGGTGGCTGGAGATGATCAATGATCTGAGAGCTAGACCAAACAGTGCAGACCAAATCTCCCTATTGTGCTATCTGCTATGGAGAATTCGGTTAGCAAGAAATGTAAAGGTGTTTGAAGAAAAGAATATTGATCATCAAGAAATATTCACTAGTGCAAAGAATCTCTCTGAAGAATTTATTAGAAATAGAGTGAAAGTTTCCCTTCTCCTAATAGTTATTTTGTTAGCTTCCAGTTCATTTTCCTGGAAGTTTAGGGATATCCCATCTTTGATTTTGCTATCCAATTTGGACTATTCTTTGTAATATGCTGATTATGAATAAAATCTATCTATTTTTTATAAAACAAAAATAAATAAATGGATTTTTCTAACTTAAAAATCTATTTAACATTTTTTTTTATAAGTTTTACTTAAGGTTAGAGGGAAGTCTAAGTCCCTAAGATTTGGAGTGATTAAATGGTATAATCCCTCTCAAGAGAGCTTCCTAGAATTTGAACCCTCAATCTTACGGATAAAGCTCGTCTAAAACTTAATCCACTTTTATTGAACTAACCCCATTTAATAGAAACAAACCAAAAAAATTATATCACAATTGAGTATTATTTTATAATAATTTTTTTTTGTGACAAAAAATTGTTCATGTATATAATACTATATGATTAAGCATAAAACTATTTATACTTAAAAATTTTAAAATTAATCTTCAAACTAAGTAAGTATTTCTCTAATCAAATTTAAACGTAAGATATATTCATATAACTTATGAACTTAGATTAAAAAATATATATTTGGTCACCGATAAAAGTTGTTAAACATTCAAGACAAATGAAAATATATAGTTTCAAAATTACCATAAACCCGATATGTGGTAACATATTCACCTTTTATTTTTAAAATATTTATGTATATATTGTTTTATATTAGATTTGGATGGTGAATATTTTATCATGTATAAGATTCCTCTTGGCCGAGAGTCTATCCTATCCTCACCCAACATTTAAAGTAGTTGTTCATTTAGCATGCTATTTAGTATTAAGCCAGCTTTGATAATTAAAATCCAACAGAACTTTCTCCAGTTCTCTTTTTTTTAAAAAAAAAGTAAAAATAAGAGAGTTCATGCATATTTTAGTTTATGATTTTAACTGTGAGTCATTTAATTTAACTTTTAAAATAAGTTCAAATTACCTTACATTCCAAAATATGAGTCAAGTTGGTCATTTATTTTACTTTTATTTAACATTTTATCAATTAAATGATGATGTATAACGTTAAATGATATCTTATAATCCTATGTGTAATCTGAAATAAAATAAAGTTTAAAATAAATTATTTTGGTATTTAAAATTATATAAAATGAGTCATTTATGATTTAGAATAAATATATAAATGACTCATTTTATATAATTTTAAATATCAAAATTAGTTATTTTAAATTTTTTTCTATTTATATGACATATAGTATATCAAGATATTACCGAAGGTTATCTATTATCATTAATGGATAGAATATTAAGTAAGAGTGGATTAAGGAAGTAACATGACTCGTATTTTGTAATGTAAAGGACTAATTTAACTCATTTTAAAAGTTAGGATTTAAATAACACAAGTATAAAGTGAGAGATTAAAATCAACGTTAACTCAAATAAGAAACACCTGCGCACACTCTTGATGTAAAAAGTTGTGTAACATAAGGTTTATCGACCAAAAAAAGGTTTACAGCTATAAATAACAATTATTATACTCTAATTAAAAAACAATTATCCGACATATAGCAAATGTGGTTAGTATTTAATGAAGCTTTATTTGCAACTAGCCAACTATGGTGATTTATGCTAAAACAACATTATTTGCTTTCGATTTCGGATGCAATGCATGACTGTGTCTAAGCTCCAAGTGCAAGTGCTAGTATAAGTTACGCCAGTATGGTGGTTGCACGTAAAAGCGTAATCCACCTAAATGCTGATACCGCTTTAGGCTGAGTCAGATCGATTTCATAGAAAAATAATTGAGCTGGTGTGAGGACAAATGGAGAGCACTATTAGCATTAGGTGATAAGCTCATGGTTGAGCCATTTCCTGTTATGAAACTTTGCTTTTTCTTTCCCCTCTCTTCATCCTCCTTTTCCCCTGTTTGTGCTAATAATATATACCAAGTTATTCCATAGTCTTAATCAAACATTCAGACCTCTAACATTGTACCGGGCCACTTCTTCTGAAATGGCTTGCCCATAAACCTTCTTTCGTTGATCCCAGTGACACAATTTTGATTTCATTTGCCTATGCTTGACGGTAGATCATATAAATCAAATAAAAATATTATTTTAACACCTAAAAAATGAATGTATATTAAAACACTAATTTTATTACTATAATATGTGATAATGATTCCCACTCATTCTCAATATCTATCACATTTAATAATTATAAAATGGATGTCCTAATAAATACCCACTTGTGTTAAAATAACACTACCCTAAATCTAATCAACCTGCATTCCTGTTGATAAGAAAAGAACCGTATTCTCTACAATCAAAAGGAGTCATCCTGTCAATTCACTCAAGCTATATAATTTAAGAATAAGCGACATCACAATCTACTTGAATCCTTGTCACTTATTAATTCAAAGCCTAAGCAAGCACGAAAGTTCAATCTTATAAAAGATATTAATGTAATTTGCTTAAAATATAATATAATACCCCGACCTAGAATAATGCAATAGGAACAAAGTATTGTTGCCGTCGTCTGGATCATATATAAACTAGTCAAATACAACCTTCCTCTATAATTTTTGGTAAAAGCAATGAATAGGCTCGTAATTTTATATGACAATCATATGCGATATTTATTTAGTGACATGGGAATTGGGATAATATGGAAACACAATACCACTCATCCAGCAGGTCAGGAGCGGACACTACTACCACTTGGAGTAACAGTAGCAGGTATGCGTACACCGACACCTCCTTCTCCTTGAACTTGCAATCAATAACAACAAAAGCAGGATCAGTACTAGCACGAGTAATGGTGTGACCAAAGATGGGGATGGCCATTTAGTCGTCGTCTTTTCTTCAACCACTACCACCGGTCCACGCGAGAAGAGCCATGGTATGCCCAGAAGCATCAACGCCACGGCCAACATCACAACAACTTTCGATGTACAAGTATCATAAGCCTTCCGTTTATGACAGTAGTGGTAGCCCATTGAATCAAGGGAAGAACTTAGAAATTTTTTAAGAATTATAGAGAGAGATTCACAGTGATCAATTCGAAGCATATAATAATGAACAAGGAAAAGCCATCTCCCTATGGAATCTTATAGAAGAAGTCAAGAAACGGTGGACCAAACCATTCATGCCAAAAACCAATATCCACCACACACGTACCGCTGTTTTTGCCGTTCCTAGCTACTGTGTTTAGTGGGCTATAATGTTCAGCAATAATATGATGGAACATGCTCAAAGGTGCGGGGCCAACCACGTTCTATGGGGCATGTGAATAAATCGGTGATATAAGGTAGAGGGGCAATTCATGCTATCATGAAAAGACATTCAATTTGCCATTTTGCTTCAAAGTGTACTATAAATGTTCAATTTGTTCTACCTCACTGTAATGTATTTATTTATAGCACTCTAGCGGGTTTTGGGACTGTAGTCTGTAATCTTTCCTCCACAAACCGAAAATGCTATTACAGCCCCCATAGTTCTGTTGGTAGCATAAATAAAAAATAATCATAAAATAAAAGAAAAATAAAAAAGGATAAGCTAAGTATCACACAACATAAAGGCTTTGTTAAATTAGGGCCGCAATTGATTTTTCTTGAGCAAACAAAAGACGTTTTGATTTCACCCAATCTGGAAATTCGAACTCTCATGTTAATTATGCGCGTGTGATTGTGAGGCTAATGCATTTGTCTTCATTTATTAAAATACAAATGTTCTATTTTTGGGTACATAAACTTGTTATATCTAATTTTAGCACCCAATAAAAACAGTCTATTCATGATGTATGCCATAAAAGGCATCAAGATGATCGTATCAATCAGATTTATGTGATCACATAATCCTAAAATTGCCAAAGATAATTGACGCATAGTATTAAGCTCAGTAGTGAGTGAAATGAATCATCTAACTTTCATTGAATGCCAAAAATAATATTTATACATATAAGGGTCCATGTGTGTCACAACTCGATTAGGGTGATTGGCGCGTGAGAATCTCATTCGGCGTAAGCTTCTAGGTAATGTAACTCTCTAAATACATAAAGTAGTATACTCTTATACTTAAAACATTATTTCATCCAAATCTTTACCCAAATAATCATTCAAAACCTGATAGAGTTTATAAAACTAAAATACTTTAATATACAAACTCTGAAAACCTCTTAGTCATGCTCTACAAATCTCAAATCCATAATTGAAAACTGTAAACACATACATAAATATTTATTACTATGAAATTAAATACATAATCTGAAATGCATGGGTTAATCCTTCACATCTCCTTGAGCATTATACTTTAACATAACTCTAATCTAAGCCTTCCTGCAAGGTAAGACTCACTATTGAAACGGCCACGTCTCCTAAACTGGAGTTTGAACAATATCTGTACCTACAACTGTGAGGAGGAAGGGAGAGAGGTAAGTTAATGGACTGAGTGAGTTCTCCCCCATCACCCACATGGGACAACCAATGAATATATATAATGTAATATAAATGCAGAAATCATAAACCATTTTATAATTACATAGTTATAAGGGAAAACATCTCTAAATTCATAATTTCATAGAAGGCATATTTAAGTTCGTAATCAAGCAAAAAGAAATCAATGTGGTAACAAAGGTCCTACAGAGCACTCGCATCTGGGCGTTACATTCCTGCTCCGGTGTGAGCCCTTGGGCGAAAGGCCATGCTTCACCAATGTTTACATGTGAGAGTTCCCAAGGATCGTGGGCATACGTATCATCGTCCCTATTTTGCTCTAATATCACTTTTTCACGTCTGGGCGTTACGTATCACGTCTCGAGTGTGACATCAACGGATACCTAACAAGGCCCTGAAGTTTCACTGTTCTCTATGGGTACCTTACAAAGTCCTGTAATTTGGATATCTAATTAGGTTCATCTCTGCTATAGATTGCCCTGAGGACAACTTGGTACCAAGGTTAATGATCATTCGCGTTAACGTCTATCTCTTCTTGTCCTTTACTAAACTAGTTTGAACAAAATCATTTAAATTTGAGAACTCTTTGAAACTCTGAAAGCTTTGGACTTATATAACTCTAGTAATCTGACTTAGCATAACTATGACTGTGAAACCATGCCCAAGGGATCACCCACTTGCAGGCATTCCGATTTCAAGCTCACAAAATATGTATTTGATAGTTTCAAAGAATCATACTAAATTTCATACCTCTAGAATCATAAAACTGAGTTTCTAAAATCTTATTTCTCAAGTTATCATATTTTTCAAACTAGGAAACTTAAATATCCTACTTCAAAACCGATAGAATTCAAAATTATGAAAACTCTAAAATCATCATAACCTATGTATTTAAAATGCTAAGTCATACTCGCTCTATATATATCCATAATAACTCTTCTTGATATTCTAAAAGCTTTCTGTATCTCTGAAATCGTGGCAATATTGTAAAACCATAAAATGCATTCGATAATTTTAGTAAACTTGTTAAATCATATAATTTCCAATAAATCTCTTAAACTTGAGCATATAAAACATATCCATAACCTACAATGTATCAATCATGACCCTATGATTTTCTAAAACATATTTTTATGCTATATTCAAAATCATACTCTTTGCTATAACTTACAAAAACATAACTATATATATATATATATATATATATATATATATATATATATAAAATCATAATGGCAAGAAATAAGGACATGAGTTTGAACCTACTCACCATTTGGGGTTAGGGGTATGTGAGCACTACCAACTTGACTTTGAGAGTTTGGAATGATACCAACAGCTGCAGAGCAACATAGACTCATAAACAATCTATGGGTATTTCCAAATAACCCTAGATCAACTTTAACAATATTGGAAGAGCACCCCTATTTGACAACAATGGAGGACAATAACAATCTAAACCATAGAACATGAAATAGAAAGGAAAAAGATAGCAAAACTAACAAAACCCTTACCTTTGATCTTAGAAGGAGAAGGATTGGAGGAGTGTTTGGAAAGGAGGGGTTTCGAATTTCTGAGAGAAAACCAAAGAATAAGGGTTTAAAAAGATTGGGGAGCTAACTTATCAAACCTCATTTTACACTATGCTGACATAAGGGTTCTCAAGTGAGCCTGTTTGCATAATTCTGTATAACCTACACTACAATATGGTTTCCTGCACAGGTAGGTCCTGGAGGACCCAGGATTGTCCTGGACTTGTCAGGAATACGTGTACATGAGGTATTATAATATGAGCTCAATAAGCTATCAATAAAACTAAAATAAAATAGAAAGGTTAACTAAGTTAACAATTGGTAGCTAACTTAATTCACACGTGAATGATAAAACTCCCCCTCAAGTTAGGAGATAAATGTCTTTAACCCCTAACTTGCTTATGAAGGGAGAGAACTATACCAAGGGTAAGGGTTTAGTAAAGAGATCCACAACTTGATGTTTGGAAGGGACATGCACAAGCTTGATGAAGCCTTGATTGACTTTCTCACAAGTGAAATGGTAATCGATTTTCACATGTTTGAACTTCTCATAGGGTTTGTGGCAATATGTATGGCCGCTTGATTATCACAATATACCATGGCTGAATCAATATGAACCCCAAAGTCTAACAAGAGCTATTGTAGCCAAGTTAGTTCACCAATAACACTAGCAAGTGCTCTATATTCCGCTTCGCAGAAGATCTAGACACCATTGGCTGTTTCTTGGACTTCCAAGTTACCAAAGAATCACCAATATATACTAAGCAACCAGTGGTTGATCACCTAGTATCCACACAACTTCCCCAATCTACATCAACATAAGCATGCAACTGAATGGAAGAGGAAGAGAAGGCCTTGGCCTGGTGAACCTTTGAAGTACCTTAACAAGTGATGTAAAGCTTGCAAATGTGAGGTTCTAGGTGCAAACATAAACTGGCTCAACCTATTCAGTATAGGAGATGTTAAGCCTTGAAATGGTCAAGTATAAGAACCTCCAATCTTTCTTCTGTACAAGGAAATGTCCTCTAACGTGTCCGGAATCTATAGAAAACACTAGTTTGGGTTCCATGGGAAGTGCCTCAGATTTGCAATCCAAGAAAACATCTGTCTTCAAGGAGACTCAAGCAATACTTATGCTGTGACAAAAGGAGTCCAGATGAGGATTTAGCTCATTGAGTTTTATCATGGACCTTTATCATTCACGTGTGAATTAAGTTAGTTATGGGTCATTAACTTAGTTAACCTTTCTATTTTATTTCAGTTTTATTAACGCTCATTGAGCTCACATGGACTATTTTGTATAAATATCGTTTTTGGCATTCAATGAAAGTTAGATGATTCATTTCACTCCTATTGAGCTTAATACATAGAAAGATAGGAAATGGTACATGACTAATTAAAATGGTTTGAAGTTTGCAACCCTTGAAGTCTTGCTACCTTAGTCCTTTGTCAAAATTAGTATTAGCAAAAATCATTGCTAAAAAATGACTCTCAGATTGCAAAAGGTGTATGGCTACTTTTTTTTAACAAAATTACGGTAAAGACATATGAACCATTTCCAATCAATTGTAATTGCAAACTTAATCATCAGCGATTTATTTCCCCGAAAAAGTTAGTGGTACAAAGCAATCATTTTATAATCATATCATACAAATTAGAGAAAGTTATACGTTGTCTCTCTCATCCTAGATGCATGCTTCCTTTCCATTGTGTGAATTGGCGTAAGAACTACTATCTCCGTCCACTTTTAAGTGTCTTCTTGGAATCAATGTGAATTTGGTACATTGAACAATCAATGTATTTGGACACAAGTAAGATATAATAACAAACTCTAGAATTTAATTGTATGCTAAAAATTCAAATGCAAAGATAATTGAGGTCTGTCTTGTTTTCACTTTTCACCCGTCTTGTTTGGTAATGAAAAGAGTGATGATATATAGATCATCTAACAATTAACCTAAATATTCTCTTCTACACCCTTTGTCTTTTTTAACCTAAAAGAGAGACGATGGCCAATATACAAGCACGTCTTAGTAATCAAATAGCCATAGTTTTAAAACTTGGCTCAATATCGACTAGGTCAAAACATTGGGTTAATGGGTCACGCTTAAACAATTGAAACTTGATATAATTAATATATATGATAAAATAACATAAGTAATTAATATTTTAACATACTTTCAGAATTTGTATGCATATATATATATATATATATATATATTAATAATTAGTACACATTAAATTATAAAATATTTACATCTAAAATAAACAAACTGATTTATTTTTTCTCAAAACCTCACTAAAGAGACAGTCAAGGTCCATTATAAAGATTAGGCCCTAACATTCACTTTCCAACCTATAGAAATCCAAAAAAAAAGGGGGGAACACTTATCTGACTCTCGAATTCATATATATGCAACTAACTTTCATTTTTTGCCTTCCAATCTTTTTGCCCACATTTTTGACAATAAATGAGCCCATCACTTAAATACCTTAGACCATTAAACCTGGGAAGAAAACATACAATAAAAGCTAACCCTAATAACACTCACTCTTCAACGCACCCGTATAGCGCCGCACTTGTAGCACGGCACAACAAGCTCAACGACTACCTTTAGTCTTCTTCCACGAGTCACTTCCTCCCTTCCCGCCCTTCTCTCACACCCATACCCACTTGCTCGGCACCTACTCTCTAACTCGCCATACACAATGCAATGTCGTCATAGTGGATCTTCCTTGCAAGGCAATGTCGACGACTCACCACTCACCTTCAATTTTTTTCAGTTGAACCAAGGAATCGACCATTCTGGTCACCATTTTTGAAAATCGCTAAGCTAATTGGTTTACGCCTTTTAATGCATCTTCGATTTGATATGGCTCGGACAAGTCACTGAGGTTCACTGGTTCTGTCCAATTTGAGTTTAAAACCCTGCAAATAATGAATATGTCTCTTTTCTACAATAACTATAAATGGGTAGTGAAAAATGAACTTTCCTTTTGGGGAAATGTCACGACCCAATTCGAGCACGTGACGGCATGTGAGAAATCTCATTCTCACGTGAGCCTGGGACCTATGAGTGCCTCTATATGCATCCTCTGTTCATAAAATCCATGAAAAAAAATGGAAAACTTGACTTTTCTACATACAAATCACTTCTTCTCTAAAATCAAAATAATCGTATCTGAAAAGTCTTGCTCTGATCATAAAAGTCTATTTAAAACATAATTTCACTTTCTCTAAATAAATGGTTTATTCTCTGAAATTGAGATAATCATGTCTAAAACCTCATAATGTTTGTTTAGTCCAAAATCACAAATTTGTTCATATCATTGAAGTACCATTGAAATACATTTCAAAGTCTTATCATGATATGCTGAATGCACAATCCATACCCTAGGTCAGGAACCCACCCTACTTATCCTGGAGCACTTTAGACAAAAATTAGGTTGCCTTCTCTGGTGAAGCTTACCCTCTGACACTTTACCGTGGCTCTGTAAGATTTGTTGTCACTGTTTTTATTCTGTAAAAATGAGAGAAATGAGAGGGATGAGTTTTGCCACCAAAACTTCTGAGTGAATTCTCACCTAAAACCCCCTTCATGGGACAAAAAAACAATGTATGAAATCATAAAACAATATATATGCCAAAAATCATCTCTACAATCCCATAAGCTCTTTTATACGTACATTTATACATATTCAAATTATCCTTTCAATAAAATAATTTCTCTAATTCACTTTCTGCTAAAATCATTTTTCCTCTTTTATATATGTATTTATATACTCAATTAATACTTTTATCATTTCAAAAGTAATTTACTCTATCTTCTATCATTTCTGAATTCATATAAGCTTAAAATCATAAATTCTCTCATACTTTCAAATGATTACCTTACCAATCCAAAAGTCATTTCATTAACTAACTTTCGTACCTGGTATTAAACATACTCATCATAACATAGCTCTTAGAAAAACAAAAATCTCTGGACATATTTGGGCGTTACGTATCGTCCCAGTGTGTCAATCAATCTCTGAAATCTCTTCACATCTGACATTACATATCGCCGTCCCAGTGTGACAATCATGGGCACCTGACTAGGTCCCTTCTCTAAATACTCTAGCCGGGCATACTTGGTACCAAGGTTAAAGGATTCCTGCCATTAACACACAACCTGTTTCTATATAGCTATTGTAAATTAGTCTGAAACTTCTTAAAACCATTTTTATTCTCTAAAACTCTAAATCTCTACAACTCTAGGAGTTTGACCTTAGCATAACTTGACTATGAAACCATGCTTAGTGATTTCAGGTCCAGATATGTATCCGGTAAGCTCTAAGTCACACGAAGATTCATACTCTAAAATCCTTTTTCTTCTGAAACTCTATATTATTTCTTATCCACAAGAAACTTGTTATATTCTGAAAACTTGAATCCATTCGATTCTAACAGGCTGACCTTAGCATATCTGTGGCTATGGATCCATGTCCAAGGGATCACCCTTGAAGGCATTGTGATTCCATACTTTTCACAGAGTATGTATGGGTAATGTTCTAAATCTCATAAAGATTCAAGCTCTAAAATCCTTTTAGTGATTAATCTTCCAAAAACACATTTCTCATTGTCAAACTTTTCATAATCTAGAAAACTCAATATCTTATTTCAAAATAGCAAAGTTTGCACTCTTAATTCCGTTCTTTCTCTAACTTCATATTTGGTCATAAATCTAAAACGTATACATACTTATCAAGCTTTAAAACATCTTGACCAACCTTCCAAACATAGTTCAAATTATTAACTTTTCATAGACTAAGAAAAACTCAATATCATATTCTGAAATTACAAAAAGGCTAAAACCATAATTCCAATCTTTCCCTAAACTTCACATCTTAGTGTAAAACCATAACATAAACGTAACTAGTTCCAGAATCTAGTAAAACAATCATGAAATCCTCCAACAATTACATATGTCATTAATTCTATATAAAATCAATACAACAACATAGTCTCATGAGTTTTATCAAAAATACATTTCATGCTCTAAAATCGGTAATTCAAAACATATAAACCAGTAGAAATCTCAATTACATCGTGTTTTTTGTGAAAATAACTCTAATGCATAACATAGAAGTCACAAATGTGAACCCACTCACCTGGAGGGGTGGAATAAGCAGAACCACACTAACAGGACCTCTGGAGCGAAATGACTCCACTCTGACATAGAAGCGCAGAACTCTAGATTAACCTCTAAAACCTCAAGAATCCCTCTCTAACAAGGTGGAAAGCTTCTCTCCTTGAGAAGCACGGGAAACCACCCTTAACCCAAGAAAACTTGAATGAAATGAAGCTAGACCAAGAGAATAACGTACCTTTAAGCCTTAGGAATGACAAATTTACGGTTAAACTTGAAGAAATGGAAGAAATTGGAGTTTAGAGGGTGAAAAATGGTGGAGAGCGAAGTTTCGCAAGAGGGAGAGGAGAAACTGTGTTAGAGTGTTATGGACCCGGAGATAGGGTATTTATAGTTCGGTAAAGTGCTACAACACTCACTAAAAGCGCAATTGTCATTCTACTAAGCGCAGCGTTCATTAGCGCTGCGCTCACCGAGAACGGAAAATATCTCCTTAGCATTGTCTTATTGTTCCTATGAGAGAGCCTCTCAGAATGCTCAGAATGATCTATCACTTATTTACATTTCTTACTTTTAAGTTAACTTTAAAACATAAATGTAAATAAAAAATACCCATTTGGATTCAAATAAAATATTAGAAAATTCAAAATCCAAACAAATCAAAATCTAATTTTTGGGTTTTAGTTCAAATTCGGACATTCTCACAATTTCGTAAACTTGCAAGCTAAAAATGAAGTACTTGAAGGTTTCATAAAATTTGTTAAAAATCACTCTTCAACTCACTTTCTCTAGGGAACAATGGTGGGACTTTTGATCCCAAGAAATGGCTCTAATATATAGCCTTCCAAGGGCACATAGGGTCCAGACTTAGTGAAATTAAGACCAGAAACAGATAAAGGTGACGGCACCTTTCTTTGTTCAAAAAAATTTCTGACCTTTTATTTATTTTTTGAAAATCTTGATACAGGAAATTAATCAATAGTGTTCCATTTCCCAGCTAATGAATCCTGCGATGCAAAACATCACTTGATGTTTGAGTTATCTCTTTTTTAGTTAGTGGGATAGGATACAAATCCAGGACAGTAAGACAATAGAGATAGAGACACAAAAAAAGGTTGTCTCTGTATCATGTTTGCTAATAGTGTCCAGAACACAAAATACAAAAACAAAACACCTATTGTCACGACCCGATTTGGGCACATGGCTGGCACGTGAGAAATCCAGGTTCCCATATAAACCTCATGACTATTGCTTATATGCACAATAACTTATAAAATTATTCAAAATGAAGTTTCTTTTTCTACATCCAGATCTCCTGCTCTTCCAATTCAAAATAGTTAAATTACTCAAATCTGAAATCATAATACAACATATAACTATGAGTTGCTCTTCCAAAATGCTCATGAATTTATTATAGTTAAGTCATTAAATACCAAACAAGAATATATTATCCTAGTACGGAAAATGCAAAATATGATTTGAGGTCAGAGATCCTGCCTCATTGTCCTGGTATTTAACAAACCAAAATGCTTCACTCAGTGAAGCTCCTGGCTGAACTATATTGTTGCTAGGAGGACAGTGTTTATAAGGAATTCGCAGCAACTCTCATACCACTAATAGAGAAAGAAGGAGAGGGGTGAGTTTTTATTTAAAAACTTAGTGAGTGACTCCTCACCTGAAATCCTCTTCCATGGGACACCAAAGAGACAATGTATGAAATCATAATAACAATACTAGTATAAAGCTTTAAAACATATCGTACTTGTATACATATTATCAAAATCATATCTCACTATAACACTAGTCAACAGTACTCTAATAAAGAAACATAAATCTTTGTATAATAATCTTTGGTTATATCTGGGGGTTGGTGTCACCGTCCCATAAAGCAAGTTCTCTTATTATAGTTTCTGGTCATATCTGGCGCTACGTATCGCGTCCCCAGTGTGCCAATCAATTCTCTGTTTACAAGTCTCTTGTAACATCTGGGCGTTATGTATTGTTCCAAGTGTAACAACAGGTTCTCTTATTATAGTTTCTAGTCATATCTGGGCGTTACATATCGCCGTCCCTAGTGTAACAATAAATTTTCTGAATAGATTACCCTTTATGGGCTTATTTATTCTCTTGGATAGATTGCCCTTCGTAGGGATAACTCTTAAAACCATTCAACCTGAGAGCTTTGAATATCTATAACTTTGATAGTTTGACCTTAGCATAACTGTGACTATGAAATCATATATGGTGATTTCAAGTCCACATAATATGTATGGGTAAGTTTAAGTCATACGAAGATTCCAGCTCTAAACCTTTTACTTATTCATCCAAACCATTATTCAAACTATCAAGCTATTCATAACTAGAGAACTTAATATCATACTTTCAAAATAGCAAAGTTTTACAATCATAATTCTATTCCCTTCTCTAAACTACATATCTTGGTTATAAAACTATATTATATGCATAAACCAGCTCCAGAATTCATTAAAACAATCATAAAAATCTCTAACAATTACATGTATCATCAATTATGCATAAAACCAGTTAACAACTATGATCCCATGAGTTTTATCAAAAACAAGTTTAATGCTTTAAAACTAGGAGTTCTAAATACACCAACCAACAGTAAACTTCAAATCCTTATACAGTAATTCTCTAAATCAAGTAGTAAATCATATTTTTCATGAAAATAATTATAATGAACAACATAGAGATTACAAATACGAACCCACTCACTTGGAGGGGTGAATGGTGAAGAATCTACACAACGGCATACTAGGAAGCATTAATAACATTGGTATCTCCTGTGACAATCATAATATGCTGGATTAACATCTAAAATATCTAACTAACTCAAGCTTAACTCTAACAATGGTAGGATAGCATCATGGCATGAAAACCATGAGAACACAAGCCCAAAACCCTAAGAGTATGAGAGATTGAAGGAATAAAAGAAGAAAAACCACTAGAATAACATACCTTTAAGCTTAGAAGATGAAAAATCCAAGTTAAACTTGAAGAAATTGGAAGGAAATGGAGTTTGATAGTGAGAACAAGGTAGGAGCAAAGTTTCTCGGGCTTGGGGGTGAAAAATTGGGTTTCTTGTGTCTAGACCTCGAAATGGGAGGTTTTTATAGTCATGTTGGCCGCTCAGCACTCATGTGGCGCTTAGCTCACTAAAAGCATAAAATCGTCCCGCACCGCCTTATTGTTCCCTGAAGCCAACACTCTCAGAATGGTCACTTATTTACATTTCTTATTTTTAAGTTAAAATTTAACTTTAAAATATAAATATAAATAAAAGAATACCTTCTCATTTGGACTCAAATAAAATATTAGAAAAATTAAAATCCAAAATTTGGGTTTTAATTCAAATTCAAAAAATCTTACGATTTTGGAAACTTGTAGGCTAAAAACGGAATTGTTAAATGTTTCACAAAATTCATTAAAAATCACTCTTTAACTTATTTTTCTCTAGGGAACAATTACCCAGACTTTTGATCTCAAGAAAGTGGTTCTATCATATAGCCCTCAAAGGGCGTGTAGGGTCCAAACTTCATGAAATCAGGAACCTGAACGCAGATAAGGGTAATGGCATCCTTCTTGGTTCGAAAAATTTTCTAACCTTTTTATTTAAAACCAGGGTATTACACCTATCACCTTTAACCCTCATTTAACCCATGCTATTTTTTAAAGCAAAAAAATAAAATAAAATAAAATTGATGAAGTTCTATGCATCTCAAACGTCCCACCCCCACCCCCACTTGAGCCATCATGCTTGTTCACCACTTTGACTTAAGTAAATAAACAAAGAAGAAACCAATGATGACATGAAGATGGAGTGAAATAGTTAAAGCGGTGGTGGAACCAATTATTATATGCGAGCTCATATATAGTTAAAGGGGTGGTGGAAAGAAATCCAGATCTTCACAAAGATGGAAGCATATTTGAAAAATAGGATCTAAAACTAGATCCACTTGGTAGGAGAAGATGGAAGCGAAAATGGAAGGGGTGGTGGAACGACCTAACGCGAATATCCCAACTAAAGGTAGCACTACACGTGGAGGTGGAGGCGGATCTTCACGAAGAAGGAGAAGGAGAAGAACCCATGTTAGGTCTATGTGAATATATGAGAAGGTTAAATGGTGTAAATATAAAATTATTTTGAGGGTATAGTGGGAAGAAAAGTCATTAAAGCCCATTGTCTCTAGGCAAGAATCCTGTGTCCCTTTTTAGAGTGGATAGAAAAATGCTTCTAAAATGATATAGAGAAAGACAATTTTTTAAGATTTTTGTCTGTCTCCTTTCCAAACACAATTTTGTCCCTTTTGTCTCTGTATTTATGTTTTGCCCCCTTTCCAAACGCAGCCTTAATGTTTGAGTCATCTTTCTCTTTTTTTTTTTTTTTTTGGATATTCAACAAGAAGTACGTTGTAAATAAAGCATAACTTGAGAAACAAAATATTGTATTAAATTTGGAGAATATCCTAAGTCCTAAGAACAAAAGAAAACACGTACTATAATTTATTTATTAATTAATATATTAGTTTTGTGATTATTATTATTAATCCTTTTTATATTTTTAATATAATAATTAATTTATTAATTAATAAATAAAATAGAATAAATATTTTATTTTACACTCTAAGAGCGGGTAAGAGTTCCTCACTAAATTTGAGTCCCAACAGTAGTCGGTCTGCAATTCCAAGCAAGTTCGAATGTATGAATGGAACGGGGGCATTTTAAATTTTTAGTTGAAATTGAACTCCTCCAAGCAATGGAGACAAAGTTGGCAGAAAGGAGCAAGAAAAAGGGCAAATAAAAAAAGGATTTATAAAATTCAGAGTTTGTGGCTCGCTGAGAGACACAGTGACAGCCAGTATTGGGCCCCAAAGCCAAGCAAAGCAAGCAGCAGTCACAGTCAATGAGAGATGTCACACGTAGCACCAAAATATCAGCCCCTCCGTACAAACCAACCCTCCCTCCCTCATGCATTCTTCTTGTTATTCACTTTTGCATTACATTTCATTTTTGCACCCATTATTGAGCCAAAAAGCCCACCTTGCCCTTTCGTCCGTCCTTCCCTTCACAAGGGACCTTCTTCGCTGGCTAATTCACGTGCTTCCTTCCTAATCCTCTCTCTCTCTGCGACTCTACACTCTTCCGTCCGTCCTTCTTTCCCAGAGAAAAAATATCTCTCTTTTCTCTCTCTCTCTCTTCAGCTGGCTGGCATTGTGGCGGTTAGTTTTTCTGATCTTTAATTAATTTATTTTTGCATTGTAGAATGGTTATCTGATTGTTTTCATGTAATGTTACAATTTTCATGTCATGTTTTCATATCCATCATGCGTGTGTGGCGTGGGTTAGTTCCTAGCTACAAATGATCGTACTTGCATGAATCTGCCCCTGCCGTTCTCTTTCTGTGATGAGCATGCATGATTTAATGTGAAATTAAAACTGCATGCACAAGTGTAAATCTTAATTAATTGTAAGCTTCCTGATCGATCCCTATTTTGTGTCTTTGAATATATTCTTGGAACTAGCTCTGGGCAAACGTCAAATTAATCAAAATGGTTTAGTCGTACACTACTCGTAGTGAAATTAATAATCTTGGAGATTTTACAATTAATGCTAGTTGCTAGCTGTTTCTTCTGCATTTCCGCATTTTCTCGCCAATTATATTTGGTGGAAAAACCACCTGGATTATATATGTTTCTTGGCTTTCATCATCATCAGTTACGTACCGCCTTTCTTTCATTTTCTTTTTCTCATCGTCTCATCTCCCGCCCTTTGTGGAGTGGTGGTTATTGCCAACGTGAGATGGAATCCACTATATTCATGAATTTTTCTTAAATAAAACCTAGAAACTAACCTAACATTTGCTTTACAAAGGGATACGGAGTTGGTACTTAATCTGAGTGAATACCATATAAAGAATTAGCTATCCCAAAAATTAACTTGTTAGGTGAAACGAGGTGATTTTTCTTTTCTTTTCTTGTTTTTCATTTTTGGAGCATCGGCAATTTATGGTCTTATATCTCTGCATCTCTAACACTTGACATGCTACTGTAACTTTTTTGAGGAGTCAATATTCTCTTTTGGTATATACTATTTTTTATTTTTTTTGGTACAAGAGTCATTCTTTGACTTAACCCAATAATTTTGATAAAAGAAGATGCATAACTTTTCAAATATATGCTTTTGGGCTCCTGGTGTTACAAAACCAGGAATCTAGCACTTGGTTGATTTTATGTCATTAATAACTTTACAGGATTTTGAGCAGTACTGCTGTGGGTGCTATATATAATTGACTGGGTTAAGGCTTAGAAGAGATGTCTTCCTTTCAGATGGACTGGTCTCAGAATGGAGGTTTAAGAAGTCCAGATGCACTATGTACTGTGGCAGAATTTGAGGAATTTGATTTCTCAAAAGCATTAGATAGGCCAAGGACTCTGAATATTGAGAGACAGAGATCATGTGATGAAAGATCAATGAGTGAACTATCCATAGGGTTCTCTCCGCGTCAATTGTCCACAAAAGCTGACAACTCTTCTCGCATAGGAGATAATTTTGATAGTGCACTTTCTCCTCTTCCAAAATCAGGTTTTACTACCCCAAGATCACTGATGTTGGATCCACATCCAATAATATCCGAAGGATGGGAAGCTCTGAGGCGTTCCTTGGTATATTTTCGTGGTCAGCCAGTTGGGACAATTGCTGCCCTGGATAATTCTGATTCTGATGAGAAACTAAATTATGATCAGGTAACATGCCCTTGCAATATCCTAATTCCTAAATGTATCCTGTTTTTTCTTTCTTTTTTAATTTTAGGAGTGGGGGCATTTTTATCACACGCTTGAATTTTGGTTACACTTTAAAGGTATGGTTTCAGGATTTATACGCATAGTTCTAGTGGTATCAAATTCAGATACACAAGCCAGAATATAGCTAAAAAGATGGCAATTTCCCCCTCTGCATCCCTCTTTTTCATCTTTTTTTAACTTCCTTTGCTATGCTGGATCAGGGGCTTTGATTGTTGTGTTTCTTTTTCCTTTTGACCATTTTGGTTAGCTGTGAATGTCTAATCTATGGCATTATATTTGTGCATAGGTCTTTGTAAGGGACTTCGTCCCAAGTGCTTTGGCTTTTCTAATGCGTGGGAACCAGACATTGTTAAAAATTTTATCTTAAAGACCCTTCGCCTTCAGTCATGGGAGAAGAAGATCGATAGGTTCCAGCTTGCAGAAGGGGTAATGCCAGCTAGTTTTAAAGTATTCCATGATCCTGTCAGGAACCATGAAACCTTGATAGCGGATTTTGGTGAAAGTGCAATAGGCAGGGTTGCTCCCGTTGATTCTGGATTTTGGTGGATTATATTGCTTCGTGCATACACAAAGGCTACAGGAGACTCTTCCTTGGCTGAACGTCCTGAATGTCAAAAGGGTATGCGCTTGATTCTGAGTTTATGCCTTTCAGAGGGGTTTGACACATTTCCAACTCTGCTATGTGCTGATGGATGCTGTATGATTGATCGTAGAATGGTGAGCTTGTTGAAATTTATGAGATATTCTTTTTCTGGCTTATTATGTATTTGTTTTTCTGCTGTGGCTTCTATTCCTACTTCCTAGTGATCAATACTTCATTTCTTACTTACAATTTTTAATCTACGGTTTCAGGGGGTTTATGGGTATCCCATTGAAATTCAAGCACTATTCTTCATGGCTTTAAGATGTGCATTGCAATTGCTTAAGCAAGATGCTGAAGGGAAAGAGTTCGTGGAACGCATTGTCAAACGCTTGCATGCATTGAGCTATCACATGAGAAGCTACTTTTGGTTGGATTTGAAGCAGCTTAATGATGTGTATCGCTTCAAAACAGAAGAGTACTCACATACTGCAGTCAATAAGTTCAATGTTATTCCTGATTCTCTACCAGATTGGGTTTTTGATTTCATGCCTCATCATGGTGGATACTTTGTTGGGAATGTCAGTCCGGCTAGGATGGATTTCCGCTGGTTTTGCCTTGGTAATTGCATTGCAATACTGTCCTGCTTGGCAACTCCTGAGCAATCCGTTGCAATCATGGATCTCATAGAATCAAGGTGGCAGGAATTGATAGGGGAGATGCCTGTCAAAGTTTGTTATCCAGCCCTTGAAAGCCATGAATGGAGGATCATAACAGGATGTGACCCGAAAAATACTAGATGGAGTTACCACAATGGGGGATCTTGGCCAGGTATTCTTCTGCCCTTTTGCACTACAATTCTAAATTTCAAGCAGCTTACCAAACTGCTACATACACTTTAATTCTAAAATGAGTGTCATATATAAGAGAATTGAGATATGTATGTATATTTTGGTGGTTACAGTTCTATTGTGGCTTCTGGCTGCGGCCTCCATCAAGACAGGACGACCCAGATTGCAAGACGTGCCCTTGACATTGCTGAGACGAGATTGCTGAAGGACAACTGGCCTGAATATTATGATGGAACACTTGGCCGATACATTGGGAAGCAGGCCCGTAGATTCCAGACCTGGTCTATTGCTGGTTACTTGGTGGCTAGGATGATGCTGGATGACCCATCTCATTTAGGTATTATAGCGCTAGAAGAAGACAAACAGCTAAAGCCTTTACTCAAGAGATCGAATTCATGGACTTCATGAGTTCTTGGTCAGTTTCGACATGCTATATATGATAGAAAGAAAACAATGTGGGGACTAGAATGGAAGAAATTAAAGGCAAGGTGAACAACAGATGCTGATGTGATGTCTCAAGTGATTCCTTTTGTGGATGGAATGCATGCATTTGGAGAGTTACATGGATTCTTTACGACTAATTGGTTTTATGCCAAAGTTGAGGCTCTGGGATAACGCAAAATTTTCTCTTGGGAGCTGCATGAAATTTTGGTGTACCATACATATATGCAGTTAGATGTAGATGTTACAATTTAGATTTAGGTTTTGAAGGCACTGCACATGGAATGTATTTTCTTGATATTTGCCATTATCGCGTTACAAAATGTGATAAATTACATGGATAATTCCTCAATCTATCCTTTTTATATTAAGGAGCATATATGGCTATGGTCACCTATTTTTCTTTTTTTATTAATAGAAATAATTGAAAGGTTTAGCCTAGACGTCCAACAACATAGCTATGCTTTTTAGATTGTGGATATTTTGGAGATAATTGTAATATATAGTGATACATACAATCCGTACACGCCGGAATGTGTTCATTGATTTTCCGTGTACTCACTGTCACTGGTATCGGATTGTGGACATCTTTGTGTCAACATTGTGGTATCTTTAATTTGGATTTTACTGAAAGTGAGCGCTATCATGGGTAATATTTACTAGTTGGAACTTGAAAGCTCATGTATCTTTTTTGTTTTTGGAGAGCAAAAGGCCTCTTAAATCTGAAAAAGAAGTAACCATACAGAATTAGTTATAACCCCGCATTCCTTTATTTCATAACATCCAAGGGCCAATCTTGAACATTTGAGATCTCATAGAAATATGGTTCTTATTATATTGGTTTTTCAATATCCAAGCCTTGAATATGAGATTATTGGTTAAGAAAAAAGAGTATTTGTCACTTCAACTGACCATATATTAATTTTATATATGAGATTTTTTTAATAGGTATTACGTTACTATTGAGAGATAATATTTTATACGCAGTTATTATATTGTATATCGGTTTTTTAAATTTGGACCGATAGTAATGTAACGTAGCAAACATCATTTATATAGTATTATTATAATATATTTACACAATAATCACAGTTTGACTACATAAAAAAACGAATAAATATGTAGGTATCCATTTCAAATTCATATAAAAGATATGAATCTTAATTTTTCAATTCTTTTGTTATCTAATATGATACTTTATGTTCTATATCTTAATGTGATGTTATGTTTGAATTTTTAATTTTAAAAATGTTATCGCAACAAAGTCTATTAGATTTTGCGTTGTTTATAAATATCGTAGATAAGTTAACTTGTGTTAGGTTGCTTGGTCTACCTACTTTCACGTATCACCATGAAACTCATATTAAGATGAGCATTAATTGCTATTTTAACACCTAAAGTGTTCATCATCTTTGGATGTGATGGATAAGTAGAGAAAATTAGGTCATTATCACATCTAATGGTGATAGAGTGGTGTTTTAATTGGACATCATTTTGGATATTGGAATAATATTTTTATATTAAGATACAAGTTAAAAATAGTATCGCAATTGTGAATTTGAGATATACATAAAATCTTAAGATATGTATCATAAGATATCAACCATTGTGGTTTTATGTAATAAATATTAGGGAAAATCCTTTTGGGGGTTTTTTTATATAAATAAAAAAACAGTTTAACTTCAAATTTGTCCCGTTATTAGAGAAACTTGAAATGTGTCCTTTTTTTATACATAAGTCGTACAAAGGTTGTTCGTTTTATATATTTGTACATAAGTCATATGACAGGTTGCACGATTTAAGGAAGAAGTTGAACATAAGTCGCACCGCTTGGGTAGACTTACGTTGTGCATAAGTCGCCCTAGCTTGGATCGAAATATGACAACACATAAGTCACATAAGGCTAGGGCGACTTATGTTCTCCTTATTTGAATAAGCTGGGTGACTATGCAGTGTAAGTCTCCCGCTGTGCGACTTATGGTGACGGTCATACAGCTAGTTTCCCCCCACGCCCCTATATATACATAAGTCGCCAAGCTTTATGATCAAACACATAATTCACACGGGCACTATTTTACACACATAATTTGCCTAAGTTGATAGTTTTTGAAAGGGAGAGTGCGTACATGAGAGCTTTCTTTGGTTTGGAGCAACAAAATCTCAACGCCGTGATGACGATGGGCATATTGCTGTAAAATTGGAAAATATGGTAATTTTTTTATACCTTTGTATTTTAGTTTAATTTAGTGTAATTGTTTTGTTTAAGATTAATTTAGAATTAGTGTATAGTTTATTATAGTTTTATTGATCAGCTTATTTGTTTGTTTCATTAAAAAAGTAGTTTAATTTATTTATTATTTGTTTTAGGGTAGGGTAGAGTGTGTGATTTACTATTACGATTTATCATTTTTAGTTTAATTTGAGTTAAAATAATTTAGTTTATTTTTTTTGGATTAGTTTATTTATTGCTTAGTTTTAAATTTAGTTTATTTAGTTGAATTAGTGTTGGTAGTTTAAAATTCACTATAAAAAATTTAGTTTGATTTCAATATAGTAATTTAGTGTTAAATTGTTTAGTTAAATAGTTTAGCATGCTTTCTTAGTTTAGTTAAGTAGTTTTGCTTTCTTAGTTTTGTGTATATCTAGTGTTGGTAGTTTAAAAAAATCACTATAGTAATTTAGATAAATTTCAATACCCAGTAATTTAGTTTAATTTGAAAGTTCATTAGCTTATTTATTTGCTTAGTTTAAATTTAGTTTATTTATTTGGATTAGTGTTGGTAGTTAAAAATTTAGTATAATAATTTAGTTTGATTTCAATATAGTAATTTAGGGTTATTAGTTTATTAGTTTTAACTTAGTTTAGGGTGTTTTAGTTCATTAGTTTTGCTTTCTACCTATTTTTTTAATTGAGTGATTTACCGTAAGTTAATTGATCTGATAGTTTGCCAGTCCTCGTACTAAGTGCAAATCCACAACAATTAAACCACCTGATCCACGGCTACAACCCTACCTTGAGATTGCGGGTTTTTGGCACCTATCAGGTAGGATGCTATGACTACAACGGGCATTTATCGGTGCGCTGGTCGAGCAATGGCGTCCAGAAACACACACGTTCCATTTACCATCTTGGGCGATTGCCATCAACAATGTTCCACTATACTTACCATACAAATGCATCCCATCAATTGAAATAAAAGACTTGCAATATTTGAACGCCTTATGCATTGAGGGAATGTCCAAAACAACGGTGGAACATCACACGATTTTGATCAACAATATTACCTACATAGTATGGTTGAGTCAATAAATGGACTCCTGTACCTGTTGGAAAAAATAAAGACTATTACCTCATGACAAGTAAATTTAAGTTCACTACTAAATATATGAAGACTATTACTTATGAACAATACCCCATGCATTAAAATTCTTCAATATAAAGTTCATTCTCAAATGGACTAATAAAGGTTGATAAAGTGAGTAAATTGAATTAATCTTTAGCAACGTTCTTCATGTAATAGTAAAACATAACATTAATATATTAACATAACATTAATATATTTCTAATTCTTATTCATGTCTTTAACATCAGAATTAGTATTAGTACCTGGCATATAAGATTGTAGACCAAGAAGCCATCTCGGAAGCTCTCTACGAATATTCCCATTCGCCATAAATCTTTCCAATTGCCTTCTGTTTTGCATACCATACCTTCATATACTTCGGCTTGAATTTAAACCTTGACTCCAAGCCCCTTGCAATACTTTAATAGGTATCATTGGATCTTTCTCCACCATTGACAATATACTAGCACAGATAACATCACTATCCAATTGTCGATGGCCTTGAGAGAATCAAATACACATGTGTGAGGTCCATTATACCTTTGGACTTTCCACATTTGCATTTTCCCGCTAAGTAACATGAATACTCCAATTGCACCCACTACCAAACTTCACGCATTTGCCATGGTATTTTATATGGTCTAACTCATAAACTTTATACTCAGCTAACTTTCAAATGTTGTAATTCTTTATTGCAAATAATCCAGCTTCCTTGTCCCTAAACAATTGTCCAACTTCTAGCTCTCTTCTTCCGTCCAAACCAACACTTCCAGCAGGCCCACTTCCAACACTGCTAGAATTCATTGCATCTAAATCCAATGTTGAATAATGACTAGGTTGTCCTTGAGACTGTGACATCAACGGTTGGTTTGACCTTTCCTCTACCTCCCTTCAGATCCTTCATCATTCTCATTGTGTATAGGGCCATCAAATTGCTCTTTTTTCACATCTTCCCCATGTTGCAATGAAATTTGAATAATCAAAACCTATAATAGGCTCACCTTGGTCCAATGGTTCAGGAACTTGTGCAAAGCTTGGACTTGCCACCATATCACCAGCATTTTCTCTTTGGCCTTAAGAGTTATTTATGGTAGGATCATGGGTTGGGGAGGGAGGCCCCAGCACCTAATTGAAGGGAATTGGAACCTCAGAAGCTAACTGACTTTATTGCATAGTAATGAATATCTCCATAATATGAATCTCTGGAAATCGGACGTGAAAAATGAACATCACACTTACATTATTATTCAGATTGGAAAACTTGTGTACTTGATCACGCCTTACCCTATTGCTATGGGCAACCTGTAAAGCATCTCGTAATCTCCATGTTATTTTCTTGGCCTAATTGCTGTAGTATACTCTTTTGTAACCTGACAAATTGATGGTCGACGAACAATAACATAGATTGGCTGCATATAGTGAAAATGGCGCCCTCAAGTTTTTGAAACCTCACCATTGTAATGAACTAATATACAACGCTTTCAGCTATGGTCCTGAATCACACTTTGAAATAATTTGCTCGTCTAAGCAAAAACTTCGTATTTGTAGACACTACTATACATAGTTGCAGGGTGTGGCGACTTATGCAGTGTCCACAATGTCGGTACATAAATCGTGTAAACCTTGGACGACTTATATGCAAAATTTAATTCGCACAAAGCTGGTATGACTTATGTATAAAAAATCAGGACACATTTCAAGTTTCTAACCGAATGGGACAAATGTGAAGTTAAACATTTTTTTATTTTATATCCACAAAAAAGCCATCCTTTTGGTACTTATCTTTAATTATTTTCAAATAGTTTATACTAATTTTTTTATGAATAGTGTATACTAAAATAAGGTATTATACAGTAAATTACTGAGAATTTTTATTAATTTTAAAGTATTTATTTTTACATAATTTTTCAAATATTGATTATGAAAAATACAATAAGCGAATATTTGAGATCTCACCTTAATGTTAAAAAAAGGGTAAAATACACTTACCTCCCTTAAGGTATCATGAAATGACACTCCACCCCATTTATGTAAAAAACTTACATTGTATCCCATTTTACTAAAGGTATGTTTGATATATTCTATTTTATGATTTATTTTTTATAAATTATATACTAAATAATAAAATTAATTATAAACTAAGTAATAATTTAATTTCTATACATTAATAGCATAAAATAAAATATTGACAGATAACTTTTTATCAAATTTGACATTTTCTTGAATTTTTATCGATTCACAGTTAAAATTATTTTATACTATCCGTTTATAAGAACTAAATTTATAACTAATATTAAGAATTATATAATAATAATTATTTTAATTAAAAATTAATAATAAGCATTTCTATTAATTGATTTTTTGGTTACATTTGATTGATTTGTTTTATAATTATTATTTTAATGAATTTAATTTTGAAGTACTAATAATATAAATGAGTTCTATAATGTATTCAAGCAATGATTTACTCCTATATCTCCTTGAAAAGTTATTTAAATAAAATGATTAATTAAATAACAATGTAAAAAAATTTTACACTATCAATTCATCATAATTAAATTCATAAAAATAATAACTGTAAAATAAATCTAGCAATAGTAATTTAAAAAAATCTAGCCTATTATGATAACTATCGATCATGGTTTGACAATTTATTAAATTTTTATTAGTGTATAGTATAAAATCATATTTTACATTGTAAACTAATAAAAATTTAAAATAGTGTCATGCTAGATAGCCAACTATTAACTGTGATAATTAAATTATTGATTTATAAAAATTATTTTTAATATTTTTTAATCTCATTCATATAATTATATTTTATATTTATATTATTTATTAATAATATTACTTAGCACGTATTATTTATTTTTTCAAAATAATTAATATTTATTTATATATTCTAATATTACTATAAATTTTTATTTAATTTTTATATCTGATTTATTTAAAATTCTTATTATCACTTTTTTAATAAAATAATTATCATTAACTTTTAATGTAATTCTTAATTTCATCTATGAATTTAGTTTATATAAATTGACAATAGAAAATAATTTTAACCCTAAACTGATAAAAATAAAAAAAAAGTCAAATTTAGTAAAAATTTATTTATTGATATTTTATTTAATACTATCAGTATGTAGAAATTAAATTTATTATTTATTTTATAATTATTTTTATTATTTAGTATATAATTTATAAAAAAAAACACCAAATATAGCCTTAGTGAAATGAAATGAAGTGTAAATTTTTTAAATAAATGGGGTGGAATATTATTTCTTAATATCTCAAAGGAGATACATACATTTTACCCATATATATATATATATATATATATATATATATATATATATATATATTCCGATAAGTATCTCACATTGATTTGTTTAAGGTAACAGAACACTGGTATTCAGTTCATTAATATAAATATATTTAATGTAAATTGGGACTTTGGGATTGAAGCAGGCAGGCAGTTTGGGTTGCAGAGAGAGCAGTGGCTGAATCTCAAATTATTAGTATTGCTTTGGCCCTAATTCATTCACAAAATAGAAATCTTTCCATCTCCTCCGTTCTTCTCTCCCTCTCTCTGTGTATTGTGTGTGTATTGGCAAATTGATTGATTGATAGATAGATAGATAGAGGGTGACGCACGCGATGAGGCCTGAGAGAAAGTCGATCCAGGCGATAATGACATGGGTGCGGCGACAGCCCCCAAAGGTGAAGGCTTTTCTGGCGGTGGTGTCGGGCATGGCGGCCCTTGTGCTTCTGCGCTTCATTGTTCACGATCACGACAACCTCTTCGTCGCAGCTGAGGCTGTCCACTCCCTCGGAATCTCCGTTCTTATCTACAAGCTCATCAAAGAGAAGACCTGTGCCGGTAACCCTCTCTCCTCAATTCAATTGCACTTCTTGCTTTTCTTGGAATGATCATATTTATATGTAAAAAGACCCCTTTTATTTACTTTTACTTGTTCTTGGAACTTGATGCATGCATGCTTGGAAAACGTGGGCTAGGAAGAAGAAGATCAATTCTTTTTTAGGATTAACATGTTGTGCCAAGATTCTCTTTCTTGTCCCTTCGGGCAAGAAAACAAAGAGTTTGTTGCTTTCTTGCCCCCCGATCCTATGCTTGCTTTATAAGTGCCTTGACAGTTGGTATTATTGAAATAAAAACAGAAAGTGTTCTTGTTATATTTTGCTACACTGAACACTAGTCAATTCTCCTTATTGTTATTATTATTTTTCTTCTCTCACAGCCTTCGTGGATTGATACCATAATTCTTTGTGATGTACAGGATTATCTCTCAAATCCCAGGAATTGACGGCTATGTTTTTAGCTGTGAGGCTGTACTGCAGTTTTGTTATGGAATATGATATACACACCCTACTTGATTTGGCTACTTTGGCAACAACTCTGTGGGTTATATACATGATCCGTTTTAAATTGAAGTCTAGTTACATGGAGGAAAAGGACAATTTTGCAATATACTATGTGGTGAGCCCCCCTATCATTTCATTCTCAAAGAAGAAGATCCTGCTATGCTGCCTTTTGAAAGGAAACAGACATGACATTCTATTAAGGGTTGTTGATGAAAACTGATCCCCAAGTCACGAAACTGATTTGCCAAGGAAGAAGTTTTGCTATTGCTGCTAACATGATAACACAACCTCATGCAAATTAGGCTTTGTATTATTGATGGTCATGATTTTGAGAATTTTTAAACTCATCCTCTGCCCCCCTGCTAGAGTGGGGGTTGGGGTGTGCTCGGTACCTGATTTACTAAGATTTCTTGTTAAAATAGAGCCAAGTTGCATGACATCTTTTGGAAACAACTTTACATCATATTTGAACGTGGTTGTTCTTTTATTCTAATTTGAAGTATTTTAGTTAATTCCTGTTCTATGTAAATTTGTATTGTCACTTATTGATCGTTACTTGTGCATTGACCAATTTTATTTTTTAAATTGAATGCAGGTGATACCTTGTGCAGTGCTTGCCTTGTTTATTCATCCATCAACTTCTCATCATTTATTGAACAGGATTTTCTGGGCATTCTGTGTGTATCTGGAAGCTGTATCAGTACTACCCCAACTGAGGGTCATGCAGAACACCAAAGTATAATTTCTTAATTTGACAATTCCTGTTCTACATATTAATTATTGCCTATGGGATCTGATTCTACTCCTTTTCCTTCTTAACTCATTCCATTTTATACTCCCAGATTGTTGAGCCATTCACAGCTCATTATGTATTTGCGCTGGGTGTTGCAAGATTCCTCAGCTGTGCACATTGGGTTCTTCAGGTATGATCTGTTCATCCAACTTGTAATGGCATTTGTCAACTCGTTGATTCATTTGATAATTTGGTCATGACTTGTTTGCTGGCTTGTGCTAGTGTTTGGCATCAATAAGAAGGAATGTTTTGGAATGATTAGTTGGTTGATCAAGTGGTGAAATGTGAACATAATTTTAATCAAGTCTAATTTTCAATGCTATAACCAATCAGTTTTTCCTCTGTGATTTTCCTTCTCAGTGTCTTTGTGTTCTGACTTTTTAAACTAGTATGCATCCAATATCATAGCCAGTGGGTTATTATAGCTTTGCTGATCTTGGCAATGTTTCTTTAGCAGCATAACAACTTATTGGATATACGAATTGCTGGTCTCCTACTAAGTTACGATTTCTTGTAACAGGTTTTAGATAGTCGGGGACATTTGTTGGTTGCCTTGGGATATGGTTTATGGCCGTCTATGGTTCTTATCTCAGAAATTGTCCAGACTTTTATCTTAGCAGACTTCTGTTATTATTACGTCAAAAGGTTAGTTGAGTGCATCATATCTGAGTTCCTTCTCCACCACACCCCAGTCATCCTCCACACAAAAGAGTGCATCTCAATTCTTTTGTTTTGCGGCTTTTGCTGATAGAACCATGACTCTCGTCCTTGTGATATTTAATTTATTGCAGTGTTTTCGGGGACAGCTTGTTCTTCGCCTTCCCTCTGGAGTGGTGTGATTGAGGAATTGCATTAGAGCATATGCTTGCTGCATCTTAAATTAAGCAACATGGTCGGTTATCATTGTTGGAGTCCATTTTGTGATGACAAAGTTTGGCTCCTTGGAAGAAGCTGGTTGTTTGTAAAGTTGGGGATGAAGGAAAACTAGATATTTATGTTTGAGGTACAGTATTTGTAGTTGAAAATGGTTTACACAAAGTTTCTATTCGTATAGGCTCTTGGAGCTATTCCACGTGCTCAATCCAAAGTTCTAATTATAATTTAACATCTTAACAATGTGAATTCACATCCGTATTAATCTACAGAAAAGTTTCTGAATTCATTTTGGGCCTTCCTAAGTCGATAAACTTGCAAACACAACGACCATATGTGTATCATGTACACGTGCTGTGCATATTAAATCAATCCTGACCCATGGGTGCTAATGGGTCCAGGTGGAAGTATTTCTCCATACGAGTTCTGAATTCTGAATTTCTGATAAAGAGCAGCTAAAGGTAATTTTAAATCGGATCCATACAAGCATAAAAGTATAATGTGAGAAGTAGAGATCCTGCCAGACATTACTACAATGACTAAAATGGGTGAGGGGACTAATGTATAGACTTTAACCTTCAAACTTAAGATAGCCTAAGCACATTGATGTATTCTTGGGACAACCCAGTTGAATCATGGACCCAAATTGACGTAACCCATGGAGAATTCTTTCTTTCAAAAGGATAGGGGCTTTAAAAGGTTCGAATAGTGGGGAGACATCATAAAGTTGGTTTTAAAGGATTCTTTTTTTTGTCCATAGCATTAACCTGTATGTCAATTTTTCTTTTTTGACATTAGCGTAAATATTTTACATTTGAGAGTGTTACTTTATCATATGACCGCATTCCCTGATAGTTATGCACACTGCGGATTTTTTTTCGGAGATACACACAAGTATCAGTCGGGCACCAAGGTGAGGATCCCGGTTAGAATTCACTAAAGTAATAGGCTAAGACGAGGTCCAAAAGACAGGATCGAGCCCAGGTGTCCCATCCGCATTTTTTTTTATTTTTAATCTTGAGACCTATTACATTAACATACTCGCATCATATACACAATGGTATTACTGTGTCGTTGCCAATCAGAGCTCAGCCCGTGACTGATGAGCCTAGGAAGGCATTCTTTTTATCGCTGTGTTCCTCCATGGTCAAGAATATCACAGGTTTGATTCGAACCACGAAAATTGACGGGCCATACATTACAATTTACAACTGGCTGGTAAGTGGCAAACTGACCTTTGTTCCCAAACATAAATCCAGCAACCATCAACTAAGACACTTCTATTATCGAAATAAAGTTTACTCATCATCATTCCATTATCATGAAAAAAACACCTCAGAAACAATAATCATCCATATTGTTTTATGCACTTCAATAAAGGATGTCATTGCACATGTTTACAATGAAAGCCACAAACTTGGCTAGAATGGCTAGTTAACTTGTACAGCCTGCAGCAAAGTCAGAGAAGGACGAGAGAGAGGGGAGCTGAGGGCTGCAATATCCTTCTCAGGTTATGAGTTTATATTTTTTGCTTAAATCTCACACACCACAAAACAATAATGGTATTGCACAACTGGAGTCCATCGTACAACATTGCATATAACCAAAAAAATAGAAAGGTGAAATTGGCTGTCACAGTTCCGAGAGGGACTTTCCATTAATAAAATTAATAACTTGTTCGACTGCTACGTCAAGTGCAGCAGTTACAGCTGCCAAATTCTGCAGGAATTCTTCTGCAGTTGGTTTCTCACTGTCAACGATATCAGTAACAGCTTTTATAAAAATGGCAGGAACTTTCAGTAGCTCAGCAACATAAGCAACAGCTGCTCCCTGGGAAGTTGACACTGGGAGTTAATTCTTGACCCAACAAAACAAAGATATGAACAACTTTTAGTTACTCAGGCCTCTGCAATTGAAGAACATTTTTTTTCTGTTGGGGTGGGGATATTGCTTTGAAGGGAACAAAGTATTATTTAGAAGATATGGATTTAAGTCATCCCCAGTAAATGAACAAAAGAATAGGTTACCTCCATATCTTTAACTGTGGCCTCATTTGCAATGATTGATAATTCATCCTGCTGTGTCATATCTAAAGAGTCACCTGTGGACAACTTAGCAACCTGAAATATGCACACTTATTGTTGAAGGTTCAACCTTTGCTGGATTAATTTGAAAAATATAAGAATTGGATATCAATGAGACAATTACATGATAAAGAAAATTAAAATATATCTTGATGAGTTTAAGTCATAATTTTGAAAATGGGATATCAGCTTGTTTCTAAGTAGGATCCGATCCATATCTCGGGTGTAAATAAGCTGTGATATCCACTACCACATTTCATTCATACCATAAGAATACGATAATGATATAGGGTAAAACTGTCTAACTGCTAACAGCATTATCAACCCAAAGCCAACAATACTTTTGTGCCCAATCACAATAGAAGCGACTCCAACAAAATTTTAACCTCTTAATACACCAAAGGTAATATAAGAAAATTATATTCCATTGAATTCACTCAATAAGTAAGGGTCCAAACTATTCCATAATCTAACTGCCCCACCTCAAAAGCTCACACATCAACATAACATAATAACATCCAGAGATAAATGCATTATTGACCTGTCAAAAGTAACAGCCAACAGACATGGTAGCTTAAGAATTTTTCCTACTTTCTAATGAACTGTCTTTCTTTTTTCAGTCATTTATGATTTTTTGAAAATGACTTAGATCTAAACAGCCCCATGCAAGAGTTGATTTTTGACAGAACAAAATGGTTTAGTCTTATTGATGTAGCCAACCAAGCTTTTGTTGTATGATTTATAATTAAAGTGTGTACGTACAACTGACAATGAAAATGAATTAGGCATTCAACACTTTCAGAAACTTCTTTTATTAGCAAGGCTGGTTTAGCCAAGCCAAATCAGTTCAAAAACTAGGTTCTGCATACAATATATGCATATTATTATATGCCTGCTTCAATTTAATCCATGAAGTCAAAATATGCACATGCAATATGTCAAAAAGTATAATTATTCCCATATGAAGAAACAATTCCAGTCAAGGTTTCAAACTAAGATAATATTAAAAAGAAAGATAACAAATTTTGTGGTCAAAGGCACAAATTTCACAAACGGCATGGGCTTTTATGAAATTTTCATACCCTGTACCCATATCTAGTACCTATACCTATGCAACATAGTTTGTTAACAAGCAATACATAAATTTAGCAGATAGCACTCACATTGAGATTAAGTTTCTTTACAAGGTTGGGTGTTTCATAGGCTTTACGTATACCGACTCCATACAGATCAAAAACCTGCAAAAGACGATATATATGGATGTGAAGAGGAAAACTTCCACCTGAACACATTGCAAGCAGATTTTGGTATGTAAACCCCCTCCCTCAACTACAGTGTGTGTGTGTGTGTGTGTGTGAATGCAGAATAACCACTTTGAAGTGTTTTTCTATCAAAAATAAAAACCGCTTTGAAGTGTGCGTGAATGCAGAATAACCACTTTAAGTTAAGTCTGAAATACTTGGGGCCATTATCTATCATCTCAGTTCATCAAGACAAAAAGATCAAACACACGAGAGATTCTTATATGGGCAATTCAAACACCTTATATTTAGGTACACTCACAATAAAAGTGGATTCTTCTAGCTTTATTCAAGAAACACTTTGTTATTTGTGGATCCCACTAATTTTATTGTGAGTGAAATATAAGTTTCTAGAATTGTGCCTATACAAGAACTTTATCAAACATTAACCTTTTAAAGTATAATGTTCAGGCTTATTAAAGAAATCAATTTGAAAAAGAGTGAAATACCTATTTAGCATTCCTATTATAGATGAAAGATCTAAAACTAAGTTCACAATTCAAAATTTGCTACTATCAAACAAAAAATTCTTAAAATCTATTACAGTAACTCCCACTGGCCATTGCCTTCTTTAGTAGCTTCCAAACTGAGACAATTCAAGATTTAAAAGCAAAAATAGATTCCATTTAATCCACATGATTTATTTTCCAACACATTAAAAAAGCCTTCAAAACACAACCTGACATACTTCTAGTCTGTCTATAGTAATTCAACATGGTACATATATTGTCAAGCTTACTCTCTCATTTCACTCCAGGTCTCCAATGGCGGCAAATAAGGCATGAACAGGTATATTATGCCTAAAATATTGTCATTCTTTTTCTTAGATAAAAGAATGATAGTACTATACAGAAAGCAAAGATACATGAAAAATGGAGGATAAAGTATACTACATAAAACTCAACAACCAAAGATATATTTTTGTATCCTTATTTCCTGCACCCCTCCCCCAACACACACATGCACAACAATTAAACACCACATCTAACAACAGATAACTCCAGTCAACTCATTCTGAATTGGAAAATTGATGTAGTCAATTACACTTAAAGTAGATAACAGAGTAAACGACCAATCAAGCAAGAGCTACTTAAAGGAATAATATAATACTTACAGGTATGGGTATTCTTCTGTCATGGAAAGCACAATCTGATATAACGAAAATATCACCAACACTAGCTCCTTTGGCCTGAAACAATCCAGGATGAACACCATTGAGAAAAATATGTTCATGCATATGTGAATACTTATATATCTGCACCAGAATATTTTCAGCTACATACATAATCATATAATGATTTTAATTTACTACTCCATCTGGATAGAAATAGCTGTCCAATTTTAAAATTTTAATTTTCCATAAAAAACTGTCTATTTAGGAATTTTAGACAACATTTTTTTTCTAGTTATACCCTTTATTAAAGAGAGAGAGAGAGAGTAAATAGGAAAAATAATTAAAGGAGAGATAATTAGTATTAAGGGTAGTGTTGTAAAATACATCTTAAAGAAGTTAACTTAGACATTTTCAATCATTTTCTTAATTCATGTGCGCATTTAAAATTGAACAGTTATTTCCAATCGGAGGGAATATAAAGAGTTATTATTTGATGCCCATACAGCAATGGTGACAGTATAACAACTGCACATGCATGATAAACATCATAATTTTGTCATCAACAAATCAAATTATGTTGTCTACAGTCTATATGCTTAAACCAGTTTACACGGTTCACTTCAAGCCATTTGTCAATTTCAGAACAATACATAAAATCAATGGTCATGAACTCATGATAGATTACAAATACTGCTTGTAAATTAATTGGTTTTTATCACTTTTTCTCAAGGTTAATTGCACAAACATTATTTTTTAAAGAAGAAAACGTAAAAACATTATTTATCATTAAATACAGAGTCACTGAGATATATATTTTTCCATAGAAATGTCTATAAAAAAAAACTTATATCAACTTCCCCACCACACCAGTGTATATGAAGAAGGAAAATTACTGCATCAGATCTATCATCAACTATCACAAAATGAACAGAGCGTAAAAATTTCACAGCAGGACCAAAGATTGCTAAATTTGGAAGAGACCAAGGAATAAAACATGATGAAAAACATAGAATAACAACGCTGCCAGGAAGAAGTGGGGAAGACAGTGCTTACCTTGAAACCACCAGCAGTGCCTGCATTTATGATCAAGTCCGGCTGTAGTGCTTGAATAGCAGCATATGTTACAAGAGCAGATGATACTGTGCCTACACTATCAACCCCTGAAAGAAATGGACCAGAACTCATCAAATGAAAATTCACATTCAAAATTGCCACCAACCATCTTTATTTCCTTAGAGATGCGTGGTTGGGGGCATGTTAGATAGATAGTCATGCTCCCTGACATGTGCACTACTGCACAGGACTATGTACCACAATCAGGAAATAAAGAGAGTCGAGGAATGATAAAACCTGCACAAATATTGTGGGGATAAAATGTGATCAGAGGTGCACTGTTTTTTTATAGTTAGTGGTCATGGTCCTGATAGGGTTAGCAAACTATTAATTATTGCGATGCCAGCTTTTCGCATTTCTTTAAAACAATCAAATCAATACATCATCGCCTAATTAAGAATGTTTTGATACACTGCACCTTAATCTTAATAAGAATCAAAAGGTAACTGACCTTATTGGATGACATAAACTTAACAAGTAAAAATGCTAAAGCTAACTTTTTTGACTTATATTAGTCCAGGTGTAGTACGAAATAAACTGAAAAGAGCAGACATACTTACCCAAAGCTGGATCTTTTCCAGGCCAAAGCAAGTTTATATTGAGATCTTTGTATGTCCCACGATAACGGACCCAAGGGACCCCTTGAGGAAACCTGCACCATTGTGCATAGACACATCAATCAATGAATGAATGTAAATACATGAAAAATGCATAGGCCAATTTTACTTCAACCCAAAACATCTGCAAACAAACGATTTCTTTCATTCAATAACAATAAAAAAGGAAAAAAAAATGCATAGCTTAAGCAATCACAGTAAGTGATCTAGTGATCTTAAACCCTAACCAGAAAACAAGTGTTACAAAATTATAATGCACGATCAAAGCAGAAAGAGACGCACGGAGGGTGAGGGTCCTCGGTGAGATGGAACTTATTCACAACGGGAAGAGCCTCCGTCTGCATAGCTGTTAGTCCAAAGTGATATTAACAGAAGATCAATCATATGATTAGAAAAGATAAACACACACACACACACAACACAGACAACAACATAGGATGGTACAAAATGAGTAAGGTAGCTACCGATGACGATGACGATATTAGAAACGGGTCGGTTATGGTTGTAGGGTTGGGCAATGGCTTCTTGTGAAGCGGGAGCGTCTGATTGGTCGCCACGAGCAGCCATGCCAGTAGTCTGTGCCAGATTCTACGCTTTTTTTTATTTTTTTGGTAATCAGATTCTACGCCTTTACTTCCGTTCGTTCGGCCGCAGACACCTTAGCAGAAGAAATTAAGAAGATAGGCTTTTAATTTGAGATTTAATTTAATCTATGGCTTCATGACTACGGAATGACTAATCAAGCTTGGACTGGATAGGAAAATAATACCGAAATTGTGGAAAAGTCTCAAGCCTTTTCTCCACGGTACGGTCACATTTTCCTTGCATATGCTGTGCAATATTCATTGTATCTGAGTGTTTGAACCCTTAAAATTTAATTTTACTCAGAAATTGAATTCTTTTTTTTATTTTGAAAGTACATGATTTAAGAAATTGAAGTATGATAAGAATTAAAATTCATCAAAATCATAGATTTGAACTTTAATAAATAAAAATATTAAAATAATCTTAATTAAATATAATATTTTACTCATAATCTATTAATAAAGAATAAAATAGTAAAAATAAAGAAATTAATTGATTTTTAGACTCATTATAAATTAAGAAATTAAATTCAATTCTTTAATTTATTGACTATTCTAAACATAAGAATTAAATTTAATTTAATTCTATCTTATTAAAAACTTTTAAACACCTATGAAACAAAACTAAAGTTTTATTTTCAACCATTAGAGCTTGTTTGGTTATAATTTTTTTAGAAATTGCGCTTCCCATAACAATTTTTCTCAAAGCAACATTTTGCTTCCTTCGGTCAAACTTTTTGACTGTTGCATTCGGTGAAACGAACAAGCCATACCTTATGGGAATTTGGTTCCTTTAAACTGAAAGCCTCCTTAGAGGTATCGTAAGAGATTGTAGACAGGATTTTTTTATCGAGCACTGTTTCATACTTTCGTGTGATGAAAGCATCTTGGTCAAATACGTACGAATAAGATACATGTGATTGAGATTTTTCATCACAGTAATTAAGAAAATATCACTTCCCCTTCCTTAATCATAACCGTAATCACAATCACTTTAAAAAAAATTATTTCATATTAATTGTCATTTTAGTATTTCAATAGAAAATTAATTATTTTGTATCAATTTTATCCCTCATTAATAGTTGAAAAGCAGAAAAAAAAATTAGTAGAGTGTATATAGGATAATTTAAATCTATTTGTTTCGCAAATTAATAGCATTTATGTATTTTTTTAATACCCATACTAAAATCTTCAATGACTATAATTAAGAAATTGAGAGAGTATTAAACTGCATTACTGCAAAAATGGTTGAAATTCTTCGTATTGAAATTCGCAGAGTCATTTGTCGACCCATTAAGTATTTTTGTTTTTCATTTATTCCATTACCATAAAAAAAATCCTCACCTTCTAAAAAATAGAATTGAGGCCAAAGAAAATTTCAGACGTTATTGCGAGTTATAGAGGTTTTTCGTCCTTGGCATTGAGGACAAGACTCCCAAAATGTAAAGGTAAAATTGGAATGAAGGCAAAAATGCCCTACTTGTCTACTTGCAGAATTTTTTTTCACGTTTATCAACAATACGATTGTCAACTTTTTAATTAAAATGTGGAGTAAATCCTAAATTAATTCCTAACAATTTGAGTGTTGGATAAGTTGATCTTAATAATTGAAAAATGTCAATTTAACCTCTAATAATGCTTAAAAATCGGCCAATTAATAGTCCCTAAATGAAAACTGTTAACAATTAATAGTCCTGAAATGAAAAAGTGTTTTAATATAAAATGTCGTCTTTTTGCTCCTTATAAAAGAAAAATCCATCCCTCGTCACTTTCCTTCACCCTCTTCATCATCCACTTCCTCCTCAAACTAACACCACCACCACCTCCAAATAAATTGAACCAAACACAAGTCACTGTTAACTCTATTCCAATAAAACTGGCTATAAATTCTCCCTCTATTTTTTTAGATCCCTCTTTACCCTCCCTTTCTCTCTTAAACTAATCTCGTCCAATACCATAGTTTTCTCTTTCTAATAGTCTCTGCCAAAGCTTCATTCTAGCAACTTCTATGTTTAAATTCCATCAACCCCGTCAAGTTCTCCATCCAGTTCTGTTGAATTTTTAATTGCATTTTAGTTTTTTTTCACACAATATATTGGTGAATCATATTCCTTCAACCCACTTTTACACTCACAACACATATCCAAGCCTCACAACCCAAAAAATAGAACCGAAAATCCCTTAGAAAAATCAACAAAGCAACAACTCATGTTCAAAACAAGCCTTAATAAAATATTAGTTCATGTTGTGATATGACGGACCCAAAAGGTAGAAAGAGGTGGCACAAAATAAATATGCGAAAGTGTAAAATAAATGACATGGAATTTACGTTGGCTTAAAGCCTATGTTTACGGGCAAAGGTAACAAACAAATATTTCACTATGGAAATATGATGGAGATACAAAAGGTGGACACACTCCACTCAACCCAAATCCCAAATACACCCAGAATACTCACAGGATTTTCTCAGTGTATACTCTCAACTCATAAAAAAGAAGAACACGCAAGGAACAAATAATTCTACTCTATTATAGAAAGTAAGGAGATGGTTGATTGTTTCCTCCGTTTTGTTCTTATGTTTCTTCAATTGCTGCAAATAAGCTCTATTTATAGAGCTATAGGCCAAAAATTTCAACCACCATACATGGCTTTTGTGCCACTAATTGTGCCACCATTTAATGATTTTATGGTGCCACTAATTATGCTTGCCAACCTTGTCAAAAAGCAAGCCGAAATGCACCATCAATCAAGGGCTTTGAAAAAGTCAAACCATTCAACAAATCTCTACTTTAGCTTGATTTTTCATTCATTTTCAAGTTTATAAAGTCGCCTTCTCCAGCGTACCCATAAGGGTAGCCTCACATATTGCTAATGCTAACTAAGTCCAAGCAATACTTGAACTTAGCAATAGTGATTGACTTTGTCAATATATCAGCTGGATTATCTGAGGTACCAATCTTCTTCATTGCAATGACACCATAAGAAATAATCTCTCGAATAAAGTGATATTGACGTTAATATGTTTGGTTCTCTCATGATACATTTGATTTTTGGTTAAATGTATGGCACTTTGGCTATCATAATAAATGGTTGTAATATCTTGTTCCAAGCCCAAATTACCTATCAAACTTCTAAGCCAAATGGCTTCCTTCACTGCTTCTACTATTACCATGTATTCGGCTTCTATGGTGGATAGTGCAATAGTAGACTGTAAGGTCGCTTTCCACCTAATTGCACTACAGAGAGCATGAAGACATATTCTAGATATCTCCTTTTGCCAACATCTCCAGCATAATCAAAGTCAACGTAACCAATAACACTATGACCACGTTGAACTCCTGTCATATACTAAGCCAACATCTATCATACCTCGAAGATATCAAAGTATCCATTTCACTACTTGTCAATGTATTTTGTCAGGATGCTCCATATTTCTGCTAACAACACTAACAACATGTGAAATATCTGATGAGTGCATACCATATCATACATTATGCTTTCAACTACACTAGCATAGGGAACATGTGACATCTATTCCTCCTCTTCAATGGACTGTGGTGAATGTGCAACTGATAATCTGAAATGGGCTATCAACGGAGTACTCAGGCTTTGCATTTTGCATTCCAAAGCACTCAAGTACTTTTTCAATATACTTTTTCTGAGATAAATATAATTTGTTAGCACGTCAATCCTTGTGAATTTCCATGCCCAAAATTTCTTAGCTGCACCTAAGTCTTTCATTTCAAATTCACCACTCAGTTGTTTCTTCAGCTTCTTGATTTCAAACATACTCTTTGCAACAATGAGCATGTCATCAAAATAAAGCAACAAGTAAATAAATGAACCATCTGAGAGCTTCCTGGTAAACGCAATAGTCATAATCACTCCTTGAGTAACCACGACTTAACATGAAAGTGTCAAATCTCTTATACCATTGGCGAGGAGATTGTTTTAAGCCATATAACGACTTCTTTAAGAGACAAACATGATCCTCCTTACCTTGAACAATGAAACCTTTTGGTTGCTACATGTAGATCTATTCTTCAAGCTCACCATGAAGAAAAACCGTCTTGACATCAAGCTGTTCAAGCTCTAAGTCAAACAATGCAACCATAGCGAGTAACATCTGAATGGATCTATGTCTTACAATAGGAGAGAATACTTCATTGAAGTCTATTCCTTCCCTTTGGCTAAAACCTTTTGCTACTAAGTGTGCTTTGTAACGAGCGGTTCAACTGGGGATACTTCCTTTTTCTTGAAAATCCATTTGCAGCCAACAACTTTATGTCCTTTAGGTGGTTTCACCAACTCCCAAGTTCAATTTATATGAAGAGACTTCATCTCTTCACTCATCGCAACAATCTATTGTGCAGACGCTTCACTCAAGATAGCCTCATTGTATGTGGTAGGATCTTCTGACTCCATATTCTCTCCACGGATAATGTAAAAGAGACAATATCTGCATGATCATACCTCTTTGGTGGTTTTATTTGCCTATTTTCTCTCTCTAGTAAGGCTATAGTATTGCAATTGTTGTCGTGCATCTACGACATCAACAATATCTTGTTCTTCTTCTTGAATGGGCTGATGAAGGCATTTTCTTGCATTTGCTTTGGTGGTTCAGCTTCAAATGCTACCTGCTTGCTAACATCTTGGTCTCCTTTTACATCATCAATATGAGCATATGCAGGACAACAAAAAATTCTAGATTCGAGTAATCAATAGGAGCACAGACCACACCTCAATAGCAATATTCAAATCGATCGCAATTGACAGAATCATTCACCAAATAGGAAGGAAGCCAAATTTTTGACAAACTAGCATTAGAGAGCATACAACGAGCCTTCTCCAAAAGAGTTTTGTTCATACGTTCTGCTACTCCATTTTGTGTGAAGTCTTTCACAGGACGATGTCTTACAATGCCTTTATTTTTGCAAAACTCGTTGAATGACCTCCATAAAACTCTAAACCATTATCTGTTCGAGACGCTTGATTTTCTTGCCCTGGTTCTCAATAAGCGCTTTCCATTTTTGAAAGTATGGAATACATCATTCTTGTGTTTCAAAAAATAAACCCATACCTTCCTCGAAATCATCAATGAATGTCAATAGGTATCTAGCACCACCTTTTGACGGAAGAGATGTAGGGCCCCATAAGTCAGAGTGGATGTAGTCCATTGTGTCCTTAGTCCTATGGATGTGCTGAACTTGACTTTGGTCGCTTCCCATAGATATAGTGTTCACAAAAGTCAAGCTTCGCAATTTTGTGATCACAGAGAAGCCGTGCTTACTTAAAATTGACATTCCTATTTCACTCATATGCCTTAGATGCATATGCCACAAACGAGTAGTATCTGAATCAGAATCAGATGAAGATGATACTAGGTAGCACCAACAATGTACTTCTTTGAAGTAAATAAAGGTCGTTGACCAACTTGCCTTTAATCACAATAAGAGCATCTTTGAAGATTTTTAAAACTCCACCTTCAACAAAATACTTATAACCTTGAGAATCGAAGACACCCAAGGATATAAGATTTTTCTTCAAGTTTGGTATGTACCAAACATCAATCATCGTTCTCACAATTCCATCATGCATATTGATTTGGACTCTCCAATACCAATGATCTTACAACGCATATTATTTCCCATAAGGACAACACTACCATCTATTGACCGAAAGTTGTAAACCAATCCCAATTCGACACATGTGGTAGGAGCAATCAAAGTATCCAAGTATCACCAATTGAACTTGTTGATATTGCGAGAACATTATCAGGACTTTCAACAACACTTGCTCATTACTTGAATTTTTGTCCTTTTTGTCTTTGAGCCTTAGACATTCTGCTTCCATGCCCTTCCTTCTTGTAATATCAACACCTGCCTTTACGATGTCTAGACTTAGATCTAGACCTTCTTTTGCTACTACTCAATCCAATTTTCTTTGACCTCCTTCTGGCAACTAAGCCAAATACAGTATCATTATGACTGCTAGTCTCATGCTCCATTTTGTCGCAATTTAAAAGTGCGGATTTAACCTCATCAATTTTGAGGCTTTCATGACCATATATGAGCGTTTCACGAAAGTGCTTATAAGGAGGTAAGGAACAAAGCAACATCATTGCCTGTTGCTCACTTGAAAATGTCTCATCCATATTTTTTAAATCTGTGACGAGTGACGTGAACTCGCTATGTGAGTGGATTAATGTCCCTTCTACCATGCGTAGCATATACAGACGTTGCAAAACTCCGAGATGGTTAGCCACCGTCTTAGTCATATATAATGACTCCAACTTGGTCACATGATTCTATTTTCTCCAAAGGACCTCTTACAGCACATCGTCTATTCATAACTGAAAAATAAAGAGCCTTTTGATTGGCATCTTCCCATTCTGAATCCTTCATTGTCTCAGGCCTTTTTTCCTTGGCAAAAGTGCTATTTTTACACTTTGCTTACAAGAATAGCCATCATACAGACCTTCCACATTCCAAAATTAATGCGCCCATCGAACATTGAAAATCAAATTTTACAGGAGACATTTTGAAACAAATTAGCCCAAAACTTTATAAGAGCTCTGATACCAGTTTGTTGTGATATGGGGCCCAAAAGAGAAACGGGTGGTACAAAATAAATATGCGGAAGTGTAAAATAAATGGCACCAGGAATTTATGTGGTTTTAAAGCCTACGTCCAGGGCAAAGGCGACAAACAAATATTTCACTATGGAAATATGATGGAAATACAAAAGGTGGACACATTCACTCAACCCAAATCCCAAATACACCCAGAATACCACAGGATTTTTCTCACTGTATATACTCTCAACTCACAAAAGAGAAGAACACGTAAGGAATAAATAATTCTACTCTATTATACTAAAATGAGGAGATGGTTGATTGTTTCCTCCATTTTGTCCGATGCTTCTTCAATTGCAAATAAGCTCTATTTATAGAGTTATACAAGCCAAAAATTTCAACCACCATACATGGCTTTTCGATGCCACTAATTGTGCCACCATTTAATGACTTTGTGGTGCCACTAATTATGCTTGCCAACCTTGTCAAAAAGCAAGCCGAAATGCACGTGAATCAAGGGCTTTGAAAAAGTCAAGCCATTCAATAGTTCACAAAATTTTTCTGAAGGAAAATCCTTTAAGATGAAATGGCTCCAGAGAAGCTGCAAGATTTAAGGCACAAAATCTAAGGTGTCATTATGTTGTCATGGTGTTCCCTCTAATAAGAATGGCAAAAAGTGGAGATTTTGCGATGTGGGAATGAAATCAGAAAAGAAAAAATAAAGGAAAATGATTGTGAGTGTTTGGGTTTGATGGAGTAGAGGGTTTTTGGGTAGAGGGGTTGGTGGTGGAGCCATGGGGACAATTGGTGGTGGTGGTGATTTGATGATGAAGGAAAGAATGGGGTGAGAAATGGAGGTTTTTTTTTTTCATTGTTTGGTTACATTGTTGTGGGTGATGAGTTGAGGCTGAGGGTGATGAGGAAAGTTGGTGGCAGTAGTGGTGGTGGTGGTGAGGATTAAAACAATAGAAGGAAGGCAATGATGAATTTTTTTTAAGCAAAACAATGTCGTTTTGCTTAAGCACATTAACACCATTAACGTTTTCCATTTAGAGACCATTAAGTGTCCAATATTTTACATTGTTAGAAACCAAGTTAATGTTTTTCAATTGTCGAAAATCAACTTGTACGACGTTGAAATTGTTAGGAATAAAATAAAAGTTTTTGCTTTGAATTAAAATGTAAAATATTTACCTGAATTTTGAATTGCTCTAAACGCAATAACTTTTTACCGGGCATCTCGCAATGAGTTGGCACGTTTTCTACATCTAACGGGGAGTAACCAGAAAATATACAAGAAAACATAATGAATCCCTCTGGATTGAACATTGAGGAAGATGCTAAACACTAAGGTCTCAAAATTTTTAGTCTATGTTCAAAACTAAAGGAATACAAGAAAAAAAGGGATTAATAAAAGATTGAAACCATAGTAAGTACGTCTCAAATTGGAGCTATCATTTGGTAACATAGGGAATGTATCAGGTAAAGGCATTTCACAGTTCTCGCCGTTGAAATATATCCTCCTCGGAAATGTCCATCCATTACTTAATGTAAAAGAATTTCGATTTTTCTCCAACAGTATTTCAGTTGTCACAAAATTCGAATGCAATAGTTCGCTGTTGTAATAATCTATCCCCCAGAACAGAGAAACTCCATCTGCATGGAAATCATTTTTCAGTTAGTAATCACCGCCAGGGTAATTGAATGATTTAAAGAGCCCCAATTATGATTTTTTTTGGTGACAAGACTATAAGAATCTCGTGGCACCTGGTGACCCAGAAAATCATAGTGAGTCAAAAGGTGAATACAGCAAGGAAAGCATAGTATTATTTATCTGATATTCAGAAAATATTTTACTGTCCGTTGATTGAATTAGTCCAACTGGCACTTGATGTGTCAAATAGATATCTCTATTAATTTTGTTTGATGATTGGTAACGTAGGGATTAATTTAATTAACAGATCTTAATATCAAGAACAAGAATGTTATGTTATTTTTTTTATTTTGTATAAGAATGTTAATTTTTAAAAGTTAACATCACTTAAACTTATGATTCCAAAGGACTAGAGTTTACTCGATAAGTACCTTGAAGCCCAACGGGAATTTTGGCGTTGTTGAAGCTGTAAGATGTTGCATCCTGGGTGAAACCAGGATGTTGAACCAGTACATTCCAGTTTGAGTAGTTCCTATTATAGTTGTAGTTAGATACGGTAAGCTTCACCCTCCAATGATCCACATAGTTGTTTTTAAAATGCCAATGGACTCGAATTGGACACATGTGATTAGTGCATGCTATTATGTCGTCCTCCTTCGACTGCATCAAGGGATCACCTGGCCTGGTAAGATAATAACCACACAAATCAAATAAATAAGCAGAGAGCGCAGGAACTGAACCTTAGATAATGCTCCAACATTGATAGCTAGCTTGAACATACGAATGAATTCAAATCTGAGCAATTGAATTGCACCTTATACAAGACGCAGTACTTTTAACTGCTTCGCTGCATCCACAGCTGCAATCAGGGCATGATGTGATGTCGCGATTGTAAAACGTTGAGAGGGATACACAGCATACTGGTGACTTGTTTGCTACAAAACTAGAGTATGTACACGTTGACTTCCAAGTTCCTGGAGTCCAGGATGCATGTTACTAACCATTAGTTAGGACAAAAGAAGGGAATGCAATTGCACGTTCATCAATTTTTCATTTATCTGTTCAATTACATAAAGTCATCACTATCTTAATATGCATGACCTACTTTGTGTTTCTCATAACTTTCATTCTGTTTTGAGGGAACCAAACTTTCATCGAGTGAAACAACGAACGAAACACCATTCGTGGTGTGATGAGAATATTGATTGTTAAAAGCAGAGCAGAACTTTGTTTTATCTAAACAGCAGAGAGAACTCAACTTACTGAGAGCGGGAACGTGTCTTTGTCCCCCATAATTTGAGATGACGGTGGGATCAGTATCCAGAAGAGGGCTACAAGTGTAACCAGGACCTGGGGCCGTGAATGTAAGATTGTTAGGAGCTTGCCCAAGTGGGTTTTGGCCCACGTTGCGAACTTCAAGTTCAAATGAAGAGAATGACTTTGAAGGATTGACAGCCCAAGCGGAGAGAAGGCCACCGCGGCAGCAATTTTCTGACCTGATCTGTGGTGACACATCCGGAGGGAGATCAACTATGACGGGGTCTGTGTCGCAGGAATGTGGTAGCTGAGAGCCGTAGGATGAGCAGTTCCCTTGATCAGTTGCAACTGCACCGCTTATTGACCATATCACCTCTTTTTTGGCCCATTCCATCCCAGCCGCCAACCAGGTTTGTCCACATGCCGATATTGATAATAGTTTTGAAGAGTCACCCTTGCCTGCAGTGCGTAGAAAACATTCAAGAAAAGTGCCAACTCGAAATGCCTGTAAGCAAGCTAATATGCATAGCAACTCCATGCAGATGTGGATAATTGGCTACGTTGTTTGGAGTCTTTTGAAATTTCATTATGTAATTAATTTATCTGCAATTACTCATGTTTGTGTTGCCATAACGTTATAGTAACACCTTTATTCTGATCTAGCACAGCCAATGAAAATACTGAATCTTTCATTTTAGGATTTGGCTGGGACCGTGTAATTCATAGTATTCTTGTTCGTCAATTGAAGAAACATAAAAAGGTAGAGAAAAAGGGTGCTAGGTTGCATCCTGCGTACTTACTGTACTACGTTGACCATATATAACTTTGAAGCCGCAAAATATGTAGTTGAAAAATAAATTGGGGGTTCAGAGTGTGATTGTACTGACCAGATATCCATGATTGTCTGTACGTTGGTAAATGTCAAAAGTGACTGAAATGTTCCCATTTGGATCCAAGGGGTCATAGCAATCTGCAGAGAGGCCGATTCATAGGAGCCACGAACAGGAAAAAAATAAGAAAAGACGGCATAGTTAGCAATGATCCACTGATGAAAACTGAACAGAAGCAGCAGCGGAAGGAAAAGGAAAAGTGCAGTGCCTGCCTGATAAAGTACTGAACAGGGCAACTAATACTATCAACTTCACTGCAACTGCAACAGGATGAATAATCAACACCATTTTTCCCTTTGGAGATGAGCCTGAGGGTCGCCTGCTGACAAGAATACATACGAGACACAGTATTATTGCCTTTATTATGATGTTCTATGTCAATCTAGTCCAGAGGCACCCCGTTATCTGTTTCTTTTTATTTTATTCTCTCTCTATTTTTTATTAATAGTAATTTTGGGAAATCCAGACAAATTAATACATTGAAATATTAACATATCTAGTTACAATTTGTATCAATTTAGGAATGGTGGGAGTATATGATAGTTCTCGGATTAAACAAGGAGTCATTGGAAATATCAACTAATTATGAGTAGACAAATTAATCCCCTACGCAGCCACTGTTCTAACAAGCTAGTGGATAATATTCTTGGTCAAATGACGAGTACATACTCATCTCAGACAGTCAATGCGCTCAGTAACAGGACGGTTTCTTGTTCAGTTAACCAGTCATGAGCCTGCATTATGTATTTTTCTATTAACTAGTTCTCCTTTGATTACCAGTGAAACACGGCAAGGAACTAAATTAATTAATCAATCAAGTAAACCTGGCCACTAGCAACGTTTGACATGGTACCGTGTTTATTTCAATCAACTTCTTTTATGATCAGATCATCAGAGACTAAGATACAATGGACGAAAATGTAACTCGGCAATTATATTGATTGGACAATGTGAACTATGATCATTACTTTGGCATATTCTTTGTCATTAACTGAATTGGAATTTTGCAATGTAATATATATTTTTTACCGCTATTTGTTGGCATCATTCGTTTCCTTTAAAGTTTGGTAAATCGCCGTTAACATTCAAGCAAGCCCTTCTTTCAGAAGCAAGCAAAATAATAATAATAATAATAATAATAAACAAATGATTATTGCCAATGACTGATGAGAGTTACCGCAATTAATGAGATGAAATTGTGTCAGCACAAAACGATATTTTTTCTACGGGTATTTATCATTAGATGATCGCCGTGTTTTCGAAATTTTGATATAGGGTTCATTCTACAAAATAATTAATAACAGTTAATGAAAAGAGTTAGGCCCGTTTAGTTTAGTTTCCAATTTTTATTTTTTTTTTTTAAATTTTGTAAAGGAAATATTAAAAATTTAAAACTGTAAATTTCAATTTTCAGTTTTCATTTCCAGTTTTCAATTTTTTCTTTACAAATTTCTAAAGCTGAAACTGAAACCAACCGACTTTCGTCTCCTGCATTTCATATAGGACAAAGGTGTCTGATGTGATAACATTGAATAAGGCTTTTTTTTTCAGAAAAAAAATCCTATTGTAGACAAAAATCTTACTACTCTATTGTTTAATAATAGTTGTGGAGATATTGGATTATTTTGATAATTAATTTTTCAATATCCGAAAATGATAAGGTATTCCACCACAAAGATTATTAAAGAATGAAGGTGTAATATTTGTTTTTTATTTAAAATATCTTATTATCAAGTAGCTCAATAATGTTTGAATTCCACTAAATACATAATCCAACGGCCGAGATTTTGGTAGTACCCTAACCTTAGTTAGTCCTTAAAATACAAGTTAGCAATTAATGCCCAATTCCAATGGGCCAAAGCCTAAGTGACATATTGTCAGTAGTAATTTATAAACTTTCAATGCTTAAAGTTAAAAGACGGTGAACATTAGCATTAATTACAGCGGCCGAATAAATATCGATATCTGCTTCGACAAAACGGCACTTAAATCCAGACCACATATGGATTCAGCTAGCTCCCAGGTTAATTAATGAGCGACTTCTGATGTCTCGTCAAATTCATGGCAATCTGTTTGGTGGGTATGATGAATTGACTCTATAAGATGAAAACTCATTGCCTCCTTCGGCGCCCGAGTTTTTTCAATTCGAGGTAATAATAAGTAATACATGTTCTTGCCATTTTATATTCTTTTTTGGTGCTGAATATATATGATCCTGAAATAGTAGTTACTTGCGGGCATGGTACCAAATTTCTAATATCTCAAACTCTTCTTTGCTCAACTACCTGCCCTTGATCGTTGTAACTGCATGCATGCAAACACCAAAGAAGGTCCAAGACACTGGAGACGACAGCATATTCTACTGATCTATACCTAACAAATTCCTTATTGTTCCTTATGCATTCAACTACATATCGTCCAATTGCTGATATATTATGAGAAATTATTAAGTGCTCTTATAGCAAAATAAAATATTTATTCTGTTCTATTTAGTGATTAACAAATCAGCTATTGTATTAAAAAAATAGATGAAGTAGGAGACAATAATAGCTCATAAAATTTATATGTCAATTAATAAATGAATCACAAGTGTTATCTCTTGATTTGATGTACTTAAGTATTATATTATATGTGCAAGGACAATGATTTGGCCGTCCAAACAAGGCAATGATTTGATCAAGGTACGCCATATTATTAAATAAATGAAGTCTCTTTCTCTTTTGATGTTGCCATCAACGGCCTACAACTACAAGACCTCACGGTACAACTGAAGCGGCCAACACAACCGACTAGGCTAAATGACAATTCAATTTCTCCCTCTTCGTGTCATTCTATATTTTTCAGATTCATAAATGATAACCCACAACATTCAAATTGACTTCTCAAAACACAAAATATTTGCATAAATTAAATAATTTATTGTACTGAGTTTTTGGACCGGCCGGTCAATACTTGGAGACAACTACGCTGTTTCACTAGCAGATGGCTGCAAAAGTGTAGATGAGCCTAAAGGCTCATGCACAACTGAATTTGAACAAACAGATATGGGATTGCCCTCTAACTGCAACATGATACTCCCAAGTATTTCAGTTAAAATTTTCTTGAATTCGTCTTCCTGGATCAACTTCGCATCATCTGCATTCACCATCTTAAAGGCTTCACCAATAACCTTATCCATCTGTAAAATCAAACACAAGGGTTTCCAAAGGAAGCCACAAGCCAATAAACATAAAATAAAATGTGTAAGACACAAATGGTATCTCATGCCACGTCGGGGGGATCCAAAGAACATAAACACTAGCATTAGCACTGACAACACTAGCAGTTGCACTGTACTAATTAAATGAGAACACTTCAATGACACGTGACAATCTATACTATATATATATATATCCTTTTCAACCTAGTTTAGCTGCTTACCTCATAACGCTATCTAGCAATATATGCAAAATTCAATAGACTAAAGCAATTAACAAAATAGATGAGGCCGAAGTAAGCTGGAAATTGGATGGATGGGGTGACTGCATGCATTGGGAACATACCTCTTCAATTGCACCAAATGGAGGTAAACCAGCAGATGGAGACACCACATCTAGTGCCACCCGCAGATACTCCTTTGATATTTTCCCACTGCGATCTTTTGGCAGATTCTCTAAAGCTGAGTTCAACGTCTGCATCACGTGAAAGATTGGTAAATTTTTTGTACGGATGTTTAACAAATACATCAGGACCAAGAAAGATATTCCAATATAACGAATCACAAGGCAATATCATCAAATATAAACCTTGTCTAATTCAAACTTGTTGGATAGAAGTCTCTTTACGCCACTTCCATCAAAGGTGTTTTCACTGTGCGCAACAATGACAGGTTGCTCCCTAAGACGATCAACCACGTTCAATGCCACTTTCTTAAACTCTTCCAGAAATGTCTCTTGAGAAACAGGTTTTTCCCAATCAGGGCCAGCTTGAGACAGCAGTACCGGGTCCACAATATTGTTAAAAACCTAAACAACAATGAAAGAAGATTGAGACTTGGGACATATTTCCATTAAAGTGGAAAAATTAAAGAGATTCTTAACAAAAAATGGAATTTAATTTAATCATGTTTTGATCCCGCAAAAAATCTATTTTAAAAAAACAAGTACTTAAATACTATGTACAACATTTTTCAAGGAGGACATGCAGCAATAGCCGCATGAATAGAATTGATTACCCAGGAATCTGATGTAGGAGGAATCCCTTGATCAACAGTGAGTCTCCCAAAGGCATCAATTACATACTCACGAAGTGAAACATTAGGGGACTCAATCTGAGAGAATATGGAGGCCATTTCTGCTTCATAACTTGGTCCATTAACAAACTCAAGGAGATCTTCCCCATCCATGCGTAGTATAACAATCGGGTCTCGCTTCAGTCCAGCAGCCATGCCTAATAGTATGTCTGAGAGAACCTCTTTGAACTCAGTCTTGCTCACTTTTTCTTGCTTGCCATGGGTGAATTCATTCAAGACCTATAGAACAAGTCAATAGAATTTTGTTTTCTTGTTTCATGACTGGTGAAAATTTATAGAAATATTTACAGTACAAGCAGATATAATTGGAGGAGCTTGAGAACTTCTATTTGAAAATACAATGGCAAACCCAACCGCTCCAGAGAAATATAATTAATCTTACGGGAGAAAACAATGTGCAGCTTCTCAAATGAATGCAGACAGAGGTATTGGCTGATCCAATAATCCCCAAAAATACATATTGATCCTATACGTAGTCTTCAAGCCTTGCTATCGCCGAAGCAAAAATTACAATCCACCGGGTAATATTTTGTTGGTCCAATATCTTTATTTGCATGATAATAGAACTTCATAACCAACAAACTAAAAGGAAGATAGCAAAAGAGTAAGCAAAAGCGGAAAGAAATCCGGCAAGTCCACATTTATCATGTATCTTAACACGTCATTAATTCATTTAGAATCATATCGCTTCCTTCTTTTTTTCCTCCTTGTGGCTAAGGTGTCTTATTCTTTATATATTTATTGTTTGCCCGTCTTTAGCACATGGTTAGGTAAGAGCATGCTTTTTGCCAAAGTAGGCCACTAAGAGAACATCACTTGTCCACAAAAGAATACTGACTTTAGATTGTAGCTAACAATTTTGGTTCACAGAGTTTATCATTGACTATAATAGGAGATTGACTTTTTGTTACTCTAAAGTCTGGAGTCTGAACTGTAAACTTGCCAGTTTTCAGTACTAGAGTTTGTAATCTTGCATGGTTTTAATATTAAACAGCCTGAGTCATCAATAGGTTAACATAAATTAAAGGTCAAAGTGCCAGCTTGACATAGTTTCGACCACATATGTCACCAGATTCTACCAACAGGGAGAGAAAATGGCAATAAAAAAAAGTAAAGTAGAGAAGCAGGGAAAGCAATTGCAAGCAAAAAGCAGAGTCCCACCGGACCGACCAAGTTATCATAAATAGGATACTTCTGGGGCCAGCTAAAACCGACAAGTCAAAAATTTTGAGAAGAAATTTGTTCTACAAAGCATCACATGAAGAACAGTTTTAATTTTCAAACGAGCAAATTATCAATCAACATATTTGAAAAATCTGTCCCTCAAATTTCACAACTTAGACATGTTAGTCTCTATAAAATTATCATCTAAAATGTGCCTTATTAATTTACTTACGTGTCCTATTAACTTGTTTATGTATCCTGTTAATTTTTATAATGGTCTGAACTTGTCTCACTTCTCTAAACGAAATATTTAGCCTTCTTTTTCATCTCTCTCTCACTATAGCGCTTCTCCTTCAGAAGAAGATTTTAGACTTAAGTCGTCATTTATTCTAGAATATAGAAGTGAAGCAAGTTGAAACTCAGTGAAAATTAATAATACATATAACTAAATTAACATGATATGTAGATATTTTGTTAATAATTTAGACAATAATTTAATGGAACTAACCTGTCACTATTTATGAAATTTGTTAACTGATATGAGATTTTCAAATTGAAGGACTAATTTTAATCACTATAAATATGGAGGACTGAATTGAGTATTTAGTCTTATCAATTTTAAGATAATTTATCCCAAGTTCAGACTGTTTCGCCATCGACATACAAAGCATTGAGCACGTATAGATTTTGCGAATCAGCCACACAGACAGAAAGAGAGGTGCTTTCCCACACCAAACAAAACTTGCAAACTCAGAAAAGAATAATAATAACTTTGACAAATGAAAAGTGGAAACCAACAGACATGGGAACCAAAACAAATGGGATGACGATAATGATATTACATTCATGATAAGTTAACTATATTTCCTTGGACATGCTAGCATTATTGAACGAATTAAAATAACAGAACTCGGAATCCTGCCAAAGCGAAAGCCAAAAGCATATGCAACCCCTTACATTACACCTATCTTCTTAGCAAGCCGGTTTGACATTATGTGGCAACCGATTTGTGTGTATCCTTCCTCATCCAATTAGAAGTAAGAATTATAAACAAACTTATTCACTGACAAAGACCTTCTTAATTCTTAATGAGCTGGAATAATAAGTCATTTTTTTTTCCAATTAAAGCCATGTAATTTTCATGCTTAACCCACCCTCCACGCGGCATTGCTAAGATTCCAAGCCAGTTTTAGCATAACCACCGAATATTCAAGAGAAAAAAGACCTAGCACTACTTGATAATCCAACAGGAAGCGAGGAAAGAAAGAAAGAGGGAGTTGAGGGTGACCTCATAATAGATGTGATCAGAGTCAGGGCTAGTGCCCTGAGCGGGCAAACCAAGGGCAGCACCGATGTCCGCAACAGCAGGCTCGAGCTCCTTCACGGAGAGCTTCCCGTCCCTGTCCCTGTCCAGCTCATGGAACTTATGGTCCACGAAGTTGCTGAATACTCGCTCGTTCCCAACCAACTCCATTATGTTGGAACCATCCAGAACCTGCCCGTTCCCACCACTTTTCCTGATCTTCTCCTTCCCTGAACCACTCTCCATTACTTCTTTCTTTGCACCTCTCGTGAGTCTCACACCAGCTAAAGTGCTTTCCTCTGCAGTACTGCCTTGTCTTGTCTTGTGGGTGTTAAATGTAATATTAATATGGCTTCCTTCCTCCAACACTACTCTCTCTCTGGCCTCTATTTATTAGCAAAGTTAATTGATGAGTTTAAGAAGCTAATATACATATAAAGGAACTGAGCTGGGAAGGGGAAGGGAATGGGGAGAAGAAAGTCATCAAATCAGTCAGCGATGGTGCGAACTGTGAGTCCCCACACGCAGGTCTATAAACATAAAAGTGTACACAAATATAAACAGAAAAAGGCCAAACATAACATGTGCTGCAGAACGTAGGTCCTGTTTGTTTTATTTTTTGGTAATGAGGTCCTGTTTGTTTCAGTTAACGGAGTGAAACCAAAATAAAATAAAATAAAAAATCTGGAGATTAAAGAAACAAATTGGAAGTTACTCACTTACTTGAACCACTATCAACTATCAGGCTCTTCTTGTCCACTTTTCTGCTCAATGTTAATAAAATTCGTCATTAATTCAAATAATGAAGCTTAACTTAATTTAACAGCTATTGATTATTGATGAGAATCTTTATACTCTTAATATATATCATGTGAGAAATAAATTCTCCATGTTTAGTATTATTAAATAAAAATATTCAAATTATTACCATCAACGAAAATTTTACGTTTTTTTTTGGGAATATAACAGTTGGGATTTAATTTTATTAATAATACTCTTAACCGTTTTATTATTTACTAATATATCACTATAACAAAATTTACCTTTGCGAAAATTATCTAAAAAATGTATAAAGTAATGTTGACAACCTAATTCCCTCTAGAAAAACATGAGGCGTATCTCTGGTATGGGTGTACATGGGACAAGTTGAGCCAAGCGATAAAACCAACCCAGTTTGATTTTAAACTGTTAATTATAAAGTGGAACTGATTCGATAATGACTAAACTATGGGGTTAAGCTAAGTTAACCCAACTTTCAACAGCATATGATGATTTAAACATTATACATATTAAATTTATGAAATTTTACAAGTAAGAAATAAAATTTAAGATATATTTTATCATATATATTTCAAAACAAAACATATCAATATAAAAATAACAAGTTATATAAAATATATTAATTGAACTAAATTCTTGTAATTTCTCACTAATTATAATTAAAAAATATATTTTTATAAGACTTATTTAACTTTGGTAAAGTAAAGCTAAGTGTCAAATTTTAAGATACGAACCCATTTCATTAAATTTTAGATTAGGTTAGTAGGTTGGATGTGACCTCCCCTAATGAATATCTAGTGAGCTCACATATGGTATTTTCTCCTTTGTTTTTTTATTTGAGAATGATTTCATAGTATAGGCATAAAGGGTAATGATATTTTGACAAAAGTTAATGTCTATTGGGCACAACTTTATAATCATTGTATGTGATGGATGTGAAGAATAAGTGGGACTATCGCATCCAGTGGTTATAAAATTGCTGAATACAACTTTTAAATGTCAAAATATCATTACTCTAGGTATAAGTAGGGCAAAACCTGCTTCATTACCATTAGTTTTACATGGCAAGAGCTAAAAATATTATTTCAACACCTAAAAAGTGGATGTCCTTGACACATATATTTTATGATCATTAGATGTGATAGTGATCCTCATTTCTTCATTAATTCATCATATTCAATGATAAAAAAGTGAATGTAGATTTTTTAGATGTTAAAATAATACTTTCCAAAAAAATTGCAGAACAGACTCGGTGGTTATCACTAGTTCCATTTGCAGCTGGGAAGCGTGACACGTGGGGCGGTCGCGCATTCAGTTTTGGGCCAAATTTCTTTTTACCTAGGTTTGGGTTGGCCCGTACCCTATGTGATCCGCTTGGGATACGCGTCCCACACTCCACCCACCGGTATCACGTATCATCACATTCACTACGATTTGCATCGGGATCCCTATCCTGTACGCTCCTCCATACTCCATAGCATGCCTATGTTGCATAACCGTTTAGTCCCAATCTAAGGTTTATCCAGGCTGATACCATAGCTGACAAACAGTTGACAAGCATACCAGCAAGAAATTTGACACTTTTTCGTTATCAATGAAAGCACGGTCTCACAAACAAATGATAATGAAGCCGCCGTGAGACAGACAAACACCTCAACAAATGGAATCAATTGAGTTCAGTTATCTTATATTTATTTTAGGAATTGAGTTCACAAACCTGGCTAATGTAGACGGTGAAAAGGCCAAAATGCCTAACAGCGTGGCCTGGCCGGTCAATCTAGAAGGTGTTCTGGTTCCTGAGATGAGATTTGTGTCATTTGCATAAATTAGCCACCAAGGCACACGGACGGCAGTTGTTATTATGCTCACTGACTTCTGCTTTTTCCAGAATGACCAGAGGAACTCACCTAAGGTTGGCCAAAAGCAGAGACACTAGTATTACTGCTGTTTGAAATTGAGGAACAACACCGGACTAAAATCAGTGAAAACTGTTTGTTGGAGAGAACTCCTCAAATAAGTGCCATGGAATTTCATTTGGCTCTCTCTTGTATGCATACTACAATAAATCTCCAAACATGTTATTTTGTCAGGCACAGCCATTTGAAAATGCAGAGGAAAAAAGAGGTACATAATTCGTGTATTAGATCAGGTGAAATCCAAAATAAGCACTCAACTTGTGATTGGAATAATCTTATGTAGGTGGACGAGTGAACACATTGAAACACCAACTACCATTTTCTTGACGGAAAAGTTGCAGCAGTGAAACTGAATATTAAAGAATGGAGACCATGTCTATCTGAAACTTTGGTTGGAAAAAAGAAAAAAAAAAAAAAAACTGTAAAGTATACTCTCTGCACTACACAATCTGCTTCAAAAGAGTAGCATCTCAGGAAAGATGGTCAGACATCAGTTTTCGATTATCCTGTTAAAGGTGAGATCTAAGCCCTTCAAAATTGTCAATGTTTGGACTTGGTAATATTGTGCTCTGACCATACAACACATTTTGTGTTTATCAAGTGATTTTTGTCATTCACTCAATTTGAATCATGTTTTGAGATATGTTTTTAGTGTTTTACTAGTAGGTATGTGAAATATGAGATAAAAAGGTAAATGCAACCAAAATTTCTCTAAGCTTTTATTTTTTCTCTCAAAAAAATTATTTGAACAACAAGATGTTCAATAATACCGTTTGACACCATCTATTAATTTTTGCAAATCTATATTCCAATTTCTTTTGACCGAAGTTATTGCCTCGCGTCATCTTGCATGCCAAAAGTGCAAAATTTACTGCATCCGGTGTTGATAGGAGTAATTCTATTTCAACACATGGTTGTTTGGTCCCATGTGAATGTGAAAGGAGTGATAGAGAGATAATAAGTTGGGAGAAAAAGTAAGTAGTGGAATCTATGTATTTTGTGAGTAGAGTGTTTGGGTGTTGAAATAACAAAGTTAGTGTTGATAGATATGGTCAAATAGTAATGTCAAGAGAAAAAACAACCAATTGGTTTGGAAGCTATGCAATGAGGTTGGATGGTGCACCAGGCTTTAGTGGGTGTTCTGTGGGAAGGGTCAATGGGATGTGGAGAAGATACTAATCTTGCCCAAAATCCAAGACTAATGTTTAGGATTTTTTTTAATTGATTTTTTAATTGAAGAAATTGAATATTATTCATTCATTTATCCAATTAACTACCGCGTATGAAAACATTATTAGTTTAAGGATAACTCAGATGGTTGAGGCCCAATAGTCAAACAAATTATTACATGCTAAATGATAAAGGAATACCAACAATCTAATAAGAAGTATCGTCATCTTCAATTCATTAGGAGAAAGATACACGTAGGTTGACCTTCCCTAAAAACACTCTCAGAGTTTTCTCATGGTTAATCTTCTGGTGTATACTCAATTGGGTAAACTATGTTGCTTCTAACTTTGCATGCAAGAAGCTTGGACACAATGATGAAGTGGGCAAATGAAGCAAAAAAAAAAAAAAAACAAACAAACAAGCAAACAAAAGAGGAAAAAACAAGAAACAATCAAATAAAGCAAAATCAAGAGGGAAAAAAATGTAGTAGGGAGGGAAGGGGTCATCAAACCACCATGGAAGATATCTCCTCCATCAAGGGCGACTCCCTATTCAACTAAAAAGCTCGTTGTGGCTAGGTTTTAAATGGTAGGGTACTCATAATGTTTAGGATGTTAGACATGGAGATGTATACGGTGGATCCTTTAATTGCTCAAGCACGACTAGCCCATGCAATCCTCTAGATATTCTCCAACACATTCTCACCACCACCCACCTTTCCTCCACCCTTCAAGCTACCCTTATGCCAGAACATCCACCATTGCCAACACCACCAACAATGATTTTTGCTAAACCTTCAGCATCCTCTCGAGTAAGTTTGACTTTAGGCAATGGAACATGATCTCGTTCTCTAAGTCATAGTTTGGTAAATGTTTCAAAACGAAAATACAAAGACATTGAGGACAAAAACTCTAAAATTATCTCCTTCCAAGGATAATTTTTAAGTCAATTATGTTCCTCTAAAATGGAGACATTGAAGACATGTCTATGGGATACATTTAAAATATTATTTTAAAAAAACTTTTAAGCATTTCATATTTCATCTTTACCCTTCTCACTTTTCAATTTTTTATCAAATTATAATCTAATAAGGGTCTTCTAAACCATTACCAAACACATTTCTATCTTCATCTTTAATATTGTCATTATCTCTCCTGTCTCATTGTCTCCATAATTTTTATCTCGGACAGATACTAAATGCAATATAATAGTTTTATGAGGACCACCTGCATACATGACCACTTTACTACTTGCATATGATACGTTTCTCAAAAAGCTATTAATCGTAGGATTCCTTGTACAATCAACTTTCATAAACAAACTTAGTTACAAGAATGCCAACATTGGACCATGCAGAATACAAATGCTATTGGAGGGGTATGAATAGCAATAGCTTTTGGAATGATTGCACCAAGGATATATGAAACACAAACATTCTAATGAGATTAACAAGGGAAAAGAGACTCATAAGATTCAATATTATCTTTTTATTACCATGGAAGAGAAAATGGGAACAAGCCTGACCGGGTTAACTGGAATTGGTCGCCTGCCCTTAGTTAGGTGCCTGAAACAGAGACTTCAAAACTAGTCAAAATCGTCAAAATTGAGAAAACTGGCCAGCCCGATTTTTAAGGTTGGCTTCGGGCTTTATAATGAAAAAAATAAAGGCAAGCCTTACTTATCACTTTACACTTCACCTCATCTCATATTCTCACCCAAAGGTTGCTAATGCCCACACCACTGTCGTCCGCCTCCACTTCATTTTTGTCCATTGTCACGACCCAACTAGGCATGTGACCGGCACATGAGGAATCTCATCCTCATGTAAGCCTCATGACCTCTACTCTCTATATGCATAAAATAACATATTTTTTATTCTGAAATCATAACTTCATTAAATTTTTATTTAAAACTTGATATTTGGAATCATAGAACTAAAATACTTGATATATGAAGCTTTGAAAATATCTTAATCATATTCTAAAAATCAATTTAACATATGACTGAATCATAAATTCATCTCTTGCTTGTACGTAATTTTAATCAAACTCTACAATTTCAAATCCATACTTGTAAACTGAAATCATATACATAACTCTAAATGAAATTAAATACAAAATTTGAAAATAATGCATGGCTATGGCCACATCTTGGGATCTATCTCAATTTAAGTCTTACTCCAAAGTAAGACTCATCACTGAACAATTGCGTTTACCAAGAAGGTTGGGTAACATCTGGACTGTATTAGGAGGAAAGGAGAGGTGGTGGTCTCTAGTGAATGAATCTATCACACATGAGACAACCAAGAGGCATAAAATCATGGTAATAATAATAATGATAGTAATAATAAAACCACTCTAAACAATTCCACTTAAAATAAATCCGCTTCTATCATAAATAACAATAATCTGAACTTGATAAGCATATGTGCGTATACATATATATAAATAAGAATGGTCATCGTTGTAATTATCCTTATTCTCTATGGGCACCTCACTAGGTTCCCTTTCCTGATTGCCACCATGGTGTTTAAAAGGGGTTGCCCCATGGCTATTTACTTGGTTTACCTCCATGATGTTTAAACTAATGCCTCCATGGCTATTTCATAATAGTGTCTCCATGAATTTTTAATATTAATGCCTCCTACATCTTATCATACATAACTCAATGGAAATAAATAAAAGTATCAATTCCATAACTAAGGGTAGGTGGCAAATAAATTCTTACTCAAGAGTTTTGGATTCATATAACTCTAACAATATGACTTTAGTATAATTGTGATCATGAAAATTGGGCCTAAGGATCACCCACTGTAGGCTAAGCCCACAAAATATATATCTATTGCTATTAATATAAAATTCTATAAAAACCAAACTTTAAAATTCATATATTAAACTAACATATTTTTATAATAGATAACTCTAATATCATACTTCAAAAGCTAAATCATACTTTAAATCATATACTAAATCCGAAGTCTTGAAAACATAATGCTATAGTAAACTCTTAGAAACATATTTGATAAAAGTAACTTGATAAATCATATATTCCAACCAATCTCTTAAGCTTTAGCACATAAAACATATCCATAATGTAACGCTCCAATTTTTATTGTAATTTTTACTCACATTAAATTCCAAATTACCGTAGGTAAATATTATATAAAATTTGAGACCAAACAATCCTTAATAAAGGAATATAACGTTAGAAGAAAAGTTAGGAGCAATTCGTGTATACCCCGATTTTCTGTATATGTAAAATGACCAAAATGCCCCTGAGGTTATTTTACTGAAAATGAGGATCGTGGGCCCCGTCCCTCAAGGGATGTTCTGATGTTAAAGGGATTGTTTGTGTTATGTGTGTTAATAGAGGAGAAGAATCCTAATTTTGAGTTTCGCAAAATGACCAAACGCCCTTCGCTTTTAACTTTCGGTAAAGCCCGAACCTCACTAAAATATTTTAAAAGGTGTTTTTAAGCTATGATTAACCATTGGTTAAGTTCGAATGGCCCAATTTTTAAGTAAATGACCATTTTGCCCCTTCTTGTAGTTTTGCAAATTTTGAGATTTTTATTTGTCTAACGAAACCTAAACAATATTAGGCTCAAATTAAAGCTTATTAAATTCTAATTACTAATCTAGAGTCAAAATTATTTATTTAGATTGATTAGAACCTAAAATTGCTTAAAACACCCAAATTGCTTATAATTCACTTAAGCCCTTAACCGTAAATTCTCTAAATTGCATGAATACCTTGCCTACACCTAAATAATACATGGAACACACAAAACCCTCTTCCATGAGGCTGTAATGCACGAAATTATTCAGTCATAATCATTAGAATTATTGCAAGATAATGCACTAAAACATAATGCCAAAAATCACCATAAAACAAGGAACTTTGAAACATGATTCCATGTTTTAAGCCACCAAACAAGATGATTTTTCCTTCCTTGTCTCCTCCTCAAATTGAATCAGATTTCCTTCTCCTCTTGTCCATTTATGAGCTTGAATTCTCTATAAATAGGCATGCTTAGAAGTCATTAGAGACTTGCTCAAAAATTTCACAACTTTAAGTTTTTCCTAAGCTCAAAAACTTTCTTTCTTTCTTCCCCTTGTTGAAATTCTTTCTTCAACCTTTCAAGAATATTTTCTTTCATTTCACTCCAAGAAACCAAGTTCTCTTCCTTTCCTTCAAATCAGATTAGGTAGGGAGTTGTTTTTAAGTTTATTTCTATGTTTTGCTAAGTGTTGTTCTTGGTTCAAAATGATGATTTCATGGATTTTCTCTAGTTTTTCCATTTGGTTTTCTTCTTCATTTTTCTTTAACCAATTCAGCCATATGGCCTAGGTGGGACTAAGATGATGGCTTGATGATGAGGACCTTGAAGGTGGGTTGTGAATCCATCACAAGTTAGGCCTCTAAAGCTTGAAAGTTCCACTTGATGCAAAACTTTAAAGAATGATGTTTTTATGATGATTTTATGATCTTGAGTTTAGAATTTGAAAGATGTATTTCTCACTTTGTCTTGTTAAGATATATATATTGAATTTGTATTTCTATAAAGTCTTGAGGAGCTCTAGTAAAGAAATCAAATGAACTTGCATCCATGTTTAAGTTTATGCCTTGCATAATCATGTTTACTTTCTATGTCATCACTAAAATTTCAAGAATGAATAAATGGACTTGCATACTCATGTTTAAATTTCCAAGCTTGCATTTCATGTTTATATTTCATGTTGTCACTTAATCTCTAAAGATAATAAAGAAGTTGCATCTCATATTTATTTTATGTTCTCACTTTATTTTATAATGGCTAAAAGAATCAACGCATGACATGTTTATTTTTATGTCATCACCTAAAGATCCTAGAGCTCAAAGACTTACCCAAGTATCACAAGCAAAGAAATAAGATTATTGGAGTTAAAGAATTGATTCTTTAAGAAGTCTTGAGATTGGAGCTTAAAAGATGTAATAATAATTCTCTTCTCCCTTCACTTCCGTGCGGATTACTTAAGATTTCTTCTCCCTCCATCCTTGCGGACTAAGTTTCTTGCATCATGTTTATATTTCAAGCTCTTGCATCATGTTTAATTTTCAAGTCATCACCTTAAATCTTAAAGATAAAGAAATGAATTTGCATATCATGTTTATAATTCCAAGTTATCACCTTATAATGACAAGATTAAAATGAGGTTGCATAGCATGTTTATGATTCTAAGATATCACATAAATCTCTTAAGCTCAAGACTTTCCTTTTATCTTAAGTGAGAATTTTAATTATGAAGATTCTTTCAAAAGAATTAGTTTCTAAAAGAGTTTTAAAGCTTTGCAAGGATTCTACGGGAAACTAATATTTTATGTTCACTTAAAATGTGATTTTATACAATTATATGAGGTTCATGATTCGCTTTAATATGAGATTAGTACCAATAAATGATGATGATTTAATATGTTTGAAGTTGTGATAATTATGGTTTATTGCTAATGGAATGATTCTATGCATGTTAGAGATAAAACTAGCTTCCTAGAAAACCTAAAAGCAATATTTCTAGAACTTTAGAGAATGAAATTTATGCATTCTTCCAGAGCCTTTAGTGACCTTAAGAACCAGATATTATTATCTTTAGATAAGGGACAATGATTCATAATTGGTTTAGTAATTAATTTTAGCATCATAGGGAAGGAACGAAAGGGTTAAAAGTAACTTCTACAGATAAACCTTAAGAACAATTACCGTCTATGCTACCCCATATAGTCTAATAATGTTCTTAAGGCTTATAATTGATGGTAATAAATCCCTTAGATGCATAAGTAATTAGTTTGATAATTAAGGTTACCCAATTTTAGAGTTCGGTTATTTAAGGTAGCTTTCCTGAAAATTTTAGATGACATCTTTTGATGCTTTGGAATGAGTTATATGATGATGTAATGCCTACTGAGAATTTGATATTATTGAATGATTTCATGGCTTGCATGTTATAATTGCTATTGCAAACAATGAGAATGTTCATGCATCTTGATGATTATGATTTAACATGCTAAGACTTAATGGTGACTTAAACTATGAGGAAATGATCATTTGGACCCATCAGACTATAGGTGGTGAAAAGGTGATCTTGAGAAAATGATCCTTTAAGACCCATCAGACTAGAGGTGGTGAAAAGGTGATTCTTGCCCCTAAGCCCGTTCTCTCAAAAGGGTAGTTTGGATTTAACTTATCAAAAGGGATAAGTATATGCTAGTGACGACTAGTAAGGTATGAGCTCATAACCTAGATTACTCCCAAAAGGGTGGAGTATAGGGTGGCCCCAAGGAAAATAATGATGATGATGACAAGATTTTAAGTCACCTAGGACACTAAAGGAATGAAATATGTGCATCATGTCTTGTGCATAGCTATTATGGTATGATGTTTTTCTGTGCATAGCATTTTATGAGATGATGATGGGAAATATGATGTTCTTCTATGCATAGTATTTATGATATGATGATGAGAAATATGATGTTCTTTTATGCATAGTATTTATGATATGATGATGAAGAATACGATGTGTTGATAAAAGGAAAAGTTCATTATAAACATGACATGCTAAGTTTATGATGCATTATAAGACGCATGATTAAAACGAACCTCGGTAAAGTATATTTTCAAACTTAATAAATCAATCTTAGCATGCTCACTATTTCATAATAACTCCGAGGTTCCTGGGGACGATGATGATGACACAATGCATCATGAGGTGAGTACCTATGAGATTCTTTTTATAAGTTTCTCACTCCCTCTATTTTCTTTCCATCTCGTCTTAGAAAAGGAAGGAAGCGTTTGTGAATCACATTGAGGTTGTCAGGTACTGAACTTGATCCTTAGTTTCACTCGTATATTTAGACATCTATCCCTATCCCTGGAGTGTTATTACTAGGTGCCATTAATGGATGTCCTTCCATCCATATATTATTTATGTTTTGTTAGATTGCCTACACTTAGTCTTAGTTGGTAGCAAAATATCTATATGATATGTAATTATGGATGCTGTATGATGGAGCCAATATATTATGATGTGATGTTTGTAAATTCCTATGTGTCTTTTAAATTTTGCTAAATCATTCACGTTAAGCGCTCACGTTTTCAATTATGTTTAAAAAAAACAATGGCTCGTAATTTCACTAAGTATTTTCAAAGCATGATTAAGAAATTGAAGCAAAGAGTAAAGTCTAGTAATTAATATCCTCCTAGGTGTATTGGGTTAATTATTAGGGTATTACACATAACATACAATGTATCAATCATGATTCCATGGTTTTCTAAAACATACTTTTATGCTAGATTCAAAATCATAATCTTTGCTATGTTTGTCATAGCTTGGAAAATCATGTACATAATATATTTTTACTTCTAAATTCATATTTAACAATCACAGTGCTACAAACATTAATCATAATGCAAGAAATAAGGCCATGGGTTTGAACCCACTTACCGTTTGGAGCTGAGTATGTGGGCACCACTAACTTGACCTTGAGAGCTTGAAATGACGCCAACAACTGTCATAGAGCAACAAATACTCATAACTAATCTATGGGTCTCAAGATAAGTCTAACAAACCCTAATAATATTAGGGGAGTACCTTCACTTGACAACAATGGGAGAAAAAATAACACCAAACCCTAGAACATAGAATGGAGAGAAGGAGATAACAAAACCCGTGAAATATCTTACCTTGATCTTGGAAGAAAAGGATTGGGATTGGATTGAGGAAGAAAGAAGAGATGTTTGGAAGAGGAAGAGTTTTGATTTTGGGATGAAATTAGATGGGGTGTTTTATAAAGGCTAGGGGTCACTTATCCAAACTGCATTGTTTTGGTCTCGTCATTAGAGTGTTCACTGAGCCAACTGAAGCCACTCGCCTACAGAATATAGGTCCCGCAGGAAGCGTTTGGCCCGCTGTCGTTCAGCGAGCCCTGCCCGGAGAATTTTAGGAACTCCAGCTCTTCACCCTTGACCCTTCATGCATCTGGGGCCTTCTTGGCTATAGGTGGGTCCAGGGACCTTAGCGTCGACCTGAACTTGTCTAAGGACACATGTACCTGGATTATCCGTCCATGAAACCGCCTCTCTCGCGCTTTGCTTTAGTCTCCCGTCTCGCTTCACGACTCCATAACGCCGCTGACTCTCTTTGTGACGCCTCTACTTTGTGCTCCTTCTACTCACGATGTCACTTCCGCCTCCCACGTTTGTCTCGCTGCAAGCCTAGGTGATTGGTTCCAATCTCACTTCCCATCTTTCTTTGCTTCACAATATTAGAAGACTCCTCATAGATTTTGGTTTATATTGTTGCTTCAGTGTTCTTGGAATGAACAACTTAATTTGTTTGGGTTGTGTTGTTGTTTTCATTGTTCCTTGTAGACTATCATAACTTGAAGAGCTTAATTTATTTACTATAGACCTATGAATAATGTTATTTTGTGTTGGTTATATTAATGGTGATGACTTTTTGCTTTTGAATTTATTATATGTATATATTTATGTATATTTTATCATATTTCGATTAAACCCGTGAAACCATTGGACCTCTAAACCTTTGAACTAGTGTCATGATTTTAATACCCAGTTTGATTTTCTTTCCTTGTTTATTACTATTTGTGGCTAACAATTAATAAGACAAAACAAACCATAGCCAATCCTATACAACAAAAAACCCAAACTTAATTTCCAAATTCACATAATCTATGGGAAATTCTTATACCTCTCGTTTCACAATAGTGCATCCAAAAAAGCAAAATGGCATCCTTATCTAGCTCTATATTGTCTAGGTTACTCATTTATCTTTCAAATTACCTTGAAAAACACCCATGGTTTAGAAAACACAAGAATAAGCTCAACATAATACTCAGTTTTCTAGTACTTAATTGATATCAATAGTGTTTCTCTCTACAAATACTTCTCTGGAAATTCAAGATCGACGTCCAAACTAAGGATTGTTTGTTTTATTTTTTTTATAATGGTTAGGTGGATGGGTTCTTAATAACACCGAAATAGGCATTCTTTTGCTAGTAACAAAACACTGATTTCTATGTGATGGTTTAGACTTAGTAATAATGTGCTCTGACTATACAACACATTTTGGGTACATCAAGTGATTGGTGTCATTCACTCAATTTGCATCATGTTTTGAGATATGCCTGTCATACATTGTTTTTCATGTTTTACTAGTAAATATGTGAAATATATGAGATAAAAAGGATTTTCAAAGCTACACCTCCATGAACCCTGAGGTATGGCGTGAGGCGGCATGGTGGTGTAGAAGAGAGCTTCCTAATTTATGTGAAAAAAAATTAAAACAATAGCATTAAAAAAATTCAATTGTTGCACGGCTAAAGAAAATTTTGAGGATGTGGGACAAGCACACCCCTCTTAGTCATTATAAATAGTAACTTTAGTGACCCTTATTGAGGGTAAAGGAATGTGAGGTGGTTTTTGTGTAGTGTTTTGATTATGTTATTCTTTTGAATGTTCACATAAGAAGATTACATTCACATGATTAAAAGGAAAGAGTGGAAAACAACATCATTTATAAGTCTTTCCATTTCACATATTTTAAATTTAGGGGGCCAAAGTGCACGACCCATAGAGCTTATTTGCATGACCTATAGAGCTCATTTGGTGTTTTTTAGTTTGTTTGGATTTTTTTTTGAAGTAAAAGCAAAATCACTTGAAAAAAAAAGATATTTTTTAGAAGCTAGAACTTTCATCTTCTAGAAAAAAATATTTTTTATAACATAAATAAAAAGATATGTTTGACAATAAATAAAGATATTTTAATATTACATATATCTAAACATAAATTGATATTACATCCAAATAAAAAACAACTTTTACTTTTTCAAAAGATCTTAATTAAAAATACCAATTAAAAAAGATTCTAAAAGATCATCCAAATCAGGCCATAATTTAGGAGGATAAAGTGCATTTTTCTTTTAAAAATAAATGGCTTAAGGGTGGTTTGAATTAGTGTTTTAAAACTCAACCAGCCTTGCCAATTACAAATTGGAAACTGACCAGGTGACCAGTTCGAGCAGCTGGCAGATCGAAGATGTGACGAATGAAATCAGTTTGACTAGTTTTTTTTTTGGAAAAATGGTACCCAGTAGTCCCTTTCACGGTTCAACCATTTTAGGAAAAAAAAAATCTTGTAAGTCACCGACGCTGCTTTGCCATTGTGCCGTTGCTACCAACTCGCTTCCACGTGATAGATCAACAGTCGTGCCATGCTGCTTCCAGCGCTAAGTGGACTACTATGCCATGCCAATGCCCTGAGGGGAGAGAGAGAGAGAAGAATAGAAGAAGAGAAGAGCGGGGGTGGTCTACAACGCTATGCGGTACTATGTGAAAGAGAACAGACAGACACTAGGGTTAGGTCACTTTTGACCTTTTATTTGTTCACTCCTTTTTATATTTTGGGATTTGGTCATTGTTTACTCCTTTTAAGTTGTTTTACATTGTGCCTTGCATTCTTTGTGAAATATGGGCCTTGGCCCATGAGCCATTGACGAGGTTGTTTAACAACATTGCATGTGGATTACAAAGGAAAAATGGATGGGTTTTTTTTTTATTGGGGATTTTGAAAAAAATAATAAAATATATCTTTATTTACAAGTACATATTTTATAATTTAATTTCAATAATTATTAATTGCATAGATTTATACAAGCACACATTTTTAAAATGTACTAAATCATTGATATTTATGTTATTTTATTCTATATATGAGTTTAAATATATTCATTTAATTATATCGGTTTAACCAATGACCCTCCCATTTAACCATGACCCATGGTTTGAATGATATTTTAGAAAAATATCTTTTTGAAATTGATTTTTTTAAATGAGATCTTTTGAAAAAAATAAAAGTTGTTTTACATTAACATTACTTTTTGTTTGGAAATAATAAAATATCTTTATTTAATATCAAGGATATTTATTATATTGTAAAAAAATACCTTTTTGTAGAAGATAGTACAGGTTTGGATGAGCTTCTACAAAACATATTTTTTTAATTGGTTTTTTTAAATAAGATCCTTTAAAAATATATAAGTTATTTTATTTTTAGATGTATCGCCGATTTATATTTGAATTTAATCTTAAAAAATATTTTGTTACTCTAAAACATCTTTCTTTTATGTTATAGAAAAATCTTTTTCTAAAAAAATTATAACTTCTGAAAAAAAAATCTTTTGTATTTTTTTCTAGTGATGCTGTTTTTGCTTAAAAAAAATCAAAACAAACATATAAAAAAGTAATTTTTTAATGAAAATATATTTTTATCAAAATAATGGTGCACAAACAAGCGCATAAATTGTAGTTTCAATTCATGAAAAATATATTTTTTATTTTTTCTAATAATTTTGTTTTTACTTAAAAAATTTAACTCAAACATACTAAAAAACCATGAAAATGTTTTTTTATAATAAAAGATTTTGTTTATCAAAATTATGGCATTCAAATGAGCATTGAATATGTTTTCAATTCCTATCAATATAGGTTATTTTGATTTTAGTTCTTCAATAAATTTTATGATTGTTTTTAGTCCCTCATTTTTTAATATTATGATTTGTGTTCGCATCGCAAGCTAGTTTATAGTGTTAAGTGATGATATTTATAAGGATAAAAAAAGATTTTGAAGATATTTATAAAAATAAAAAATAAAAAATAAAAATCTCAAGTTTTATGAGGATTAAATATGTATTCTAAACTAGTTATAGGGACACAAATATAGAGTGTAATGGCCGATAACATAATAGAGAAAGAGAGACCAAAAACCAAATTTATTTTTAGAGGGACTAAATTTAAAGGATTTGACTTCTCTAAAATAAAAAAAGTTGGCAAAATACAAAAGTGGAGGGTCAACCATCTTTGAATGAATAACTTCAATTATATATGGGTCTCACTAAATGATCTAATGATGATTATTTTCTTAACTTTGTACTTTATCAATATTTTCACTTTAAATAAATCAAATCTAAAATAAAATCACAATATCTCTATTAGAGTTGTTAAAGTGGGCAAATCACCAAAGGTTGCGGGACAGAAGTTAAAAAATGGGTTGGCTCACTTTCATGGTGAGCAGAAAAATTGTCAATTCGCCTCAAACCACTCAAGCCAATAATTGGATTTGGCTCATATAAGTGAAGAGGTTAAAATGCAAGTTAAGGTTACTCACCATTAAATCAATAACTCCTATCATATGTATATTATATGTGGACCTACTAAATGATCAAAGGATTATTGATTCTTTTTGCATTTTACCAACCTCTCATTTTAAATGAGGCAAATCCCAATGAGTTAAAATAGTCACATCACAAAAAAATTAAAAAAAATATATATGAAAAAAATTTAAGATTAATCGAATGAAAATCCTACTTTATGAATTGTTTTCACAAACTTGGCTAATGTAAACGGTGAAAAAGCCAAAAAGCCTAACACTGCGGTGCTCGGCCGGTCAATCTAGAAGCTGTTATGATTCCTGAGATGTATGTCGTTTGCATAAATTAGCCAAAAGTAGTCCAAAACCACCAAGGCACACGCTCCGCAGTTGTTATACGTACTGACTTCTGCTTTTATAAGAATGACAAGAGGAACTCGCCTGAGGTTAGGCCAAAAGCAGAGATATTAGTATTACTGCTGTCTGAAATTGATGAACGACATAGAGGACTAAAATTAGTGAAAACTGTTACTTAAGAGAGAACTCCTCAAATAAGTGCCATGAAATTTCATTTTGCTTTTTCTTTTATGCATGCATACTAACTCATCTCCAAACATGACAACATGTTATCTTGTCAGGTACGGCCACTTGAAAATGCAGAGGATAATTCGTGTATTAGGTCAGGTGAAATCCAAAAAAAAAAAAACTCTATATATTACAAACTTAAGTGTATTTGTTGTCAACTTGTGATTGGAATAATCTAATTCAGGTGGACGAGGGAACACATTGAAAGCCACTACCATTTTCTTGACAGGAAAAATTGCAGCAACGAAAGAATGAAGACCATATCTATCTGAAAGTTTGGTAGGATATATATATTTATATATACACACACTATAAAGACTGTCCTTAAGTATACACTATGCAATGCACAATCTGCTTCAAAAGAGCAGCATCTCAGGAAATATCTTGCTTATCCATAGGCTCCTGATCAGTTCGAGGCTGTTGTGTTGCCTGCAGGGAAGGAATGTGGTGCAGATTCTGCAGAAAACCAGTGAATCCTTTATGGGCGTAAATCAGAGCCTTATCCCAGGCAAATCCTACAATATCCATAGCCGTGACTCTCAGATCTAATAAGCCATCATCGATTTCCTTCTCGTGTTTCACCAAGTAAGGCCGGATGAAGGAGTTGTAAAGATGAACGCTACCCTGAAACCATAGCCATCAACATTAAAAATAGAACATTACATGCTTCTAAATAAAATGCAGGGGTGGAATGCGTACTTCTGTTTTGGGATACCAAAGATACACAAAGAATGCCAACTTTGCTTCCCTGTACAACGGTAGCCTTCACAAAGAAAAAGAACATATCCAAACGTTAAATAAGAATTAAAGCAAGTTAAAGAGGGAAGAAAATAGATAAGCAAATCATAACCGTTAATTGAGTAATAATTGTACCATGAAATACAAGTATCCCCGAATTTATCAACAACGGTAAGGAAAGCAACTACGATCCTGCAACAATTAGGTGGGCCAAGCCAACAATTAACCCATGAAGTAATAGTGAATCAGTTGCTGGCATCACATTAGAAATCCGAGGAATATATTTAATTTAATTCACATGTATAAAAGGCCGAAAATCGAGATGTGTAGTTGTGTACCAGTATTGGCACCAAAATATAAGTCGCTCAGTGTCTGGCTTACTCTTGTCCACAGTTTTGAAGCATTCATAAGCAGGCAAAGTATAACCAAATACCAAGCTACAAGTAAAATTAGATTTAGTTTCCCTAAGAAACATCAAGTGAAGATTCTGTAATAAAAGATTCCTTTCCTACTACGTACAAGAGGACTTTTGAAACAAAGGACCCCATCGTTTAAAGCCTGCAACACGTACTGTACTAAAGATGATCCGTAGGCCTTCAATTATAATTTACGAGAAACACGGAACCCTGAAATCACGGGGGGAAAAATCCTTCATGAGTGCGATGAAATTAGAAATGCAATTATTAGATTCCGACATGCACATGTAAGATGCATTATGCATGCATGGCGTCAGAATAAAAGTGGCCAAAAATATAAATTGACTGAATGATATTTGGAATTCAAAACGTGGAAGATTTAAGTCCAAGGCTCGGTTACATGATCAAGATTAAATAAAAATGAACAGTAAACGTATGGTTAGGGACGAACCCGCAATGCCAATGGCTTCCTCGTGCCTCTGTTAGTCTGTAATCTAATCCAAGTATCAAACTACTTCGGATATTGGCGTTAGTTATATATCCGAAACGGTGCAATTACCCGAAAAGGCGATTCTCAATCTTGCTGTGTCCGCGTTTGAATGTTTAAAAATGGTAAGGGTAAGGCTATGATTTATGACAGAAAGGATACAGAGCGAGAACATTTATCAAAAGTGATTTTTTACATGGTCATTCACCTATTGTCGTATCAATTGATAGTTGATTTAAGCCCGGTTGGATATGGATTTGGATCCTTCAAAGTGAGGATTTCACTTTAGGCTAAAGTGGAGTTTCACATTTGGATTAATAGAATGAAAAGGGTCTCACTTCTAACTTTATTAATCTAAAAAGAAACTCCTCACTTTACTCTTAAGTGAGATCCTCATTATAGAATACAAATCGAAACCGTTGGATGCATTGTATTGGACAAAACATAGTGTTACATATGATAGTATAAGGTCCAATGGTATAGTATAAGAAATTTATTGTATAAGTTTTTATACTATTCATTGTTTGCGTCACTTGACTGGTGATGGAGGAGTTGGTGGCGGCGATGGTGTGGTAGGGAACAACTGGGGGTGAGGAACCTGTAGTGATTGGCGGCAGTGGTGGGCGGGGTGACCATGCTTGGTGGGCTACTAGTGGTAGTGGTGGGTGGGGGTGGGGCATTGATGTAGGAGAGTAAGTCGAGGTTAATTTAGGATTGGCTAATAAAAATAATACTATCAAATGTTCCTGGCCTCTTTGTAATACCCATTTATTTTGAAGAGATTGCCAGAAATTTAGACATGTGAAATACAACATGTAACATCAGGCTAGTTAAGTACAAATAAAGTGTTCTTTGTCACAACCTGATTTGGGAAAATGACTAGCACATAATGAACTCTATCCCACGTAAGCTTTCTGTGACATGCCCCTCTAAATGCATAAAATAACACTTTTTATTCTAAAAACATAACTTCATCTAAATCTTTATCCAAATCTTTATTCAAAACCTAATATTGAAATCATAAGACTAAAATACTTTAATATCTACAAGCCTTTGAAATCATTTTTAATCATACTCTAATAATCTGTTTAATTCTTGGAAGCGATCGTAATCACATGTTTGGCTCATTACACAAACTCTAATCACAGTCTACCATTTCAAATCCATACTTGAAATTTGTATACATATATAGATGTTCATGATTATGAAATTAAATACAAAATCTCAAAATACGTCCATGGTTCAGATGATGCCTATATTGGAGTGCTCCACTCTAACATAATTCTAATCCAAGCTTTACTACAAAGTAAATCTCATCACTGGATAATCATGGGCTATTGAATTTGAGGAGCAACTATATATGTACCAACTGTGAGAGAAGGGAGAGGGTAAGTCATCGGACTTAGTGAGTGGATTTTTACCCACAACCTACATGGACGTTCAAGGGATATATATAATACAGTATACATGTAGCAAGCATAAATCATTTGATATTTATATACATAACTAGCTAGGAAAATAATTTTCATTCCATGATATCATAAAAACATTTCTCAGTTTATCATCTCTCATGAAATCATTTAAATCTTGTGGTACAATAACTCCTCAAGTAACATAAAATATGGATAGCCATATATATAGTGCAATAACAAAATCTCTAAATTTTTCTAGTTATGCATATTAAATATGACATAACAAAATGTTCTTTGGCTTCTTTAGGGCACCTCACTAGGTCTTGATATATTTTCTAATATTGGGCATCTCACTATGTCCCAAATTTCTCGTTCTGGGATATCTCACTAGGTCCTAAATTATTCTCGTTTCTCTGGTGAGATTGTCCCTTAAGGACAATTTGGTACCAAGGTTAACGATCTCTCACAACCTTACCTCATTGTCTATTTTTCTATAGCTACCATCAAAACTAGTTTAATTTGTCCAAAGCTCAAACAAATCTAAAACTCTTAGTACACTGAAAGCTCTGGATTCATATAACTCTAACAATCTAATTTTGGCATAACCGTGGCTGTGAAATCATGCCCAAGGGATCACTAGCTTGTAAACATTTCAATTTCAAGCCCACATATGTATTGCAGCTATGAATCATATTGAATTTCATACTTCTTAGTGTCATGAAAATTGAATTTCTAAAATTATATCTCAAGCTAACATATTTCATAATCTAGATAACTCTAATATCAAGCTTTAAAATCATGAAAACTCTAAATCATAATAACATAAGTACTCAAAATCTAAATCATACTCTGCTCCTATCTATCCATAATAACTAAATTTCATATTCTAAAAGCTTTCTGAAATTCGAAGTCTTGAATACATAATGATATCATAAGCTCATATACATGTTTGATAAAATAGTCGTTGTTCCAATACATAATTTTATAATAAATCATTTCTTGAGCATGTAAGACACTTTCATAGCATACAGTAGTCCAATCATGGTTCCATGGTTTTTCTAAAACACATTTTTCATCCCATAGTCAAAATCATCATAATCTTTGCTAGCTTGCCATAACTTGTAAAATCATATTTATAACCAATTTTCATCTCTAATTCCATGTTTAACAATCATAAAGCACAAACGTATTCATAAAAACTAAAACTAATGTCATGAGTTTAAATTCACTCACCGTTTGGAGGAGTCGAGAGTGTATGGGTACCACCAACTTGACTTTGGGAGTTTGGAATGGCACCAACAACTACCATAGATCAACATAGACACGTGATTAATCGCTAACAACTCTAGAATAACTCTAAACCAACTTTAACAATATTGAGGGAGCATGCCCACTTGTCAACCACTAAGAATATAGACACTCTAACTCAAGAACATGGAAGGGAGAGAGAAATAAGCATAAACCATAAAAAAATCTCTTACCTTAAATCTTGGAAGAGGTAACAGTGAGTTGAGAGTGGGATGGAGGAAAGAGATTGGGGCTAGGGATTTCAGTTTCTACCTCAAAATGGGTAAATGAGAGGTAGTTATAGGGTAATGGTTTCAGGAAATGAAACTACGTCATTTTGACACTGTTCCGTGTGAGGGACCGCATAGTGGTCTCTGCCATAGGGTCCCGCATACCTAACATCATGAAACCATGCACTTGACTATAGTGGTCATCCACTTGGCAAGAATGGCGTCTTACCCTTTACCACCTTGGACGCTATAGCGATATGTCAGAAACACCTACTTTGTGTGCTAAGGGTCCTTCAAGCATCCAGGCTTTCCGGTCACATGGGTAAGTCCTAGGGGACCCAAAGGTTGTATTAAACTTGTCTAGGGACACATGGACTTGAGGTATTATAGTTCTCACAAAAGTACTTAACATTAATGTTTACAAACCAAACTATCATATATAAAACATATAATAAGCTTGAACACATTAGTTAAACATAACTCCAAATGCTCCTAGAATATGAAAGACCATCCTTCTAACATTATTTGACTAATCTAAAACAAAGAAATAGGGATAAAATTGAAGAAATTCTCAATAGGAAATAAATATTTCTAAAAAAGTGTCACTTTGGTCCCTGAAATTTAAGCATACTTCACTTTAGTCCTTGAAATTTCAAAATCAACTCTCTAGTCCTTGAAATTGCATTCTTTATGTCATTTTAGTCCCAGGTCAAACAATCAGCAATCAACTATTATATTTTGTTGACGTGGCACGTTAAGTCATACGTGGCATGCCACATGGCATGAAATTGTAAATGACACATGGCATGCCATGTGCCACATCAGTAACATATAATGGTTGATTGAGGTTATTTGACTAGGGACTAAAGTGTGCGGAATGTAATTTCATGGACTAAAAGTTAATTTCAAAATTTCATGGACTAAAGTGAAGCATGTTTACAATTTCAAGGACTAAAGTGACACTTTATTCTTTCTAAAACGTTATTTTGAGCCATGGTGGTTCTAGCCACATCTACACAAAAAATTTGCTTAACCACATATCTTTGTGTGAACATAATTAGATAATAATATATAAACAAAATGTACTAGATAAAAACATCTTTTGCATTAATCTTTCACTTTTCTTTGTATGCTTGTTTTACACATGGTCGAAGGTCTTTCTCCTAAGAAATTCTCATTCTCTTGTTACTCTTTAACATCATGACGAGAAAGCAAGCCTTTTATGCCACACTGTCCATGACAGGTAACATAAAAGAACCTTACATCTTTGTCCTCTGCCTTCTGGTTAGCGACAAAGTTTTAAATATCTTCTTTTTCATTATTCTCTTGTTATTATGCATAGTTTCATAATAAATGCAATAATGCACAAATTAAAAATATATAGGAGATGCATAATCTTAAGTAATAAATAGAACTTAAATAAGTAGGAGCCAATAGGAATCTTTGAATATTATAAATAAATTCTTTAAATCATAACAAATAAAATAAAATATTAAAATTAAGCAGTGAAATAAACAAAATATATGCATAAAATATAGGTCAATGCATAATTAAACTTACAAATAAATAAAGTGTATAGATATTCAAGTAATATAAGCTTGACAACTCAAAGTAATATAAATCATTATTTAACCTTGTCAATAGTTAGTAACTTTAGTAAAAGATAAAATGTAAAAGAACTATAAAATGATTTTAATATAAAGGAATAATAATTCGAAAGAATTAAAAGTCAATTATATTCAGCATAAAAATAAAGGATTGGTGAAATAAAATGATAGAAAGATAAATAATTGAATATCTTGAAAATAAATGAGTAATATAGAAAATAGTTAATGATAGCTACATGTAACAACCATAGTTTTCAGTTCACAATGAGACTCATTTCCTATCTTAAGATTATTGTAGAGATAACACTGCAATGTAAGCAACACACTATTCTCTCTCTCTTTCCTCATGGTCACTCCCTTCTCTTTCTCTCACACTAATCTATTTCAAGAATGCTAATGCCCAAAACTCCACTTCTACACTTGCAATTTTCTTCACACCACCTCTTTATATAGAGGTTTTAATTTTGGCCAACAAGCTTGGAAACTTGAGCACCAAGAAAGTTTCAATCTTGGCCAACAAGTTTTAAAAACTTGAGCACCAAGTTTAGAAACTTAAACACCAAGAAAATTACACATATATTATTATATTACTATATATTTCATATATATATATATATATATATATTTATTTAAATTTAATATATCACTACATTTTACATATTTGTGTTACGTGATATATACATCACATTTATATTTATATATATATATATAATATATATATATGTTTTCCTAAAGTGTTATTAATATTTTACAGTCCTATTTTAAAGATTTATAATTAAGATTTAATTCTTTATTAAATTTCTATTAGACTAGTATACAATAATCAACTAAAACAACTAACAAGAATATGATAAATTACTCTATAAAATATTTTGTGAAGAAGAGGATGTTACACTCTTTGAACTTATAACTTAATCCTATAGTGATAAGGTAAAAGTGGCATGACCATATAACATTATGCTATCTATGTGACACCAAACATGTGATAAAAATTGACCTTATTGTATAAGTTAATACTATTAGGCTTTATATTATGTATCAAACGGGGCCTTAGGAATTAATTGAAATGCACTGATAGTGTAAAAAAGTTTTTCACATTTATCTAATCATGTAATGATACATTAGTAAATATGATTACTTTTCACTGTCACTACTTGAAAAGTTATACAAACAAAAAAATTTGATTAAATGGATGTAAAACTCTTTACTCTTTTACCGCCAATGCATCAAAGCTAAACTCGTTGATTTATCACTTACTAATTGAAAAATTATGTAGCTAAAATATTTTATTTGGATGACAAAATTAAACTTTTAGATTATTTTTCTCTCCAAAATTTGTTATGATTTTTCAATTTTTTTTCCTTGTCTCTTAGGTAATGTTTGATTTCTCTTTAAGATAGTGAAGATAGAGAGTGTAGAGACATGAAGAGAGAGACATGAAAACAATATCTCTATCTCATATTTGGGTTGACAAAACATGATGATTGTCCATGTATCTTATTTGGAAATCTAGGGCATGAAAAAAATATATACTAAAGACATTATTTACCCCTATCCATGTCGTCGAACCACCATTATCGTTTCGAATGCCACCACCAACCACCCATAATAGTAAAGACAAAGATGAAAATATATATATATATATATAAGGATATCATTGGAGGAAAAAATATTAAATTTCCTTCGTATCCTATTCGATGTCCTTCCATTTTAGAGGTATAGAAATTTTCTATATTTTGTGCCTCTGGACAAAAAATTTTGTTTGCATTTTGTCCCTCTCACAACTAAATAGCTTTGTATCTCAGTATCTCCATATTTTCTCTCAAGAAGGGTTGGTAAAGTACAAAAATGAGGGATTATTCACTCTTGGATTAATAACTTCTATCATGTGGATCCATTAAATGATCCAAAGATGATCGATTAACCCATCATTTGTGCATTTTACTAACCTCTTCACTTTGAAAAGAATAATCTTGGTGTACAATAAAATTGCACAACAAATACACACCACACACCTTATCACCATTAGATGGATGTGTGGTCTCCACTCATTTTACTCACTCATCACATTCAATGGTAATAAAGTGTGAGTGTACATTTATTATATAATTTTATTGTTTCATAACATTATTACTTTGGAAATCCCACCTTGAGGTAGGTACTATTGTAGGTCCCAAGGTTAGGGAACGAATCAGGATAAATATTTAGTGGCAAACTTCTCTTCCTTTCTCTTTTTATAGCATATATTCTTTGTTAAACCATTTGTTCAAATAAATTTTCAATAAAACCATTTGAACCTAAAACTGCTCTCCATAAGCATTAAAAGGGATTTATTTTAAGATTTATTCTATGAATTCATTTTTTTGAAAGTTTTGAGAGACATTTTTCTGAAATCTCTTGTGTCAACAGGAGGCATTTGCTAAAATTTCTAATAAGTTTAGTGAGTGTGCAGGAAACACAAAAAATGTATACTTGATTCAACCCCCTTCTCAATTAAACTATCATGATATTTCTACTCCAATTCTTCTTCTTCTTTTATTTTTTTGGGTAAAGTTGAGGTTGAGGGAAAGTTCATCCCAAACTAAGCTTAGGGCATGCCTCTAACTTCATTCAGTGCTTACAGATCACCACCAAAAAAAATTGAATCAAACAAGAATCATAACTATACATAAGCATATAGTCAACTAAGTAAGCTAACCCTTGTTGATATTTCTCTTCCAATTCTTATGGATAAAGACGTGAGAAATTTATTAGGTATTATGAAAGAAGAGAAAACATTTGACCAATATCATTTATTAATTAACATATCACTATTGTATTCGAAATGTAAAAAAATAGCAGATAATGATGATCCACACAATTAATGTGTCAAATATATGTCACTTTAATTTAGCCTTTTCTAACTAGGTAGTAATCCTACACTTTAAAAACTTAAAAGTCATATTTTTCAATTAAAAATTTATCTTTTTGAATTCTTAACAAGTGTTTTAAAATTACTGGTAAGAAAAACACGCTTTTTTGGTAATAAAACACATTATTTTACTTTCCTCTTTTGCTGCCTTTATAGGGTTATATTAGCTTTGTAGTTCCGAATACGATTATAAAAACCGCTAAGAAAGATATATTATTCAAATCGAAGTTCCATCATGATTGACGAATGATTAGGATCAGACTCCGGTATTGGATGGTAACTCATTTGCAGTCTGTCACATGACGATAGTCCGCCACCATAATTCCATAAAATCTTTACGTGATTGGCATTCACGCCGTTGTTCTGACAATATGCATATTGCTCCATGCAGTTGTTGTACTTTCCGATGCTGATTCTCTTGGGCGTTGGCACGTTAATTCCGGAGCACAAATACTAAAATTCTAAATAATATTTTTCACTTGTTAATATTGCAAGACAATTTTTCATAGGTACTGTAGCCGAGGTAATCAGCTTTCAATATTTGTCAAATAATATTTGTTATACTAAATTGATTTTTAAACCTTTATATAAAGCTAAACACTTAATTAAATAGCAACTCCTATTGAACTGTCTTGATTAATTTAAAATTAAATTTTCTTTTTGGCTTCATTATAATATAACCGATGCATTGGCAATGTTCATGCAAGTCATGCATGCAAAGCCTCCTCATCACAGTAAAATTTCAAGGACTCAGGCTTCTCTAGTTCTAAAGCCACTACTCTGTTATTGCTTAATCCATCTCCTCTTATTGTTTGCTCAAAATATACTCCAATGATTGAGTCATAGAGGCAAAAAGAGGCGCAAGGCATAATGTAAGGACCGTGTGGTTGCTTGCTGCATTTAATTGGTATGGTGTTCCTAAACTTTTGAGCCTTAAGAATCATGTCGTATGCTTATTGCATCTTTAAGCCATCACATGGGTACCCACAACAACAAAAAAAAGCATCACATGGATAGTGGATAGGGGTATTGGTTTTCAGTGTACGGCACTCAGTTTTCTATAGCAGTGGCTGTTTTGTTGGAGTGGCCAACTGTGGTTTCAATGTGACTGAGAGTGATGGATTGATTGAAGCTATATAATAAGTAGAGTTGAGCTGATAGAGCACAGCCATGTGGGTGTTTTATGAATTTGATGAAGTGGACCCTGGCCTCTTGTGGCAGCATACCCATGCAACTTGGAGTTGGAGTCACCTAGCTATTCTGATCCCTTCTGGAAGTGTATGGCTTCCCATTCTCTATCTCATAATGCTAATTTGAATGACAACACATTAGCTATAAATACAATACAAAAGTGCCAACAGACTTCAGCTCCAAAGCATCGAACAATTCAACCAATTAAGTCTACTTTCTCCATGGGTATTCGTCTGCCGTTTCTGGCTCTTCATGCAAGCAAGATATTCAATAAGTCGCAGCAGCATCTCCAAAGTAGAAATCAATCGACTGTTCCAAAGGGCCATATAGCGGTCTATGTTGGAGAGGTTCAAATGAAGCGCTTTGTGGTTCCAATATCTTACTTGAACCACCCTTTGTTTATTGACTTGCTGAACCGAGCCGAGGAAGAGTTTGGCTTCAATCATCCAATGGGCGGTCTCACAATTCCTTGCAAAGAAGAGGCATTCATCAATCTCACCTCTAAGCTGCGTGCTTCTGCCTCGTGAAACATTTCGTTCTTACCCATCTATGCCTTACGTATCATTTTTCTGCCTTTTTTTTTTCATTTTTTTTGTGTTTGTTTGGTATTCACCATTTGAGTTTTTTTTGTACTAACTTGAGACTTTTGACAAATAGAAAGTAATGTGCCCCATTGTACAGACTCTATTTACTGTTAGTAGTGGAAACAAAATCGCCTCTAGCAAATAGGGTAACTTTAGAATATATTTCCAGACTTTTGACAAAATGCTTGCAAATGAAAACAATTCAAATGCAGGCCGCCTTTTGTAGCTGCCATATATATTATTGTATTATTTTTTAGGCCACTGTCTCCTGGCAGATCCATGCATGTTTTGATGTTTTAATAAAGCAATTTATTGTAAAGTTTTAGATTAATTATATTATTTGGTGTATTTCAGTGATCTCTTATTGAGCAATGCAAGGTAGTGCCGTACCTTCAAAATGGTTATTGGCGCAAGATGACGGACCAGACCATTAGTGCTATAGCTGCAGGAGGAGTGCCAGTGTCTTATAATGAATTTATATTAAATTTTATTTGTAGTAGTTAACTGAATTAATTAATATTTGCATCGTGATGTCTTGCGGTGTTTTGCGCTTTAATCCCTATGAAATGAAAAGGCCGTGCAAAACTTGTCAAGGTAGGAGCAGCAAAAATCTTTATAAACTATACGTCAATGACTTTTTTGAATAAAATTTCCTAAGGTCACCGTTAAAAAAATGGATTTAGCTGAGCGAGTCAGGCCTTGGCCTTTGCAAGTGAAGCTGGGTTGTTTGGATGGATTGTTCGGGGTCATGCATTATGCATTCCTAGCTAACAACTTGAAGAAGGACCAAATTGCTTTGAAAAAGATAAACAAAAATGACCCAATTGCCAGTTTATGATGATATACCTGCACTTCTTTTCCTAACGACAAATAAAAAAAAAAACACCTTTTTTTTCTCGTTACAAACTCAATAATTTTTCAGAACCGAAAAAGTACAACTCAATAAAGCTTGGTAATTATGTATGTCATTATTAAATGGGTAAAATGTACTTACCTTCCTTGAGATATTAGGAAATGACACTCTATCTCATTTATTTGAAAAACATATACTTCATCCCATTTGAAAATCTTGCACCTTGGTCATGACACATTAGCAGGAACTACTTGGCCTACGACCAAGGTTGGCTATGTACCCAAAGAAATATAAATTGGATAGCGCCTCGAACCACTAGAGTTTGGATATAGGTTTGAAGATTTGACATAAATTTACCCCAAATTATCCACATAATTTATAAAAAATAAATTATAAAAGAGAAAACACCAAATACACCCTTAGAGAAATGGGGTGGAATATATGTTTTTCAAATAAATGGGGTGAAAAGTCATTTCTTAATACCTCAAGGGAAATAAGTATATTTTATCCTTATTAAATATAAAATGTCTCGAGGTTATTTTAATTTGATTTTTTTTTTCTCATTTTATTATATGCTTCCCGGCCAGTTCGTATTAAACACCATAGCATACTGAGCAAATTAACATAAGCTAGATAAGCATGTGTAGTCCAATTCTTACTTGATAACAGTTACCTCCTTAACCAAACAATTGCATGTTTGGGAATACTCCAAAAAGATTTTTTTCCTTCTTTTAATGAAGCTGTTTTGCAATAAAGTTGAGCAGTAGGACACCAGAAGCAGATTTTTCACAAAAAAAAGTCCGAGTAAAATAAAATTGAGGAGTGTGATTTATCTTGTACAAACATGAATTATCCATTCAGATAATTGGAACTTTTTAATATTAAAATAAGTTCCTTACCTGTGTATTAAAACATTGAAAAATTAGTAGTAGAGCACAAGTCTAATAACTCCTTTTTTTTTTTGGTAAATGGCTGATATCTCATCTTTACTCCTTGTTCCTTTACTCCACTTGCTGATTGTTGAATATCTTATCAATCATAAAAGAAAAAAACATCACCTCTAAAACATTATAAAGAAGAAAGCACTAATCACTAACAGAGCTCTGGAAGTTGTCTCTTTTCATTAACAGGTTCCATGTGTTTGCTAAATTATGTTCAGCAAGTAGTTTTGGTCAACGGAGGAGATAGCTCATCCATCCTACAACTTGGAAAAATAGGCCATGAGAAAGTGTCAAAGTTTAGAAAGAAGCCAAATCATGGACAGAAAATTGCAATAATCTTTGCTTAAAGATTTCTCTGTCAGAGTACTTCTTCCCACTTTTCTGGGAAGATTAACAAAAAACGATGAAGAAAAGGTGTACAATGTTAGACTATTTGTCCTCTACAAAATTCGTATGTTCACTGACTATCTACATTTGAATCTTCTATTGCCTTTGCAAGCGAGAAGTGATGTCTAGGAAGGCATCTTCTCCACAAGGGATAGTGAGGCCACCCATTGGATGATGAAATCCAAATTCTTCTTCAGCTAGGCTCAGCAAGTCTTGAATTTCAGGTTGATTCAAGAATGATATAGGAATCACATACCGCTTCTTTTGGTTTTCACCAACATAAACCGCGAGATAACCCTTTGGGACATCAGTGCGCCTTTGAAAACTGGGCAAACGGAAATCCATTGCAGAACAAGATCGAGCGATTGCAAGTATCAGACTTGTGCAGCAAACTAGGAAGTATTTGATGCTTCAAAATTGCAAGGGACTCGTTTGTTTTGCAACCATGACTGTCCCGTCTATATATATAGAGATAAAAAAAGGGCTTTTGGAAAGCCATATGCTTAGTTAGTGATTGATGAGGAGCTATCCCAACTGGGTCTAGTGAGAGACATGGACGTGAAGGATCACATGGTACTGTCTTGGCTGTCCTATTAAAGGCCACGAAATGAAATTATGTGAGATTCAATGCCCCATTTTTGTGGAGAACAGCTTCTTGACGGTGCCAAATTGAAAGTTGAAAAACGAGACATCTGTACAGTTCAAAATCTAATGCTTGTCTAAACAAATTTGTGGCAGACATATTGAGTTCAATAGACAGGCCTAAGACATCTCGGGTTTGGTCCATATTGAACAGGCAACTGATATGGTGTACCAGATAAGGCTTAGAGATTTTTGCCACATAAAAGATCTGTAGTACACTTGGTAATAATCAGGCTTTTTCACCCAAAAAAATAAAAAAAAATGTTTGTTTACGGATGTATAACCGAACTAATATTATTTACTAATATACACTAATTTTAGGATTAATGTAAATCGGCTAACAATAGAATGATTTATTACATATAAATCATTTAGTTGTCAAACGATTTACTAAATGATGTATTTTATTGTGTAACGATTTAACGTGTACACGTCAAAATAATGTTAGTACTAAATTGCAAACGATTTATAAATGACGTGTTTTACCATGCAACGATTTAACTGGATACGTGGAAAGTGCCAGAATTAATCGCAGCTCCGATTTATGTACTATGTATTCAACATTAATTATTCATAAATAAAACATATTATAATCTCAAAATTTAACAAATTCTTATAAATTTTATTTAACCAACAACAAACCTAAAGTAAATTAAACTTACAGATTAAATAAAATAAATATGAAGACATATAAATAAATAAACCAAACATTATTAATCTTAGCAATCTCAAACATTTAAAAATATGTCATATATTAAAATCCATAAGCTAAACAAATTTACTTAAACATGCATATTATAAACTAAATTAAATTTATAGACTATAAAAAAAATTTGCTTTATTCATAAAATTATTTCAAGAAATTATTTTCTACAACTACAAAGATTAAAAATATTTCAAGTAATTAGTTCTTACAATACATAAATTAAAATACATGCACTACACTATTCAAATTAAAAAATACACAATTTCAAGTTATTAGTTCCTACAACTCCATAAAGTAAAAAAATTCATTAAACCATTTCAAGTAATTTAGCTCCTACAAGTACAAAAATTAAAGATATTTCAATTAAATGAAGAATTTGGAATTGCAAGCTGGCATTTGCCTCAGTAATAATAGTTAGTACTTACTATTTGTAAAGTTAAGTTATCTTTGCTTCTTAATTAAGTTTTACTTATATCTAAAAATGCAAATTATATTTGAATCAACATAAATAAATTTTATAAGTTATAGCTATAGATCTGTTGTTTATCTAACTTTGATTTTATCTGGGAGTTCTTTTTCCATACAAAATAAACAAAATAATAAAAGATTTGTTCAAACACATTTGCGTAAGTCTCATTATTATAACATAAATGAGTTGAGGAGTTAATGAAAAGACCCCTAGTCTTTTTTCTAAAAAAAAAATCTAACTTAGTTCCTACAAATACATAAATTAAAATTAATGGACTATATTTTTCAAATTAAAAAATACACTATTTCAAGTTATTATTTTGTACAACTGCCTACAACTATATAAATTAAAATAATGCACTATACTATTAAAAAAAATACACTACTAAAATAAATACACTACACACCCAAAGACAAAATACACTACTTAAATAAATGCAATATAGTATATAAAAAAATTTAACTGATAATGTTTAACTAAAATAAATTACCTGGATGACATTCAATTTGAAGATACCCATTATTCGACGATATGGATTATTTTCTCTCATGTCTTCTATACTACTTTCCTTACACTCTCTCTTGCCAAATTTGAAAAAAATAACAAAAAGATAAGAAAAGGCTAGCAGGTCAACCACAAAAGGACCACTTTATAGTGGTCACTGCTAAGTCGTTTGCTGATGAACGGTGCTATAAAGGCAGCGCATTTTAAGCAAATTGACTAAGCCAGGACATAAAATTTTATACTTGTAGGAGCTAAATTACTTGAAATAGTTTAATGAATTTTTTTACTTTATGGAGTTAGGAACTAATAACTTGAAATTGTGTATTTTTTATTTGAATAGTGTAGTGCATGTATTTTAATTTATGTATTGTAAGAACTAATTACTTGAAATATTTTTAATCTTTGTAGTTGTAGAAAATAATTACTTGAAATAATTTTATGAATAAAGTAAATTTTTTTGTAGTCTATAAATTTAATTTAGTTTATAATATGCATGTTTAATTAAATTTGTTTAGCTTATGGATTTTAATATATGACATTTATTTAAATGTTTGAGATTGCTAAGAGATTAATAATATTTTGTTTATTTATTTATATTTATTCATATTTATTTTAGTCTATAAGTTTAGTTTAATTTAGGTTTGTTGTTGGTTAAATATAGTTTATAAGAATTTGTTAAATTTTGAGATTATAATATGTTTTATTTATGAATAATTAATGTTGAATACATAATACATAAATCGGCTTAGCGATTAACTAACATTGTTTCCACATGTACCCGTTAAATCATTGTAGTAAAATGCGTCATTCATAAATCGATTTAGTCCTGACATTGTTTCAACACACCCGTTAAATAGTTGCAGTAAAACACATCATTTGTAAATTATTTGACAGCTAAACCATTTATATGTAGTAATGTCACGACCGACCTTGGTATAACAATGAGAAATCTGGTTCTCACATAAGCCTCGTGACTTGTTGCTCTATATGCACAATGACCTATAAATTATTTAAAACAAAGTTCCCTTTTTTACATACAAATCACCTATTCTTTAAAGTTCAAAATAATCTAAATTATCCAAATAATCAAGTCTATAGTTTCATAATCTGTTTTCTAAAGTCTGAATTCATAAATATGCCTCTATGAGTAGCAAAATCTTATAATGCAATATAGTACAACATATACATGCAAAACTCAAATCATGCAGTGTAGTTAGGATACCCAATGTATGGAGCCTCTAGATCCAACCATAAACACTTTATCTGAGTGAAACTCACAGGAATTCTAATGCTGCTTAGTCAATTGTGGCTGGGGAAACTTAGTTGCTTTTGTATCTAAAGAGAAATAATGAGAGGGGTGAGTTTTTATTCAAAAACTTAGTGAGTAACCTCACCTAAAACCCTTTTCATGGGACATTAAAAGAGCAATGCATGAAAGGAATCATAATAACATTAATAATATTCAAAGTCTTACATAATTACATGTACCTACATATATATTCAAACTATCATCTCATAACTTAATAAAAGGAATTTCTTCAATTTACCTTCCTATCTGAAATCACATAAAATCATAGTATAGTAGCTTAAGAAACAGGAATGTCTAGTTTGAAATATTATAATAATAAACAATAACAAAAAGCGGGTGTCATTTCGTGAACAAGAGCCCTAATTGAGATTTTAATGGTTCCTCGTGAACCATGCCCCTCGTGGGCTCATTTATTCTCTATAGATTGTGGGCTTATTTATTCTCTAAATAGATTGCCCTCGTGGACTTACAATTCTCTGGATAAATTGCCCCTCGTAGGCTTATAATCTCTGAGAGCTTTGAATCTCTATAATTCTCGCAGTTTACTTTAGCATAACTGACTATGAAACCATACTTAGTGATTTCAAGTCCAGAATATGTATCCGGCAACTCTGAGTCACACGAAGATTCATACTCTAAAATCCTTTTATGTCTAAATTTCTAAATCATTTCTTATCAACGATAAACTCATTATATTCTGAAAACTTGAATCCATTTAATTCTAACATCTAACCTTAGCATAACTGTGGTTGTGGAACCATGTCCAAGGGATCACCCTTTGTAGACATTGAGATTCCAAACCTCCACAAGTATGTAGCCGCCAATTTTGAATCTCGTCAAACTCACGCTCTAAAACTCTTTTATTGATTATCAAAACATCATTCAATCATCAAACTCTTTAAAACTCAAACTATTAACTTGTCAAACATAGTTCAAACCCTAAACTAGGAAAACTCAATATCATATTCTGAAATAGTCTAAACCATCATTTCACTCTTTTCTCTAAACTTCATGTTTAAGTATAAAATCATAGCATAAACATAAACGGTTCAGAATCAGTAAAATAATCATAAAATTCTCCAACAATTACATATGTCATTAATTCTATATAAAATCAATACAACAACATGGTCCCATGAGTTTTATCAAAAATACATTTCATGCTCTAAAATCAATGTTCAAAACATATAAACTAATTGTAATCTCAATCCTTATCCAGTATTTTCTCTCAAATCAAGCAATAAATCATAGTTTTTATGAAAATAACTTTAATGAACAACATAGAAGTCACAAGTGTGAACTCACTCACCTGGAGGGTAAATATGCAGAAATCATACTAACGGACCTCTGGGGAGCAAAAATGACTCACTATCTGATATGAAGAGCAAAATACTATATTAACCTCTAAAACCTCAAAAATTCAACTCTAACAAGGTAAAAAGCTTCTCTCCCTTAACAAGCTTAGAGAACCACCCATAACCCAAGAAAACTTGAAGGAAAAGAAGCAAAACCCAGAGAACAACGTACCTTTAAGCTTTAGGAATGATTCGGTTAAAATTGAAGAAATAGAAGAAAATAGAGTTTGGAGGGTGAAAATGGGTTGGATATAAAGATTTCGCATGAGGGAGGGAGGAAGTGATTTTTGGAGTGTTCTGGACCTCGAAAGGGGTATTTATAGTTTTGTCGAGACTGCAGCGCTCACTGAGAAGCGTTCAAAACATATCCTATCGCCTCCTGTTCCTAACCGCAGCGCTCACAGAATATTTACATTTCTTAATTTTAAGTTAATCCCATTAACTTTAAAACATAAATGTAAATAAGAAAATACTCACCATTTGGATTCAAATAAAATATTAAAAACATCAAAATCCCAACAAATCAAAATCTAATTTTTGGGTTTTAGTTTAAATTCAAAAAATCTTACGATTTCGTAAACTTGTAAGCTGAAAACGGAGTATAAAGGTTTCATAGAATTCGTTAAAAATCACTCTTTAACTCATTTTTCTAAGGAACAATTACTTTTGGTTCAGAATATAGCTCTATCATATAGCCCTCTAAAGACGTGTAAGGTTAGACTCACGAAATTAGGAACTCGGAACGATAGATAAGCACTGGCATTCCTGATTTTAAAAAATTTTCTAACTTTTTTATTAAAACCGGGGTAGTACAAGTAAACCGTTCTACCATTGGCCGATTTACATTAATCCTAAAACTAGTGTATATTGATAAATAACATTAGTCCCATTGTACATCTGTAAATAAACATTTTTTTTTGTGTGGTGAAAAAGCCGTAATAATCACCACCATAGATGAGAGAATTCAGACCTGAAGAGTATTGTACACTTCAATTGACATATATAGTGCTGCATTTTCATTTTCAGAAGGCCTAATAGACCGGCAATATCACCTTAACAAGCTAATTAATATTAAGGCAAATAGCATCCATGACTCCTTGTCTTCCCTCTGCTGTGCCTTCCAAACAATAACTGTGGCAAACTAATTAACCATATCTTACGAAGCAGAAATATTCTCATTTGAACCGATTATTCACAACATTTATTTTTTCTTATAATAAAACAAGTTGAAAACGATTTTAAATTTAAATTTAAAATAAAATACAAATGTATACAATTTCTACAAGCCTTATCAAAATGGTCCTGGCACGTATTGTTGATTAGTTGCCCGATTCAATATGATGAAGGGGAAATCTAAGATGTCTTAAGCATGGCTATAGAGTATGTCAGACACAAAAATGTCTAGACAAGCATTAGGTTTTTTAACTATGTACTGTCTTGGCTGTTTCTTCATCCTTGATGAAGATGTTTAAGACAGTATCATGTGATCCTTCAAGCAAGTGTCTCGCACTAGACACCAATTGGATAGTATCATTTCTACACAAACGTATGCTAAAAAGTCCTAGACCTCTCTTGCTATATATGAAGAGAGTCATGGTTTTAGTCCCAAGCAAATCAAGTCCATAGCATTTTCTAAGCATCAAATACTTCGTGCTCCCTTTGAAATCATTTTCTCGTTTTTCACCAAATAAGAATTCCACATAATGGGTTTCCGTTTGCCTAGTTTCCAAAGGCGTGTGGATGTCCCAAAGGGCTGTCTAGCAGTGTATGTGGGAGAAGACCAAAAGAAGCGCTTTGTGGTTCCCATATCATATTTGAGCCAACCTTCATTCCATGATTTGCTGAGTCTAGCTGAACAAGAATTTGGGTTTGATCATCCAATGGGTGGCCTCACAATTCCATGCAATGAAGATGTTTTCCTCGATGTCACTTCTCGCTTGCATAGGCGATGAAGGAGCCCAGGACTGATATGCTGATGTCAATGTTAACCAACTAAAGTTCTGTATAAATGACAATAGTCTAACGATGTATACTCTTTCGTCTTCCATTTATTCTTCCTTAGACAAGGGAAAGATGTACTCTGACACAAAAAAATTATGAATACAAGGTTATTGGAATTTTCCTGCTATTAATTTGGTTTCTTTTCAGTTTACGATTATTTGAATGAATTGTCCTTCATTTTTGGAGGAACAATACTTTTTATTTTATCTGGGACCAAAATTAGTCTGTTAACTCATGAGTAATTACATTATATGATGGAAGCCTAGCATTATTTTTCTCCCTGAAATTGTCCAAAATTTATCAGAGGCATATATTTTTTTTGGTCAATATTAAATTAAGTGATAGTCTGACTAGTCATTAGATCAACCATGGCCTGCTCTGGTTATGCTTGATTCAAATCTTTGCGGACCATAGTCCTTTTTGGTGCGTTATTGCCACTACGAAAATGCCTCGGTGGATGTGACAGAAGATCATATTTGATCCATGTATCGACGTGAGGCCAAGTAAAAAAAAAAAATGTCTATCCATAGCCACTCAATGGCAGAACAAAAAATATCATGATGGGTTCATTTTGTAGCTGGCACTAATACCATTACACCATACAGCTAATACCACATGTAGTTCTTTTTCTTGCCCCCTCTCCGTGTATAAAAGGCCCCATTTCCATTTTCTTTATAATAGTAGTCGGCTAGTCAATTCTTCAATTCCGGTTCAAGCAGCATCTTCACATGAGCTTGGTAGTTGATTTTAGGGCCGCATCTAATTATTATGCTTATGATGGTGACTGGTGAGTGGTCCTAAAATAATTTTAATATTGTTGAACACTCAGCCCATTTTTGGCGGGATACAAGGAGGATCCTATTTCACAGATTCGTTGATCTATGACCTCCCATTTTCTCATGTCTGTTCAACAAAAGGGAAAACAAAGGCACCTAGATCTCTTATTAAAAACGCTGAATTAATTAGGTCTTTATAACGTAACTATATAACTATACACAGGACATATCCAGGACTGGATAACTATATAACAGAACTTCCATGACCCTGAAGGCCTAAAACTGTATCGAATATAAGAGAAGCAGACATGCCTTTTCAATCATGCAAATCGGTTCTTTGTAGAATCAAGGAGCCCTGAAGAAAGACAATACGGCTTTCCCAAAGAAATGTTACTTCAATAAATATCAATTATGGTAAAACTTATTCCCCTCAAACAAAAATTTCACATGCAGATCAAATCATCAAACAATTCAAGCTGGTTTAACAGAAATTCACAAACAAAATGAATTTCACACGACGATCCAATCATCAAACAGTTCTTTACCAGCTGCAGTTTTATGGAACTAGTTTACCTAGACAAATTTAAATTGTTGTGTGACTCTTATCTGATGAGAAAGGCTTCAACCATATGTATATAAATCTCCAGGTCTGATCGGAGCATTTTGGCCTATTTATGGGGCCAAATCTCATGCATTTCACGGGCTCGTGGCTTAGAACTTGATGTACTTAAAAGACGGGTTGTTACAGGCCGTGATATTCAATATTGGTTCTCTTGCTTGCCTTCAAACACTGTCTATACTTGTTTAGAAAATATAAGCTATCACTCAGTTGGTGCCAAGGTTACAGATTTTAAACCTCGTCGCTCTGACAGTACTTATTTGGTAGCTACAATGTCAGCAATGTAGTCAGTACTAAGAAAGGGAAGACACGTGAGATGTCTAAAGCATGTCCACAAATGGGGCAGATATGATGTAGCACAATGCATGATAACCTATGCACATATCTTCAATACAAGCTGATAATATTTTTAGAAGGCAGGGCATGCACTCCCCAGTAGACCCCATCTTCAACAATATTTCAGTGGGAATTGGTTCTCACTCCCAAAGACCCTTAGCAGCTCTATGCTATATATACAATACTATTTCTTGGGTTCTCAAGCAAGGCAAGTCATTTGCATCTTGAAGCATAAGAATTCACATATTTCTTTATTATACAAGTCCTTAAGATAATTTCATCACAAAACAATAGGTTTTCGCTTACCAGGTATTAGACGAGGAGCATCCAAGGCCTTGGAAGTCCCAAAAGGCTACTTTGCGGTCTATGCTGGAGAGAAAATGAAGCGCTTTGTAGTTCCCATTTCATACTTGAGCCAACCTTCATTTCAAGAACTACTAAGTCAAGCTCATGAACAATTTGGACACGATCATCCAACGGGAGGCATCACAATTCCTTGCAGCGAGGATGTGTTCGTGGATATCACTTCTCAATTCTATGGGCTATGATCCATATTCATACTGACTGACAGAGATTAGAGATTAATCCAAACAATTTTGGATAGCAGGCATTTTCCTAGCTTTTCAATGATTTCTTTTCTCATATCAAAGTGTAAATTCTTATCTGCTCAAATGAGAAATTCATCAACAGAGTAACTTCTCTAATTCTATGGTCAAAACGCCGAGAACTCAACAGCTCACTCTTCTCACCAAAGAAAAGAAAACTTCACAATATCGATAATGATAACCAGATGAACTTTAAAGTGCAAGTTCTTAGAGTTTACTAGGAAGCAAGACTTCCACTTGTTTTGTTTCAATTACAAGTTTTCACCTTGTTTGAAAGCAATAACACAGTAGTGATGTGATGCTGATTTCTTCTATGGTAGCTTTAATTTCACTCTTAAGAATAAAGAGCGACAAAGAATCAAGCTTGGTAACCTGCTTTAAAAGTAAATCTTAGAACTGACGTTTCGTTTTAATATGCTTGTTATTTGATAAATGTAACCTGTGCTAGACAGACCATCTGTTAAGGGAACTAGAAGGCTTAGGAATTAACATGTAGCAAAATGAAAAATCAGCTGTTTTTATTTGCACTGCGAGAAAATGCGTGTGACCTTGGCTAAAGTTCTGTGAGGGTCCCCTTTCCTAATGGGTTTTAACGAGTCCTGGTTCTGTCAGTTAAATCTCTATCCATACAAGAGTCAAAAAATTTGAAAAATCATATGTGCAAGAGGCTCAAATAAATGGCTATTTTAGAGGGTCTTCATTGACGTGCATGGAGATTGCTCAGCTTTGATTAATCAATATGATTTTAATGTTTGTTCAGTTTCTTTATCAGTATTTTTATTTTCTACGAGGATCTTATCCTATGTTCTTGTACGCCTTTACATCTATCCAAGAATAATTCATCTGTTATCAATAAAAGAAAATAAGTTTTAACTAAAATTATGCCAGGAATATTCTTCTGTTGCGATCATCTTATTAGTGGTTCTCATCTTCGATCCAAATACTATGACTCGATAGCTATGAGTAGGTCCCATAATTTAGTGCTAGTAGCTATCAATGTTCAGTTGCTTTACAACTACAAGGAACAAATGAGAAAAGTTAAGGGCATGCCCCCCACATATAAATTAGGCCAGGCCATTGAATTGATGAAACAGATATAATAACTTAATCTTTCGATTTGAACTTTCAATTGGCAAAAGTGATAGCAGATCTTCTTCAAGGTGGGATATGCATTTCCATTTCCAAGGCGCCAGTAGACCCGTAACAGAAACATTTAAGAGAGTGCCATGTGATCTCTCACGAACCCTTCTCCTGCTAGACCCCTTCAAATGGCTCATCAAATAACTCAGTGGTATGGACTCCCCACTTTTTAGGATAAAAGAGAAAGGAAGATCATGAAGGCAGATACTTTTGAAGAGCAAAACACATGATCAAACACATGCACAAAATTTGGATGAAGTGCAAAAAGTTTTCTCATTGTGCTGCCCTTGATAGTAGTACACAAAATTAAGTTCTCAATTTGAGTTAGACGCTTAAAACCACTATCCAGATAGCAAAATAATCAAAATTTGAATATTCTTATCTATTGCATAAGTAATTTGTGTTATGGCTGACAGTAACATTCTTGTACCTCTTGCTTTTCTTTTGTGGTAGTGTTGGACAGAAATTTCACTGTTTGGATGGAGCGGTTGCCTCACTTGTAGTTGCAAGGACATATCCTAACTAGTATTCCTTAGAAGAATTTATATTGCAATTTGAAGAAAGTAAATTATGCCAATGATATATGATAAGAATATGCTATTAAAGATGTTTGCTCTTGCCTCTGAATACTATGATTTAATAGGCATTCATAATACTCCCTGGTTTATAGATTAGTTCCATGCTTATTGTGTTAGTACTGGCAAGTGACAACTATCAGTGAAGAAAATGTGAGATGTTTTGAGCATGCCTGAATCAAGATTATTACAATGGTTCAATTATAATCAGGTTCTCAGCCGTACTATCTCTTTCATTTTCAGGCGGTAACCATAATGCCAGATCTTGCTAAAAGTGGGACATAGATTGAATTGCACTCTCAAGTCTAAAGGAATAAATTCAATCCTAGATAAAGGCCTCGAAGACAATATCATGTGATCTCTTATGAACCCTTGTCTTCCACTAGACCCCATCAAATGGCCCATCCACTGCTCCGTTCAGCAGGGAATATTCTCTACAAAGCCTGCTTTTATCTATATAGACTCACCACTGGATTCACAACGAACACAAATCACTTGCATCCCAAAGAAACAAAACTCAAGTATTACTTTATTCTACAATTTCTGTGTCACCATTCTTTAGCTCCTTGTGTCAATCAGCAGTTAGGATAGCACAATGGGTTTCCGTTTGCCTGTTCTTAGATGAGCATCACTATCTGCAACCCAAACAGCATCCAAGGGGGTTGAAGTCCCCAAAGGCTATCTTGCAATCTATGTTGGAGATAATATGAAGCGGTTTGTCATTCCTATATCATACTTGAGCCAACCTGCATTTCAAGATTTATTAAGTCAAGCAGAAGAAGAATTTGGATATCATCATCCAATGGGTGGTCTCACAATTCCTTGCAAGGAGGATGTGTTCCTGAACATCACTTCTCACTTGGATGAGATTTAAATCACACTGACAGAGAGTTAGATACATTAGTTCAGACAAATTTGTACAGGAGGCACTTTCTTTAGATTTTCCTATTTAGGTTTCTTTGATTTATCATTCCTCTGAATGAGAAAGTGGAAAGTTGTAGTGTTAACTGTTATCTGAATGAGAAAGTTATGAGAAGAGAATGTTGAAACATTTGTACTTTTTGTCAAATCTCACTATCTCAATGAATTCTCGTATGTGCAGTATCTTTATCTAATCTAGGTAAATGTGTATTAGATTCTAATTCAAGGGCAGTGATCCTTTTGGATATATTGACAAAGCCTCTGACTTTTATTGCTGTACTATTTTACTACAACCAATTTCCATGAACAAAACTTGCAACACAGAATACTTTTTTTTCCTGAAAATGCCTTAGCCACTTTTTAGATTCATCTCTTATCTGTGGCTCAACTGGTTCCAACTTTCAGCACCACAGAACAAATATCTTCTTAATTTGGTGCTTCTTCCCATTCTATAATGCATATTCAGCCCCATTTCGAGAGGGTGATAGCCTCTTCCCTTGTCCTAATTGAACAGCATCATCACATGGCTTGTTAGATTTTATGGGCCATTACCAAGGGATATGCTGGTCCTGCTGTACAAACGTATCTTGCAGAACTTCACAAAAATAACCAAAGATATCGACAAAAAACAAAAATCCTGATCCACATAAATTAAAGGATTAGCCAGCAGTTGGTGTCTTACCCATGCTCAGTATTTTATCCCTTTATTACCTATGTGGTTATGCATGTCAATTTTAACTTGAGAACTTTGAAATCTGATGTCTGAAAGTAGTAATTCATCAATCAATTATCTGATTAGTTTGGAAGGATAATTTACAAGAATAAAAATTAGTCATCTGTCATAATTATTATAGACCTAGTACTAGAAATTATAGCTTTGAGCACCAACAAGAAGAATAAAGGAACTACAGCTTTCAAGTCAAATTTATGCTTATTTTCCAGTATGGCCATAGCTTCCTATTAGAAATAAAAAAAAGTCACAGTTTGGAGATTAAGTTGACCCGATAATGGAGGATCATATAAATGCATTTTTGCTACTGTCTTAGAAAAGCTGCAATAATTTAAAACTAAGTATATAAAACTAATAGCCTAAGAAATAAGAATACAATTGTAATTGATAGATCATGTCTACTACTAGAGTCCGAACATTGTTGTACTCTTCAGGAATGTTGCTTTATTTACAACTTAATTAGAATTTTCAGCTCACGATGACTGTTGACTAGTGATATGCCCAAGATAAAAACTGCCTTGTTGCCTCTAAACATTTATGATCCATAGAGATTAACTGCCTTAGAATTCGTCAACAAAGTAATTCATGGCAGTCACATATCACCATTGAGCTGCGCTATCAATCAATTTGAAGACAACATGTGACATGTCTACAGCATGTCTAGAGAAATACGATTAGCCATTGCATATCTGATATCTCTTTTGATTTCAAGTGAGAACTCTATTAGCCTTTCGTTCAAAAAGTGGGGTTTACAGTCTTGTTCAACTTATTGATCCTTGATAGAGGCATCTAAGACAATACCATGTGATCTTGCGTCTCATGGATGAGACCCCATCCTTCAACAACCAGTTCTCTTGGGAATGGGTTTCAAGAAAACTCTTAAAATCTATAAATAAGCTCTTTTCCCTTTACAAGAAGCACAAGTCATTCACATACTGAAACGCCAAAATCAAGATTCATTCTTCTTAACTTTGAGAACATTTTCTTGCTCTTCTTCCCATAGAGAAACACGAAAGATGGGCTTCCGTTTACCAGCTATTCGACGGGCTTCAGTTACTGGTAGCCAAGCTTCATCAAAGGTTGTGAATGTGCCAAAGGGCTCTCTTGCAGTGTATGTTGGAGAGAAAATGAAGAGGTTCGTGATCCCTATGTCATACTTGAACCAACCTTCATTTCAAGACTTGTTGAGTCAAGCAGAAGAAGAATTCGGATATGATCATCCAATGGGCGGTCTCACAATTCCTTGCACAGAAGATGTCTTCTTGCATATCACTTCTCGCATGAATGGGTTGTAAAATCCTTGGACTCCAAGAAACTGACATTGACATAGAATAGCAGTGATATTTTGTACACTAGGCATCTTCTAAACTTGTAAAGATTTGTTCCTTCCCTTTCTTGGGAAACGAGTAAAATTTTCCTTTTTGAATGACAAATTCAAGCTGTCATTTTTCTATTTTGCATACTCACAATGACAATGTATGGTTAAGATGGGTATGTTTGGTTGGAGAGTAAAAATGAGAATAATTTTTTCATGAATGGGGTTTATGTGTAATTTTACACATAGAGTTCATCCATAGAAAATAATTTACACCGTATTTTTTCCTTATAACCAAACATAAGAGTAAATAAATCTTATTCAAATTTAGCGAATCAAGTGCTCCCTTCGTTTTTTGTTCTACCTTTATCAGGGCATTTCATGTGACCACAATTCCCCCGAGATGGTGCGTGTTAGATAATGATGCTTTATGAGCTTCAATGCACTGTTCTGCATCTCAAATGACTATTTAAAAAAAATTGTAACTTTTAAAGCCATATGGAAAGAAAAGGCTTTCTGTTTCTTTAAATAAACCAAGAACTTTCCCTAAATACAAAAGTTTTATGGTCGAAATTCCACACAGAAAGAGATCTTTCCCAGTAACAGAAGCAGCTTTGCTCATTCCAGTTAAAGGAAATTATTGAAACGAATCATTAATTCTTGGTTAGTTAGCCTAATGGATGAGGCATTCAGCCAATCTCTGCAAGGATAGACTTCAGCCAGTTGCTTAAATACTAAGACCGATGGATCCTATGGCTTCTTTACTCTTCTAATACACCATTTATGTTCCCAAAAGAGAAGCTCACAACTCTTGGTTGTTTCAATTGTATCCTTATCTATCTTGATGAGCACCGTTTTAAGTTTTCATTAGACAGCCCTCTACAGCTTGTCTTGCGGTGTGCAATAGCAAGAAGTACCTCTTGCTATACTAGTTAACTTTTATTATAACAATAATAAAAAGGTTGTAACAAATTTATACAACACTCTAGAGTTGTAGTTTTACTGTTTGCATAAAATGGTTGGATCACTTGTAGAGTTGCACTCGTATCTCATGTAATCCACATACTAGTAATAATAGCAAGGATAGGATAATGTCTTTTGAAGAGGCTACCTCCAAACACTATGATGTAACAGCTTCAAGCAGATTTCATGGTTGGAAGGCTGAGCTTCAAGTACCAATAGCTGTCAGTTGCCTTATAAAAATATCGACATAATATTTGGTATGTTTGGTGCATGTCTGAAACTTGTGAAACAGGCATTGAAGGTCTAATTCATAGAGGCCTACTGTCCAAAAGGTGGGGCATTAACTCTCATATCTCGTGTAATCTTTGGTGAAAACAGTCAAGACAATACAATGTGATAATTTATGAGCCCTGTCTCTCACTAAACCTCATCTTGTGGCTAACTCGGTAGAGAACTATTACCACTCTATATATATCGGTCATTGGGTTTGCAAGCACCACAAATCATTCTTATACAGAAGCATCAGAATTCAAGCGTGCTTCTTTGTTGGCACTTAAACAATCTTTTGGATCAGTCTGTTCATTCTGTGAAGAAACAAGATACAATGGGTTTTCGCTTACCTGCTGTTAGACGTCCATCATTTGGTGCAAGCCAAGATTCAAGGAAGGCAGTCGGTGTCCCAAAAGGCTGTTTTGCGGTCTATGTTGGAGAGAAAATGAAGAGGTTTGTGATTCCAGTATCATTCTTGAACGAGCCCTTATTTCAAGAATTGCTTAGCCTTGCTGAGGAGGAGTTCGGTTTCTGTCATCCTACTGGTGGTCTCACAATTCCCTGCGAGGAAGATATGTTCTTAAATGTAGCTTCTCGCTTGAATGGGCTATAGTTAACATTGTAAAACATCTTAACATAGATTAGTTGAGACAAATTGTACAGCTGGCTTTTCTTTTCTTTATTTTGTTATTGCCTCTGAAGAGGAAAAATTGATAACCTTCTGAAATGGAACTATGCTGCTGAAAGTTATCAGTTGCCTTTTTAATTTATCTGAATGAACTCAAATACATGCACAACCGCAACCCGGTTGCCAATTTAAGTATGTTGTGAAATGGCGGGTGCCTATTAGAATAGCATAAAATAAATATGTGGAAGCATAAAGCAAAGATGACATAAAGGATTAACATCTTGGTTAAACGTCGTCTATGGCAAAGACAACCAAATATTTCACTATGGAAATATGATAGAGATATAAAAGATGGACATTCACTTAACCCAGAAATAATAGGATAGAAAAGTTGTAAAATCCCACTCAAAATTAAGTCCAAATACACCAAAATACAGTATTTTTCTCAGTGCATGCATCAACACACAAAGAAGGAACTACAAAATCAAACCAAACTTCCCTACTATAATATGAGTGACCTTAGCTTGGAATGACCACCATGGTGCTGATAGTATACAAAGAGAAGATAAATAAAGAAAGGTAAAATTTTCTCCGACTACTCAAATGCCAAGACACTGAATGCATCTAAGAGTCCTTTGTTTTTAATATGATGTCTTAATATAGCAGAACATTGCTCTATTTACAGAGCTTCACTTGACAAAATTTTTGACCTCATTTACTATTTATTTTGGTGCCAACTTCTTACCTTTAAAAAATTTAGTCACTTTAGTTGATTTTCATATACTGCACTGAAAGTGAATTGAACTTTTGTCCATTGGTTTTCCAACAAAGGCTTGAAAATTCAAGCTACGACAACAAAGTAATTCTTCAGGATAAATTGTGAGGTTACCTCAGAAGACAAATCAAGTATTTTAATTGTTCTGCAACTTAAGGAAATGATAATACCTTTTAAAGCCATGTTGATGAAGGAATGCTCAATTACCAAAGTGAAAAGGGTTAGTATGAAAATTCAATGTAGTGTCCCCATTAATGCATGTGACACTATTTGTTACCAGGAGCTAAAACTTGCATAAACAAATGTCATTTCTATGGTTACCTGTTGAGTAAGAATGAAGAAAAGGACATGACAATAATTGAACCCAGCTTACAAACAACGACGCTTAGTCACCAATTAATTTATATGTTGCATTTTACTTAAGGTGCTTGAAAGAGTTGAGTCATTGTAAAGAATTGAAGGTTGCAAGCTCAAGGACTTCACGTGATTTTCACATGGACTTGTCGTAAAATTATTAGTAAGAAAGCACGCCACTGATTTTGACTAGAGACGTTTTATACTGTACAACCAATGATATTCATATAAGGGTGGTATTTACATAATGTTTCTAAGTTTCTTAATAAAATATTGTCAAAATATTCTTTAATTTAAATGGCAGAAAACAGTTACCAGCAGAGAGTGTAAGTAGACAGTAGGAATTGGCTTCACATTATGTAACGACTTCATTCCATACGTAAACAAGTAGGGTTCACTAGAGCCATGTTTTATATATAGAAATGCAATCAACTAGCCAAAACCGAATTAAGTAATGACGCCAAACAATAGAGTTCAGGTTTATCATACTTAATCCGTTTATGAGAGGTCTTCCATTTTATACCTAGGTCCAGCCACAAAGCAATCTAGAATAGCATCAAAACATGAATTCCCAGTCACTATTCAATGGAACTTATATTTGCACTAGTTTAGAGAGTAGAACTTGCATTGAATTGCACTCTCAAGTCTAAAGCAACAATTTCAGACCCTGATAAAGGCCTCTAAGACAATATCAGGTGATCTCTTATGAACCTTAGACTCCAACTAGACCCCATGAAATGACCTATCCGCTGCTCGGTTCAACAGGGAATATTCTCTACAAAGCCTGCTTTCATCTGTATATACTCACCATTGCATGCACAAGAGACACAAGTCACTTGCATCCGAAAGAATAAAAAATGAAGTATTACTTTATTCTACAAGTTCTCTATTCTATCACTATTCTTCAGTTCCTTGTGTCAGTTAGCATAACACAATGGGTTTCCGTTTGCATTTTCTTAGACGAGCGTTACTATCTGGAACCCAAACAGCATCCAAGGGGCTTGAAGTTCCAAAAAACTATCTTGCAGTCTATGTTGGAGATAATGTGAAGTGGCTTGTTATTCCTATATCATATTTGAACTAACCTTCATTTCAAGATTTATTAAGTCAAGCAGAAGAGAAATTTGGATATCATCATCCAATAGTTGGTCTCACAATTCCTCGCAGGAAAGATGTGTTCCTAAACCTCACTTCTCACGTGGAAGGACTGTAAATCATGTTAAAGGAGACTAGAGTAGTTGAGACAAATTTCTACGGGAGGCAATTTCTTTTGATTTTCCCATTTGGGTTTGTTTCATGTATCGTTCCTTCAAATTGGAAAATGTAAACTGAATGAAAAAGTTGCAAGAAAATGTTGCAACATTTGTACTTTTGTCAAATCTAAATGAATTCTCGTATGTTCAGTACCGTTATCTTATCTTTGGTTAATCTGTACTGTATATCAGTTATTCAAAACTTGATAATGGTTTTCTTATTGCTTGCAAAACTTTGAACACACAAAATACTTCTCCCTGAAAATGCTATAGCCACTTTTTAGATTCTTCTATCATATGCGGCTCAACTGGTTCCTTCTTTCAGCACCACAGAACAAATATCTTCTTATTTTGGTGCTTCTTCCCATTCTATAATGCACATTCAGCCCCATTTTCTGAGGGTCATAGCTTCTTCCCTTGTCCTAATTGAACAGCATCATCACATGGCTTGCTAGATTTGATGAGGCAGCATCCAGGGATATGCTGGTCCTTCTTTACTAACGTATCTTGCAGAATTTCTCAAAAGTAACAGAAGATATTTCCCATTTTAAGACACGAGAAAAATCCTGATCCACATAGATAAAAGTATTAGACAACAGTTGGTCCATTACCCATACTCTATCTTTTCTCCTCTTTCCTACTATTGCAAGGATATTTTACATCATTCAACATTAGTCGACTGACATAATTATTATAGACCCAGGAACTATTGCTTTGATGACAACAAAAAAAAAAAAAAAAAACAAAACAAAGAAACCATAGCTTTGAATATTAGCAAAGAAGACACTCCAATTAACAGAGGTTCATGAATTCAACTTCTACTAGTTTATTATTGTTGCGTGCAGAGAAGATCAGCAAACAATCAGTATCAGTCCGAGTTATGAGATTAAGTTTGCCTGATAGTGCAGTATCATATGAATGCATTTGTGGCTAGACTGTCTTGGAAAAGCAGCAATAGTTTAAAACTAATTATATAGTACAAATAGCCTAAGATTTAATTCGACATGGATCAATTATGTCTACTACTTGAGACCGAACAATATTGAACCCTTCAGGAGTGTATTTTTAAAACTTATTTAGACTTTCAGTTCACGATGACAATTGGATAGTGATGTGTGCCCTCCTTGATAAAGGTTGCCCTGTTGCCTCTTAACATTATGATCTATAGAGATTAACTGCCTCATATATCAGCATTGAGATGAGCTTATTTGAAGAAAACACGTGACTCGTTTAAAGCATGTCTAGAGAAACACGATTAGCCATTGCATATCTCAGTTGATTTCAAGTGGGAACTCCATTAGCCTTTCGTTCAAAAAGCGGGGCTTGCACTCTTGTTCAACTTCGTTGATAGAGGCATACAAGACAGCACTATGTGATCTTGCATCTCATGGACACAGTCATTCAACGATCATTTCCCTTGGGAGTGGGTTTCAAGAAACTCTTAAAATCTATAAATAAGCTCTCTTCCCTTCACAACCAGCACAAGTCATTTGCATAGCGAAAAATCAAAATCTAAATTCATTCTTCACAAATTTGAGAACTTTCCCTTGTTCTTGTTCCCACAAAGAAAAACGAAAGATGGGTTTCTGTTTACCAGCTATTCGATGGGCTTCAGTTACTGGCAGCCAAGATTCTTCAAAAGTCATGAATGTTCCAAAGGGCTCTCTTGCAATGTATATTGGAGAGAAATGAAGAGGTTCGTGATCCCCATGTCATACTTGAACCAACCTTCATTTCAAGATTTGCTGCGTCAAACAGAGGAAGAATTTGGATATCATCATCCGATGGGTGGTCTCATGATCCCTTGCGCAAGGGATATCTTCTTGCATATCACTTCTCGATTGAAAGAGCAGGAAACCTTGGACTCCAAGAAACTGACATTGACATAGAATAGTACATTTTGTACACTTGGCATCTTTTAATCTTGTAAAGATTTAATCTTTCCTTTTCTTGGGAAAAATGGGTAAAAATTGCCCTTGTCAATGACAAATTCTGGAACAAAAGTATGTCCTCTGGCATTTTTCATTTTTACCTAATCACAATTACACAATGTATGGATAAGTGCAAATAAATCTGATCCAAGTTTGGTCAATTAAGTGACCCTTCTTTCTGTGTTCTACCTTTACCATCCCTTCATGGCTTCAGGAGAGCACAATTGCCCCGAGACGGTGAATGTCAGGAAATGGTGCTTCCCAATTTTGATGAACTGTTCTGCATCTCAAAACACTAATAAAAATATATCGTAATTTTTTAAAAAACCATATGGAATAAAAAGGCTTTCGGTTTTGTCATATATAATCCAAAAACTTTCTCTATGTACAACAAGTGTCATGATTGAAATTCAACAAGAAGGACATCTTTCCCTCTAACATAAGCAGCTTTGCTCATTCCAGTTAAAAAAAATTCTAGAAACAAATCAGTAATTCTTGATTAGTTAGCCTAATTGATGAAGCAGTCAGCTAATCTCTGCAAGGATAGCCTTCAGATAGTTGCTTAAAAAATAAGACTGATGGATCCTATGGCTTCTTTACTCTTCTATCATACCATGTGTGTTCCCTAAAGAGAAGCTCACAAACTTTGGCTGTTTCAATTGGTTCCTTATCCTAGCAAAGCAATCGAGTGAATCATCGAAGTTCCAAAAGTTCTTTCTGAGGCCTGGTTTCAAGTGTTCATCACACTGCCCTCTAAAGCTTGACTTGGGGTTTGCAATGGCACGAAGTGCCTCTTGCTATACTAGTTTACTTTTATTATAAGAAGGCGGTAACAAATTTGTAGTTTTATTCGTACCTGATGTAATCCCCATACTAGAATAATAGTAAGGATAATGTCATTTAAAGAGGCTACTTCCAAACTCTACGCTATAACAGCTTCCTAGCAGATTTCATGCTTGATAGGTTGAACTTCGAGTACTAGTACCTTTCATTTGCCTTACAAAAATATGGACAAAATTTGATATGTTTAGAGCCTGTCTGAAAACGTGTGAAGCAGGCCATTAAAAGTCCAATTCATATAGACCTATTGTCCAAAAGGTGGGGCATGTATTCCCATATCTCGAGTAATCCTTGGTGAAAACTTTCAAGACAATACAATGTGATCATTTATGAGCCCTGCCTCTCACTAAACCTCATCTTATAGCTCATTCACATCACCACTCGGTATATATAACCGTCATTGGGTTTGCACTTTGCAAGCAACACAAATCATTCTTACACAAGCATCAGAATTCAAGTTTACTGCTTTTTGGTACTTATAAAACCTTCGGATCACTCTGTTGTTCATTCTGTGAAGAAACAAAAAACAATGGGTTTTCGTTTACCTGGCATTAGACGTTCACCATTTGGTGCAAGTCAAGCATCTAGAAAGGTTATAGAAGTCCCAAAAGGCTATCTTGCAGTCTATGTTGGAGAGAAATGAAGAGATTTGTGATTCGAGTATCATTCTTGAACGAACCCTTATTTCAAGAGTTACTTAGCCACGCTGAAGAGGAGTTTGGTTACTGTCATCCTATGGGAGGTCTCACAATTCCCTGCAAGGAAGATATATTCTTAGATGTTGCTTCACGCCTGAACGGGCTATAGTCCATACTGCAGAAGATCTTAACATAGACTAGTTGAGACAAATTGTACAGCAGGATTTTCTTTTCTTTATTTTGTTGCTTCCTATGAAGTGGAAAAATTGATAAACCTTATGAAACTATATTGTTGAAAATCTTCTGTTGCTTTTTTTTTATCTGAATGAAATCAAATACATACATGCACAAGCACAGCCTAGTGCCAATTTACCCAATTTTGTGTGCAACGCAGTGACGCGGGTGTATGGTAGTAACTCTTTAGGATATATTGAGAGGCAGCCGCCTTAGAAAACAAAAACAAGAATTTTAACTGCTCTGCAACTTAAAGAAATGATCATATTTTTATGGCCATGTTGAATGCTCAATTACCAGAATGAAACAAGTTAGTATGAAAATTCAGTGTAGTGTCCCTGTTAATGCATGTGACAATGTTTGTTACCTGGGGTTAAAACTTTCATAAAAAACTGTCACTTTATAGTTACCTGCTAAGTGAAAATGAAGAGAAGGATACACCAATTATTGAACCCAGCTCACAACAATGTCTTAATGACCATTACTGCAATCACAAGGACTTCCCGTGCTTTTCACATGGACTTGTCTTCAAAGTATTAGTAAGAAAGCATATGCCATTGATTCTGACTAGAAGCCTGCCAGTATTCATCTAAGGTTATTTACATATTTTTCTTATACCAACTATTTATCAAAATCTTCTTTTGTTTAAATGACAGAAATCATTTACCAGCAAAGAGTTGACTAGACAATAGGAATTGCCTTCATATTATGTAAAGGAGTTCATTCCATGAGCAAACAAGTCGGCTTCATTAGAGCCATGTACTATAATATGGAAATAAAAGTAACAAGCCAACAAAACTGAAGGAAAACACGTCAAACAATAGAGTTCAGGTTTATCAATACTTGATCCGATTATGAGAAATCTTCCATTTATAGTTTCTAGGTCCAGCAACAAGGCAATCTAGTTATCTAGGATTGCAGTAAAACATGAATTTCAAGCCACTATCCAATGGAACTTGTAATAACTAAAAAAATAAAAAAAATGAAAAAGAGGTGAGAACCACGTGCACCTTAAGTGGTACAGACCACTGTAGACTTCCCTCTTTCTTTTTTTCCCTCTTATTCTCCTCTTCTCCCGTGACCCTCTGTCACTCTCTTCTCCTTCCTCTCCCGTCTTCTTTCTCTCCTTCTTCTCCTTTTCTTCTTCTACTTCTTCTTTCTTCTTCTGTTTCTTTTTTCTTTTTTTCATTTTTTTCATTTTATCTTCACAAAAAAATATATATTACCATCATCTTCATCATTTTTATCGTTCTCTCTCTCCTTTACCTTTATTTTCTCTCTAAACTCCATTAGAGCTTGAACTTCTCCAAGAAATTTGAATAATTTTCTTCACTAATTTTACTCTTCAAATGGTAAATAAACCTCTACTCTACTCTATTTTTTTTAATTAAATTTTCTATTAACTTAGGAATAATTTTAGATTTTTTTTACCCTATAAATTAGGGAATTTAATGATTTAGGGTAAATTGTGTAAATTGGTATTATTGTTGCTTACTAATATTTTATTTACATTGTTTCTAGAGTTATAAAGCAATTGAGCATTAACTATTGGATTGGTGGCACTTAAATTGATATTCAATTCTGCGAACTACTTTGTAAGTAGACATTATGTCTATAATTTTTTTAATTATTCTAAATTAGTTAAAAATATATTTTAGTAAATTAGAGCTAAAATAATTATTTAGCTATGTTATATAAATTTTTGGTGAAAATAGATTTAATGTAAATAGTTTATGTTTTATTCAAAAATTTACACATGAGACAATATGATATAACTTAGAAATTTAATAAAAAATATTAAATTTCATAGATTGAACTAATTGAAAGTTATCGACCTGATATGGATTTAAGAAATGATTTATGGATAGTGGGCACGACTCCTTTTATTGATTACTATAAAATAAATATGTGTTTTGGCGAAGAATTTCTGACAAAATCTAGCTAACGCAGTAGCATTAGTATTGGTGCACCTTGACTATAATTTTAGGACAATAGGAGATCCTTCTGTTCTATGGCTCCTATGTCAACCATTCTTTAGGACTACACGAAGGAATGGTCACCTTAGTGTGAATCTTCCGTTTATCTTAATTTGATGATTCCCTATTATTTTATATAAAGTGGGATATTTTAAGAATCTTATTCGTAAATAAAAGGATTTGTTGAATTTATATGAATTATGAAACTATTATTGTTCTACTTATGGGTTATATATATCTTGTCTATCATTAAGTTGCAAACTCACTTGTTTTCTCTTTCAATACAGCTTCAGATTAATTCTGTGGCTTTAGCACGATTGTGAGTTGGTGAGCCTTCCAAAGAAGGTTTCTTGGCATATTGGAACCTATTTTTGTTGAGTTTTATTATGTTAGAACTGTTTAATGCTCCATATGTCATACAAGGTCTTCGGATTAGTTTTGTTTTTATGTGTATATTTGTGCTTAAGCATGTATAGTTAAGATTTAGATATATGTACAGACTATTTTTAGAAAGAATTTGTAAACTAAGTTTAGAATTATATTTTAAACTATACTCCTAGTTATGGTTAGACATATATTTCTAAATTATAAGGAGTTAATTGTTCTGTTGAAGGCGCATTCTAGAATGCTTGAAGCTAATTATGTATTTTATCCTTATTCTCATAAGGTTGCATTTCTGAATTTGGGGATGTCCGAAAACAAAGGAAACTCTGCCCGTTTTCTATAAAATAATGTATGTCAAAGCTTGCTAGGGAAGTTGTTCCCTATGAGGTCATAACCTAAATTGGGTCATGACAAAGTTGGTATTAGGCTTTAGGTTTCCCTGTAATATGGAACAAGTGTCCTTTAGTAGAGTCACGATTGTATAAATGGTTGGCCCATTTTCACAAAGCGCGACCCTATCAAAGGCCTAATAGGAATGTCTTCTTAAGTTTCATTTTAAAGTCATTTGGTCTTATGTTATTCTTATTCCACAATTTCTATTTGCATTCTGATTCCGTGTTCAATCTATCAGGGGCGATGCCACTTAGGAGGCGTAGATGCAATGTGCGGCTAGGAGACTATAATGCCTCTAATGCTGAATCTAATCGAGCACGTAGAGGAGAAGGTCGAGGACATGGGAGGGTCGTGGCCGAGGGAGGGGCCACGGAAGAATACCTGAAGGGTTATGCTCAGGCCCATAGGAGCAACCCGTTGATCTTGATGCACGAATGTTGGGTATGCGCAAGCCATTGACAATTTGGTGGCAGCTTAACCCAACACAGGAGATAGAGCCCAACCACATGTTGAACCTACCCTGGCGCTCAAAGAAATACCCAGCCTTTTGGACATGAGGAAATGACTATTGAAGCATACCTGAGGCTAAACCCACCTACTTCCAGGGGACTCTGCAAACGAAGATCCACAAAAGTTTTTAGATAGATCAAAGTGAGCACTCAGGGTTCTAGATGTGAAGGTGGAGAGTAGTGGATTTTGTATCTTATAATCTTCAAGGCACTGCATCACACTGGTATGAAACTCTATTAGAAGAATGTGCGCTGATATGAGACCACCCCTACAATAGGAAGAATTTTCTCAAGCCTTTAGAAATAGGTTCTTTCCAGAAAACAAAAGAGAGACTGCTGATGAATTTGAGAAGTTGAAACAAGCTTTAGGAATGTCAGGAACCAAATATGTTACCAAGTTCACCAAGCTATCCAGATTTTCCCCACATTTAATTGCAAATGAAGCAATGAAAGTACGAAGATTTATTAAAGGGTTAAGGGAACCACTATGCACCAACCTTCTGAAATTAGGAGAATGTCTTTTGCTCAAGTGGTGGATGTTGCCTCTGCTATGGAGATGACAAGAGAAGAAAATAGAGCTACAAGGGAATTTGGAAAAAAGTCCAGAATGAAAGGACAATTTTCTGAGGGTCTTCTAGGGATCAGGCTATCAGGGTTATCACCATCGTGGCCAACAGGGTCAATAGCAAGAACCATCAGGAGGATCCGCGTCATCTAGGCCCACTCGATGAGTGTCTTAGATTCAAGATCACATCCTGGAGTATATCTCATCCAGGTACCCATGGGTCAGGAACTGGGCTATGTTAAACCATTTTTCCAGGGTGCAGAAATTATCACACAGGGAGTTGTCAGGGTTACTGGAGCCTGTTTTAGTTGTGGGCAATATGGCCATATGAGGAGAGATTGTCCCCATGCCCAGGGAGGTTTCTGGAGAGTTCAGGACAACGTGCAGCATCATTACCATCCTTTCCAACTTTATCTCCAGATGGCTTCCTGCCTGACAGGGAAGGGGAAGAGAGTAGGTGGCAGGTTCGGACAATCAGGGTTCAAGCCAATAAGGCAGAGGCCAAGCAAAGATACGTGCTATGACACGCCAGGATGCTCAGGCATCCAATTCAGGAGTTGCAAGTACCCTTCAAATTTGTTCTTTTGATGCACAAGTGTTGTTTGATACGGGTTCCACATATTCATATGTGTCTTCATATTTTGCATCTCGCTTTGGTGAGCAACCAGGGTTCTTGGAAAGCCCATTCTGGGTTAGTACTCCAATGGGAGAATTTTTGTGGGTTCAGTTAATGTTTCGATCTCATGTCATCAATGTGAATGGGGTTGACACTCTAGCTGATTTGATACCTCTAGAGATGGTTGACTTCGATGTCATCCTAGGCATGGATTGGTTAGCTCCTTATCATGCCAATGTTGATTGCTATTCTAAGATAGTGAGGTTTAACATTCCAGATGGTCCGTCTTTCATGTTTAAAGGGGATGCTTATCTTATCCCAGCTAGTATGATCTCATCCATGAATGCTTTGCACTTGATGAATAAAGGCAATCAATCCTTCCTTGTGGTGGTCAGAGATGTTGAGGCTAAAGTGCCTAGCATTGACCAAGTCCCCGTGGTTAGAGAATTCCCATACGTGTTTCCAGATGAATTACCAGGATTGCCTCTTGAGAAGAAGTAGAGTTTAGCATAGACTTGGCCCCAGAAGTTCAACCTATCCATCCCTCCTTACCGCATGGCTCCTCCGAATTGCGGGAGTTAAAGATCAGTTACAAGATATGCTAGAGAAAGGTTTTATCCGCCAAGCACATCCCCATGGGGAGCCCCATGCTCTTCGTGAGGAAGAAAGATGGTTCAATGCGACTATGTATAGACTATCGGCAACTTAATAAACTCACGTGAGTAATAAGTATCTGCTACCAAGAATTGATGACTTGTTCAATCAGCTTCAAGGAGCTTCTTGTTTCTCTAAAATTGATCTTCGTTCTAGGTATCATCAACTGAAAATCAAGGATGAAGATATTCCTAAGACCGTCTTCCGTACCCGTTATGGACATTATGAATTCTTGGTGATGTCCTTTGGCTTGACAAATGCCCCAGCTATTTTTATGGATTTTATGAATCGTGTGTTCAAACCTTTCCTGGATCACTTTGTGATCGTCTTCATCGATGATATCTTGGTATATTCCAAGAGTGTAGAAGATCATGAATACCATCTAAGGATTGTCCTGCAAACTTTGAGAGACCACAAGCCTTATACCAAGTTCTCCAAATGTGAATTTTGTCTTGATCAGGTGGCTTTTCTTGGTCACATTGTATCTAAGGATGGAATTATGGTGGATCCTAAAAGATTGAAGCTATCCAGCAATGGCCAAGACCCACTACAGTTCCTGAGATCGCAATTTTCTAGGATTGGCAGGCTATTATTGGTTTATAAAAGATTTTTCAAGAATTTCTGCACCATTGACTAAGTTGACTCAAAAGAATGTGAAATTTCAGTGGTTAGATTCATGTGAGGAAAGCTTTCAAATGCTCAAAGCTTGCCTAACCTTAGCACTGTGCTTGTCTTACCTTTGGTTTTAGAGGTTTCTCAGCTATGGAATGCTTCTTGGATAGAACTTGGTTGTGTTTTGATGCAACACAGTTGAGTCATTGCTTATGCTTCATAGCAATTGAAGAAGCATGAACAAAATTATCCCACTCATGATCTAGAGATGGAGCAGTGATCTTTGCTTTGAAAATTTAGAGGCATTATCTTTGTGGCGAGACATGTAAGATCTACACTGACCATAAGAGTCTAAAATACATATTCCAGGCGAGACTTGAACTTGAGGTAACGAAGGTGGATGGAGTTGCTTAAGGATTATGATTGCACTATCTTGTACCATCCTGGAAAGGTTAATGTTGTAGCAGATGCCTTGAGTAGGAAGTCTATAGGTAGTTTGGCTCATATTGCTCCTGAAGGAGAGGTTAGTGGAGGAAATTCACAAGCTTGAGGCTAGTGGTATTCGGTTTGACTTGGGGGAGTTTGGGATACTCTTGGCTCATGTAAGAGCCCAGTCATCCCTCGTGGAGCAAATTAAGGTGCTTCAGACCGAAGATCCTAAATTGCTTAAGCTGTGGATGATGATAGAAGTTGGACAACCTCTGAATTTATAATAAACCAAGAGGGAGTGCTTCGATTTCGTAACCGTCTATGGATACCCGATGTTAGAAATCTTAGAAAGACCATTATGGAAGAGTCTCATAATTCTCGGACTCTATACATCCTGGCTCAGCCAAGATGTACCAAGATCTGTGGCAATTATATTGGTGGGAAGACATGAAAAAGGATATTGGTGACTTTGTGTCTCGTTGTTTGGTGTGTCAGCAAGTTAAGGCTGAACATTAGAGACCTAGGATTGCTTCAATAGATAGAAATACCTGAATGGAAGTGGGAACGGATCACTATGGACTTTGTGACAGGGCTACCCCGCACCATTAAAGGGTTTGACTCTATGGGTCATAGTAGATCGTATGCCTAAGTTGGCTTATTTTCTTCCTGTAAAGACCACCTATCGAGCCTATCAGTTGCTCAGTTGTATATTGATGAGATTATTAGACTTCATGGGATTCGATTTCTATTATATTAAGGAGCTCAGTTTACAGCTTCGATTTTGGAGAGCTTTTCAAGAAGCCTTTGGAACTCAACTTGATCTAGGACAGCTTCTCATCCTCAAACGGATGGGCAATCCAAAAGAACCATTCAGATTTTGGAAGATATGGTTAGGTCATGTGTTTTGGATTTTGGAGGAAATTGGAGTAATTACCTGTCTCTTATAGAGTTTTCATACAACAATAGTTATCAAGCCAATATTCAGATAGCACCTTTTGAGGCTTTGTATGGGAGGCATTGCAGATCTCCTATTGGGTGGTTTGAAGTTAGCAAACCTAAGACGTTAGGTCCAACCTTGTACAAGAATCTCTTAATAAGGTTCGTTTAATCCGAGAGCGACTTTTGGCTGCTTGAAGTAGACAGAAATCATATGCAGATCATAGAAGACATGACTTGGAGTTCTCTCAGGAGAACATGTCTTTCTTCGGATTTCCCCAATGAAAGGAGTTATAAGGTTTGGTAAGCGAGGAAAGCTTAACCTCGTTACATTGGCCCTTTTGAAGTTCTGGATAGGGTTGGTGTAGTAGCATATCATCTAGCATTACCTCTTGAACTATCCATGGTTCATCCACTGTTTCATATCTCTATGCTTCGAAAGTATATTCCAAACCGTCTCACATAATTTCTCCTCAAATGATTCAACTTGATGAGAAATTGTCGTATGAGGAGGAGTGGCCATTATTGACCGTAAGTGAAAAAGCTTCGATCAAATGAGGTAGTGTCAGTGAAGGTGATTTGGAATAATCATTTTAGAGATGAAGCAACTTGGGAAGCAATAGGCTATGCGAGCCAGAGATCCGCATCTTTTTTATTCTTGAGGTATGTGTCTCATCTTTGAGTTGTTAGAAATTCGGGACCGAATTTCTAAGGGGAAGAATGTAACTAAAAGAAAAAAATAAGTGAGGACTACCGTGCACCTTAAGTAGTATAGACCAGGTAGACTTCCCTCTTTCTTTTTTTTCTTATTCTTCTCTTCTCCTTCCTTCCCGTCTTCTTTCTCTCCTTCTTCTCCTTTTCTTCTTCTGCTTCTTCTTTCTTCTTCTTTCTTCTTTTGTTTCTTTTCTTTTTTTCATTTTTTTTTCATTTTATCTTCACAAAAAAAATATTACCATCATCTTCATCATTTCTACCGTTCTCTCTCTCTTTTACCTTTATTTTCTCTCTAAACTCCATTAGAGAGTTTGAAGTTTCTATAAGAAATTGGAGTGATTTTCTTCACTAATTCTACTCTTCAAGTGGTAAATAGGTCTCTACTCTACTCTTTTTTTTTAATTAAATTTCCTATTAACTTAGGAATAATTTTAGATTTTTTTTACCCTATAAATTAGGGATTTTAGTGATTTGGGGTAAATTGTGTAAATTGGTATTATTGTTTGCTTACTAATATTTTATTTACATTGTTTCTAGAGTTATAAAGCTATTGAGTATCAACTGTTGGATTGTGGCACTTAGAAGTTGATATTCAATTCTGTGAACTACTTTGTGAATAGACATTATGTCTATAATTGTTTTTAATTATTCTAAATTAGTTAAAAATATATTTTAGTAAATTAGAGGTTGAGAAATAATTATTTGGCTATGTTATATAAATTTTTGGTGAAAATAGATTTAATGTAAATAGTTTATGTTTTATTCAAAAATTTACACATAAGACAATATGATATAACTTGAAAATTTAATAAAGAAATATTAAATTTCATAGGTTAACTAATTGAAAGTTATCGACCCTGATATGGATTTGAGAAATGATTTATGGATAGTGGGCATGACCCCTTTTTATTGATTACTATAAAATAAGTATGTGTTTTGGTGAAGAATTTCTGACAAAATCTATACTAACGACAATAGGCATTAGTCTTGGTGCATTTGACTATAATTTTAGGACCATACATATCCTTTGTTCTATGGCTCCTGGCATGAGTAGGACTATTCTCTTTAGGACTACACGAAGGAATGACCACCTCAGTGTAATCTTTCGTTATCTTAATTTGATGATTCCCTATTATTTTATATAAAGTGGGATGTTTTAAGAATCTTATTCGTAAATAAAAAGATTTGTTGAATTTATATGAATTATGAAACTATTATTGTTCTACTTATGGTTTATATATTGTCTCATGTGGGTTATAGACATTATGCTACCAGTTGCAACTCACTCTGTTATTTCTCTCTTTTCAGATAGGTCCAGCTTTAAGGTTCAATTTGCGCTCTTAGTGTTAAGTTGGTGAGCCTTTCTTAGAAGGTTTCTTGGCATATTGGAACCTATTTTTGTTGAGTTTTATTTCTTAAACTTTAATGTTCATATGTCAAGGCACCTTTCGGATTAGTTTGTTTTTATGTATATATTTGTGCTTAAGCATGTATAGTTAAGATTTAGATATATGTACAGACTATTTTTAGAAAGAATTTGTAACTAAGTTTAGAATTATATTTTAAACTATACTCCTAGTTATGGTTAGACATATATTTCTAAATTATAATGAGTTAATTGTTCTATTGTTACGCATTTGAAATTAAAAGAATTATGTATTTTATCCTTATTCTCATACAGGTTGCATTTATGAATTTGGATGTCCGAAAATAGAGAAATTCTGCGTTTTTCTGAAATAATGTATGTTAAAACTCTTAGGGAAGTTGTTTATATACCGTCATAACCTAAATTACGTGGTGACAGAACTACTATGTATAAACTAGTTTAGATAGTAGGCATCGGTAAAGCCAAATTGAGCTTTCATGAAAACTTGTTTGAATGTGAACGAGCCATTCAATCTTACTGTTAAGACATGGTAGACACACATGATGATTCATGAATCTTATCCTTTGACTCAAGCCTCTAAAATTGACCTGAAGCATTCCCACCTACATCTCGTAAGTTTCTTATCGCCACCTACTGCGTGTTCTCACCAACTTTAGTCATCCACAGTTAAACCACGTGATCCTTTGGAATATTCTTATGTCTCTCACAATTACCTGCCTACTTTCTATCACACCAATGAATTATCTCTTGCTTGCATTTCTGTCTATAAATACACAGCATATGTTAAGCTTTCTTCACAGTTCACATAACCCAATTGAGAACAACGAAACTCTTCATAGTGCTAATCAATACTATCATGATGGCTATTCGTCTACCTAATGTCTTCAGTGCCAAACACATTCTTCGCTGGTCTAATTTGCTGGCAAATCAAGCAGCTGCAACATCAGTGGATGTTCCTAAAGGGTACTTTGCTGTATATGTAGGAGAGGTTGAAAAAAAGCGATTTGTTATACCGGTGTCATTTTTGAATCAGCCTTCATTTCAAGAACTGCTAAGTATAGCCGAGGAAGAATTTGGCTTCAGTCATCCAATGGGTGGCCTCACAATTCCCTGCAGAGAAGACACTTTCATTAATCTCGCATCTGGCTTACATAGGCTATGATAAACTGCCAAACAAAAGCTGAAGAGGACTCTTTTCTGTTTTTCCCCTTTTAACACGGGGTTGAAGAAAATGGCCCCAAGTAAAAGCTTATTGTATACTGTATAGTGATAAAGTTACCTGATATCTTGATTGTCTTCACCTTTTTTTCATTCTTTTTGTACCAACAAATATTGTATTAATGAATTGATCAAAAACATCAATGAACAAAAAATGGAATGTAATGGTTGTAGACTCACATGTTGCATCAAGCTCCGTTCTTCTCTGTTTCCTTTTATCAGGGAATAGATGAACATGAAGCCTTTATTATTATGCTGAACATGGTTTATCAATTAGCTAGTTTTATTAGTTATGAAATAAGAATATAAACCCATTAAACAACCATGTGCGTTCTGTGTAGAGAAAATTTGGAATGAGATCTTTCCGTTTCACTGTGAAACATTTGTTCCTTCCTTGTGCTTTCTTTCTAGCATTGTTTCATCTGAAGACCACAAATCAGTAACTCTAGCTTTGCTACCAAAACAATACTACATGGACGCCGTGACCTCTCGCTATATTATCATTTTTTCTTATTCCCTTCTTTCATGCAATACAGTTTGTCAGCAATTAAGCCAAATGACAAAAGTTCCTTTTGGAAATCCCTAGTTTAAATCAAACATAACAAAAGACATTCCCTTTTACTAACTTCACTATTTTAACTCTGATTCTTTTAAAAGGATTATTAATGGGACGGCAAGTTAACAATACAAAATCAAAGGCGAAGGGACCAATGACCATTCCCAACGAACATTTGGAATGATTAATTACCAGTAGTCCAGTACAGCAGTGTTAACAGTCTTTCTAGTTAAATAATTTTTTTCTTGGTTAATATCAACTAAAAGGGGAGCATATTCAAATTATAATTAGGCACAAATGCACAGAACAGGCAATGGATTTGCAGTATTACCAGGTTCCTGTATGGCCTAGAAATATTTTTGACATCCGTCAAAGTCAGTAGAAAGGAATTAACTTTCAGGTGAAGCCTTATATGATCAGTCATTTGTCTGCAATGAATCCAAAACTAAAAGGACTACGAACTTAATCCGTATTTGGTTAGGTTTTCGATGATGACTAGGAAATAATTGATCATCGAAATACATCAATGGGGCTTACCTTCCAATCACTGGACTTGAATCCTTCTGATTAGATTAGCACAAACCAATACAAGTTTTACACGGGAAATAATCAGAAGATATTTTAGTGGAAATGTGGATCTAATCAATTAGGTTTTCATTGTACAAAAGAGTGGTTGACACCACACCATGTGGAACTCAAATTTGGTATCTATGGCCCATTCCATTTATATCTTCTTGTCAAGATATAGTAGACGCCCATCTTGAACTCCATCACCGACCGAAAAATGAAACTTGGATTTTATCCTCTTTCTCAAATCTCTTACTCTGACCAGAGACTTTTCTATCTAAGCGAGTTAAATTATTTTGGTAGGCCCTCCTCTTATAGATGCTCTCTCAGAATTGGTCAGCCTCAAATAAATAAGCAGTGATAGTAATAGGTTATCAGCAAGTTTTTGCCAATCAGTTGGAGTACACACCATGTGATAATTTGAATTCTTATGCCTCACGATATTTCCTGCCTAATTTCCTATACGCCACTCATTCCTCCTCAAGCATTCATCTATAAATACACAGCATATCCTGAACTATCTTCACCCAACCAACTAACTTGAAGTTGTGAACATTGAACAACAAGAACATCTTCCAAGTTACTTATAACTAAAACTATTGTGATGGCTATTCGTTTGCCTAGTGCCTTGAGTGCCAAACACATCCTACGCAGATCAAATCTATTTGCAAATCAAGCAGCTGCAACTTCACCGGATGTGCCTAGGGGGTACTTCGCAGTGTACGTAGGAAAGGGTGAAAAGAAGAGATTCGTGATACCAGTGTCATTGCTGAATCAGCCTTCATTTCAAGCACTGCTGAGTATAGCTGAGGAAGAATTTGGGTTCATCCATCCAATGGGTGGCCTGACAATTCCCTGCACAGAAGACATTTTCATTGGTATCACCTCTGGCTCTCATCTGTGAATATATAATGAGCGGCAAGCAAAACAGTTTATGAGAAGAGGAAATTTTTGTTTTTGCCTTTTCGCATGTGGTTGAGTAAAGTTTACCCATGCAAAAAGGTTCACTTTTACTGTATAGTGAAAAGAGTGAATGATACAATCTCTCCGTCCATATCATGTATCATTGGAATAAAAACATCAATGAACCGCAAGGCGGCAAGGGGTTTCTTGAATTACATATTACTTCTTCAAGCTTTTACTTTCTTATGGTTCTTTCTACAAAATATAAACCTGAAGCTGACAATTAAATGGCCATTGATCTTGCAATCAAAGATCCTCTGAAACTGAAAGTTAGGTGCCTAAAGTACAGCACAGACCGACACAAACTTGCAGGAGAGTTTGGTAAATGAAACACTAGCGTAGAAAGGGAAACTAGGAAAGGGCATTTTGAGATGAAATGAACCACATTAGTGAAGCGGTCTTGATATTATTGTCAACATGTGCTGCTCACGTAGAGGCTCTACCGATGACCAAGGAATCGTAATATTGTATCCTCACCAGTTTCAACGGTTTGGTGAATCTGATGGCGATCGATAGATAAACCCAGAACATTAAACACACCAAAACATTTTATTTTATTGTATTTATTGATACTCCACGTGAGCAATGCATCGACTAAGCAAACCTTTTTTTTTTTCCAGTGGAAAGAAAACCAGGTCAATCCAATAGCATGAGCCGCTGTGGTCCCAGGAGTGAAAGACGACACCGACTCAACGAGGAAGGTTCTATTTTTTCTGGTCGGCAATATATGGGTCATCCTATGTCGGACGATCTTGGGCTTGCCTGTTAAGGGGCAAGGGCTATTTGTATTGGGCTGCTGTCAGTTGGGCCTCTTGTGTTTCTTTTTCTGTTTACGTTATTGTTAAATGAACCCGATTTGTGAATTGAACCACTCTCCAATCCACCAAAAAAGGGCATTACGACCCGTAAATTAAGTGGTAGTAGAACCGTAAAAAGATTTATGTTCGAAATCTGGCAAGCTACCCAGACTCCAGACCAAAAAATAAAAAATGAAATTTGGCCAACTATAATCCATTTAGATTTCCTTTTAGATTTTAGTATCCGTGTTATATCAGCCATCCGCAGATCACGACCCCGGGTTGTCGAAGTACGAGATTAATTTTGACAGTGTGTAAAATATTTTACATTATCCACTGATTAGACATCATCATATAGTACATGATTTTGAGGATACTTACGCAGACAGGATGAGTTACCCACCATTATGCAACCTGAATCCCAATTGTTCGCCCGCAGAGTGTTGTTATTTGTTATTGACACCATTTTGTGGGTGGTGGAGACAGAACACGAGTCTACTCTACAGTTTGTACATCATTGATATATGTACCAGTTTCTAGTTAGCTCATGTCGTGATTGACTCCATTATTTTCACATGTCCAACGTATTATTCGATTCTCTAATCCACTTTTTGCACCAATCTCATCAAACAAATAATCTCTTAGCCATCAAGAAGCTGCATGGCCACCTGCTCAGAGCAGGCACCCTCTTCACCTCCCACGGCTTTCACACCCAACTCATGGCCACATACGCCGCATCCCTTCCTAACAACAGCCACCTTCAAACACTCAACAATTTCTTCAAATGCATGAACTCCTCCAACCCAATACATTTCAATGTCATCATATCTGATTTTTGTCGTAAAGGCTTCCCCTTTTTGCTCTTACAACCTTTTCCTTCATGCACTCCAATGCCGTTCCCCTAGATACCTACGCTTTGTGTAGCACCTTGACTGCTTCCTCTAAAGTCAGAGATGTTAATTTCGCCAAGCAGATACACGCCCACGTCGCAAAATCGGGTTGGTCTTCTAGTGTTTTTGTGGGCAGTGCTCTGATCGATATGTACTCAAAATTGTGGAGTGTAAAAGATGCAGCGCTTGTGTTTGATGAAATCCCTGAGAAGAACACTGTCTGTGCCAATGCGCTTTTGTCAGGTTATGGCGAGGCTGGGTTATGGGTTGAGGAACTTGAGCTAGTTAGGAAGATGCCCATGTTGAAATTGATGTATGATCAGTTTACTCTATCAGCAGCTTTACGTGCATGCACTGGATTATCCGCTATTGAAATGGGTAGGCAACTGCATGGTTATTTGCTTCGTACCGTACGCAACATAGAGAGTGATGTGTTTCTTCAGAGTGCATTGATTGAGATGTATGGCAAGTGTGGCCTCGTAAAGAAGGCTTGGCAAGTCTTCAGGTTGGCTGGAACTGAGGTCAGAGATGAAAGAAGCAGAGATGTTGTGTTATGGACTTCAATGCTCGGTGTGTATGGCAGAAATGGGCATTACGAGGAAGTGATTGATTTGTACAGTCAAATGTTGGTGGAAGGAATCAGACCAGATGGGATAGCGTTTCTCACAGTGATCTCAGCTTGTGGACGAACTGGCCAAGTACAGGCTGGAGTCAAGTATTTTGAATCTATGGCTAATGATTTTAAGTTAGATCCTGGTCCAGAGCATTATAGCTGCCTAGTTGATTTGCTTTGCAGGGCTGGCGAATTGCCCAAGGCATGGGAACTACTGAACGATGCATACTGTAAGGGAACAGGAAATTGTATCATCTCCATGTGGGGAGCTCTACTCAGTGCTTGTGTGGATCGTGGGAACATAGAGTTGGGGAAATTGGCAGCTCAGAGAGCCCTTGAGTTGGATCCTCAAAATGCAGGGATCTGCATTATGCTATCAAACCTATATGCCCGGTTTGGCATGTGGGATGAGATCAGGCAGTTGAGGGTCTCGATTAAAGCAAGGGGGTTAAGGAAAGATGCTGGCTGCAGTTGGGTTCAGGTTACAAGTTGAATGCCTTAAAATTTTGCTGATTGATAGGTCTTTGGTCCAAATCCTAAAGATGCCTCCCGTTACAAATCACAACAGGAAGGGATTGCTCAACCAGCTTCGGGTTAGGGAGTGTGATATATGACATTTGATTAGATGTTTATTTATTTTTTTATTTTTTTATTTTTTTGGTCAAACTCACACACCCAAGGGGAGGGGAATGGCATGGGGTTCGAACACTGACCCTCCTACTGCCTAGATGCAGCTTCCAAGTATTGAAGAGCTATGTAGCATATGTTTCCTATATTAATACCTTGGATTTGAAGCCCAACAAGCCCAAACAAGGTTAGTTGTCTATGAAGTATAGACCCAGCAAGAAAATCAACGGCATTGTAAAACTACCCCACTGTGTACTTGTTAATTGATGAAGGGCCCAGAGCCCGAGAATCAAGAGCACAAGCACAACCAACAAGTGCCCTTGGGTGCTTAGTTGATATCCGTGTGGTGTCAAAATTCCCTAATAGTACTTCAAGTAGAACTTGACCCCATCCTCTTAGATGGGCTCAAATGTGATGTGCCATCATTTCTGTGTACAAAATATAATTGCGGTTGGAGGCCGACGCTAGATGGCAGATTTCCTGCTTCTGAGAAGCACATAAGGGGACTAAGAGGACCTATATATTATATATAAACCTCTGTCATATTTACTTGATATAAGCTTTTTTAAAGGTCCCATATAATCCTTTTAACAGTTTATCTTGATCAAAAAGGTTAAATATAAGTTCTATTTAATAAAATTTAAAAATCTAAATCCTAAACTCTAACTAGGTCATTCAATCTTCAAATAACATTACAGGTTTTTGGATTTTATTTAATAAAATAATAAAACCTCAAATTATAAGTTAAAAAATTAAGTCAATATATCAAATTAATATATTATAACTTATAATAATAATAATAATAATGATAGTAGTAGTAGTAGTAAAAAGGGAATAGTCAACTTAGAGAGCAGTAAGCTTATTCTCTGTTTTCAATAGAAAGAGTAGTACGCCTTAAGCCTTAAAACTATTCCTTACAGTCATGTTACCTATGTCATTCTTTTGAAGTGAACCAGAAAGCAAATGGACACAAGCGCACTAAAACAACTAATTAGGCACTTTAATTTCCTTCTGCCCCTACTAAAGCACTCGAGGAAGAAAACAGTCCTTTATCAAAGAAGGCGCACCGGTGGATGCCAAGAAGTAGGCTGGCTTGTTGCTAGAGTTCCACATAAGTCAAGGGAAGGAGAGGAAGAGAAGGAGCGGTGAAGTAAGTGAAAAGAGAAGGCTAATAGAAGACTCATCCGTGGTGCCCAAGCCGTGAAGTCGAAATAAGCGCTGAAGTTTAAGCATCTGACCCAATAGTCGGCTAAGCCTTTGAAAGCTGAGGGTATTTGGATTTTGGGATGGAATCTCCCGGCCTGATAGGTTTAACTTGATGAAGCATTGTCTCAAAAGTCCTGCATGAGTCGAAGACCTCATCCACCTATAGGATGGTTGGCATCGGCTAGGTCCCAGGCAGCGCGTGAACTTTGAATTTCCTACTAAGGTGCCATTACAATCCGCAAGATGGTTGTCAGGAAGGGTTCTAAAATTTAGAAAGTCTTTTTACGTGACTTGAAGTCTAGTCTTGCCGCAAGCACTTGTTGGACTGACCTATTTCCATGTCTATCGAAGATAACTCCATCCAACTTAAGCATTGCTCACAACCCATATAACACGGTTGTTTGCTCATGGCCCATATCACTTCGTTGTAAATTTGTCTAACTTTACGTCCTGATATGACGAACGAAATTCTTTTTGTGCATCAAGGGACAAGATTAATTCGGGACAATCATGACCAAAAAAAAAACATTTTATGGAACACTAACATGACGTGTGGTTCCAGTTCCAGTAATGGAAGGGTACAATTTTTGGATGAAGTTGGCTGGGAATGGTAGATGAGTAAGTCTCAAAAATAAAGGCCCTATGGCTCACCAAGTTATCTCGATGAGAGGATTTTGGGGGCAAAGGGTAACATGGCTTTCATGTGCGAAATCTTAGGTAAAGTCACCGTCAGCTCAAAAGAATATCCCTTGCTTGAGCTGCACTGCTTACCAGCGCATTTTGGTGGACCTTTCCAGACGTCTCTCCCGTTTTAAATCCAACTCTTTCTCCAGTCAATCTCATTCACAGAACATGGAGAGTCTCTGCAATGAAGGTGATATATCCACTTAACTAGTTTCCCATATATGGTTGGAAAACAGTATATGAACAACTACGTCCAAGACAAAGTGATGATAAAATTAACCTATAAAATCATTGTTTATTTATGCAAAAAAGTTTTATAATTAACATAACCATGCCGTGAAATGTTATCCAAATGCACATAAATGTTAAGCCCGTAAATTTGTTCAATTTCTTGGTATTTTGTGTTGTGTTTAATGTAACTTTCATATTAATGTAATTTTAAAAGTATATATTATAACTGCACTTTGATTTTACTTTTGAATTTTCAAAATTTTATGACTTAATTATACCCATTGTCTACACTACTAGAAAATGGTGATTTTCGACGGAAATTTCCAACAGAATCTATTCCGTCCAAATGTATATTTTGCCTTCAGGTGAATTTGTAATGAATTTCCAACAACTTTTGCCATTAATTGTATAACAATATATTCTATTTCAAATTTGTCCATATTTCGTTTCAAACTTTGGCCAAACTATCCAAAATTGGTGCCAAAATATTAGCAACGAATTAGTCACGAATTTCAGACAAAATAATAATTTGGCCATATTCCGTCCCTGCAATTCACCTGGCCTTCATACAAATTTGGGATGCATGTTGAACAATTTTTGTCATTAATTACATAAGAATGTACTTTGTTCCAAATCTGTTCATATTTCATTTGTAACTTTTCGTCCATATGTTGGCACCAAAATTTCCCAAATGGGAAACAAAATTATTTCAAACAAAAAATCACGAATTTCAAACAAAATAATAATTTGTCCACATTCTGTTCCAACCTGTAATTCACCTTCACATAGATTTGGGACGCATTTTGAATAAGTTGTGTTGTGGATTACATGCAAATATACTATATTCCGAATCAGTTCATATTTCATTCGAAACTTTTCAACCACATGTTGAAGCCAAAATGTTCCAAATTGGGCTCCAAAATATTTCCAACAAATTAGCCACGTAGTTGAAACAAAATAATAATTTGTCTATATTTCGTCCCAATTTGCAACTCACTTTCATGCAAATTTGGGACACATTTTGAACAGGTTTTTGTCATTAATTACACAAAAATATACTATGTTCCAAATCCGTTCATTGCATATTGGTTTACAACTTTTAACTTGGTGTAAGTATATAGTGTAAGTTTAGTGATGGTTATTTATCTTTTCTTTAAATATAAACTTATTAACTCATTAGTAGAATCAAGTGTTTACCAATTTTGTTAGAATTTACTTAAATTCATAAGAGTTTACTTAACTATTCACAAGTAAACTCATTTTTCCATGATAATATTGTAAACTCGCAAGAGTTTAATGGTTAACGCAAAAGTTTAACACCCATGTTGTTTATCATTTATGATAAATAATTACTTCATTGTAATATTCAATTAATATTTATTTATATAACATATTTATTATGAAATGTTTAAATCCAAGTAATTATCATCAATTTTTAATATTATTTATGAGTTTAACTTCTATACACTTAAAATAATTTTGTAAAATTTAAATATAATTTTCAAATAACAACAAAATAAAATACAGCAAGAGTTAACTTAAATTAAAAAGAGTAGTTACTAAATTAAAAAAGAAATCAATACAATAAGGAGTGACAAATGGAGGAGGCACATGGTGATAAAACATAGGGATAGGTCACTGTTTCAATATTACGAATGATGTTTGTAGGTATAGGACATTAATGTAATTTTATTAGTAATATATTTTTTATTATTAAAATTGTTTACCGGTTCACTTGAAGAACACGTGGTTCTATTTCATGCATACCTATAGTAAATGTGTCTTATACATGTTATAATCATTATATCTTCATTTTATTTTTGAATTTGTTTTTTCAGCAGCTTGATGTTACGGGAAACATTGAATGTTTTTATATTTACAAGAACATTTTAAACGCGGCCTCATAGGGTTTGGCAATGAGAAAAACACACTGAATGACAGATCACAGAAATTCCGGACAATGCCGTACAAGTTGCTTAATTGGGCTTTCGAAGATCACTTTTTCAACATTGGGAACTTGGAAAATTGAAGCAAAATGAAAGGAGGGTAAGACCAACATAGTGGTTCGCGTTGGATATAGTTTTCCGACTAATTGTATGTATAATCTTGTATCTAGTGGTGGTGACTTAGGCAGGACCACATGGGGAATCCCTGCATTGTTGAGAAACTTATTTGTAGTAGCAAACACTGAAGAAGTGATATGTAGGTTGAGAAATTGACAAGCATGAAAGAGCTTTTATTACCAATTTTGCTATACATCCATCGTGCCGATCCCTATCTTGTTTTCCACTAGAACAATGAATATAAATGTCTTCCAAGAAAAGAACCAGCCAACCAACCAACCACGTTGAGAATGACCTGACCAGGTTCATACTCAAACCTTCCTCGACAGCCTAGCTTGCTTGTTATGCTTTCCTCCTAATCAATCCGCATTTAAATAATCAGAAGAATAGATAGACACACAACATAATTTGATACGAGCTAGCTCCTTATGTCCCTAATTGTCATAACTCATTTGCTTTGCAGCTGTATCGTGGTAATATTGTCCTCTCGCATTTACGTACAGTTCTCTTAGTTATGTGAAAGGTTTTTCACTTTTCAAAACCCTGATCGATCGAGGAGTTGAGGTTTAATTATCCCTGCCCAGGCAGATTAATTGGAAATATGAATTTGAATATAGAGTAAAAGTCTAAATTGATCCTTACAATTTCTTTGATGGACAAATTAATCCTAACAATTATAAACATTCAAATTGTCACTTAATTGTTGAAATAAGACATTATACCTTATTACCTTGTCCATATCTGTCATAGATGAAAAGAGCTGAGAAGTAGAAGGAGAGGAAATAGAGCTAAGACAAAACTAAACATAGCTCAACAACTAAGCTTAGATGACTAAACATAGCTCCTGTGAAACCTCTAACTCCTACAAATGACCGAGACTAATAAGCACGTACCCAGCACCACCGTCATCTGCTTCCTCCAGTCAAGCTTCCTCTTTGATAAGCTATTTTCTCAAACGAGCTTCACATTCTCCCAATTGAGCTTTTTTCATCTTTCTTCCTTTAGCTTTGACCAATCAAGACTTATAGGATTCTATTTTTATAATTGTTAATCAATTTGGGTGTTTATAATTATTAGAGATTAATTTATTCATCAAAAGAATTGTTAAGGACCAATTGGAGCATTTACTCTTGAATTTATATGTAGATTCCTAGAAAGTACATTAGTACAGTGTACAGACACGAGCGATATGAGAGCTAAGTGGGACGTGGATAGGATTAGTTTTGCGAATTGAAGGAGATACATATGCAGAAGACCAAGTATTTGAGCCTATTATAGAACAACTCTGGGAGTAGAGTACTATAGAACAACTCTTAGTATTGATTGTCTGAATGCTTCAATAATTTGTTGATCCAGGATGGTGATGCATTTACTGATACTGAGGAGTGAGGACAAAACCCTAAAGGAGGAGTAAATAAGAGACACATGGATTTCTGCAAAGTTGGTCATGTTTGAACCGAGCCTGATGTCTGTTTCATGTGTCATTCATCAGTGCACACAGTATCACAAGCCCAACAATTAGAAATGCCAAACCATCACCAGGTTGTACCGATGAGTACATGTAGGTCCGTGAATTCAGGTGGGGAAAGAGAGAGATTAGGGGTGAGTAATGACCAAGTTCCTGTTGAATATATTATATATATAATGGCAAGCTAAGTCTTGATTTTTTTAATGTTAGTGGGGCTAGTTAGCTAGCTGGTTGGGCACAAATAATTAAATTTTGTCACCTTGTTCACAAAATAAATAAGGGAAAAAATGTAAGATCAATCCATGTAAACCAAAAATCAACTAAAGACAAGATTATCGCGTTATTTTTACAAATAATGTAAAAATTATATCATGTATGCAGATTGTCTATATGGCCAATTGGGGAGATATACTTTTGTTCTGAAAACAAGTACACGTAAAGAGGATTTAAACAACCAAAATTGAAAAGAATACTAGGTTTAACGACATTTCAGCCAAAAGAAAACCAGACAATGGTTCTTTCTTGGGGAAAAGGGTGCTTATGAACAGAGTAGGCCCTGTAGACCTGATCCAAAATGCTCAAATAATAGCCTTTTTAAGAAAAGAAAAAGAAATTCGGTGGTGCTGAAAGAATATTCGAGAGGTACTTGCATCATCGGGTCTTCGGAGTAAGCCACACACCTTTGCAAGGTTGGTCTTAAATGGCATTAAAAAAAAATCTCATTGAACCCATATATTAAAATATTAAAAGGACACTTATTCTTAAAACATAGTGCAATATCTTATTGAAAAAAACACAGTGCAATTTTTAATAATGGCATGAGGCGAGTCCAATTTAATAATATAGTTCACTCTAGGTTTAAATAAAACAATTCCCTTAATTAAATATATATGTCTGCATTTCTAATGTATTTTAAAAGAAAAATTATATACAAACATTTTATTAAAAAAAAACCACTTCACATTATTTGAGGCAGAAGGGGCAAGAGGAATCCGGTAAAAAAAAAATGTTCTGATTCAAAAAGAGTCAGGGGAAGAGGAGAATTGAGGGAGAGAGACCGGGTCCATATTGCCATTGGGAGGAGCAACAGAGAAGGGTGAAGCCAGTGGGCTTGGTTCCCACCATGTCCTTTCACAAATACACATACCCCAACACACCCGTGGGCTCCTCTCTTATGCCCCCACACTCCACATGAACACTCTCTCTGTGCTTCTGCTTAGGTTCTTTCTTCATCATAAATACCCCCATCACCCCCCACCCCTCTCATCACCCTTCACCTCTACTACTCCTTAGGTCTCTCGTTCCTCTCCCAATTCATTTAATTTGCACCCTAGCTTGCTTTAGTTTACCCTAGCTAGATCGTCCTCCTAATTTCTCTTTCTCAAACACAAAAAAGAATGGCTATTAGAAAATCAAGCAAGGTTTCCCACCAGGCAACAGTGCTGAAGCAAATCCTCAAGAGGTGTTCAAGCTTAGGAAAGAAAAATGGGTACGAGGATGATGGTCTCCCTCTTGATGTCCCAAAAGGGCACTTCGCTGTTTATGTTGGTGAAAACAGAAGTAGGTACATTGTCCCAATCTCATTCTTGACTCACCCAGAGTTCCAGTCCCTCCTCCGTCAAGCTGAAGAAGAATTCGGCTTCGACCACGACATGGGCCTCACTATTCCTTGTGAAGAAGTTGTTTTTAGGTCCCTAACATCGATGCTCAGATGAAACGAACGAACGAGGACTCTAGCTTGATATATGGTTCTGCCTTGAAGAAGATGGCCAAGATGAAGCTGCAGCTTTTGCTTCTCTTTTTTAACATCTCTCCTCATCGTTGTAGCCATTTTAGTCCTCATCTATTAGCGATCTACTTTTTTTTTAAAAGTTTGGTTCCATTCTTTTCTTGGTTTTTTTTTTTTCCTTTTAACAGCCCTATTAATTTCGGGTGTTCATGTTAATTGTTAAGTGACTCTAACTTTTGTCCCCATCAGCATTTCTTGGGGTAAGAATTATGTAAAGGGTTTGAGATTTTCCTCACGGAGGTTCCCCTGTCCTTGTGAGAGAAGTTAGCTATGTCAATGAAAGCTGGGGCGTTAATATCCATTGCCAGATTGCCACCTCTCTCTCTCTCTCTCTCTCTTGCTTGTGGTGAAATGATTTGCAATTGGTAATGTCAAATCAAGATTCATGGCAAAGCAGAAGCTTAGATAACAGGACGAGGAACATCTACAGTTCTTTCATGTGCTTGAGGTGTTTCCATATTCCTTTAGTTTTTGTAAATTTATTGTGTCAGATAAACTATATTTCAAGTTAAGATCTGGTGCAATTTCTAAAGTCACTGCATAGTGCAGATGATCTTCTATTCCTAAATAACTCAAGATTTGTTCCATTATAAAATTGGTCCGCTACCCTATTCATATTAGCTGCAATATAAAAGTGCGTGGCTCAGGGTCAATTTTTTTTTAATAGGACTTGTACTCAGAATTTATATAATATGAGTTTTTGTGATTATTTATAAGTATATGTGATTTTTTAAAAGTAAATGTCATGATAAAATTTTAACAATAAAGTATTATTTTTTGACTCAAATTATGTCAATAATAAAATTTAAATAATAAAAATATTATTTTTTAAATTAAATTTAAATAATAATAAAATTTACATATTATATTCATATAATTTTTTCACAATCTCATAAGAAATTGTTAAATTAAAACACAATATCAAAAATAAATAACCGCGTGTTTCATTTATAAAAGTAAATAAACAAAGAAAGGGGTCCATGGATCTAGAGCATGCATAGCTTGTCAGAGAACGTGCTGTACTTAAGTGTGTACGGATCATCAGGGTACGACTGGCGTGGCTTTTAAATTAAACTTAAACCAAAAGAATGCCCCACATTAGAAGAATACTATATTAAGGAAAAATGCCAGAATGGGTACAAGATCGTAAAAAAAAAAAAAAAAATGCCTAATAAGAGGTCTAATTTAAATTTATGAACTGTTATAAAACCTTTCCGTACTTTGGTTATATAGTGTATAATCCCTTTACTAGTCCCCACAATAGTAGTTGATTGCAGTAGAAATAGAACGCGACCAAATTTTACCTACAATATTAAAATTCGAATTCTAAAGCTCCCATAGTTCTTTAGAATATAGGGTTTGAAAGTAAATTATATTAATATTTACATGAATATTTTTTAACATTTCTTACATGAAATGATGAAATATTAGACTTGTTAAATTATGTAATTTATATATAATTATTTTTATTGTAATAATGCACCAAAGTTTATTTTTTTATTTAAACGGTAACGTTACGTTGTGTTACTTATACACACCGTTACTATGCAGAAGCCTCTTAGGCTCTTACATTAAAAAAATTATGAAGTCCCCTAAGCTATTTTGACCGGCCAGAAGATCGATATTCGTGTATTATATTGGATTATTTCCTAGAAAACTTACTTTAAATAGAGTTTTTGTTGCTCTCACCTTCTTTCGTTTGCTTGCGGTACTACTCTGCTATGACCAAAGTCAAAGCTCAACGACCTCTTAACCCCCATAAAAGAGGTTTAGAATGAATCTACAACGGGGGAGAAAAACCACTGTTAAGGATGAACTGCATGAATTAATCAAAACTTTTTCCTGTCCTGATTCCGTTTTGCCCTCCCGAAAATTCTGGTTCTGTTAGAATTAGAATAATGAAAAGGCAGCATAATCAACTCGGTCGCATGTTCTCTGTACTCTCCAGTTCTTTAAAAGTTCATTACCGTGGCCTCTTTAGATTTAACTTTTGGCGTATGACAAATAAATATAAATGTTAAGGCCAAATATTTAATATAATTATATTTGATAGTACATGTTTCTAATCAGTTCAACTTTTATTGAAGTAATCGTCTATGATTAGAAGCAAATGGGAGTGCAACGACATATATTATCACTGACGTGGGTAGTCCTACTAAGATGAAGAGACATTAATTGTCAGCCTCGCAAGTATTTAATTAATTAATTAATTAAGCTTTACAATTTCTTTTATAAAAAAGCTGAAATACTTTACGTGGGTTCTGCAGAGATGAAAGGAAATCAAAGACACAAAAAGGAGTAAAACAACCAAGCTATACTCATCATGAGTTGCGTGAATATTGCAGTCGCCCTGCCTTCACGGCCTCACATCTCTCTCACGCACACACAAAGGGTGATGCTATGTTCATGATTTTAATTCACATTTTTTTACGCAGATCTATATTAATTACTACTTCCCAGTCATTTATGCTTTTCAGGTAGAAAAGGGAATGCTGGGGCTGAACCTGTGAGGGGTAACAGTCTTAATCAAAAGGCTAAGCAAGTTGCATAAAAACAAATTTTGAAAGGAACTGGCCTTCCTTTGCGGAGAAGGACCAGCCCCTCCGGTTAGATGGTCCTCTCTTCATTATTAATGATCCTTTTGTTTCTTTTCGTTTCAGCCGCAAAAGAGCTACTACCGTTCACAACGCCTCCTATAACTGCCTCACCAAAGAATATCTTCTGCTCCCACAAGATCCAATTTTAATTTTTCTTAAAAAAAGGGAAAAGAAGAAGAAGAAGAAAAATGCAGTACACACACTTTTTATATGCATTTCTCTCTCATATATCTATATGCTAAAACAAAAATGTAAAATGAATCTATCGATATAATTATATATGTGAAAAATGTGTGCATGTAATTATCTATATAGTACTATAGGGAAAAAAATATCTTCACTCATAATTACTCCTTTGTAAATTTTCTTTTCTTAAAAATGCTAGAGTCCAAATTTATCAACTAAAAATGATATATACAATATATATATATATATATATATATATATATATATATATATGTATGTATGTATTCATTCTTGAATGGTTAAGTAGATTATCAAATAAATTTGAACTCTAAGATTTAAAAAAATAAATAAATAAGTGAATCACATTATCGTATTTCATCTAATAATTCTCATCATTTTATGTCTAAAATTTCTTATAGTTTTTTAATTATGTAGGGTAGCTTTTTTTTTCCTAATAATCCTCATCATTTTATGTCTGAAGTTTCTTATAGTTTATTTAATTATGTAGTATAGCTTTTTTTTTCTTTTGCCCATACTTTTTAATTTTTATTTTTTAAAATATTCTCTCACATGATTAGAAAAATTAATCTATTGAGATATAGTAAAATCTTTTAAGTAGAGATTCATTTTAATGGTGTTTTTCCATACACATAAATTTTAATATCCAAATCAAGACCATATCCCGTACAAACTTGATCCCTTTCTCCTGAAGCAACACCTTGTTGATCACATACATTTTATTCTCTCTTTTACTCTCTCACATAAATACATATGCACACAATTCGGCTTGATTTGTTTGGACCAGCAAATGATTCAATTTAAACAAACTAGTAGTTCGAAATTTGCAACAATAGGATAGAAATCTTTTGTCCTCAATTAATGTCCTCTTTTATGTTTGTCCAATCACTTATTAACACGTTAAAGATAAATATTATATAATTTATAATTTATAAATTTATTTTTATTTTTATTGTGTAATAATAAATAATTGGAAACAGAAAATAAGATAATTTGACATCAGGAATATTTCCATCCGGTTGACCCTACGTGCATTTTTCACGATATGATGATGAGTGTTATTGTCAAAGCTACCCTAAATTCATGCCTTGATGTTGCATTTTCAAGACTTTTCTCCCTCCTTTATGTATGTAGACTTTCAAAATATTTAATGGTCATTGGACCCATTCAGATACTGAATATGTGTAATTTCTCTACACTTTCAGTTATTGTTAATTTTCTCTTCACTGTTGAAAATATTGATATCTACTGTTGGGTTGGGAATTTATCTTATGATATATTTGTGGCAAAGTGCCCCACCCATGTTCTCGCCGCTTTTTCCTAGCAATAACCCGTCTTGGACCTTTTTTTTTTTCTTCCTTCCGCTATGCTAGAATCAGACTATTTGTTAGTGCTGTCTTGTTGCCTTGTATGACATCATGCAGATTCGATTTATTTTTATTATTGTTGTCACTTTTTGAGAACTACAGATAGATTCTTTATAGTACTCTAAAAAATTATAATAATATTATTTAATAAAATAATATAGAAATTGATCTTTACAAAAAGAAACTACAATAGCAGTATTTTATAAATATATTGTAAACTTTTTTACTTTTATTATCATTAAATAAAATAAAATCATATTCTTCTTTTGAGTTATAGATAAGTGTAACTTTTAAAACCAAGAGTACAAATACCTTAACTTTTCTGTTCTTCATATATATGAGTACATCCTTAGAAAACACTACCACACTAAGCCTTAGTATGGCTCATGAATTATAAATAATGATAATAATCAAGTAACAAATTATGAAATTAAAGAAAAAACATTTGGATATTGTAAAAATCAATTCATTTTGGGTTACCTAGCTAGGATTGGTGAGCGCTTACATTTTCTTCTCTTCCTATTGTTATCGTTATATTGTGTGCGTGTGGAGTAAAATGTTATGAGTTCTCAATTGCTATTTTCTTATTATCATTTTGTCTTTCTGACGTTGGGCAAAGAGCAAATGAAAATGACCCTATGGGCGAGAAGATGAAGAGTGAGGTGTCTTTAGGCTAAGAAAAGTGTGTTGGACTCCAAAATATTAAGGGTAAATTACACTTACATTCCTAGGATTTGTTGGAATGTTATAAACACTCTCTCATTTGTCCATTGACATTTACCTCCCCTCATCTAAATGAAAATAAACGGAACCAATCACTGTAAGAAAATGATCTCGGTTGGGAGTGGAGCTCGTCCAAGAGGAAATAGCTAGAGAGGAGGAGGAGCGTTGAGAAAAATGGAACTAACTAGAGGAGAAATATCCCTGACAAGTGTCGGGATATATTCATCCGTCCAAGCTCCACTTTCTCTTAACTCTTCTTCTTTGGCTGAGCTATTTTCTCAACCAAGCTCCTTCTTTCAGCTAGTTCTATTTTTCTCTGGACGAGCTCACTTTCTCCCAACCGATATCCTTTTCGTTAACAGTGATTGGCTCTATTTGTTTTCATTTAGATGAGAAAGGTAAATGTCAGTGGACAAATAGAGAGGGTGTTTGTGACATTTCAACAAATCTTAGGCGAAATGAGTATAATTTATCCAAAAATTAATGATATTTATACAAAAGTATATATTTATTTTGTACTCGTCAAATTCAAAGGTGGATAAAATAAATGAATGAGTGGCGGAATTATTCGGCTCCAAAACATGTTTGGAAGAGATACATCCTGCATATAGATTAATGTTAGGATATTTCTTTCTATCTACAATTATTTTAATCTATCGTTAACACAAGTGGTTAATATTTAATCACAAACTCTATTATTTTTAAATATATTTTTTTTATAATCTTTGAATATGCTCGAGGGTGTTGTGATTTTTTTTATATTTAAACAAAGCCACATTAGAAGTTACAGCAATTTTCACTTCATAAATTATAGTTTTAGATAACAAATTATCGATCACCTAAAACTGAAATAATGTAAAAAGAAATTAAAAGAATTATATAATTTTTATATTTCGTAATCAAATCTTTACGTGATTTAAATGGGTTAAAATTATACAATATTTTTCAACCTTACAAGTAAGAAATATTTTTCTTTTGCAAAATACTGCAATTAAAGTTTTAGCTTATAATCTCAGTAGATAACTATCCTTTTCTAGTTTAATCAAAGCCCAAAATAAGAGTTCGCCATATAATAAACCCTTTGAAAATATTAATTTTGAGATGGACTATATTGATACACAATCCTTTTAAGCTGCCTCGGAACATAAAATACTTTTTCAACACGTACTCATCCATTATTAAGATTTTGAAAAAAAAATTGCACTATCACTAAATAACTTAATACTAGTACTAGTATTTGTTTTTCTCCCTCTTACAATAGAACACGACATATTTTTTTAATGAATGAGTTGTAATTTAAGTGATACATCCTCTAATATAATGACAAAAGAGTTTTCGGCTTTGGATCAAGGTTCAATATCTGCTTATCCATTTTCCCTACCATTTTTTCGATCGCTCCAATAGGAGCTCCCCAGTTACTTAAAAAAAAAAACAATTTTCCTAATCTTCAAATGAGCTTTCTTAATCCAAAGGCCCAACTTTATTTAAAAGAAAAATTATTGTATGTTCGCATAGCATCAATAAAATTATATATGTTCATTTTATTTATTACATGATATTTAAGCCTTTACGCATCATTATAGAGTATAGTTTATAGTTTTATCTATGGCACATTAGGCAAGGTATGATATATCATACACCAGTTATTTAATTATATTTATAAAATGTAACTAAATTCATTTGCTATATTTTTAAATATATGTAGCCACATTTTGTGAATATGGCTAAATGCCTTCTCAACTAATGTGACATAACCTTTTCCTTAAATATGTTTGTCTTCTCTAAAAATAAGTAAATTATGATTTTATTGCCTTTGATTTTGGTCAATGCAATTTTAAAAATTGTATAATTTTAATTCTATATCATGTATGATTGATAAATGTCATATTGGATTAAATGACCTAATTAACCTTCCATTAGTTTGATATTTAACATAAATAATCTAATGATATTGACTAAAATCAAGTAATTTTATAAATATTTAAACTGAGATAAAACACAAACTTTTCATGAATAAAATCAAAATTTAGTTATTATTTAGGAAAAATATATTTAAAAATTTATATAATTATTATTTAAATTTGTGTGGCACTTCAAGAAAGTGCAATAGTTTCTGGATTGAAAAAAAACCGGAACTGGAATGAGATTGGACATTTGCCAATATGTCACGGGATTGAAGGCGCTTAATATGGTGAGAATTGCCATACCTATTTGGAATTTTGTATGGACAAATTAAATAATTATGTTCCTGTACTAAAAGGTTTGGTCTATGGCACATCAGATAAAATGTAGTACACATTAATCATTTAACAATATTCAGCAAGTGTTCACTTCAAAAACAATATTAAGTAAGTGTGGTTAAATTTTGATAAAGTATGACTATGCGCATACAAATTTAGTCATTCAAAAAAATGTAGGTAAATTTATTCATTACACTTTTGAAATATGGTGAAATATTTGGTGCGTGGTCTACCATATTTTACGTTATGTACCATACCCCTAACCTTACTAAAATCAGATTATGTACACTAATTCTTAGCCCAATCCAGATAACAGCGTCGTCCTTTTAATAAAGAGTAGTTTGCTGGCCGAAAAAACCATTGCAGGTATTCAATAAAATAACAGTATAATGCTTTTTTATTAAATTTTATAAAAAAACATTTCCTTACTTTTCAAATTTAAAATTAAATTTATTCTATGAAAAAAAAAATTCTACTCTGCTGACCCTTTCAAAATCGTGAGAAAAAGAGGATTTCAAAATCACAAAAGTCGGGCACAGCACGTTCCCGTTTTTGTTTTCGGGGATTACTTAAGATGGGTTTGATTTGTAAAAATATTTTCTGTTTTTATTTCTTATTTTTATTTTGTGAAAATTATTTTTATTTTTAGTTTTTAGAAATTTGAAAATGTGTTTGGTTTGTTATTGTCACTTTTGCTCATTTTTTTTTCTCTTGTCTAGATCAAATCACCACTAACTAAACCACTACCACATACTATCATCAACTCAAAGCACCGTTTCACATCTTCCGCCACAGCCCTTCACCCAAGAACCCGCAGAAGCACCACGAAACTGCAACACCCTTGTCCTCCATTCCAGCACGGGAACCACCACGAAGCCCAATGGCATCCCAATGTTGATGCCGCGTTGTCGCGCTCAGCGTGGGAACCCATGACTTGCCAAAACTTCCTCGCGAACAGCAACTACGCCTGAGCCCAGTCGATCTCCTTCGTGAAGCCCTCCGCCGCCGTCCAGCGCCCAATCTCAACCCCTTCCTGTGTTTGGCAGTTTCCCTTCATCTTTGATTTATGTTTCTTTAGCAATGGAGTGGTGGACGGCAATGGAGCCAGCCATGGCCGGCTACGAGCCCGATTCCTCTGGTGCTGGCTCGTGGACTGAAGCGCGAGCATCCTCTCTCTACAATGGCCGTATCCGCTGGAGCTGGACTCAACAACAAGTGCAGGTTGCCGTCGGGAATTGGTCTTCGATGACGACCACTCGCCGCATATGTCGTCAGCAATGGAGGATTGGCCATGAAGGAGAACATCCATAACGGAAGCACTCCAGTGGGGTAAAAGTGTAGCTCTGTGTGTGTGAATTTGAGATTAGGAGCCAAAACTACAAAAATGCCACCGCTTCCAAGATGAAAATATTGGAAATGACATTTTGGCGTTTTCAAAATTTACGAAAATGCAACGTTCATTTCCTAAAGTTGGAAATGGAAATGAAACCAAATGTATTTTTTTTAGCATTTTCTGTTTTTTGTGAAAATGAAAACGGAAAATGAGGAAACCAAACACGCCCTTATGTTTTCATTGATTGGGTTTGCCCTTTTTCAAAGTCTTTTCTCAAAAGTTGGCTGCTTTAGGGTCAAGCATGTGGAAGATGACACAGAGGGCCCAACTGAAGGAAAAATCTCATAAAAAATGAAATTGTTGTTAGAAGATTTGGTCCTAGTGACTACTGAGGTGAGGAGTTAGGCTGACCCAATAGTATTTCATGGAATCAATTCAAAGCTAATCAATGTGGGCCCTTAGCTTGTACTTGGTGGCAATGGCATCAAGACGGGTATTACGATAGGATCATAATAATCGAACGAAAAATAAGGATATGGTCATCATTGATCGCCAGGGCTCGATCACTAGTGTTCGCAAAATGCTATTTAAGATGCCAAACACCTTTTGATTTGAACCCGACAATGATCTTCGGTGTTTCAAACAACTCTCTCTAATAAACGTAAAATTCTTGTCTGCAGTACAAGTGGGTTATGGATATTGGATAGAGTCTACTTTGGCTTTACGCGTGTCTCTTGCCCTTATGGTGCTCAAATGACTCTGATCAAGATCAGCAGCACATTACTTGATTCCCTTCTTGGTTCACACTGACCAGCTTTTCCTTTTGGGACGCATAGACTAAGTTAAACCCGTAATTCTTGGCACGAAGAAAAACAAAATTAGTATATATACCGAGAGAACTTTTCTCATAATAATAAAGTAAAAACTGTATTCCAGATATTAAACATTTTGAGGAAATGAACGCCAGAAAAATTGTGAGGAGAGAGTCCACCGAATCAAATGTTAACTGCCTGTTTGTAGGCATTTGGACTTATTAAGCCAGGTCACGTCCTCGCAATATATATATATATATACAGCTTGATCTGTCGGCGGCATTAATCAAGTTAATTAAATGACCTAAACCATTTTCTTATAATTGAAAACATACAGAAAGAAAAATGGTCATTCGCTTCCTATCAAAATAAATGCAATCACTGTAATTCGAGATTCAACGTACCGTCTAGCGTTATCAGATTGCGAATGAGACTTGACATTGCTTTACTATGGAACGAGATAAGAAATCCTAATCATTACACTTCTTTTTCTTTCGTTTGTTCATTTTTATTTTTTTCCGGTGTTTCTCCTGACAGGTAATAACCTGGCTATTTTCCCTTAAAAAGGGTTGGCTATATATTTGTCCAACAGACAGAACCTATTACTGTGCCTTATCAATCATGGCACAAATGAAATTCCTCCGGTTCTATGTCAAGATTTTATTTGGGTTAAAAAATTACTGGCTTAGATAAACAATTTGAAGTTCAACTAACCTTGGATGTGCTACTTTTTTATTTTGCATATTATTTACAGTGTGATTCTTTAAATAGCATTGTTATAATCAATTTTTTATAAAATAAGAACAAATAATTATATAAAAATTAATTTATATGTACTAACTGTATAAAGAATCTTGTACTGTGAGTTAGTAGAATTTGAGAAAGATTTTGATTCATGATGAGTAGAAAACAATGAGTAATGTGTAAATATTCTTATAATAATTACAATTAATTTAATTGATACAGTAACAACATAAATCCAATCAAATTTTTTTATTTACATGACATTTTAAGTAATAATGTAATAAATAATCATATTTACTGATGTAGAAATATATGATTGAATGATTGTAAATTTTTATACTATCATTACATCAAAATTAAATCTAAAAACAATAAAATAATTTTATATTGTTAATTCATAAATTGTTTTCATGCATTACCATCAGAATAGATTGTATCTTTTGCATGGCTTCTTAAATTAATTAAATGTAGTAGAGTAATATTCTTTAAGCAGTAACAATCTATGTAGGATGCAATGACTATAATTAATTACGCTAAAGGCTAGAGCATTTTTTTTTTCCTTAGGGTTTAACTTTAACGTATCTTAATCTATGCTTAACTAAAGCGATATATTAACCCATGACAGGATTCATGAACTGGAAAATTGGAATTAGGCGCTATAAAATCCAAACATTTCCTTTTTAAAACCGACCGACCTATTAAACAAAGCGACACGCGAAGAAGGGCAAACACCTTGAATTAAAAACCTTTTTTTGAAATCAAGTCAGTTGATTTGCATACTTTACAAATTACAATAAACAACTACTGATCTATTATCCCTTCTCAACCATTTCACTACGTGATAACGCAATTTTCCTTTTACTTTTCTTTCTTTCTTTTTGTTGGTCTGATTCCTTTAACTTTTCTTGTACATATATATATGCAAAAAAAAAAAATGCTTCCTATTTTTCCTTCCGATGTAGCTAATAACTAATTTTTCTGCAACAGAATTGGTTGAAAAAAGAAAAAGAAAATTGAGGATTGGAGAAATGCGGCCCTTTTTTTTTGGGTCAACGAGATATGAGGCCTCTGCAGAAGGGGTGGTCATTAATGAAGCAAGGGCCTGGATTCTCCTACAACGTCAAAAAAACTTGGGACGTCCACGTGGCAACGCCTCTGGAAATCTTCGAGACTGGAGAAGCGGGCCAGTCGGAGCGGGTCATGACCGCAGGACCTCTTGGAAGACCCGCTCGTCGCACGGGATTGACAACGGGCCTTGCCTGCTGAACCCGTACTCTTCCTCCGCTTGCACCAGAAGCTTCTTGAACATTGGATGGTTCAGGTGCGTCGCGCGCACGATGAACCTCACGCTGCTCGGCCCAACATGCACTGCCACGTGCCCAGCCGGCACATCCGACGGCGCGCAATTTGCCGTCGAGCTCGATTTCTTGCGCCACCGGAGCAGCGTTTGCCGCACTCAATGTGCCCGATCCTGCTGCATTTCCCGGTCGCCGGAGACATTTTTCTCGGGAAAACAGCAGATAATCAAAGTAGCTAAGGGTGGAAAGAAGAGAAACTGCTTTATAGTGTAAGAAGCTGAGACTCGACGGTTACGTGGAATTCTAATAGGCGCGTATATACGGTTTGAGGACATTAAAATGCCCTCTAATTTTAGATAATTGCGAGATTGTGTACGTTGCCCCATTTGTAGTCAATCCCATGTGGACCATACACAAAAGTTGAAACTTCGTTTATCCTTTGGAAGTTTGTTTCATTTTTTAATTTTCTCTAATGAAAGATGTTATAAGCGCTTCAAGATTGTTCCAATCTTCTATCGCTTAACTTTGTCCAAATCACTGACCAAAAATAATGAAAGAAACCCTTGTTTCTGTTTAGTTGAATAGAAAATTTTGCTAATCAAAGCAATTCGTTTTCAGCTTAATTACAAGATAAGAGACTATGTTTAATCAAACGGTCTCACGTTTACATGTGCTTGCTATATATAATAAAGTACCATGTTTGCTCCATGTTGCGTTGAGATTCAAGACTCAAAACCTGATCTTTGTCTTTGAAGTTTGAACTGATTAAGATCCAAACCACATAATTAAAAGCCCTGCGGCTTTCATCGTCCTGCAAATTAACTAAATGATGAAATACATTTTACCTTAAATTTAAGTTATGTGTGATTTATACCTTGATTATTCAAAATTTACATTCGTGAACACTGATTTTCAAATACAAAACACCCTTTGTTAAGTTGACATTCATTTTCACTGTAAAGTTGTATTTGGTTGGATAAAAATTACATAAATTAATTTTATATATAAAATAACACATAAAACTTATTCATATAATTTTTACCTCTAATTTTATCCTCCAACCAAACATACCATGAGTATTATGTGCATATCATGTAATAATACGGAAAAATATCTTTCTTTTAATTATTAATCTAAACCCTAAACCCGCATCTACTCAAAACACAAAAATATTCTTTTGTTACCATCAAACTCTAACATCCGAAGGGTATTTTGTCCATTTTTAAGTGGAGAAGGGTTAAAGATGGTTGGAAAATTTGATTAAAGAAGAATTTTTATTCATTTAATTGCACATAATATGCACATTATACTTAAAACTGTGTTTTGTTTGAAAATGTAGAATATTGCAATACAAGTTTTGAAAAATCTGAATAAACTCGTATCAACTTAAAATTGCTAAATAAATGCATTTTGCCCTTAATTAAATAATTGTTTTACGATTCAATCACCAATCGAGGGCACAAACAATGTGAGTGCTAGCCGATCATTACGATTAGAAGAATAATGGAAGAAAATTGCGCCGTTGGGCTTCAATGGCCGTAAACCAACAACAAGAAGACAATCATTTTTCGGTTAGAAACTTTTGAAATTATTAACTTCAGAAATTAGTTGTTTACTTGTTTTTATAAACTATAATTTGACTTCCAAGTAGAAGAATGAGAGGGAACTTTGCCAGAACGTAGTGCATGCACGCTTCCGACTAACCAAAAGTGAACGGTAGCGGGCATTAAATAAATGTTAAGACTACGGGAGAGATTATGCGAGAGTAACACTTAGGTCAAATTATTAATTAACCGTTGTTTATTAATCAAATATACAAAGGGCTCGTGAAGAAACAGACAAGCATAAAATGAAAGAGAAAAACAGCTACAATTTGTTTTGTAACGTCTGATATCTTAATGTCATTATTTCCCTGTCTCCCATTATCTAATTAACACAGTAATCCTGATTAAAATATAGAGATAACTGGAGATTTGGGAATATATGATGGGCCCAGCTTAGTCACCAAACACACCTCAAAAAAAGTTAGAAACCTAAAGGTGGATAAATGTGCGGATTATTCGGCTTAACTCCCATACCTATTGAATTAGTGTTAACCAGTTAGGTAGTTAGCCTTCAGCAAAAAAAGTGTTAAATAGTTAGAAATTAAAGAATAAAGATGACGGATGGATATACTTGTTAGATTTTCTTTTCATGGCTTTCTATCTTATTACTTTATGGTTGATTAGAGGGGAGTCAATTTCTCTTTCTTCGTTAGTTTTTGGTTGGCCCTGTGGCCCCTCACATTATATACGGCGTATATTAACCTGAATTTTAGATCACATGCCATTTAAATAACCTTTTAAAACGTATTATTGATCTTAAATTTTTAAATTTGCAAAAATCCCTAATTTTCAAACAGTCATTATGACACTTAACATTTCAAACTGTAAAAACCCCCAAAATTTATGTCATATCACCTTTGCCACATAATAAAAAAATCTAGGGGTTAATTGTACATACATTCATAACCAGTTTGATTCATAAATTAGAAATTTTAGGAGGTTAACCACATAATCTTACCTTTATTAGTCAAAATTATATCTTTGTTTTTGAATTTTAAAATTCAATGTCGCAATGTATTTTAAAGTTAAGGTAAATTACACATAACCTAAAATTTAGGGTAAAATGCATTTAGCCCTATATGAAATGATAAACACGTCTGGTTCGTTCAATATTTCATTAAAACTAGGTATTTATTATTAATTCATATCCCTTTATTTTAGTCTTAGACGTGCTTAATGTACATATTATTCAAGAACAGGCTAAGTTGTTCTTGGTTGTATCATTTAACTAACAGCTGCAGTAGTCAGATTAAGATACCCTGCCGGCTGCCATCTTCTTTTTTTTTCTTGTCATCATCCACCAGCCGAGTTAATATTACCGCTAAAAGTGCCTTGGCAAGAGCGTATGCGTAAGGAGGAGCATGTTCCTCTTATAAGTGGGCTAACACAGTCCTACCTTAGATGTTTGAACCGAAAACCAAATACTCGTTTAACTGCTAGCTAGAAGCCCAGACCTTTTTGGTCAGTTTAGAAGCCCGTTTAAGGTGAATCAGAAGACCCTTGTCGAGAACCGCTTCATCAAAATCCAAAAAGAAAGACAGACAAAAATGTTGGGCTTCAAAGATACTCATCATAAGCCCAGTACCCTGAGATGTGGGCTGAGTGGAAGGCCTAAAATGTTTGTGTTATCTTAATCCATGTGTATCAATGTACAATGATGTCCCAAATATCTAGTGTTCGGTCCCTTCCTTCCTTCCTTTGTTCCCTGCACCCGCGATTCCTGTGCGCCAAACAACACTCAAAGAATCGCAAATCGTTCGTTTCATTTGCCCTCGTTCCCCGCGAAGGCAACAGTGAGAGAGAGAAAGAAGAAGAAGGAGATAGGGAGCATAAGCTTCGAAGTCAGTAAGAGCAATGACATACCTGCTTAACCCGCCACTAATACCGTGCTGGCGATGCCCGGCGGCATGACATTCACATCCCCGCAGCAGTGAGCCCAATCCCCCAGAACCAAAGGCGTGGCTTGAGTGGATTGGTGCAGCCGGGGAAGGCGGTTGTCGGAAGGAGTGTGAGGTGCATGGCCAATCCCAGGAGGGTGAAAATGGTTGCCAAGCAGATAAGGAGGGAGCTCTCTGATATGCTCCTTACCGATAAAGTCTTGCAGTTTGCAGTTCTTCCAGAAGCTTCCTTAGGTGCTGACCGCTACCTCTCCTCCCTCACCACCGTCACTGATGTTGAAGTCTCTGCCGACTTGCAGGTATACTGTTTGTGCCTTTGTCATGTCACATGACATATATTTGGATAAATCCTTTGCTTACATAATTTGGTGGCTGGCTTGAAATGTATGAGGAAATTCGGTATTTAAATTTTCATTCTGTAATAGTCAGCTGAGTTAGTTAGAGTGGTTAGAGTTGTCAAGTTAGTTATCTCCCTTACTCCCACAGAACACATGCATATATACTGCATCTCAATTCATTCAGTACATCGAGTTCATTTTCTTCACTTTCTATACCATTGACTGCCTTGGCGCATTCTGTTTTCGCTTCTCTCTTATGTAATTGGAAGGCAAAGCTTTATTTGTTTCATTGTTGTTGTTTTCTACTACATTTTGGTTCGTTCTTGACTTGTCCCTTTTATCATCCCATCACCGTGATGTGATTCTGTGCTTTATTAATTATTTGCATCTAATTTTCTTACTAAACGTCTGTAGGTGGTGAAGGTGTATGTATCTGTTTTTGGAGATGACAGAGGGAAGGAAGTTGCCATTGCCGGCTTGAAGTCAAAGGCTAAGTATGTTCGCAGTGAACTTGGGAGGCGTATGAAGTTGCGGTTAACTCCTGAGATACGCTTCATAGAGGATGAATCTTTCGAGAGAGGAAGCAGGGTAAGAATACGTATATTCAGCGTTAGTTTATATGGCTGCACATGTATGTAGGTTGGTATATTTGCAACTTTGCATAGTTCTGTTTCCATTTTGTCCTTTTCCTTCTCAGGGAGTTTTTTTTTTTTTTAAATGAGAAGGGAGGGAAGGGATGTTTTTCCTCAATCCCCTTTCCTTCCCTCATTTTCCCTTCAAAGTGAAACTCAAGAAAACACCATTTCTTCTCTTTCAAGAGCTAAAGTATTCTTAGGTCTATAAAGTTACTCACTTGTGGGTCATTTATTTTGAGACCTTATGGATGGAGGTTAAAACGGTACTTCTGAAGTCTTTATTCTACTTAGCACATTTTACACAGCAACCTGATGTATACATAAGACGGCTAGGAACAAACTTCTCATGTTCTCTCATTTAACTGCCTGACTCTCCTTTTTTGGTGCCTAGATCATCTTTTTGTTTCTGATGATGAAATTGTGGATTGCACAGTATCCTGTTATGAATTTAGATATCATCACCAACAACATTACTTTCATAGCAGCAAGTGCTCACATACCTGTGGCATTTTTTCTGAAATTGGAGCAACTTTAGGCCACTCTTTGATTGAGTTTGCTGTAAGCTTTTACTGATCTGATGCATCCGCTGCTTCAAATTTTCAGGTTATTGCAATATTAGATAAAATAAAGAATGAGAAGAACTTGGAGAATCAAAACGAGGAGCAGTTGGATTCATCAGCACATCAAGATGACGATGATTGGGATGGTGAAGACCCTGACGAAGGTATTATTTATGTGGAATAGCTACTTCCCAGTGCATCGGTGTTAGGCCTGTTTGACGTGGACAGACCCTTCAGTGTTGATAGGTATGTTTTAAGAAGCCCATGTCAAGCAATGCTTTATATAATCAAATTTTAATGGTTTGTTTTAGTTTAATTTTATGTCAAGCTTTCTACTTGTTTTGTATCCCTAAAAACACCTTATTAGTTATTTTATTATTTACATCCCAAATTTGGGTAGCTTTAGAATAACAGGCTTTATATTGCGATCCGCAATGGTCATTGCAACCACATGACAGCAATTGAAAACAAAGGGCTTCATCTCATGTGTACTTGTGTAACTATTAAATAAATTACTTATGTGCAGTGCAGGTAAAGATTGCTGTGAGTGATGCCAATGCCTGATCATGAAGCCTGACCCTCTCATGTCAAACACATTTGCCCCAACTGGCTAGGACCAAAATGTAGGTTCTCTTCTTATATAGCACAACCCAGGATATCAGTATACAAGGATTTCCAATTTTTTTTTAACGTGATCTTTGTGAGTGGAATTTGTGATGTCTATGTGTTCTCCCCTGGAACATTATGTTTAATATTCTCCAGATTTAGGTGGTGTTGAACACATTAGGCTTAGCAAGATACATGTACATGTGAATGTGTTATTGCTTTGCTGTTTCTTTTGGTCTAGAGTTCGTTTTCGTTGAGTGGTGTCTCCCGTTAGGCTTTACCTCTTATTACTTTCTCATTCGCCTCACAATTAACTCAAACGAGCTGCTATATTGATTGTCGCACTCGTACAAACTCGGAAGAGTCTATGATGCTCGGAGAGGTCCAGTTCCAGTATATGACCAGACCAAATGTAGAGAAAGTTAAAGATTATATTATCACTTATAACCCTGATACTAGTGGAACTTTTAATATTAGAATCAGCTCGATTTTTGAGTTAAATATTTGCAATGTGTTTAAAAACTATTTCTCTGCTTTGAACAAAAATTATGAAAACGAAATGTAGAGATTCCTAACACTTCCCATCATATTTGCAAGACAACCACTACTTAACAAAGCAGCTGAGATTATTGGGCTCTTTTTGAAGCCAACTAGAAAATGCAACTGAGATTTCAAGACACATGAAAACATAAATTTAGGTACGATTATCAAAGGGCTTACCGCTTACACACAGCAGAGTTCTGTACTCATTGCCTTTTTAGGGCTTGAAGCAACAAAGAGACCAAAGGTAAGATTGGTTAATCATTTAAACAAGGTGAAACAATATCATTGAACATTCATTTAACAGTGCATTTAACTCAAATGCTGTGTAGCATTATCCAAGTTCATCCAAATAGCCTGAAAAAAAAGTTGGGAGAAAACATAGTAAAATTCCTTGTCAAATTATTTCTGTATTCTACGCAATCCATGGACATAGTCTCCAAGCCTCATGGTGATTTCATTGTTTTCAGTGAGCTTCAGCCTTTGTCTGTGATTTGGCCTTTGCCTGAAAGTAGAACAAATCAACAAACAGCATAAACAGAATCAAACATCAATGACAGCAAGCAAACAAACCAATGGACTTCCTATTAAGTGCACGATAAACATAAGATGCAGAAGAGGGAATATCATACTGAAAAAATAAAGAACGCATTGCCAATGAGTTGTAGGTCCTTATGACAAAAGGATGATGTGGTTTAGAATAGAGGTTAGATCCTTTGCCATCTTCGCCCCTCTCCTATGCAAGTGCTAACCCCTCTAAGTGCTCTCAATTACCCAAATAAAAGGAACACATGCAATATGATCAGCTGACTGCTGAGGGATAAGCATTTGAATCAAGGTCCTTTTGCTCAAAACACTCAAGCAATAAACTTAACAAAGGGTCTTGGTTGAAGCTAAGCTTAAAGATTTAGACGAAAATGACATCCGCGAGCTGAACCTTTTTTACTCATAAAATCATCAATTTCAAGTCTGTGATGTTCAATCTCAAATACTTTTTCAGTTTTCACATCAACCATGCATTGAACCAAAAAAAAAGGCAATGAAGGTGGTTGTATGCTAAGTAGTGAGAGCCCCTAGCACTACTATCAGAAGCTAAAAAGCAAATCATCAACAATCATATTGGAGATATATGATGTCCAAGTCAAGCACAATCGTATATACGCCCAACCCAACACGATGATAACACAAAACTGATTATTCACATGCAAAAATGACTGTAGTAACAAACAATGCGAGTGATCAAAATGGATTTCCATGAACTCTCTGTGAGTAATAAAATTGATAAAATTGCTAATTAATTAATTAGACGATGGATTAGAATGGAAAAAGGCAGTGGTTAGAATACCTTGAGGTACTTGAGCTTAATGCTTCCATAAACGAGGCCGAACGAGAAAGCAGAAGCTCGAGCGACCTGACAATGACAATGGTACCCATAAGAATCGGTCTGTTAGAAAAGAATGGGAGAGAATACATAATAACAATAACAGTAATAATAATAATAATAAATAGTTAGTAGAATGTTATGTTAGGGGATAGCGGAGGGCTTACCAAAGCGAGAGGGCTTGTACCGGAATAAGGTCCCGGTGGTGGTGGCGCCATAAGATAGATAGATAGATCGTATGATTGATTGTCGAGTGTTGACAGAACAAGCAAGAAAGGAGTGAGTGACGAGTGACAAAACAACGAAAGAGTAAGAACCAACAACAACAATCGCCACAGATCTCCTATGCTATATCGAACCCTAGCACAAGCACTCCTCTCCCAACAAGGAAACCCATTACACTCGTTCGTTTCGTACGTTTTGCTCCTCACCAACAATTTCCATTTTCCTTCATTTCTTTCCTTTTTTCTTACGCGATTAGTTTTTATTTTTTTCTGCTTTTTTTTTTTTCTCTTTTACCCTTTAATTTTTCAGTTTTCAATTTTTAAATTTAGTGAAGAAATATTTAAAATTGAAAATAAAATTAAAAATTAAAATTTATAATTTTTATAATTTTTAATATTTTTTTCATAAAATTTAAAAAAAAATTAAAAATTCAAATAAATGAAAAACAAAATTGCTCTGACAGGAAAAAAATGGTGGGAGCAGATCAAATAGGCTTGATCAACATGATCAATTTCAATTAACTTTGTTCGGATCATTGGGTCTAATAGGTTTGAATTTGACCAAATTCGATCATGATTGGTACGGGTATTAGATTTTGTAATTCTCAATCTGATGATCCAACCAATTGCTCAATCTCTTTTTTTTCACGTTCACTTAATCATATCATAATAAATTATATGTTTAAATATTTTTTTAGCCCTGTAAATGGCCTCTTCTTCTTTCTTATTTCGCATAAATACAAGATAAATACTTATAGAAATATTATATCAATGACTAATCACGATAAATATAGCTTTTTGATACCAATTATTCTAGAGGAAATTACAATAATCTATCATGAAATTTGGTGTAATTATATTTTATATCATTTATTTTATAAAATTATTATTGACCTCCTATGAAATTCATTAAAATTACATATATTTCGCTTGTATTTATCAATTTATTAATTTAACTAAAAAAAAAATATATTAATATATATATATATATATATATATATATATATAATTAGTTGTGAGAAAATTATAATATTTTAACAATGTTTAATATATTGATTGACTAAAATATTTTTTTTATCATTATAGAATAAATTTATAACTATAACTTATTATAAAAGGGAGGTATTTTAATCAAGTGTATTAAATATTATCAAAATATTTTTTTATATCTAAAATAATGAATTAGCCTATATAGAGAATATTAGTGTAATTTTGTAAAATAAAAATAATAATAATAACTGTAATTACAATAAATGTCGAAATGGTTAATATAATTTATTTATTATTTTAAAGCTTAAACTAGAGACGATTAATTAAATATAATAACATTATCTTATTTTCAAAATGCGTATGCGTGTCAACTTTGGCCCGATCAAGTCAACTATGTGACTTTGCCGTCATCGAGACAACAGCCTATTCTGCCTCTCATGACTCCTTTGGCTTTCGGCTGTCAGTGCACCTCTTTATGTACTTTCATCGGTTCAGGTATAAAGGAAATGAAATATTCTCGAAAGAGTATAAGATTAAGAACCAAAAAAGAGTGTGATAATAATAAATAACTGAGTGTAGACATATTTTTATTAGGAGTTTAACTAAATATGGTGTATTAGATTTATTTTTATACAAGAATTTCTCCAAAAGAATTTTGGCTTTTATTTTTTATGAAAGTACTATAATTCTTACCAACATGTAATGCTTTAAAAACATTGCTTTAAAAATAAAGTTTTTGTTATGATATCCTAAAAGTATTGGTATCCTTTTAAATCCAAAAGTTATAATTTAATTATAAATATTTAAAATATTAATAAATTTAATTAGTGGAATATGTGATAAATTTTTAATCATAAGTTATGTAGAAGATACAGCACCCATGAATTTTATAAAATATCAAAAAAATCTCCTAAAAATAATTGTTGTTTTACAATGTTAACAAATAAATATTATTTTACATGTAATGTTTTTCGTGATGATCATTATTTATCAATTAACACAATAAACTTTTTGTTCTCTGCTATAGAAAAATAACATATTACGCTTTCCGTTTCACATCAACTATAAAAAATTAAATAATACACATATCAAGTAAAATAAAAAAATATCTTGATAAATATTAAAAATTATATGAATTAATAAAATTATCTTTATCTAGTTATTATTATTTATCTAAATAAATATATTGAATACTTAACTAATATATTTATATTAAGATATAAATAAAAGAAAAAAATTAATATCATCTAAATTTTATAAATAAAAAATATTTTAAAATATTAAAAAAATTAAAAATCGATCGTTATTATAAGAGGATGGAGTAGTAAACAAAAAGCGAAAAAGAAGTAGCAGCAAATGAATCAGTGAGAGCCAGAAAATGATTAATGAGTATTGGCTGGTTATGGAGTGGGGCGTGCTTTCTCTGTCCGTGTGTATTCGAGTTTTTTACGCATATAAAATAAAAAATGGTATATCATATATCTCCCCCGAACTAAAAAGTTACACAAATATCCTATTTTTTATTATATAAACCGTGCTATAACATCAAGCCAAACATGCATTAATCGCTTTAACCAAATTGATTTAGTTTTATTTTAATTTGATTTTAAAAATAGATAAATTAAATATATTTTTATTATTTTTACTTTTTGAAAATTAAATCTATTTTTATAAACCAAATTCATTTTCTAATTTTAAAAATCTAAATAATAAAAAATATTTATTAAAAATATAAATAAAAATAAAAAAATATTTTCACAAACCAAATCCCCATTAAATTTAGAATTTCTGCCATCATTCCTCGTGAAAGTACACTGGAAGTAGATCAATACAAACTTCAAGTCCAGTCTCTGCAAATTCTCCATGCTGCCACCGTTTCTAAAACAAATATCAAGTGCGCCTTTATAACATATGAAATATATATATATATATATATATCATATGAGAGGAGTGATTTATTATAAGAGTGAATAAGTAAATTTTGATTGTTGGATCTTATATAAATAGTTAAGATTAAAATATAAAGTCATGTGACTTTTTAAATAAGTATACGAGTATTAACTATATTAATTAACTTTTAATCTTGACTATTGATTTATGATTATATGTGATATTTATTTCTCTCATTTATAATAAATCACTCCTCTCATATGATACGTTCCTTATATATTTATATAATCTCCACATCTTCATGTGAAGATTAATAAGGTACATATTTTATTTTAGACATAAAATCTCCTATTTTCTCTCCTAAATCAACTTAAAATTTTGGACATTATTGTAATTTTATTTAGCTCACATTTATTATTACTCTTCTATCTTTTCTTTCACCTAATTAATATCCATTCTTCACTACAAGAATAGTATTTTTCAATTTTTTTTAACTTGGATACTACATCTCTAGTTCACCTCACCACCTCCTGCCGATCTTAATTATCATATTTGTTGACCTCATCACCTCCTTTAATTCGTTACCATTTCTGATTAACCTCTATCATATGCTTGTTAGTTTACACCATCTGCCAGTTGAGCTCCCTCTTTAGCTTTATTTCCTCTTTGACGAACTTCATTTTTCCTCGAGATCCTTTTTCACTTCTCCACCCCAACCAAGTCTTAACACAAGCTGGTTGAGCTCTGTCTCCTCTAGGACGAGTTTCATTGCCACGTCCAAAGCTTAGACTTTACTCTGCAGAGTTACCATCATTCATCAGCCAAACTTTTTTAATAAATGTGAGCAAAACAAAATTGTAATAATGTCTAAAATTTTAAGTTGACTTAGGAGAGAAAAGAGGTTTTATGTCTAAAATAAAATGTGTACCTTGCTAACCTATACATGAAGATGTGGAGGTTAGCAATCCCCTATATATATATATATATGAAAAACTCCCATATAATTCCTCCAGTATAATTAAAAAAATTAAAAAAAAACTCCAATATAATGCAGCTTAAATTGCAGTGGATACTTATGCAAAAACAAAAGTAGAAATGCCTCCTTGACCAAAAACTAAAATTTGATTGAGATAATCATGAAATGAAAAATGTTAAACATCCTGAGTTATTTTTTTTTCATAAAATAAGTTTTAAAACGATGTGACATAAGTAATAATCTTTAGATGATGTTCTACCATTGTATTTAATCCAACTACCATCATGTATTCTAAATAAAATTTTAATTATTTTATTCTGATTGTACATAACATTACTCTCATGAAAAATGCTCTACTCAACAATGACAAAATAAATGCAAAAATATAAATTCTCATAATATATATTTTTCTTTCTCTCTAGAAATCCCACAATAGTTTGATTCATTTATTCCATATTATCTTGCTATTTAACCGTAGCTAAATTAGCGAAAGGCCAATGAGCTGTAGTTCATATGGCATCATTTTTCATCTAAGTGACTAGATATTTATTGATATTGGGTCAAGAGATTTTATCCTCATTCGCTTATCGCTTTCCCCATTTCCTCTTAGCACTACTAGAAGCTCTCTAAAACAAAAAAATAAAATAAAATATAGCAATAGACTTCGCCAATAGCTAGTTTACGATTTCATACTATTTCCTCTATTTTATGTTAATAGTTACTTTAAAAAATCATGTAATTTTGATACATTGAAAAGTTAATGTATTTGACTATATTTTTTAACTAAATACATTAATTGTTTAATATATCAAAACTGCATAATTTTTCAAAAATAAATATTAATATAGAATAGAGGGAATCTGACAATAACTTGTCGTGTATGCTCCTTACTGGCTGAACAGATAAAAATCAGGTGTACATACGAATAAATTCTTATCTTAGTTGACGGAATCTCAATTCCCAGTTTCTCTTATCCATGTAACGTTGTCAAAAAGGAGAAACGAATGGCAGAAAGTTATCAAAGTCCATTTCAAATAAATTCCCAACCGAACCAAAGATGTTCAACCTTTAACATGGCCAAGAAAGCATATATACAAATCATGAGAAAGGGGAAATGTTCAAGAATCCAAACCAAACGGGTAGAGGCTTTCAAAGAAGCTTTGGATTGGAATTTACATACAAAGTAAGTGGTCTCTGGTCTGTGGTCTGTGGTTAGTTTCATCTACAACGAGATTCCCAATATTGGTGTTCACATTCTTAGAAAAATCAAGCCCTATATGCTATTTTGAGAAAATCAATTATTTGCGAAACCAATAATTGCCTCAGAGGCTCGAATATTTTGTTGCCAAACAATTTCTTCAGAATTTTGTCGATCAACCGCACCTGCATTTATTTAATTTGTCAGAGTCAATACTTACTTTAGTCCTTACATTTCATACATGAGTTATTTTAGTCTATCACTTTTAAAATGAATCAACTTATCCCTCACATTTACAACATGAATCAATTTAGTCCTTTTAACATCTATTAAATCACCATAAGATCGAAGTGCCTGAAGAGAATAGAGCTTTTGAAGAGAACAACTGAGAGGAAATAGAGCTAATAGGAATTATGGCTAATAAAACATAGAGCTCAAAAATGGAGATGGATATAGGACGAGCTATTTCCTATTCCCTTATCGACTCTATTTGGACGACTTTATTTCTATCCATTTTAGCTCTAATTCTCTCTTAATCTTATTTATATTGGCCGAAATCTAATACCTCTCAATCAGCTCTGTCATATTCAAGCTCTAATTCCTTTGTTCTGCCTCTTTAGGACAAGCTCTATTTCCACCACAGCTTAACTAATGGTGATTTAACAGGAGACTAGATTGATTAACATTTATAAATGTGAGGAATCAAATTGATTCATTTTAAAAATGAGGGATTAAAATGGATCATGTATAAAATATTAAGCCCAAAGTGAGTATAAACTCAATTTATTAAGGTGTTAAAAGCTCTTGAACTTTTCAAATAACATTTTTCAGTTATTAATGTGGTGTGCTTGTACTAGCAACTACATTAAAAAATGGCAAGTACGATTTCAAGTATAGTTGAATGGCGTTGCTATGGTTCGGTAGTTATCGATGATTATTGAGTGAGACGACGTTTATGACTGATGCCACAAATAAATAAATAAATAAAATAAAATAAAAAATTGTCTCATGCCTTCTTATGTAAACTCCATGTCAAAACATTCTAATTTCCATATGTATCATATGGGAAATACTCAAACTATTGGGTTAGAATCAAGGTACTGGAAGTTTAAACAGGTCTTATACAGTAGAATAATTGTTTATTATATTTATTCATAACAAAATTAAGCATGTGATTAGAAGCCAATATTATATAGATCATATCTATAAAATTTTAATTTAATCTAAAATCTTTTGACATAACTTATCATTATATCAAAATCAATGTAATGTATATGTTTAAAATGAATAAGACTAAGAGTCATATAAATGATATAATTATTGATGTTTAATTTTTGTTAAATTTTGGCACATATGGTTTTTATTATATGCAATTATAATTTAACAATTGAATTGACAAAAAATTATTTTACATAAATTTATTCAATAGTATAACAATACTTAAAATTACATCAATAAAACTCGATCCTAACATCGAACTAATTATATTAAGATGGATGACAAAGTACGAAATTGAAGAGCATTTGAAAGTGACTGCGGTATAAGTTATCTATTTAATACATTTGTTCAAATTGGAATAACGATGTCTGGAAAAAAAATATAAAAATAGTCATTATAAGTGCGAAACAAAAAGTTTGTCAATAGTTAAAGACAGCCGTAGATAAGGACTTGATAATGCTTGCAATTTTATCCATTGTGGTATATTTGTTTGGGATAAAAATATAGTGTAAATTTTCATAAATAAGTTATATGTGTAAAATTGTATATGAATCTCATTCATAAAAAATTTACCTTATTTTTATTTCCTAACCAAATATACTATAAGGATAGTTAATAAAATATACAGGAACTTGTTAAACGCCAAAATTATAAATCACCTAATAATTTCTAAATTAAAGCTAGAGATAATTAAGGGTTATCGTATGGTATTGGGTAATATCCTACACAGCACTTTAGACAGCCATGTTGATTTCCAAAGTCATAACATTTTGTTGACTATTATATTCTAATAAAAAATATAATTTATATTTTATACTATTTTATTTTAGGATTTATTTTGAACATGTGACCGTCTAAAATTTTTTTATATAATTATTCAATCATATAATTACACCTTAATAAATATAGTTAATTTTCATTTTCAATACTCAAAAAGTTATTGAAAATGAAAAAAATTTGATTGGATGACAATGTAAAACTTTACAATATTAGTGTATCCAAATTAAACTCTTTATTTTAAAGTTTTCATACAAATATTACAAAACAAAAAGTTTTCATACAAATGTTTAATTTGTTATGTTAAATAGTAGTAAATTTTGGGATCTGCCAATGTGGGGATGGTAAAGATGGTAGTTGTTTGTTTGTCCTCAGGTTCAAGCCTTGAAAATAAAAAGAAAATTCTTGATGGGAGACTCATATTGTTTTCGAGGATTTATTAGATCTGGTAGGACTCCATTGAGAGAGAGAAAAAAATTATAGGATTTATTTTTACTATACATTAAAAGTGTAAAAGAATCTTATATTATTGGTGAATAAAATATTATGTAAGTGAACTCATAATTTACTAATAATGTGTTTTAATAAATTATAAAAGTTATAAGTTTGACTGTTATCCTCACCCTATATATCATAATATCTTAGTTAAAAAAGAAAAAAGTGATCATATTATCTAAGACAAATTACATCAATCTTCATGTAATATTTCAATATTACACTTTGGCTCTTCTAGTTTGCAACCCAACAACTAATTTCTCTATGCATAATGATGTTAAATAAGATTATATTATATTATTATACACACATAATTTTTATATAAACAACGTATTGGAATTGGATTTCTAAATAGTAAGATAGAACATAAACTGATAATTCATTAAATTAAACTTATCAATTTTATGCATATTCCATAAAAGATTAACTTTAAGAAATAATTATTTATTTTTAAAGCTATCTAAAAAATTTGAGTAAACATTCAAATGGTCCTTGATAATTTTTTTAATAGACAAATTGATTCTAACAATTGTAAACACTTAAATTCCCTCACAATTATAAATAATATAACCATGTCAAGCTTTATTAGGAGGTGGAGATGAAAAAGCTAAATTAGGAGAAGGTGGAGCTTATTAAGAAGAAATAGAGTTTGAGCAAGAGGCAGAAGCTGAATGGCACTTGGTCCTCACCTATCAATGAACCCTAGCCGCCATAGTCCTATCCAAACTCTATTCTTCTTTAGATGGTTCACCTTCTCTACTGAGGTTTTTTTAGCTTCCTTTATCAAGGATTCAAAAAGATTAACCTATATTTATTTTAACAATTATGAAAAATAATTTAAGTATTTATAATTATTAAAGATTAATTTATCTATTAATAAAATTATTAATGATCAATTTGGGTATTTACTGAAATTTTTTCAATTAAAGATCATCCGTGTACACTTCTATTCATTCATTCATTCATTGTACTTGCACGGCCGAGCTAAAAGAAGCGAGAAATCACCGTTTGTTACTTTCTTTAATAAATAAAGGATGAAAATTAAGGATATTAAAAAGAAGGGAATCTGTGCGGAAAGAGTCATTGGTCCCACCGAACTCCACTCCTATAAAATTTGCTTCCCCAGCTTGTCCGGGTGTTTCTTCTCAGTTCTCGATCTCATCCGGTCGGTCTTACACTACCACCCAGTCTCTCGTCACAGTCAGAGGTCACACCGTCTTCCATGGCCGCCGCATCAAACCTCTCAACCCTCTCCAAACCCTCCTCTCTCTCACCCCCAAACTCTTGCTTCCACACCAAACCCCTCCAAAACCCCACCACCTTCTTCCCTCATTCACCCTCTGACCCCCACAACAAAACACTCCTCTTATCACCATCACTCTCACTCCAATGCAAGAATCCAATCTCCGATATCATCGTATCCGCAAACAACCCACCCCAACAGACTTATCCTTCTACAACCACGACGACGACGACGAAAAGCCCCGCGAAGAGTGCGGCGTGGTGGGCATCTACGGCGACCCGGAGGCCTCTCGGCTCTGCTACCTAGCCCTCCACGCCCTCCAACACCGCGGCCAAGAAGGCGCCGGGATCGTGGCCGCCCACAACAACGTCCTTCGATCCATAACCGGCGTTGGCCTTGTCTCCGACGTCTTCAGCGAGTCCAAGCTCGATCACTTGCCCGGAACTTCAGCCATTGGCCACGTCCGCTACTCAACCGCAGGCCAATCCATGCTCAAGAATGTTCAGCCTTTCGTTGCAGGCTACCGCTTTGGCTCCGTTGGGGTTGCTCATAACGGTAACTTTGTCAATTACCGATCACTAAGGGCCAAACTTGAAGACAACGGTTCCATCTTCAACACAAGTTCTGACACCGAGGTTGTGCTTCATCTTATTGCCACGTCGAAGCACAGGCCTTTCCTGTTGAGGATTGTGGACGCGTGTGAGAAGCTTCAAGGGGCTTATTCTTTCGCGTTTGTCACGGAGGACAAGCTTGTTGCTGTGAGGGACCCCTTCGGGTTTCGACCTTTGGTCATGGGGAGGAGAAGTAACGGTGCCGTTGTTTTTGCCTCTGAGACATGTGCCCTCGATTTGATTGAAGCCGCATATGAGAGGGAAGTGTACCGGTGAGGTTGTGGTGGTGGACCAGAGTGGAGTTCAGTCACTTTGCCTAATGTCTCATCCGCAGCCAAAGCAGTGTATCTTTGAGCACATATACTTTGCGCTGCCAAACTCTGTGGTTTTTGGGAGGTCAGTGTATGAGTCTCGCAGGAAATTTGGAGAAATATTGGCCACAGAGAGCCCCGTTGAGTGTGATGTTGTGATAGCTGTTCCTGATTCTGGGGTTGTGGCTGCGCTTGGTTATGCTGCGAAGCTGGGGTCCCTTTTCAGCAGGGTCTCATCAGGTCACACTATGTTGGGAGGACCTTCATTGAGCCGTCACAGAAGATTAGGGACTTTGGTGTGAAGCTGAAGCTCTCACCAGTTCGTGCTGTGCTTGAAGGCAAGAGGGTTGTGGTTGTGGATGACTCCATTGTGAGGGGAACCACATCCTCCAAGATTGTGAGGTTGATAAAGGAGGCTGGTGCCAAGGAAGTTCACATGAGGATTGCGTGCCCTCCAATTATTGGTTCGTGTTATTATGGCGTGGACACTCCTAGCTCTGAGGAGTTGATCTCTAATAGGATGGGTGTGGACCAGATAAGGGAGTTCATTGGATCGGACTCGCTTGCTTTTCTTCCGTTTGATAGCTTGAAGAAGCTGTTGGGTAGTGACTCTCCCAATTTCTGTTATGCTTGCTTCTCTGGGGTGTACCCTGTTGAGCCCAAGGAGCTTAAAGTGAAGAGGGTTGGTGACTTTGTGGACGATGGCTTAAATGGGAGTTTCGGATCTATTGATGGGGGTTGGGTTCAGGCAAACCCAAATCAGAAGGATGTGAAGATTGTTAGCCTCTGACTTGTCCTGTTGTGTGATTTTGCAGGACGGATGCCCCATATACACATACGTAGTATAAGGTAAAATGTATGTGTTTGGGTTCATTTTGGAACTCCATCTCCAAAAACCATATTTTGGCCAAAAGTTTGTGCAGACAGAAGAGGCTTTCGCCCAACCATGATTTGAGGCTTTTCAACCAGAAAGCCGAATGAACATGCTATTAGTGGGCTGATAAATGTCAAACAATCTGTCTGTCTGTCTACAATAGTTTGTTTCATCTATTCCAGAAATTTGGATTCTGAAGGTCAGTGATTGATAATTATTGTTGGTCGTATCTTGTGATCTGGGATCTGAAGTTCTTCTTATTTAGAATTTAAGAGTAATGGTATAAAGTTTAAGAAACGGCGGAGGTTTTTTAGGTTACGAACTCCAGATTTGGCCTTATTGTCTTATGGAGGACCTTATTTCTTCAGCATATAACGACATATCAGCTCCTTAGAGTTTTCAACTAGAAAAGTTCTGCTTGCGCTTTGGATTTTGTTTTAGGATCTTCATCTTCTCGTCCGAAAAGAGTTCCATGACAAATTTTACTTCATTTTTTATCCCCAACCAAACACACCCTAAGTAGTCAGAGTATTTTCACAGAATTATGTGATATTGTTTTTAAATATCAGATAGATAATTATGTGATATTATTTTTAGCTATGAGATGAATGATTTTTAATTCTTCAATTTATCTAACTATCGTCCTTAAATTTTGACAAATGCTGAAAAGTGGCAATTATTCTAGCAAGTAACTCTGGTTATATAGCATTTATTCCTTCTCGTCCATCGCAATTGTTTCATTTCAGTAATGGTCGGATGCATGCTAGAGGGTGTTTCCAACGTGTGTTCTGAGATAAGATCAAGGTGAGATTACTGAATAAAGGATAAGGTTTAAGACTTATTAATGATATTTTAATAATACCCTCACATGAGATATACATGAATGAATCATCGAAGCATTTGAATGTTACATGCTTTTTACGTATTTTATATCCAAAATTTGAGCACGTTTACTATATAGAGCAATTGTACAATATTATAAGTTGCGGGTCCAAGAAAGTTGAAGAACTAAAGTGGAAATGAGATAAGATTGAGGAGATTCTTTTGGACTATTCCCAGTTAAATATTACCGGAATCCTATAATACGAGTAGGACAGGCAACTCTTGGGTGGTGATACGTGTGTTCTTAACTTTATTATCACCACTTGCATATTAGCATACTAACAGGGAAGCTCGTAGTGATCATTTATATGATTTGAAACAGATTGAAACATGGTCACCTCCAATCCAAATCGTCTCTAACGACCTTCCTCATGGCAGCCCCATTTCTGTTCCTTACAGATATGATGTAACGGAAGGAAAATTAAGAAATGGGTGACATCATGAGTAGATCAAAGTAGAAAATTCAAATTGACCCGAGCTTATGAGTAACGATTATTGCTTACACTTCAAATGTAAATGATTATTCAATTTCAATGTTTTGTCTCTTATTAAAGGATTCAAGCTATTGTATACGGCCTGAAAAGTCAATGTCAATGATAAGCCGCACCCCAAGTCAAAGAAAGTGATGAAAATCATTAGATAGCTCTGTATGCTACAGGTCTACAGCCTCCAGCATCTTCAAAGTTCAAACAACGCGAACGGTAACAAACAGAGAAGGCATCAAATCAAATCCCCACTTGTCTCTTCGTGAGTCAGCAATTGAGAAGAAAATGCCCTCACATCAGAACCAGTGTTGGGAAAATAAAAGCTGCAGAATCAACCATTTTCGGCTCTATCGTAAGCATTTGATTTGTGCTTTGGAGCAAATGAAAAGCCGTCTGGAACCTTGCCTAGTAACATCTCTGATATTCGTATCTGCGTATCAAAAGGCAAATGTAAATAAAAAATCATTCTTTAGCACTATGAGGGATGTTTTCATATGATAGATGCTCAAAAGATGAACAATATACTGCATTAAGTTTACAGCCTCGGTCTGTTTCAGAAAATGATTTCATATTCGGCAGGCTCATTGCCTTATTGGTAATTTCTATTTTATTTTCCAATGCTTTATTAATTAGGTCTAATTATCTTTGAATTTTCATTAGTTAAATGTTTTTATAGAAGTTAAACTTCAATTAACTCATATTCCTATTTGTTTAATTGAAAATAATTTAATAGATTATAATTTAAAAAAAATAAAAGTGTTAGTAAACAATTAGAGGTGTCATTAGCCTCAATCTCCATCTTTCAACAGGATGCATTTTCACCATCTTCATACGGTAGAACAAGTCTATTTTTTGCTGAATGGGACAGCAAATGTCGGAAAGTACCACGAAGAAGACATTTTCCCCAAACAAACGAACAAACACACATAGCCTAATAACTTGAAATAAAAATGAATTGCATACCCAGTCAGCTGCAGAGTCTGAGGCCATCAGAGTCTCCAGCTCATCACGCCCATAGTAGGATGGGGGTCGCCAATTTATTCGTTGTGGAATCACATCCAAAAGACCAACAGGTACATATCTACAAGTGTAGCTAAGCCATTCCAACAAGAACCGCCTGGTTGTCTCAACTCCTGTAACACGGTATATAAAATAGAACGTCCACAATAGTGAGCAACTAAGACACGAAATAGGCACAGATAACTTGGGAAGAAAAATTATAAATAATGCCATCAAAACTATAGACATGTATAAATTCTTGTGAGTAAACCCAAAGTCCCTTAGAGTATGTTTGTGAGTTTGGATTTTGAAGGAAAGGGAAGGGAGGAGAGGATTTGTAATATAATTTTATACAAGTCCTTCCCTCCCCTCTCTTCCCTCTAAAATCCAAACTCACAAATATACCCTTAAATGGAACCCCTAAAATGTTACTTAGCAGGAAAATGACATGAAGCAAAGCTGTCTTGTTTGTATGGAGATCATACATTCATACTTCATGTAATCATTTGACGACAATGAGAAGGACTTTGATATGAATATAATACATTTACGTCACCAAAAATATCTCACCTTTTGTGTCAGAACCCCAATGTTCAAGGCCAAAATGCACAAAATCTTTGAGAATAGTTAGTCGCTCGCCAGAACTGATGTCCCAATGTCTCTGTTCCTTGATCTCCGTAAATATCCAAGGCTGCACAACACAGTCATTAGTTGACATGTTCAAAATAAATTTTATTTCCAGGATAGGCAACTGTAATGTTCCCAATGAAGACAAATAGCATTAAGACCAAAAAAAAAAAAGAAATGACAAACTCCAAGGAATAAGAAAATGACCATTTGAACCATGGATACTAACTTTAATCAGAGCACCACGGGCAATCATGCAGGTAGCAAGTTCAGGGCATGCAGTTCTGTGGTTATTCCAATCTACAAATGAAGAAACATCCCCATTCCCCACTACTTGCAGAGTCTTCGGGGCCTTCCTCACACACTGGTATATGTAGTCCCAGTCAGCAAGCTTGCTATACCGTTGTTGTCGTGATCTACCATGAATTGTTACTGCACTAGCTCCCCAAGAGCTGATGTCAGCAATCAGAGAATCAATACGATTCTTCCCTTCAAAATAAGCTGTCCGCACCTGGTTAAACAGAGAAGTGGGACGTACACACCTTGAGCAAGCTTATTGAAGAAATTCAAAAGCATGAGAAGACTTTTTCCCGACCAAAGGTGACACAAGTTCGTCCACCACGTAAAAATTTCAGAGCCACAAAGCAGAGGGAGAAAAGGCAGAAGGGGGCAGGAGAAGCTATCAAGATACTAACTTGAATTTGACACAAATCATATCCGACAAATGAAAAAATGTCCAACAGCAAAAGCATAGTGCTTAGCATGACAAATACCTTGACAGTTATTGGTTTATCCACCGTGCTTGAAGCTACTTGTACAATATTTTTCATCCGCATTGGTTTCGTCAGAAGAGCTGATCCAGCACCCTTATTGACAACAATGTCAATAGGGCAACCCATATTTATATCAATAAAATCTATCGTACATTCCTGCTCTATAAGTTCAACTGCTCGTGCCACAATATCCGGATATGCACCACATATTTGCACACCAAACAAATCTTCAGATGAATGACGTCTCAGCAATGCCCATTCTGAAGCTTGACCCTATAACAACAGCAAAGTCACAACACATGGAATGTACATAAAGCTCCACTACAAAAGGAAAACAAATTATTCAAATGCTGAGGGAAACATGACAAAGATAAACTTGTGCAGAGTAAAACAAAAGAGAAATGGAGAAAAGAAAAACATGACAATGTTAAAAGTTGTGCAGAATAAAACAAGGAGAACGGGAGAAAGGCAAATAGGTTTATAGATCATCATTCGACAACTAGTTTTGAAGCATGCATACTAATTAATGATTCCTAAATCCTAATACTAATACTTCCATATCCAGAAGTAGCCTTTCAGCGCAACATTATGAATTTACAGGGATATAAATCCGCACACATCTACCATCCCCAAATCTCACCAGGTAGGAGCCTCGTGCAATGGGCTGCCCTTTATAAGTCAACTTCATAAATTATTTTTTTTTCAAAACTAGAAGTACAATAGCCAGTATACCAGGAATCCAGGAACCAGGATACATACTCCAGACATAAGATATGCATCACACTGAAGATGAAAACAAGCAATAAAATCAACTAGTAGAAAATCCAAATATGTACCTGCAAAAGATTTGTGCACATTGCCATCTCACCACATGTTACATCAGCTCCTAATACTTTGCAAACCCTCCGGAAGGGAGATTTCCAACAGTGGTCAAGGGTGCAAGATACAACTTCTCCCTAAAATCAATAAGCTTTTTCTCACGTGAATGCAACTTCAGACTTAGATCAGTTTCTGTGGTTATAGCATCACTTCCTGCTTCTGGATCAGCTTTTATGCTGCTGCTTCCAACAATTTGCTCAGTAACACTCACGCCTGTTTCAGTAGTATGAACCTAAGTTACACAACACTTGAAGGTAAAAAATATTAAATAACTCTTTATATAATTATAACAAATTCAGAAAGCAGAAGATGAAGCTATGACCTTCATTTTCTGTCTCACCAGGCTCATCATTTTCTGCAGTTTTTCTTCTCTTCTGGGGACAGCGTTCATCAGATTCAATTTTTTCATCAATGTCATAATCTTTTATAGCTTCTTCCAACTTAGAACCTGAGTCAGAGGTTACTTCACAAGAGCCATTCTCATCGGAACGATCACATTTGTTTGACCCATTGTTGTCACCATCTTTATTTTCCAAGTCCTTCATTTTTGACTTAGAGAGGCCCTGCAATTTGTTTTTGGGAAAAAAAATAAAGTTAGCTTCTTGTCATCAATGCCAGAGTCAAAGGAGAACCATAATAAGCAGAAACAATTATAAAATCTTTCCTAGATCATTATTTGAACCAAAGCAAAGAACATTTTTATATACCTATACTTAGAGCTCAGACATAACAAGAATCAGGAAGGAAAACTAGGAGTTCCTTAATGAAGATTTACATGTGCATTGGGAATTTAAATAACCCAGTTTATTGTCTGAATATACAAACATGTTTAAGTGCCTGTCTCACACATGCATTTTACTAGCGTGGTTTGCTTCATAACCCAGTAAGTAGCAAGAACCGTTAGAAAGACACTGTTTTCAACCTTATTGACAGTATAATTTATTCCTGTAGAACATTTAAAACCTTCATTTTTTCGCGTTATTTTCAAGGGAAAAGGAGAAACAAAAGATAAAAACATAGATGAAGAAGCCAGGAAAAGGAAAGAATAAACAACATACCCAGAGGCCAAGACTTTTGAGTTTGGCATCTGTCTTGGGGAAGCTCATCTTATTTTTCCACAAAAGCTTCTGAACATCTTTGCTCAATCCATTCACCTCAGAACTATTCTTAATACCATTGAGATTTCCAGAAGAAGGTGGCACACCATCTTCATGGGTACTTGAAAATCTACATGTTAAGCCATAAGGGCAAGACCCTCCAGATTTAACAAAAGGGCATTGTCCCTCTAGATCAGCTGGTTTCTGCACTTAAAAAAGGCCCCTGTCTGTACTTAGTAGGTTTGATACAACATTTATTTCCAATAAAAATTACAACAACAGAGAGCAAGGCAATTTCGTACCTGGGCCTTGAAGGCTTCAATATCGTGGCTGAAGCGGCATTTGTCTTTATAAGGACACGAAGTAACATCACCGGTCTTTGCAAGTTCGGGGCAGAGGTTTCGTGCTGACTTCTGCTCCTGCAAGGTTTAATTGAAAATTAAAAATTTAAAAAAAAAAAAGTTGCAGAGCAGAGCAGAGCAAAGGTAGAATGAAAATATGGATATGGGAATAAATAATGAATGAAGGGAGGAAATAATTAAGCAGTGCACCTGACGACGTTCACGTTTGAGCTGGCGCTTGGACTTCTTCTCCTTGAGCACTGCTGAACCTGAAGCCGAAGCTGAATGAGATTGAGATTGAGCGGTGGAAGAGACGTCGTCGTTTGTGGAGGAAGGGCGAACAGGAGGAGGGCGGAGGAATTCCTTTTTGATAGGGGCTATGGCCCTCGCCACCAGTTGCTCCGGGGTTTGCTGAGACTGAGCAGGAGCCTCACCCGCTGCTGCTTCCTCTCCGATATCACGGAGTGGGAGTGGGAGTGGGAGTCATCGTCCTCCATGTCGCCGCCACTTGAACCGAACAAAACAAGAGTATTTTTCTTTTATCTTCCGTTTTGTAATGTTCGGAAACTCGACGCTATCATAGCTGCCAGCCCATGATTGTAAGAGGGAGAGGGTAGGGTTTAATGTTTTTAACAAATTAATGACAGAAAAAGAAAATGTCAGAAGTGGGATTTGAACCCACGCCCTCTCACGAGGACCAGAACTTGAGTCTGGCGCCTTAGACCACTCGGCCATCCTGACGGGTAATGGTATGAGTTATTATCTAATATTTGTTATAATATATTTATTTATTTATTCTTTCATTTTGTGGTCGAAGCTTTGTTTAGTTTCGGACAAAGAGCATTTACCTTTTCTTTGGTCTAAGACAGAGCATCTACTTCTCAACCTAATGGTTTTGGGCCCAACACATATAACAAACAAATGTCAACTGGCTTTAATTCGGCCCGTTTGGAATTTAAGTCGAAAGTTGAGTGTTCTTATTGTTTTGGCTTTTGTCGGGAGTGACTTTTTTTTTTTAAAAGTAAAGGTCTGAATTTATAAAGAAACAATATCTAGAAGTATAAGAGCACATTTGGTTTATGAAAATATTTTCTATTTTTATTTCTTATTTTTATTTTCTGGAAATGATTTTTATTTTCAGATTTCTAAACTTTAGAAATGTGTTTGGTTTGTAAATATATATCATGTTTTCAAATTAAGAAAACAAGGAAAATATGTTTGGTGTGTTTATTTTCAAAAATGAAATTTTCAAATTGAATTTAAAATAATACAATTATATTTGTTACTAAATAATAAAAATTATTTTTATCAAAGAAAAATTATATTTATTATTAAACAATAATAATTAGAAATATATGATTCGTACATTTAATTTATCCAAAAAAGCCTATAATAAAATAATAAAAATAATTTTATGAAATAAGTTACTACTAATAATTTTACGAAGTATTTCTAATAAACCATTTTTTCTCACCTATTTCTATTTTTTAATAATCTCAATAATTATAAATCTTAATATAAAAGTAAGAGGGTATACAGCCTTTTGTAAAGAGTTTCAAAAATAAAAAACAAAGGAGATAAGATCAAAGTATCAAAATGAAGAAGGAACACTATACTCAACTAATTACAACCCATCCTCCATGCCTGCCACCACCACCATTGGCAATCACCCTCTACTTGCGCCTATTATTGCAACTATTCCATGCCCACTAGCAACAATAGCTCGGCCACAAAATGAAGCTCTCTAGGAAGATGGTGTTGCCTGAATGGCGACATGAACGAGCTCTCCTCGATGGTAGTGGTAAACAAGGTGCGATCGTCTAAATTTGACACACGCCTTTCGCCGCAACCACCCTCGATTCCTTCTCTTCTTCCGCCACCTCTTCCCCAAATCGTTCCTCCACCATTTTAGCACTTTTCACTGATGAGACTTTGAAAACAAGGTGTGGTCCTGTCGTTGTGGACAATGGAGGAGTTGATGATGGAACACACCTTAAATAGAATGAAATGGGCTTTGTAAAAGTGGTGAAAGAAAAAAGAAAAGAAATTCTATATAATTACAAAAGAGCCAGTGTTTTCATTGAAAATAATTTCAGTGAGTACCAAAAATGTTTGACTGAAAATGATGAAACGCCAAATATTGTTTTCAAATTTTCAAAGAATTCAGGAAATATTTTCATGAAATATTTTCTATAAAATCCAACCAAACATGTTTTCAAATTCAATGAAAACATAAATGCTTAAACCAAACGTGCTCTAATATTCCCAATACAAATAGTATCTCTTAAAATCACACTTTAAAATCTATATGTACTACTAATAATTCAAACTCATTTCCAAAAAAGTTTTGTCACATGTCACTTATAGAGTAATGTAGGAACCATAATTTTCATAACTTTAGCAATTAATAATTTAAAAAAATTATGACCATAATTATTATATATCATTAGAATATCACTGAAAATTATCAATATTTAATAGTAGCATTACACTGCAATTATTAAAGAAAAAATTTTCAGATATTTTCTTGATTCAAATTTTAACATTTAATATTTGTTTAATTTCATAATTGTAATTGACTTCACATATGCTAAATTAGGGTAATGATTTGATCTAATATACACTAAAAAAAAATGTAATTTCTATATTTGTGATGAAATATTAAGTTCTAATTCAAATTACACAAATATTGACTATTTTAACATGAGATATAACTGGCATACTTGGTGAATTATGATTAGAACATTTTAATCAATATGTATTCCCTTCGATTTCACCGATGACTATCGCACACTCTGCTTCTAGACTCGCGAGGATGAAGGGGAATGTTGGTGTAGTGGTGGTGGATGAGGAAGGTCGTGGTGGTGGCAATGACGGAGTTGATCTTCGTGGAGGCGGAGTTGGTGTGGTGGTGGTGGAGGTGGAAAGTAGTGGTGATGGTTGTGGTTGTGGTCGTGGAAATTTTAATTTAGAATAAAGGCAAAATATATTTTCATGTGCATGAAATTAAAACAAAAACAAAAGCTAAAACTGGAGAAGTTGGTTATAAATAGGAATATCCAATGTTTTGATTTTGACAGGCACGTTGTACACACCATCATTTTTACAACTTCACTCTAAAATAATGCATGTGTTGAGAAAATTATGGATTTCAAAATTTATCCCAAATTTAGTTTTTTGAGAATCAAAATTTAATTCTAATTGATTTCTAAAAATTATTGATTTAATTCGTAATCTTGGGTGGGTCACGTTGTTTTTTTATTTTATTACTTTTTTTGTTGTTTCTCAATTTTATTGTCATGTCCGTGAAGCTGCTAGTAATAACAAGAGTAATGATATTCTGACGCACGGAATTGACGCATATACGCGACGCATACAATACGGAAAGGGTGATGGCTAATGTGCATACACATATTGAAGGGAACATGGAAGGCTGAAGAGGAGATGTAGCTTGGCCCCAATGCATTGGAGCTTGGCTTAGGTGGTAGACCGGCTCGTGAGAAGTGAAGCGATGGCAATGAAGCTCGGCCGAATGTGATAAGGTCAACCAGATGGCAATGAAGCTCGAGAGAGGAGGTGTAGCTCAGCAGGAAGGAGGCGGAGCTCGGCTACCAAGTGCTAACTCTGCCTCTTGGTCGAGATACACCTCCTCTTGGCCGAGATACGCCTTCTCTTGGTCGACTTCATTGCCATCTAGTTGACCTTATCACTTCTCCTCTAGCTCCGTGCCATCGCTTCACCTCACATAACAATCGATCTACCATCTAAGGAGATCCCCTCTCATTGTCGAGCTATACCTCCTATTGGCCGAGCTTCATAGGGGGTTCGTGTAATACCCGGTATACACATGTCACTAGACAAGTTCTCTGCGGTTTTAGGGTCCCAGGATCCACCCATGTTGGGTCCTGAAATTTCGCTAGTCTGGACCTTACACGTCCTTGGAGGGCTATATGTTAGAGTCACATTTTTTGGATCAAAAGTCCCTGTAATTGTTCCTAAGAGAAAAACAAGTTAAGAATGATTTTTAATATTTTTTTATGAAATCTTTAAACATTTTGTTTTTAGCCCACAAGTTTAGAAAATCTTAAAGATTTTTGGATTTGAACTAAAACCCAAAATTTGGATTTTGATTTGTTGGGATTTTGATTTTTATGATATTTTATTTGAATTCAAATGGGGGGTATTTCTTTATTTATATGTATGTTTTAAAGTTAATAGAGAGTCAAATAAATGAGGACATTAACTTTAGATAACTCGTTCCCAGAGAAGGATGGATAGGTGCTGTTCCTGCAAAATTTTCCAGAATAGCCTCGCTGAGCGAACGTGTCTAATGTCAGCACAATGCAAAATGATGCAAGTTTCATTTAATGAGCCCTATATATACCCCAACTGAGTTTCTCCCTTTCCAGAAGCTGAAACCCGAAACCTAAACCCCCCAAGGTGATCTCTTCTTTCCACTCTCATCCTCCATCAAATCCTCTCCCTCTAAGCTTCAAGGTGAGTTTGGTTATGAGTTTGTGCTTCCTTCGTCTCTTTCCATTCATATTCTATTGTATGAGCTTTGTTGTTTTTCCATTGTTATCAAGGGGTGTTCGTCCAATGTTGTTAGAGTTATATTAGAGCTATCTAGAGATTGTTAGAGATTAATCTAGAGTTTTTGGTTGCTCTATGACAGTTGTTTGTGCCATCCTCGCTTACGGAGCTCCGTTGGTGTTGACACCATACCTCCCTCCCCTCCAGGTGAGTGTGTAACACCCGAGGACGAGGACGATGAGTGATCAGGTGAAGAAGGCACGGACAAGGAGTGGCTCCTGGAGGCCTCTAAGTGGAGGGGTACATGAATAAACTCGTTACACACCAGAATGAGAAGGATCATGAGGTTGTATAGGTATAGGACTATACAGTTAAGGATGACTTATATGAATTAATTGGTTCTACCTGCCAACAAAATGTATCTTCTTTTTGGTAGTCCATCACTAAAGAACTCCACAGCAGCGTGCTTGGCTTGAAGGATGAGTGACGTTCTTGGAGGATCTGAGGCTGTATAGGTATGAGACTATACATTGAGGATGACCTATATGAATTGATTGATATTACCTATGTCAACAAGATGCATCTTCTTTTCGGTAGCCCATCACTAAAGAATTCCACAATTAAGCGTGCTTGGCTTAGAGGATGGGTGACCTTCTAGGAAGTTCCCAAGAAGTGTGTGAGTGACAATAAAGCACACTGAAAAGACCAAGTATTGGTTTGTGGGGATAGTCGTCAATCCATAAAGCAACAGGGAATGTTACAAATGGTATTAGAGCTTGCCTCTCCCAGTTTGTGGTTCGGGACGAACCAACTGGAAACTGGTGGGCATGGAATGCCGGGACGGGACGAGGGCGATGAGTGATCGCCGTGCAAGAAGGCACAGACAATGAGTAGCTCCTAGCAAGGGCTCTAAGAGAGGGGTACATGAATGAGCCGATTACATACCCGAATGAGAGGATCCTGAGGCTGTATAGGTATGGTACTATATAGTTGAGGATGGTTTATATGAATTGATTAGTACTACTTATGCCAACAAGATGTATCTTCTTTTCGGTAGCCCATTACTAAAGAACTCCAGTTAAGTGTAGAAGCCCATCACTAAAGAACTCCACAATTAATCGTGCTTTGCTTGGAGGATGGGTGACCTTCTGGGAAGTTTTTCAGGAAGTGTGTGAGTGAGGACAAAGCACGCTGAAAAGACCCGTGTTGGTTTGTGGGAGTCATCAATCCATAAAGTAGCAGAGGATGTTACAAAGTGGGTTTGATCTCATAGCCTTAGTTTTATCATTATGAGTATGTTCTTACATTATGTCTGTTAAATATGAAATTTGAGATAAGAAAAAATATAGAAAATGATTTTACATAATTATGTTAAGTTAGAAAAATTATTATTTATGATGATAGCATGAAAAAAAATGAGTTTTGCAAAACCATGAGACCATGATTGTTGTGTTGTGTGTATGGAAAATATTTTATATGCCAATGAAATGATCGTTGGAAGAATATATGATTTTATCTAGTTACTATTTTAACAAATATGTTTTAGGAGTTATGATATCATTATGTGTATACTCCAGACTTTGGATTTCAGAAAGCTTTTAAAATGTTAAGTTGATTTATTATAAAAATATACAGAGTATAATATCCTTTAGCTTTTAAATACAAATGTTATCATGATTTCCAGAGTAATATAAAATTTATATGAAAAGTTTTGAGCCTAGAGTAGAGCATGAAACGAGTTTTAGAGAAAAGAAATTTAGTTATTATAATTATGAACCCCAGTATTTAAAATTATGATTTTAGATTTATCAAGTATATGAAAAGTTATATTAGCTTAATATTTGAATTTAGAACTTTAGTTTTATGATTCCAAGAGGTACGAAATTCAATATGATTCATAGCAACTGCGATACATATTCAGTGGGCTTGACATCGGAATGCCTACAAGCGGGTGATCCGTTGGGCATGATTTCCACAGTCACAGTTATGCTAAAGTCAGATTATTAGAGTTATATGAATCCACAACTCTCAGAGTACTAAGTTTTAGGGGTTAACGTCTTTAAGGGACGAAGCATCTACCCTTCAGTTATGGTTTTTGGTAAACTAGTTTAGACGGTAGCTATAGAGAAACAGACAATGAGTTAACGGCCTTAAAAATTATCGTTAACCTTGGTACCAAATTGTCCTTAGGGGCAATCTCACTGAGCAAATATGAAACCTAGTTAGGTGCCCGATTTAGATCCTTGAGAGATCTTAGAGAGAAATTGGGTATGTCATAGTTGACATGCATAGGGGAACGTTGAGGTATTGCTATTGTTATTATATGTATAGTTACCAATTGTTGTTTCTCTATGAGTTGTCGCACCCCTATTGAAATGTTTTCATGATAGACTATGGATGTAGAAATGTTTGTTATGAGGTAATGGTATGGAACATGTTTTTCCTAGAATAACTATGTTATGTAAATATTGAAAATGTTTTGCCAGTGCATATATATCTATATATGGTTCTTGGTTGTCCCATATGGGTGATGGGTGATAATTACTCATTGAGTCCGTTGACTCACCCATCTCCCTTCCTCTTATAGTTGTAGGTATAGAAGTCGTTCGTCACGGTCCAGTAGTTAGGTTACCTTTTGATGAGCTTTACATTACTGTAAGGCTTAGTTTAGGGTTATGTTAAGTTTAGGGTTATGTTAATCTTAGAGGGCTTGGTGGTTTTGGGTAAGATCCGAGCCATGCATGTATTTTGAGACATGATAGTTATTTTCGAAGTTTATGTAATTCCTGTATGTTTCCAAGGTTTAAGTTTGGATTTAAATTTCTGGTTTGATCATATTATGTAATAGATCAGCTATGTATTTGTGATTCAGTTTTCAAAGGTTAAGCAAATTTTCAAATTTAAGAGTAATATCATGTGATGAATTAGTTTATAATTGCAGAGAAAATAATATTGATTTAAAAGAAAATCATATTTTAAGTATGATATTATTATATGTTATGCATTTAAAGAGACATGTCACCCAGAAGGCTTATGTGAGGATAAGATTCCTCATATGGTCATGTTCCTAAGTCAGATCGTGAGGGGGTGAATTGGGATTCATTGAGCGAGGTTTTTTTTATAATTTTTTCCACGCTTCAACCTCCGTGTTCCGTCAATATGTGTATGCACATTAGCTATCACTCTTTCTGTACCATATGCGTAATATATGTGCATCGATTTTAGAATTAGAAAAACATTTCTCTAATAACAATACAAATATTTGTCGAATGTGATTGGTCCTGAAAAATGACACCTGGAGGATAGCAAAAGTGATTGGCCAATGCGAGAAGGAGGGAAACTCAAACAAATTTGTAATTCGCAAAGTGGTCAAGAATATAGAAAAGGGGCCCACTAAGCTGACTCTGGGTGGACCTGGTCTTGCCCAAACTCAAATGTAAAGAAAGCAAAAATTCAGATTCATTGGCCATTCCTTTTGTTGGCGAATTCGTGGTGGTCATTGATAAATTAGTGGCTAAATTGGTTCTTAAATCTTGACCATTAAAATTATAATGAATGATTTAGATTGAGTCTTTCTATTATATAAAAAATTATTAGATAATGATTTATATATATATTTTAATGTTAGAAAAATAATCTTAAGTGATGTATCTATTTTATCCTCCCTCGTTAATCAAATTTACATTTCCTCAACCATCTCTAAGTGCCACTGTCTTGCCTTCACCTTCCCACCCCCCAGGCTGCCATATCTCTCTTTCATCTTCTTTTTTCTTTCTTTATTTATTTATTTTTATTATGTTCAAAAAGTATCAATTTTTAGTGCTGCTTCTTGGACCATGCGATGAAATGAGGTTGAAATAGGATCCATTGTTTCAACCACAAATGAACTTGAACTTTCTTGTTTATGGGTAGTCAAAAAGCTTGAAATGGGAATGGGGTTCAGGGTCTTTGACGGCCAACCCTGGCCAACCACATTGACCACTGAGCCTCCACCTAAAAGCCTGCCCATTGGGGGACGATGGCGCAAAGAAAAAGAAGTTCTGGTCTTATAAATATACATATGGAAAAAAAAGGATAGTTGGTGTTGGAAAGGATGATAAGAGAAAGAAGGGTAGGCGGCAGAGCGTAGAACAAAGTGTTGCAACAATGTTTTGGGGTGTTCGTTCTGTGGTTGGGGTGGGGGGCATAGAAGGAAAAGCAAAAGCAAGGGTTAAAAAGTCAATTTATAATTCTTTTATTTTAAAATGTTCTCAATGACCAAGTTGATCACTAACACATGAGAGACCACCATAGAATCTGCCCCCTTTTCTTATCTTGTCTAATGTCATTATTCTTTTCCATCCCCCCACGCCCCCTCCCTCCTTCCCTCACATTGGTCACACCCACAAGTAATAAATAAGCAACGACTAACGCACCAAAAGGCGAAATGATTTCGAAGTCCAATAAAACAAATAATTCAAGGGTTAAATATATTTTTATTTTCAAAAAATAATTGAGTTTTGAATTTAGTATTTGATTTTGAATGTATTATTTAAAACATGTTTAAAGCATCTATTTTTCAGTCAAACCAAAAATTCGAAAGAGTTATATATTACAAATAAATTATATTTTATATGTAAAAGTAAAAATATCTGAAACGAGAGTAATTTATAATTTTTCTCACAGCAAAATAAAAACAGAAGACAAAGCAGGTATGACATATATTCAACCTTAGAATGTCATCATTTTTATTTTTTCTTAAAACTTTTATCTTGAAATTTTTTAATAATACATTCTTTATTCATAGCATTTTAAATTTCATATATATATATATATATATATATATATATATATAATAATTTAAATCTTATATTTAGAATAGTTATATAAAATAATATTTGAATTAATATATTTTTTCTCATGTTTAAAATATACTAATTAGTGTTTGAAATTACTAAAATAAACATTAATTTGGTTTGATTTCTATTTGAGTTTTTAAATTAAATTAATTCTTATAAAATTTTATCAAATTTTTATTTTTAAATATTCAGATATTAAATTTAATTTATAAATCATTTTTTTAAATTTTTTTTCATTTAAAACACTTCCTAAAAGAATTACTAGGTGGCTATATGTACAATTGATAGGTAATAATATACTAACCATTAAGGATCCGTTTGGGTAAATAATTTATAAATAAATTTTTATGTTTCAATATATAATAAATATTTATGTTAGTGTTTTAAAATTTGTTTCTTAAGAAGTTGATAGATATTTTAATTTTTTTAAAAAAATACTACAAGTGATTTTTTGAGTAAAACAGGAAGTTAAAATGTGATCTAGGAGAGGCTCCAAGTGTAAGATATCCTAGTCAAATAGTCAACTACAGAGTTACGGGTAAGACATGCCTTTTGTCGACAAGAAGTAGGACTTGTAACGTGAAGCAGATGTTATGCATTATGGAAGCTAATGAGTGGCTAAAGAAGTCTTTGTAAAAAACAAAAGCAAAAGGGAAGAAAGGGAATGTTTGAATTGACTTGGTCTTCATCTTTTGGTCACCGATAGTCCGCTTTAAGTTACTAAATAATATTATTTTAATATTTATATTTTTTAAATGCTCAAACACTTTACTTATATAATATATATGGGTTTTATTATTTATTTTTTCTTTTAATTTTTTTGTTCATTACTCTTCTTACACTGTTTACACCCCTGTAAATGTTAACACAACATTTTCCTTGTTAATTTTATTGAACTTGTGCATGTTGCACGGCTTTTGAATTCAGTCATATGCATTCATTGTCCGGGAGCTTAGCTAATCAATGACTTAAACTTATTAAAATATTATAAATTTTAGGAGTTTTTATCTAGCACGAAACCAAATTTGTCAAAAAGTGTTACAGAGTGAATTTTAACCAATCAGATTTCTTTATACGAATGAAAAATATTCTACAGCCAAAAAATTTGTCCACAAGTATTTGTTGAGATTAGGTGCCAAAGTTAGAAGATGCAAATCATATTTTTTAACAACTCATAATTTATGTTTAGTGACTTAAAATTTGCTATATGTATATGAATTATATCTCGCAAGATTTTTCCAGCAATCTGTCGAAATGTATAGTAAAACTCTATTATCATAATAGGATTTTTAATTTCTATATACCAGTATAGAAATTTTTTCTACAGTAAGTTATTTATATATTATCACATTAGTTATAAGAGTTGACTTTTACATTAATTACTTAAAAAGTTATTCAATTAAAAGATTTTGATTAAATGATATTGTAAAACTGTTTTACACTATCAAAGCAGTAAAATTAAACTCAACATAATATTATGAGGAAAAAAGAAACATAATATTCGCCCTTATTTCATGCAGAACAGCACACTTTTATTGTATCTACAATGACTAACGTTTATAAGGCTGAGTTTTATTTAATAATGCAATTACTTTTTTTATATATAAATGATTATTTATACAGGATATACTTATTGTTGAAAAAATTATACACATTGTTGAAAAAATTATACACATTTTCATTTTGTTGACAAACTGTATAATTTCTAAAATAATGAAAGGTAATACCAAAAAAGTATTTTTTAAAATATGAAATAGAAATTTGTTAAAATGAACCCTCAATGGCAAGTATATCCACGATATAATTGTTAATTTCATGAACCCATATTTGATCCTCTCTATCTTTAGATGTTCTATTTAAATTATCTGCAATCGCATTACAAGACCTATGAACATACTAAGCTTTAAAAATATACAATTGGGAGGCCAAATAATAAGCATCTGGAAAAATATACAAAGGGGAAACGGTAAATAATAACTTTTTTATTTTATTAAAAAAACCACAAAAAGCTGCTTTGGAAAAATTCATCATGTTTGGCAACAACGAAACAAAAAAATCTTTTCAATACTAGCTAAACTACACAGTATCTTTTAATCACTTTCTAATTAAAATATCCAAATATAGACCGATTGTAACGAAATCAATTATATAAAAAAACATTTGTACAAATAAGTATTTATTAAAATAATTCTATTCTTTTAACTCTTTTAAAAACACTCACCTGTTAACAAAAATGATTAAGTGGTTATTTGTTTATCATTCTTATTAGCCGAAAATGAAAAATTGCGCTTTCCAACGCACTTGTTTCTCAAAGCAATATTTTACTATGGTCAAACTTAATTTTGAGTGTTGCAAACGGTGAAATAAATAGACTTTAAATTTTGTCAAGAAGAAGTTTAAATTATGAAAGATCATCGCATTTAGTTAATTCGAAGAAATACTTGTATGCATGCTCCAAAACATGCTCAAGTATTTATTTTAATTTGTAATATTTGAAAATTAATATAAAAAATGAATAGTTTTCGTGCATTAGATATGCTTTAGAGTCTAGAGCGTGGAAAAAAAATTTCTCTCTTAAATAGGCTTGAGCAGATCTAAGGGACAATAACAAGCGGTAACTAACATATCCTGACATGGTTTGATCTAGACCGTTCAAATCAATCCCACATCCCGGGAGACTTGCTGCTCCGTTTGAGAATTGAGTGCTTTCCCTGTACTTGTCATCTCAATTTATCGCGATATGAAATGCACTGATTCTATCGCCACTTCAGTTGGAACCGGGAGAAAGAAAAAGGCAGGAGAGAAACAATTAGACAGAGTACGTGATCCGAGAAAAATAAGAATTAAATTTGTATGTACTCACCACATTCTCATCTTCAATATTTATCTATTTTTAGATAATTTTATATATTTTAAAAAATATTTTTAATTTTAATTAAATATAGATATTAAAAAAATAATAAATAATATTAATAATAAAATAAAATATAAGAAATAAATTAATATACCTCTATATATTAATTAATATAACATAATATTCAATGCTAATATTAGATAAAATATTTTGAAATGTGAAATTAACAAGAAATAATATTGGAAAAATATAATTAATAATATACTAAAATATGAAATTGGTATGTATTTTAAAATATATAATCGTTTAAAAATTGATAGATATTCTAAAAAAAATGAGTAATATAAAATTTTTTTACACAGTAAATATATATAAGTTTTACTCCAAATAAATAAAGGAAATGATGTTTTGACATAAAAAAGAGGATACTTTAATTCTATTGGATAAGTTTGTGATTATCATTTATTTAACTCAATTACCTCATTTAATCTGTTCATATTAAAATGGATATTAAATAAGAGATTTAATGTGTGAAAATAGGATTACTCCTAAAATAAGGATTTTTATTTCAATATTTATAGGATATCAGTATTTTTTGTATAATTATTTATTGTGATTTCATAGATTTAAAAAATTTAAGTTAATAGAATAAATGACTTATTATTACCTATTAATAATTAAGAAGTGTGGGTATCCTAAATTTTGTAAAGGTATAGAAAAAAAGTCATAAAATAAATGATGAGTCCTGGGCGCAGTGAATGCAGAAGCCACGCGGCAACTCGACGCTGATTAAGGAGCAGAATCCTATTATATTATCTTGTCTTGAGATAAACACGAGAATTTGAGATGAGTAGATATTTGTTGCGGTACAAGATCCGGGCCCAGGGCCCAACTAAGCCCACCATCACTTCCCCGTTGTTCGTTGCCCCCTCCCCCCTGTTGTGTTGTTCGTTGTTACCCGTACCCTCTATAATCCCTATATAAATCGGGTTCTCCAGCCATGCAATTCTCGCCCAGCTCCACCTTCGTCACACGTCTTCTTTGAGCCAACCCCATACAGCATACGCCACACCCTCCTCCCTATCTATCTCTCTCTCTCTCTATCTATCTGTTCAACAGTTATTATTCCATCCCCTTGGGCTGTAGGAAGTCGATTTTTGTTTTGTCTTTTTTTTTTTCCTTTAAAGTTATTTTCTTCATATCCGATATTTGCTCCCATTCTTTCTGCATTATCGTTTCACACGATTTAGATCTGCCCTGAAATTCCGGGTTCGGTTCTGTTTTCTCGCTTTTTAACTCATCCCTCTTCCCAGTCTCAATCCATGACCCAGATCTCCATGCCCTTGCCTGCTTAATTCTTGAACCTTTCCCAACGCCACGCCGTTTCTCACCCATACCATTCTTTCATATTCAGTGAATAAGAAATCATCTTCATCTTGTTGCTGCTGAGGGGTGGTTGTGGGGACACCAGAGCTGCGTAGGGACGAGAGAGAGAGAGAGGGGGAGGGGGGCTCTCCGTTCTCAATAGATTATTCTTTTGAGGGGGTGGCCGGGGCCTCGGCCTCGGCGGCTTTCAAAGCCCCCACCTTCACAACCAAACACACAAAAACCCTAACCTCTTAACACCTTCCTCCCTCCTAATTCATTTTTTGATCGTCGCCGAGACAACAGAGATGCCGGCCTTGGCTTGTTGCGTGGATGCTGCACCTGCACCTCCCGGCCACGCATTCGCTGGGGACATCTCTATTCCGGCGCCGGTCGAATTTTCCGGCCTACCTTCTCCCACAACCGATGACACCGCCGCCGTGGAGGATCCCCATTGGTCCCCCTCGCTCTCGGCGGAGCTCTACAGGATCCACGGGTGGGGAGCCCCCTACTTCGCCGTGAACTCCTCCGGGAACGTCTCGGTGCTCCCCACGGCTCCGCCACGATGCTTCACCAAGAGATTGATCTGCTCAAGATCGTGAAGAAAGCTTCCGATCCCAAATCGTGCGGTGGTCTCGGCCTTCAGCTTCCTCTCGTCGTTCGCTTCCCTGACGTGCTTAAGAACCGCCTCGAGTCCCTTCAATCGGCCTTCGAGTACGCCATCAATTCTCATGGCTATGATTCTCATTACCAAGGTGTTTACCCCGTGAAGTGCAACCAGGACCGGTTCGTTGTGGAGGACATGGTGAGGTTCGGTTCTTCGTTCCGGTTCGGCCTTGAGGCAGGGTCGAAGCCAGAGCTGCTCTTGGCCATGAGCTGTTTGTGCAAAGGCAGCACAGAAGCTCTTCTTGTTTGCAATGGCTTCAAGGACGCGGAGTACATTTCATTGGCTCTTGTTGCGAGGAAGCTGGGGCTGAACACCATGATTGTTCTCGAGCAAGAGGAAGAGCTCGACTTAATCATTGATTTGAGCAAGAAGCTCTGCATCCGACCGGTGATTGGCATGCGGGCTAAGCTGAGGACCAAGCATTCGGGTCATTTCGGGTCGACTTCGGGGAGAAAGGGAAGTTTGGGTTAACCACCACTCAGATTGTGAGGGTTGTGAAGAAGCTCGAGCACGCTGGCATGCTCGATTGCCTGCAGATGCTGCATTTCCACATTGGCTCTCAGATTCCCTCAACTGCTCTGCTTGCCGATGGTGTTGGAGAGGCTGCACAGATCTATTGTGAGCTGGTTCGACTCGGTGCTCACATGCAAGTCATCGATATCGGAGGTGGTCTGGGCATAGATTACGATGGTTCCAAATCGTGTGACTCTGATGTTTCCGTTGGGTATGGCCTCCAGGAGTATGCTGAAGCGGTTGTTCAAGCTGTTATGCGTGTCTGCGACAGAAGGTCCATCAAGCACCCCGTTATCTGCAGCGAGAGTGGCAGGGCCATTGTGTCTCATCACTCCGTGTTGGTCTTTGAAGCTGTTGGCGGCGGAAGCGCCCACGCAGCCCCTGCCTTGTCCTCCCTCGGACTGCAGTACTTGGTGGAGGGCCTCACTGAGGATGCACTTGCAAATTACCACAACCTCTCTGCTGCGGCCATTAGAGGCGAGTATGAGGCCTGCCTCCACTACACTGAGGAGATGAAACAGCGGTGCGTTGAGCAGTTCAAAGAAGGGTCATTGGGCATTGAACAACTCGCCGCGGTTGATGGCTTGGGTGATCTTGTGAGGAAGGCCATTGGGGCAGCTGAACAAGTTCGAACCTACAATGTGAATTTGTCTGTGTTCACGTCCATTCCTGATTTCTGGGGCATTCAACAGGTGTTTCCCATTGTCCCCATTCACCGCCTCCATGAGAAGCCAGCTGTGAGGGGGATGCTGTCGGACTTGACATGCGACAGCGATGGCAAGATCGACAAGTTCATCAATGGGGAGTCGAGCCTGCCGCTGCATGAAATGGGTGAAGGTGGGAAGTACTATTTGGGAATGTTCTTGGGCGGGGCTTATGAGGAGGCGCTCGGTGGAGTCCACAACTTGTTCGGTGGCCCTAGCGTTGTTAGGGTGTTGCAGAGCGACGGCCCCCACGGCTTCGCGGTGACGCGCGCGGTCCCGGGCCTTCCTGTGGAGACGTCCTCCGAGTGATGCAGCACCAGCCCGAGCTCATGTTTGAGACGCTCAAGCATCGCGCATACGACCTTGTGCGTGAAGACGACGACGGCGTTATGAACGCCGGGGCGCTGGTCAGTGGCCTCGCCCACTCTTTCAACAACATGCCTTATCTGGTGGCGGCGGCGGCGTCCACTTCGTCTTGCTGCTTAACTGCTATGAATACTGGTAATGGCTTTTATTGCTGTGGCTGTGATGATGCCGTTGTCGTTGATGCTGGTGCGGGAGGTGGAGAAGATGAGCGCGAGCAGTGGTCTTATTGCTGTGCTTGAGCTTGGTCTTTCTAGCATTCCCTGTTTGTCTTCTTTCTGTCGCTTGCTTATTGTGGTCGCAAAGGTTGTCGTCATTTACATTTTTGCCGTTCCCTTTTGTTAGTTTCTTGGTAGTTTAGCACAGGTTGCTGAAATTAAGCAGGACACTGTGTCAAGGTCCTCTGCATTATGCTTCGTAATTTCGGGATATTAATTCCTCCGTTGATTTCTACGACATTCAAGTTCTGACTTAACAAATTTTTATTGTTGGCTTCCTTCGTTCTTATATTATTTAGAATAAATTTGCCCTCTTATACACAAGATTTTTATAATTTTCTATGTTACTCTGTTCCCTGCCATTATTTTTCTATTTTAATGTTATTTAATCGGATTCTGGTCTGATCATCTTTGGGCAGTGTGATATATGTTAGGAGAGTCAGAGGTGGCGTAGTAGGACAAAGATTGATTGATTGATTCAGTTATCGTTATGTTATGGTTTGTGGAGCCTTTCTGAGCCTTTTTTTTTTTTTCATTTTGCGTTTGTAATTTTTTTGGTGAGAAGAACTCAATGCATCTCAGATAAATTGTTGAGAAATTTTTAGGTATTATTAGAGCAGGATAAAATATTTATTGATAAATTAGTTATTATATTAAAAATTTAAAAAATATGAGAGATAATAATAACTTATAAAATTTATGTGTTAATTAATAAATAAATGAGTAAGTTTTGCTCTATGTATTTCTCAAAACTGCATGCTTCTGATTACTATACATAAGCTTGGAATTGTTGCCAGGTAAAAGACAAATGCTAAATCTCCTAAAAAAGTAATTCTATGTTTTCGGATAAAAAAGTATTAGACGTAATGACATTCTTTGAATAATAATTAAAAAAAATAATGGCGTTCTGTTTGGTGTACAATTTACACAAGTTCCTTGTTGGTTCGTTGGCGGCTTCTCTTGAATTCGGGGAAGCGCGTTGCGTCCGTGGAGGTGGAATTCTTTGCGTGAATTTGTCGGCCTTGACCACTATTTTGTGGGCTTCGTGTGTTGCATTCTGTGGTTTTGATTGGTCGCTCGCTGGACTGAGTTTGTGGATTGAAGATGCGAGCCGTGCGCATTGTGAAACACACAAGTGTTATGCAAGGAATCAAGCACGGTTTAACAGCGGATGTGTTTATCTTCTCTGTTCTTGAGTTTGTATCAAATTAATTAATTAATTATATCATCATAAACATAATTATTGTAATAACTGAAGTGAGAAATATTAACAATGACAATGCATATATTTAATGAAACAAGTGTGTAAGAGATACGTCTCTCTCCATGCATGGGAATAAAGATCAAGAAATCATAATATCTGGAATGAAGCTCGAGGATATCTGCTGTTACCATCTAATATGATATGATTAAAGTACGTGATCAAACTTAGGATGGAGCCCTTAACAGGGAAGTGCCGAAGTGGAATATGTCAAGGTCCCTTTAGCGTCTTCTTGTTGGATCCTAATTTCCTAGTCTAACTTTGAAAACTTGTTCTTAATCGCTGCTATTGTAGGTCTGACTTTGATGCCATGTTTGCTAGTGATGGGGTATAAAGGTTTCCTAGCTGAGATTATCTCGTGCAGAATGTTAAAGATTCCACAAGAACAATGTATTCGGCGTTAGCATAGAATACTTGATAGAAGAGATAGGAATATTGAATGAATGACCAGTCCCAGCATCTTTCACTTTCGGCTAATGTTTTAAGAACCGAAACATGGATTGAAGCAGCATCATGGTAGATCAACCAATTAAAGCTATGATTTGATTGTGATTAATGGTTAAATTATAAATGATTACCTGAAAAGTGGCTGTCACAGCAGAAATGGTAATCCCATATAAATTTTACCTGCAATATAAAGGTTTGGATGCGCCGTCACTTTGAAGAGAGAAATTATTAGCACCATCTTTCAGCTTTTCCTTAAATCATGTCTATAGTAATATCACGAAAATCATAATCATTCTTGGTGGTTTCACTTTTATTTTTTTCTCTATCTTCCTCTATTCGACTTTCATACGCTTTCTTTGTAATATAGGTGTTATCCAAACTTTTCTTTCTAATACAGTTATTCCTAATCCTATCTTACTAATTTCAACAATACTGTAATTTATAACATAGGTATTGATAAATGCACATCACTGTAAGATTTAATTTTTTATTTTATTTTATCCCATTTTCAAGTGTTCATTTTTATATTCTCAATTTTCAAATAATAATTAAACTCTTAGAAGTGCCACAGTTGCATTTAAAAGTGGAGCATCGTGTACCACTTTTCTGACTAAGTTGATGATCACGAAGTGATAGTGCCGTATATGTACAATATTCATTTTTCTGCCTAGAAATTAAGAAATACGGCAAAAGGAATATTTTGCCTGCGTGTGTGTGCGTGTGTGTATATATATATATATATATAGAGATAGAGAGAGAGAGAGAGAGAAGTGAGGCTGCATTCTTTTATGATGACTATAACATAACATTTTATGATAAGAGTTATTATTCCAGTAAATGTCCGAGGACATGACTAGTAAAGAGATGACTCATAAAAGATAAAACTATTATCAAGAATATAAGTCATAAAATAACAAAGATAATAGTCATAACTTTTCATAGTATTTTTTTTTAACCTAGTAGCCTTTTTAGTTTCTTTTAAAGATAAAATCATGTGTCGAAATAGAATATTATATTCACTTTCTCTTAACTAAGTTTTTTTTTAACTTTTAGGGGTGTCTTATTAGTTATTAGATCCAAATGAGAATGGGAAATGAAGATATAAATGTCACATAATTAATCACAGCTGCTGATATAGAACAAATAAAGATGCTAGTTAAGCTAGCTCTGCCGTGCAAAAATAAAATAAAATAAACCACAGAGCATTTGATCGTGAAAATTAATGTAGATAATAATAGTCACATAATTTGTTGAATATTGTCTATGAGAGACCTTGTCATGAAAATTTCGAGATTGAATTTGTATGAAGAGTATATAACTGTGAACTACGAACTAAGTTGAAAAGGTGTTTGAAAGTTAATGTTTCTGATGTTTCTTTTGGAAGACAATAACGTTGTTTGAGTGGCTTTATGGAAAAACTAGAAGCTATTATTCTTGAACAATGCAATAGTTCTATGGAAAGAGGGTAATCAGGGTAGACATCAATTTCGGAATGAAATGGACTTTAGTATAAAACAAAAGGAAAAGGATTGTCCCCGGCATCATCACATGATCGCATGGAAAGTAATAGGATTATTTCGTAGTGTAGTAATAGTTTACTGCAAGTGTTTTCTTGACTTATATATAGAATGGATGTTCTATAAAGGACGATGAATATTTTGTTTTGTTTTCATGACAAATATTTTGTTTTGCCTGCCTTCTATATATAGAATGGGAGATCTAGAAGCTGGGAAAGGGATATGAGTGGTGCCCCTACTATTGTCATGTGTAATTGCATCACGCAGAGACATTATTGAATTTCAATGATTTTAAATTAAATAATGCTATATATTGTGACGATCTATCCTATGAATGCATCATGAATATATGTCATTGGTGTAACGAAGCTGAGTTTTAAGAAAAACGCATGACCAAATGCTTCTTACGATGCCATTTATCTTTATCCGATCCTTTTCAATTTCCTGCCTTGAATGTCTTCAACTAGATCAAAAACTCCCATATATTATTTCGTAAGATTAACGAGAAGTCGCCTACTTTTCTTTCAAGATCTTAATTAAATTACGTATCCTCATTTAATTAAGGTGAACCACTGTTGGATAATGGCAGCTTTTGTTATAAAATATAGGGAAATATTATTTCAATATCTTACACCTCATATTCTGTGTGGACACCTAATACACCATCTTTAAATCTTATAAGATCCCCATTATAATATCTTTCATTTCATTTTCTATCTTTTGATTTGAATGGGCGCCCAAATAATACAACTCTGAAATATAATGCTTTCACCTGAATAAGGCTTATGAGTGCTTGCTGCAGGAAATATTCTTCTCACCCTCTTGTAGTTCTGACTTCGATATCGACATATATTAAAGACTTGCTCATGCTCTACGTTTCGCCCATTAGCTTGATCGTACAATATGTGACCCCAATAGTATGTGATATGAATAACACCTCATTAAAACACATTGACTACAAAAAGATCAAGATATACACAATTGATTAATGAAAACTGTTCCCATCCTTTTTGAAATATATATATATCAACAAAATCCTTATTTTAGTCTATTTAAAATTTCAAGTATGGTAAATTAGTCCTTACAATAAAAACTCCCAAATTGGTCCCTAAAAAAAACTTTTAAATTGATTCATGTAAAATTGAATAATTAAACAGATTGGTTCCTGTAAAATTAAATAATTAGACAAGTTAGTCTTTCTGTTATGTTGTGCTTGAGGACTAATTTGTTTGATAATTCATTTTTATAGGGACTAATTTGAGTTTTTTTTTCCAGGATCACTTTGTCTGATTTTTCAATTTACAGGACCAATTTTAGAGTTTATTTTTCAGGAACTAAATTTGACTTAAAATTTTAGAGGGACTAAAATAAGGATTATATATATATATATATATATATCTTTAGCATACACTATTTTTAAAAACACTCCATGAGAAAATTAAAGAGATAAAAAGAAAAGACTTTGAATATTTTGATGAAAAGGACCATATTATTTAATGTTTGAGATACTTTACATCTCCTTCTCCAGTAAGTTTTGACAAATACTTGTAATGTATAAGATAATGGACTTAGGCTACACGCTCACCCTACATTCGTTACTTAATTTTGGGCCAATTGCATTTCCGAAGGAGAAGGTTGTAGTAGGTTCGATTCCAACTGCATCTTGCGTGCTTGTTAAGCAGTACACGACCCTAAGAATATATACCATATAGAAAGATAGATAGATGTACCCCAAAAAAAAAGGAGACAAATTGAATAGTTATCTTAACTTTCGGCCCACCCAAAAAATATCGGGTTGCTTGGTTTGCTCGTTCCTCATGCAAACTACTGCTTCAGTTTCAGCTTTTTGAGTCCACCCCATATATACAATTCCGCACGTATTGGATTTCAACTTCTGTAGCACTAATCGAATAGTAATAGCCTGCATACCAGAGCTTGAAAATGGTATCCTTTATGTACTATTTAGCATCAAAGCATTTTATTCATGAAATTTTATATATATTCAACTCCATTAGCACTAATAAGATTTCTTCATGCATGTCACTTTAAATCATTCTTTTAATCTTAATTTATTTGTGTGATTTGGCCCTAATACTTGATACATAATAAGCCATTTTTTTCCCATCTGTTTTGACTCTTTCAGTTATATGCATTTACCCAGATAGTGAATAGCTCTATGTATTGTTTTTATGGACAGTTTTTTGATGGATATGGGTATCTCGGGACATCATTCGAGCAGATATATCGATGTTACCCTGCTTCTTTTATTGAAAAGGTCAGCGTTCCTTTAGTTCCTTCCTTTATTGCTGTGATTCAAGCACCCAAATGATCTTCATTCTTCTGCAGTAACGAACAGCGTGATGACTTCTATTGATGATTCATTTTGCGTTCATGCTAATCAACGCTGCTAAATTCATCAATGTTTTTGTTATAATGATAAGCTAAAACATGCATGGAATCGTTTATAAATCAATCAAACACGAGTTATGTAGTTTCTTTTGAGTTTTGTGAGTTCAGTATCCTATGCTTCTAGCATATATAACCTTAACAAATGAGATAATTATTTCCTTTTCTTAGTTTGATTGAGTTTTAGCATAAATATAACCCCAAAAGAACTTAATTTAAAAAGAATATGGAGGCGCTTACCTCAAATAATACTAAAAGAACTTGCATATGGACCTAAAGTTCTGTACTGTGAGTAATAGGAGAGCAAGTTAGCATAGATGAGTCCAATCATAGATACAACTGCCAGCTCTGTTCATGCAATGATACTCACTTATAAGTGAAAAATTTAAAATCACTTCCTCTATTTCATGTTTGCTTAAATATCAATTGAGACACGGAAGTGAGTTAGAATAGTAGCAGGTAAAATGATGAAAGACAATATGGTCTTAAACTATTAATGTGCAACAAATAAATCTTGAAAGTAGCAATATGCTTACCTTGAAATTCAATTTACAGAAAACCCATTCTAACTATTACCTTCTTTTTCATGAATTCTCCAGTCCCAAATTGAAAGTGGTGATAGAAGTAAGTTTCCACATGGAAGCCAGGTTTGGCTTTATACTTTTTCTCTAAGTCCTTGTTTTCAATTTACTGATTAGGATTCTTGTTGCTTCAGTTATAATGCCTCCTTCAGCCCTTGATCATCTAGGTTAGTTATTTTAGTCTGATCTCCTTATATTCGTTGCATACTCTTTCCCCTAATGTTGATGTTCAACTGACAATATAACAATGCTAATATCAAGTGTTATAATACTGCAGCTTCTCTGCATATTGACTACCCAATATTGTTTGAACTCAAAAATGCTGCTTCTCAGCGGGTTTCTCATTGTGGGGTCCTGGAGTTCATTGCAGATGAAGGCACTATATATATGCCATACTGGGTAGGACCATAGGAATTCAAAGTTAGTGAATATTCTTGTAGCTAGTAGCATAGTTCTTCGTGAGTGTATAGTTTTAATTCGTACTGGTTTTCAATGAGCTGTTCTACGCAGATGATGCAGAACCTGCTTTTGCAAGAGGGAGACAGTTTAAGAGTGAAGAATGTGTCACTTCCAAAGGGAACATATGTGAAATTACAACCCCACACAAAGGACTTCTTGGATATCTCGAATCCAAAAGCTATGTAAGTTGATTGTTATCTTGTTCTTGGATGCACTCTAGAGACCTTTATATAATATGGACTGACCAAAATATATTCAAAACTTTACCAATGCTGTGACCAATTCAGTTTTGGCTGTCAATGGAATCCATGGACCTATTTGATTTTTATGCCTGTTATGTGTACTATATTTATTTGTCTAGACATATGGTATGCAATCAATATATAAGGCAGGGATTTTTCGAGGGATCTTGAAGTATCCATTCCTTTGAGAATGAATGGTATAAACATAGGCAATCTTAAAAATGTTAGTGGATTGTTCATTCTATAAGTCAACGATGTTAATAAAAGCTAGTTTCAAGAAAATAGAAGTTTTTCTAAAGGAAAGAAGGCATTTCTACTTGTTCTCATGTGATCTAATGGAGTAGATATTGCTACCTGTTCTATCCTTTATATTGTTATTCCCATTTTCTTCACATGAATATTAGGCATCCTCCATTTGTATTTAACTTTCACTCTACCTCCTTTTACTCATTGAGAGATATGATGCTGTTAGACGAAAATCATTTATACTCAAATTGTGTCTCTTTCCTTGTTTCACCAATCCCCTCTTGACACATGGAAAATACTTTTACGATGCAGCTTAGAGACCACATTGAGAAATTTTTCGTGCTTGAGCACTGAAGACACTATTATGGTGGAATACAACAACAAAAAGTATTACATAGATGTCATAGAAACAAAGCCAGCTAATGCAATAAGCATTATCGACACAGACTGTGAGGTGGATTTTGCACCAACCTTGGATTACAAACCTGAAAAGGCCATTGCAACTCTTCCTTCAGGATACACACAAGACAAAGGTGCATATTCCTCTTCACAATTGCCGCATTTAGTTTATATCTAGACTCCTCTTCCTCTCCATGAAGCAGTATTATTGGCATGTATTCTATTGTGAAGATTAGAATAACTTGTTATTCCTCCTCACAGCTAAGTTCAATCCATTTTCTGGAACTGCGAGACGCTTGGATGGAAGACCAACGCCTGTTTATTCTTCAGGGCCTGCGGATAAGAGAACCAATGTTGCAAATGTCGATTCACTGTCTTCAGCAGCATCTACTTCACCGAGTAATGCTCGCCCGTCACAGGGAAGGATAGTGTTTGGATCAGATGTTTACCGTACCACAGAAATAGGAAAGGTAACTCCTATTCTTCTTACTAATATTTCAAATCACGTGCTTACTGACACCCTAAAATTTAATTAAAAATTAATTTGAGCTTTATTAATCTTAATTTTGATCTAATATTTTAGAATGATGAGGCCACACCTTCAAAAAAAAAAAAAAAATTTTCCAATAGTAACCATCAGAAGGCAAAATTTCTGCCTTTTAGGAAAACAGGAATAAGGTTAGAAATAGGTGTTGATAATTTTATACTTAAAATTAAATATCCTGCACTTACTGCAGTTAGATTTTTATCAATCAAATGGATGATGTCCACTACTAAGGACATGTGCCAAGATTTAATCTTGGAATCTATTAAACCTTACATCCATTGTTGCTTTATGACATAAATAATGATTTTTTTACTAAATATCTCCATTTCAATTATTAAAGCAAAGTCACCAACTTCTCCTCCAAGATAAGAGATTTCTGGTCAGCAAGGGGAAGAAGCAGCCACCATTTTTGTCCTCAAGAGCTTGGTTCCAAGCCCAAAAACTCCAAGCTAGAATCATCAAAGTTCTTAGCTTGTTTACACCCAATTCCTAAATTAATTCTCAATCACTCATCAAGAACTGATATCAGAGGGGTTTGAAGTTATAAGCTTTGGAGGAGAAGGAATCAGTTTGGTTAATCTTGAAGCCAAGGAGCTAATAGGTTATTACAAGTAGGGTTTTTCTTGCCTTCTCTTGTCAAATTTGTTCTGATCTGTTTGGGATGAGTTATGTCTGAAATTTCTAGTTATTTTGGATGATATTATGTTGATATTGATGTGTGAATTTTGGTGGTGGGTTTGGATGGTGTCATAAAATGGTTTTTATCAAAATAAGTTTGGACTAGGTTGCTGGAATTTCTATTGTCCTGTAGGCAGCAGTGGTTCACGAATTTCTGGAATATTTTTGGGTGTTTTCATGAGCTATAAAAATTATATGTTGGATTAAACATCTTAAAATAATTACCAATTTTCTTGGGTGTTAGTTTTAAGGTTTGATGCCTCAAAAAATCAGAAATCGAAATAAGGCAGATGCTGTCCTGATTGTTTAGTTGAGGCAGTAAACTTGAATTTATTCCATAGCAAATGATTGAACTAACTCTTGAAATTTTTACACGAAGTTACTAATATATTGAAGTGTCACTGTGAATTTTATTGTGAATTAATTCAATCATTTGCTGGGGTTAAAAATTAGGGGAACTCAGTTCTGGTCTGGAATTGGTGACCCCTGACCACTAAATTTGTACATTTTACTGAGGTAGCTATAGAGCTCTGATTGTCTTGAAATTTTTACAGGTTCAGACACATTGAAGTGTCTTAGAGAATTTTTATAACCTCTAAATTGATTGTTTGATGAGCAAAACAAATTGTGCCACAATGGTGAAAACTGATTGTGCTGGAATGGAACAATGCTTTGAATTGAGAATGTAATGGTACTTTGGCTTCTAGTATGACATGAGTATTTGATATTAAGTGTTTGGCCATGTGACTTATGACATGTAAATGCATGCTATGGATTTTAAGGATTGAATATGAGAAGAATGAGAATTTCATTGTGAATGATTGCCTATATGTCCTATGTATGCATTTGAGAAAAGAAAAGTATATGATGCCATTATAAGGATGTATAAATTTAAATTGTGCATACATATGGACAAATAGAAACAAGACTTAGATTGAATGAGGGAAAGTAACTTCCAAAATTTATTTAGGAGTCGTGAATAGACCGATTTTATTAAAAATGAAGAATACCATTATATAATTAGCTATTTATGTGGTGTGATCCACCATAAATATATAAATTGAATGAATTTGGGATAACTAAGTATGTCAATGAAAAAGAGAAAAATGCACTAATTGGCTTTTATATGATGGAAACCAGATCACTTTGAGATAACTTTATTGTATTCGACACATGCATCATCCATATCATATGAAATCCTTTAAGTAGATTTACTTACTATATGTTTGAGCTTCTAGATATTGTATAATGATATTGTTAAAAGCTACCCATTTCGGTATATTTGGAACCTTAAATAACCTTTAGAATGTATTGCATGATACTAAATAAATAGTGGCTACGATGACATTATGATTGTGTGGAGTTTTTTTTAAAATTCTCACCCCTATGTGTTTGTTTCCTCGCATTGAGTGATGAATTACTATGAATGAAATTGTTATATAGTAGTTACTGTTTTATTCTCCTATACTTAGTGAAATGAGTATGTATGTAAATTATTAGAAGACTTATGGACTGGGAGCTTCCTTATGTATTTTAGCTGTATGTTAATCTGATATTTACATGCAATATGTTTTAATAGAATTATGAGTTATTTTACGTAAATCGAGCTTGCTATTAATCAAGAGATCCGCTAATCAACAAGTAACAATCGAGTACGATATCATATTAATTTTTAAGTTACACTCTTTTACCAATGTCATGCCCTCCGCCTTCATTTAGATGATAGTTAGCAGATAGCCCACTAATATCACGTTTCCTATTCATTGCAGGAAAGAAAGTCCAAACAAGAGTGGCCCATCAGAAACAATCAAATTTCTGCCCTTGGGAAGAAGTATTCACTGAAGGGTTGATTGATACAAAATCAAATGTCCTGCACTTACTGCAGTATTTTATCAGCTGGCCCCTGTATCACTGCATACATATATCAATACAATAAAACTACGTATTAGTATTACGTATGTTTCTTTGGTAATTAAAACATTAGAGAAGAAAGATCGCCCCAAGTATACCACAGGAATCAACAACAGTACCATGTTATGTAATACTTTATATAATGAGAAGAAAGAGTGGTATGCCGTGACAGTGAAATCTTGGGTTCTCCGTCAATCGACTGATATCTTGCTTGTACTTTTGTTCTTTTTCCTTTGTTTCTGTTATCATATTCTTTGTTTTTACATGGCTCAAGATTTGATTCATTTTACTTGGACAAACTCCAATCAAGCAATCTGCTTTTACACTATCATGCCAAGACTTCCATATTAATTTCCCTTAAGCTTCCCCTTTTACCAGTTTCTCTGCGCAAGAATAAACCATTGATATGATGCCAAGATTTCCATAACAGTCATCGCTGATGTCTAGAAAATCAAGAAGCTAAAACCAAATTGCGATCAGAGCTTGCCGTTGATTTTTCATCTTAACCTTCAAAGACTTGCTTGCTTGTTCTTGCATCAGTTTCTCTGCACAATGACCAAGTAAGAGGCTACATTGAGATCAAGAAACAAAATTCGCAAAGAGAAAGAGAAGAAGAAACTCAAGAAACTGAAACCAAGTGAAAGTCTCGACAAGGCGTGCGGTGAGCTTAGTTCGAAAAGCTTTCAATTCAGGTGAAATTGAATCCGTGAAGATGCGAAGGGAAACACAACTTCCATGTTTCAAAACGGTCATAACTTTTCTACTTCGATTCTGCATAGTGAAGATCAGCATGAGACTCCAGAGTTATGAGTAAAGCAATGATACCACGGCGACTTTGGTCTTGCTGTGAAGACCTTAATTTGCTTCTAAATTCAGAATTCAGAGCGTTCTTGAATGAAAATATAATATAATAGGCATCAAGTGCCTGAGGTAACGAGGTATATATAGGAGTTGTTAGACCGTTAGAGGAATAATTCTATTTTTTCCTACATTAAGTGATGGTCTCATATATATAATGGAAATGAAAGAGCAGTTATGATGTGACTATATTATTTATAGGGTGTGAAAATTATTGTCAAATTTAACCATTAGAACTCACGCCTCATTTTTTAATTCTATTTCATAAATATATTATTAAGTTTATTTGGGGTATATTCTTATAAATGTTACTTACTATTAATTTATACTTTAGGAGCAGTTTGGTAGACGTTTTTTTTTTTATTAAATGTTTAGTTTGGTAGCATTATTTGACATTTCGTTTTATGAAAATTGGAGCCTGAACAAATGCAGGGGAAGTCGTATTTCCTTTCCTATTGTGACATGTTTAATAATTTAATAATTCCTTGATGTGACTCAATTTGCATAAAAAAATTTATGATGATAATAAAAATGATGATAACAAATAAATAAATATTATTATCAAAAGCAGAAAAAAAAGTAAAATCACAGATAAAATTACTTTTTTAAATAAACGGTTCAATAGTAACTTTTTAGATTTTTTTAGTCACAAGAATTGTATAGTTTTTGGTACATATGGGGAAAAACCAAAACTAACAAAAAGTTCAGTCACATGCTGCCCTGAAAATAATAGTAATAAAAAATAACTATAGAGTTCATCTTCTTTAATTTTTTATCAATACAATTGCTGCAAACTTGAGTTAATTAATTATGATCATCTGAAGACAACAACAATATACACAATTAATTATTATAATAATTCAAGCAAAATTAATGTAATTGTGTCAATTACTTAGATTAAACTAATGGACATGCAGCATGAATACTTTGATGCAAGAAAATTAAAGTAAGAGAACAGTGAAGTTTTAAAGTTTTCAATCAAAAAGAAGTTATGAGATAACTTTTTGAATGTTACAACGAAATTGAGAATTTTGCACCCATCTATCATATGTTTAAATAGTCGTTGGAAAATAGAAAGTGAAAGAGAAGAGTCCATTATTGGATTTTTCTTGGTAGAGAAGTGGTTGGCAGCACAAAAACATTCTTCCAAGGAATACGTTATATTAAAATGGAAAGTAGCTTAATTTTAGTGTATTATTAGTAAAAAAATATGTTATATTATTAACTGTATGATTATTGAAATGATTATTTTAAAAGTTAATAATTTAATAATATATAGTCAAATAACAGGATATTTATTTTATATAAAAATTATACAAAATTAAACTCATAAAATAATACTATCAAGACTAATGCAAAACCCAAAAATGAAATTCTACAATCGAAGAAAAATCAATGTGTTATCTTTAAGTGAAAATACTAATTATACATAGCACAATAACAAGGGCTTACACAATACACATAAAAATTAAGGAAAAATATACAATATAATATTATGAGCAATTAGAGTGAACTTATATGAGGACCATCAGGGTCCAGTAACAGACATATAAAAGGAAGCCCAAAGATTGTTATTTTTCAGTCATGGCCGAAAGATTTCAATGAAAATAAATTGGGTCCATAGCCTAAAAGAATAAAATTGGGCCGGCGCATATTGCTGTGCACAAGAACTTTCTACTCGGTGCTTTTTAGTGTACTGGGATAGCATAGAGCCATCGATCGAGGCGCGAGCAAATTACAAAAGAGTGTATGGCGAGCGGTGTGATGCAGCGGTGCGGCGTAGCTGCTGCGACTGCGACTGCGAGGTGGATCATGGCGGCGGAGAGGCAGGCCTTTACTCCGGCGCTGAGGCCTTCTGGCGGCGGAGCGTTGCCGGTATTGTGCGGGCGTGGGGACAAGAAGACGAAGAAAGGGAAGAGATTCAAGGGATCGTACGGGAACGCTCGGCCGAAGAAGGAGAAGATGATCGAGCGCATCAAGGACAAGGTCGAAGTCCCCAGGTCCACTCCTTGGCCTCTCCCTTTCAAGCTCATTTGATCCCCCTCCCTCCTACTTGTACTTCCAGTGCTAATTCGTAGGGTTTTGGCCTCATCTCATATCATACCATAATCTGTACTTTCATTATCATTTCTTATTGAATACGTACTATGCTTATTTTGGCTTCACCTCGCCACTGCAGATTCCAATTGCATCATCCTCTGTTTGCTTGCGTTCATTCAAACTAAATAAATTAATAAACCAAAAAGATTTCAGAATCATTAGGTTAGCCTTTCAATTTATATCCTTGGACGGTGCTGCTGTTCCTCTGAGTCTCTTGAACTATCTATACAAAGCCAAGCGTACCAGCATGACTATATGGAGTAGTCAACACAGCATATGGTTGCTGTTATCATTAAAGCTGCCCTTAATTACTTAAGTATTTTATGAAATGTCGAAATTCGATTAGGGAAGACTCATTGGTGGAGGGCAGAATGGACTTGATATAATTTTATACCTTGACACTGGACCGTTTTGATAATGGGTGCCTCCTAGTCCTGGGATTCCTTTCTTCGCACTTGCTGTAAGCCTGTAAGGCACAGGACTCTTGATTTATGGATGCAGTTATTTCTAAAAGATTGCAGGGAGGCCTTCTCTTTTGATTTGGTACCATCTGAAATTGTAGATTTTTGTGGCTAAGTGGTAGCTTTGTGAGTGTAGCATGCACTGCATAATTAGAGCGCATAACTACTTGGATATGCAGAAACTTTTGATGAAAGAGATGGATATCGGGAGCTTTTTAAATTCCTCAGTATAAATTCTATAGCAAAAATCAGCCTTCTTGTATAATCCAGTGTTTATATACTGCTCTTAATAAATTGTTAGACTCATTTGAAATGATGTTTTGAGTGAGTTACTCTCCTCTTCCTTGTATTTTTTGTGTACTGTATTGACCTTCCTCTATTTTGAAAACCTATACAAGACTCCCTTGTCTCTAAAATGCTGTCATACCTAACATCTTTGTTAACTAAGCCATTAGTTCATGGATGTTTCATGGTCTTGTCATTCATATATCTTACCATTGTTCACATTTCTTACCACAAGAGCATTAAAACTATGATAACATGCACAAGCATTATTGATTTGGTATATTTACTTTAATTTGATTGATATATGTTTTATATTTGTTATGATTTTAATATTTTATTTTAATGTTGAATTTTTATTTGACCAAGCATTCGATAACTTTCTCTGGACTATGTCTTGCAAGCTAGGTATTAGGGTTTAGGGTATTACATTGGATAATAACATACAAGACATGGTTAGAGAAAGTGATTGAAGACTTGGAAAAAAAAAATTGAAATAAAATATAAAAATAATAATAAAAAATTACAACAATATGTCCCTCTGTTTTGGAAATTCATTTCAAGGACTGTCAGTAAGAATCTGGAACTGTAAAAAAAAAAAAAAAGGAAATTATACTCAACACTGTATTATGTGTTTTCCAGATGAAAACAAGCGATCTGCATTACATCACTGTTTTCTTGCAGTAAAAGTAGCAAGCAGTGTCTTTTTTCTTCCTTTCACATTTAGGTTGCATTACACTAGGATATTACTTTTGAAGCTAATTCTTGCTCAGGATTCATACAATTATCAAACATGTGTGTTAAGAAGCTGAAGGTAAAGAGCGTGCGTGTATCTGGGTAAGCATTGAAGTTTGATCCACACCGCTGCTTCAGTATGCAAATAGTTAAAACAGAAGGGATTAAATAGTAAAAATACCCTGTTTGTAGACTTGTTATTGGATTAAAATGGCACCCATCTGTTGTAAAACTAGACAGAAAGGTCAGCTTTCACTTTCAGGTTGCTACTCTGAGGAATGTCATTTTCCTCTGGGTATTGTAACTCCTCTGACAACTTAAGGAACAAGTCCGAAATTATGGGAAGCCCCAGAGCCAGAAGCAAGAAACCGATAAGCATCACCAAGGCTCCAACGCGTGGAATCCATAGGCCGTGTAGTGGGTGTCTTCGTGGTTCAGTTGCTGCTTGATATCCAGAGCGGATGGTCAGTAACAGCAAGGCCATGGCAATGACTGCCCCAATTATGCGCAATGATGTTGAACGGGCACTTGCAGTGGTGATGTTGGAGAACATCCTTCTCATCTTAGTTCTGGTTAGCTGCACGCCCATATTGTTAAGAATTCTATTGACACAAATGAACAGAGGTCTGGAGATTAAAAATGGAACAGTCTCTGTCTGGTTATTCTTTCTGGGTTGGGGAGTATCAATTATCTAACAGAGTGAAGCAAAGCCATATAATAACTGGGGCGCCAAGTTATTTATATGTTAGGACTTAGGATGTCGTTGAAAAAGACGATACAAGTGAGTTCAAATTAAATTGGGGAAGTTGAGCACCGAAAAATGACTTGAACACACCCAGGACGAGCTATTCTAGATGCCCAATGTGGAAACGGCATCTGTTCTGCTTAGCTTTCATCTTCAACGTAGGGATAACTTCTCTAAACTCCCGAAGCGACTCCAAACTTTGTTATTTATTTTTAGTTGTTGTAAATGGGTAGGGAGTGAATGTGTGGAGCACGTCCATACTGTGTAGCGTATTTGGTATGCTTAACCGAACTCAGACCAGAGAACTCACACAGCAGGAACAACTTCAAATTCCATTGTGTATTTAGCAATTAGGTGACTGTTCTGAAACATGCTTAAACAGCCCTTATATAAATAATAATTTTCTCTTTTTATCAAAATGAAATTCAGTAAACTTAAAGTTATATATATTTTAAAAAGTTGTTTAACATTCTGTTTAAAAATAAAAAATTAATGAAAGGTATAGAAATTAGATTAATTTAATCACTTTCTTTTTATTTTTTTGGTTGATGTTATTCTTTGAAACAATAATACATCATCAATGTAATGGATAACTGTAAATTTGTAATTCAAATAATTGGATTTATAAAAATCATATTTTATAAAAAGTTGTTGGCTTGTTGCGTCGTATTAATACGCTTTTACTGATATAACCCAATCCTAACCCACATATATAAAAGACAAAACTTATTGTTTCATGGAAAGGGTACAATTAGTGTATACGAATTTATTAGTTAATGGTGCCTTTATGGTTATATTTATGCTTAGGGCTTTAGGTACACTGCAATGCAACTAATACGACTATCATAGAGTTGAAAAATTAAATTCTTATTCTCTTGATTGTGGTAAATGTGAATAGCCAAAAAACAATCAAATAAACCCCTTTCCTGCGATGAGCTTAAAAAAAAAAACCGGATGTAGTATCGTTCCTAATGGATAAAACATACGTCTTTCCTGGGGATCCCTCCTTTCTCCAATGTCTTAACCCTCTTTACCGCTGCACCCACTAGCCACTAGAGTTGGGAGCCATAACTTTACCATTTGACATTTTTTTCATACATTATGCATGATAATATTGATGCGCTCCTCACATTTCATAGGTAGTAGCTCCCATCAACCATCGTGATAGCGTTGTAGTGTGGTTATATTAAAGTACCAGGCTTTGCGGTCAATTTATGTAGCCAGGTTTGTTTTATATATAAAGAAATTTTGAATTAGCACTAAAAAGTACCAATCACAGAATCTCAAAACACTCAATGTATCAGGAAGCAGCCGGTTCGGGTTGATTAACCAAGAAGACATGAAATGCAATCAAAATTTCTTCAACTTCATAAGCATGGATCATCTCGGTCTGTATCAATTTATATTCATCAAATTAGAATCAATGAAGGTAATTCAAACTACAGAGTAGTAATATAGAACAATTTGATTGCTAACCTTTATATATCGCAAGGAAAAAGGAAAATCAGGTTTCAGTCATTAACTTCACGACCATAATTATAAACTATCTCTATCTGCATCAAGAACATCATATATTTTGATGAAAACATCAATAAGGTAGTATTTGTTTACTGTCTCCTGAAATAATAGAAAACTAAACGAATTGATTTGGTGATAAACGGAACAATGGAGAAAACTAAATTTTTACCTTCAAAATTGGACCTTTAAATGAAAAACAAAAATTTAATATTTTTTTTAATAAACCCTATATATATTTATTATTTATGTTTTCATATCACGTCTTCATTGTCCTCTGTCCCCTTATCAAATGCTACAACATAATATCAAATTCAGTCAGAAATACACATACACATATACATGCCCACATAGCAAACATACAGAAAGTGTCCAATGCACTTCCCAAAGAAAAGAGCCACGGAGAATGTATAAATTGATAAAAACACACAAAATCATAGATCAGGACCATTTGACGTGACAATCTCCCATGACAAGGTCATCTGATGAGAGATATAACAGATACAATGCCCAGACAGAGGAAAGCTCTTGCAGAGGGCATGGGCTGTATCTCTCATCAAATTAAATTGTCTAAAGTTCCAGACAAAGCACAAACAAAAACACACATATACATAAAAATATACTGTGTGTTAAATTTGTTTGAAAAGTATTGATTGTCAATGATAATAGAATTTCAGTAGTGCATATGAAAGAAAAGTACAAATAAGAGGGACAAACCAAAAACGAGAAAGATAAACTAAAATATATAACCATAATGACTTACCCCTGAGGTGGAGTTGGGTTGCGAGTAAACTTGGAACCACCAGGAGCCCAAGGAACTATTACACATCAGGAAAGAGGGGGTAAAAGGGTTAATATCCTAACTGGGTTACATAGCTAAACATAAAACAGAAGGAGCAATGAGTAGAATTTTACGCACTCCAGCAACCATGCACAGATAAATCAACCCCAACACGACAAAAAACTAAAGAAATGGTTTTGCCTATATAGTCCAGGTCAGATTTTAGCTCAGGCAACTTGCATCTTTCACAATAATAGCTCATTTTGCTAGTTGAATAGTTGGATTACAGAGACAAACACGGATACTAATTAGTAATTACTAATAAAATACCTTAATAAGCTTATTATGGCAGTCCCTTCAACTCCTATCAGCACTCCGTTAGTGTGGCCCAGTCCTCCCCAGACTAAGGGAATTGTGGGAAGCATGTCTTGAAATTTTAACAATTAAGGGTATCTTCGTGAGTTTGATTTTGGATTAAAAGGGAGGGAAGGAAAGGCCTTAATCCAAAAACCAAACTCAAACACATCATAAATATATTAGCATGATTGTTATTTGTAACGTCTGAATTCTAAAAATGTCTCTTGATCTATCATTTGTGTGCTGAAAGTTGATAGGAAACAGGAAAATCTCATTGGTGGTATTTTGTTATGGGCATATTTGCTTTAGTTTCTAAAGAGTGATCGAAACCAACACTGTTGTGCCAAATGATGTGTACATTTATCATAGATCAGCAAGAAGTATTATTGGTAGTGAGAACGAGTGTGAGCAACATAAGAATGACATAGATGTTTACCTATGTAAGGATCGGGGTGGCGCCACTTATTGTAGGTTTCCTCAGCATCTGCTATCATCCTATCAACGGTATCAAGGACTTGATTTTGCAGAGAAACTGAAGAAAGACCAACCATATCTGAAGATTGATCTGAAAATCCACACCAGGTTTTGATCGGAATTCAGAGTCTCTTGGTTTTCTTGAAACCGGCAATGGCTGGTATGAAAATCTTGGTATCCTAATACGAATGAAGATGTAAAGTTCTTGGTTGGAAGGATTAGAGTCTAAATTCACTAATGATCTTAATTTTGTTTCAGTTTCTTTATTTTCTTGTCTTTCTTTATTTATGTATATAACACATCCGATAATTCTGATTGTTTTATTGGTTTATTCTTGCGCAGCTAAACTAATGAAAGAGAAAGCCTAAGGGGAATTTATATGAAAGTGTTGGTATTACATTGTGAAAACAGATTTGAGTATGTCCCAGGAGGAAAAAAAGAGAAGAAAAAGGAAAAAGGAAAAGAATAGAAGATCATTCATATAGGAAGATTTGAAAATCTGGAAAGAATTGGTGGAGGGTAACATCCCTCAGTGAAAGAAAAGGTCCTTTTTCTCTTTCTGAGTTCCTTACTCCCTAAAATATGTCCATGAAAAGAAATAATCCCAAATCTTGAACCATTCAAGAACAAAGGAGAAAAGACAAAGATAGTAAGAGCAAGGTATAACTTGATGAAGAAGCCATGGGGACAATTGGACAAAGGATAGACCCGGATAACAATCTGACAATGAAAAGCAGTCCACAATAATTTTTGTGAAGTCAACATTTCAAGATTACATTCATCAAGTGGGACACCAAATTCACAAAGAAAACCACCAGAAAGCCCAGGTTAGTGTTCCTAGCTTAATCAGGGACGAACCCATACAATTCAATATCGATGAAGGCAATTGCTCTATTTCCATGGCTTAACATAATAGGGAACAGACATTATACAATAATAAAATTGATCTGACGCTGTACATGTACGAGGCACAAAAGACACCTAAAACAGAGACGCTCTGCTATTTCTCCAGGAATATGATCTCTGCTGAGAGCGTTGAGGGGTGAAACTAAGCCCAAACATCTCCTTTGGGGCCTTACCCTGCTCTGAAAATCTGACTAGTTTTGCCACTACTGCAGCACTTTCCATGATGTGGTTCAGATCAGTGTTGCCCCATATGCGGTTCGCTAGCTGCATCTTCCTTCTCTTTGAATCCAATGCAATGCCCCACTTCCTGAAGAGGCTCTTCCTTTCTCCCTCGGCTAGTCTTTTCTGCATAAGCTTGGCAAGCATTTCTCTCTCCCGGCGAAGAACCTTCGCACTGTTTCCCCAAACAAAAATACATCACCATGAAGTAAACAGGAGCAAACAAGCAAAACATTACACCCACAAGGCCACAATATTCGTGTTTGCATTATGAAGATAAACGTCCATGTGATGTATTTCTCTTTTTATTTTATTTTATGTTTTTGTTTTAGCATCACAAGGTTCCCTGTTAAAATGAAAAATGAAAAATTCCGTTGACCAATATATGTATCCCCATTTGAATTCATGTCAAGCTGTTGAATTGACACATTCTCGGATGCAACTAAAGCAAGTGTTATATAATCAAATGCTCAAGTAAATGCACAAGAAAGAGAAGAACCTTGAAGTTGATGTGGCTGCATGACCCTCCTTCGCAAACAGATTTCCATGGGAAAACGTTTCTTTGAGGAAAGATAGTCTTCTAAGCTCCACCTCCATGTAAATAGAGTCTGATGGGTCACCCGTGAACAAAAGAAGGAAGTAGGTCCTGTGAATCAACGATACTTGACAGGTTTGCCAAAGTTCAACTATCTCGTTTTGCTGCCTCTTGAATTGCAGCGGCCATTCTAAAGGAGTTCCAGGTGCCTCTGACATGGATTCTACACCTACATCTTTGACATTCTTCTCAAAAGGTTTTCTTTCTGTCTGCTGATCCTACAATTAAGAAAGTAGAATTTAGTCAAAAACATCAAGGTTAAGCATGACTTTCCAGACTTGAAACTCTTAAGCATCAAATGGAATATTACATGAACAGAAAATCCAATTTAATGAATGTATAGCTGTAAGCTTGTAACAGAAATAGTTGTGTGATCGGAGCATCCATCTGTGCTACAAGTATCAATCTATATGTCTTGATGCAGTAGAAGTTCAAGATTCCCCATTAATTGCTAGGGAAAAGGAAGAACTTATATTTCTATATATATATGACCAGAGTTAAACTACCTACTCATAGCAAACAATGGTCTAATATTAACATTATCACATTTGTAGACATAACTGGTCAATATTGCATGACTAACTCTTTTTAATAAATAGGTAGCATATGAACCATTTCAGTTACTTAAGAGAAATTTAATATATCGGTAATTCTTTTCCCTTAAATCTAAGAATCGAGAAGGCAGTTGAAATGATTTATTCGCACCTGACCAAGAAGCTGCTTCTCATACTCGAGTTTGACCATTTCTTTCATCCCAGCAACAAAAGTTTGGATGCTAGGAATATCCTCATTAGCAGATGTTCTCATGCTGTCGGTTCTCAAACCATCCACATAAGGGTTCCCAATAGAAGAGGGGGAGCCATTGATTGTTAATCTAGTGGAAGCACCAAAAGTTAAAGGAAGGAACTTTCTCCTCAAACCATCTGGTCTTCCGGGGTAGCCTCTTTCAAAACCATTGGCTGGAGTCATCTCCATTTCTCCTGCTCTCTCAGGAGAACCAGCCATGTAATGTTCCCTACAACTCCAACTCCTTATTAGTTTAGGGTTCCTGAAATTTGACATTTTTGATAACATGGCTCGTGGAGATTGTCCATCAGGGCAAGAAGACAAATGAGAATTAATGCTTAATTGTACATCATGGCATCTCTGCTCCAGCACACCAGACGTTGAATTGTTTTGTGCCTCTCTCTCTTCCCTTTCTTCATTAGCGGGGTCGATATTTCCTGACTGACTGAATTTTCCTCTCCAGATGATGGTAATGCCAACACCCCATTGTCACTAATTGGTGGATCAGGATATTCTACGTCATCTCTACTTGATTCCTCCAAGTCAATGCATCGAACTTCGTTGCAGTATTCATCTGGGTATTCCATGCAAGCAAAAGCTAATAAATGTATGGTGACTGGATCTGATGAAAGTTACTGTAAAATGTGATCACTTTTATCGGAATATTTAGTATTGGCTGAGAGATGAAACGACTTACCATCAGGATTACTTCCAATATCTTCATCATTATAGTGAGGGTTGTTGAATTCTCTAATGCGTACACCAGGACAACGATCAGGACAAAAAATGCTTGATGACTCTGACACTGAATTGTCATCTTCCAAGGTATCCTCCCCCTTTCCTACAAATCCAAATGATAATTACTCCAGAGTGGACAATAACAACAGAGGAAACCAAATTTTGGAGACATAGTCTCATATGCAATAGAATTTTCAATAACTAGGAAAAAAAATTACCTTTGTAGATTTCTGATCATTTCCAATCATGCGCAGCAAATCCTCAACCCGTGATTCAGCTAGATCACGTTGCCTAATTAGCTCCCTAATCTCTTTCTCCATCTGAATAATTGAAACCCACATTGTCAAACATCTGAGTAGCAGCTAAAAACGTATCACGAAGCACCAATACAGCTAAAGCTATGATATGAAAGGTAATACCAAAATGATGCATCACATTTTTGCTATTAGGATATGTCAGTTGATAAGGACAAAAGTATTGTTCATTAACAGTTAACCAGAAAAGAGAGGTAACATGCAAAATATCCTAAATCAATATCATTAAGGTTCTGTGTCAAGTCATGCCCAGAATCAATACAGAATGAATAGTGTATAAATTCAAATAGCACATTATTACCTTTTCTATCTGGAGATCTTTCTTTCTCAACATTGCTGCATAATCACAATTAGTCGTAGGAGGATCGGATTTCGCAATTCACTCTCTAATCTGGCCAACTCTTTTTGCAGCTGCTTGACCAAGGCCTTATCGGACATCACCACATTAACCTGTGCTTTAGTGATGACTTCTTTTGCACAACAGGCAAAAAGAAGTGTGTTTCTGGTTTGCTCAACATGGCTTCGTGCAGGGCTCAAAGTGCAAATGATGGCTGTTCTAGCATTACCACCTAAGGAAGGCTGCAGTATGCGTGTCAACTTTGAATCTCTGTAATTGATGTGTCCTTGTCTTCCTTTACTGCATTCATGCACACATGTCAACAGAAACTGCTAAGTTTTACACATAAACAGCATTACAAAAGGTTCCCCCTAGTAGATAAGGTAAGTTTTTCAGTGTGAAGGTATCTCTAATTTGTCAAAAGATATATAATATCTCTCTTCCTTCCTCCCACAATTGGCTGAAACAAACATTGCATTAACTAATATTCAGCTTCAGGTGCTTCTAAATTCACATTCACATGATGCACAATAAAACTAAACAATCCACGCATAATATGCTAAGGAAGAATAGACAACCTAAGCTTACGAATGACCGTTCCAAGGGTGAGTAAACTCCGGTTAATATGACATCCTTCTTTTAATCTGGACCCCGCTGATAATGCCTGAGATGCACGCTCACTCCCTGCCAAATCAACAAAATTCTGCGAAAGAAAAAAAAATGTAAAAACTACTGAACATTTTATGTCCTGAACAAGTTGAAGAATTTAAAATGTAAACATACCACACTAGCTGCTAGGGTGGTTGAGTTGCTTTTACCCAAGAATTCTCTGGCAGAACTTTCAACTGTCTGCAGGTAACAACTCTATTGACAAAAAACTACAAGCAAAACATATCAAATGCAATGCGCAGAAAAGGCGGTAAGCACACACCAGTCTGATAATTTGGTGAGATCTAGAACTCTTTTCATTGAGGTATGTCTCTCCCACCTGTCTTTGCGCTGCAAGAATATAGTAGACAATGTAATGGTAAAAACCAAACTATGTCAAGAAAATTATGAAAATTCCTTTACCATCACAGAAACTTAGGAGCTCTTTCAAGTGCCCCCAGTCTCGTAAAGTCTCCTCTGTAAGTTTCTCTAGAACAGGTCCTCTCTGATGATGAGGAAAATAATGAACGATTAAATAAAAAATCTCATTCATTCTTCAATTCAATACATAACAGACATTCACCTCAGGATCATCACGCAGCCTCAGTGGAGTGCTCTCAGTGCTGAGGAGGTCCCTGATAATTTCATTGTAAATTTCAATTGCTGAGAACTTCAGTACAAATGCTCTTTCTTCATGCTAAAAAAGGTACACTAAGTCAGTAACCTTGTTAACAAGACTTGTAATATTAGAAACGAGTTGTGGTGAAAATTGATACTGCAGAAATAGTCAGGCAGATCAATAAATTAGAAATCCAATTACCTTATTTATGTAATAAAAAATATCTGCGACAGCATACTCAGTTATTCCAATCATCGTGTATGTCTTTCCACTACTGGTTTGCCCATATGCAAAAATACTTGCTGAAAGAAGGTAGGGATGCATCTATTAGTAAAGCCTTAAAGGAGGTCAGGCAAGCAGTCATAACAACATATACTTACAGTTAATTCCACCAACAACTGAGAGAGCAACTTCTTTAGCTCCTTCTTCATATACCAGCTTTGTGGTACAGTCACCCGAAATACTCTGTCTAAGATCAAATCATAACCAAAATTCAGAAACACTCTGTCCATAATAAATAGACCTCTGATACATTATGTCTTGGTCAACAGTGCTTCCAAGCTCAATCATATTAAAATACAAAAAGGCAAAATGCATTTTGAAGTACAATAGGGTAAGGCCATTTTTCAAATTGATGAGAAAGGAAATAACAGGGTCGAAGCAATTTTAACAAGTACTTTCCCAAATTGGACCTAGACAAGTTAGAAAAGAGATCATCTCTGCCACAGTAAGTCAAAGCAAGAGATCTTGAAACTAGTTGAAGCAACTAAACTTTGTTCTCCATGCTTCTATATATATAAATATATAATAGAAATTTGCAAATAAAAAACCAGCATTAAAGGTGGACATTTCTTACCAAATGTGTAGGCACTTGGAAATGTGGAACCTTCCCGAAGCGTATTCCGATACAAGATGGTGGTGTCATTGATGCATTCCCAATCTGCTACTTCATTCACGGCAGTTTCCTTCTCACTCAAAGGCCTAAGCCTTATTAAGACAAGAATCTTCTCTTCACGGCCACTCATTCCTTGCATCTTGTCCCATTTGACTAGCTCTTCTCCAGCAATAGCCCCCATTTCTCACAAGTTTTCCAACCCAAGCTAATGAGAATTCAGAACAAGCCCATGACCTCAAAATCCTAATGTCAAAAACAGAGATTTGTAAAATTGTAAAGTTATTATTGCTTTCTTTAAATGCAAGAAAGTTAGAGGGAAATAGCTGGCATTTCACCCACATATGAAGGCCTTAATTTGATCATTATCTACAAAAGGCAAATAATGAATGAGAAGAGACAACCCATTAAATATCAGTTCAGAAATGACAAAGGATAATAACAGCAACTAGAAGCTAACTTTGTAATGCACTCGGCCAAGAGAAGGAAAGACAAAGACATAAAACAATACCATTAATAACTAATTACTTTTATGACCAATGACTCATCAGTTGTTGAGTGCTGGCATTATACCAGTAACTTGGGTCGTAATTGGGTTTAGTTAACTTCTCGTTACTAACAAAGCAAAAGACTTTTCTTCGAAAATAAAAATAGAGAAAAATGAAAAGAAAGATGTTTATTTTTTTTTTCGCAAAACATAAAAAGAAAAAAGATTCCCTTTTTTATTTGTTTTTTATGGTTCCTTCACCAATGACCGGTAGTAAGGAAAGAATAAAAAAGTTTTCATGGTGGTGACCGCCCAATGCTTAAGCGTAGAAAGTAGAAACCCGAGAACCAAGTAGCCCATTTTTCCATAGAATTGAAAGCGACTCAACTCAACTGTTGCGCCCAACAAACAATTCCACAGTTTCACCCTCCCCTTTATTTTTTTTAAGGAAAAAAAAATTCTCTTCTCTAAACTCACGTGTTCTGATACTGGTAGATAGTATTTTTTGAGTTTTGAAAAGAATTTAGCTTCAATTGCCGTGTTCTTCGACGGTTTCCTCTGACACTGAGCGAACCATAGTTGGAAGCAGAACGGCAAAATCGAATCAGTTAGAAATTGTTAAAATCCACGCATTCTTGTCCTTGCTTCTCTTGAAAAATAGCTACAATGCCCCACCCAGAAACCCAACTAACTGCTTCGAAGTTCAAACTTAAAACAAAGAGTAAAGAACCCAGTACCATCATTCAATTGAATTTAATAGATCTTCCCCACAACCCCGGTGAGAGTGACGTAGCGTCAAAGTTGAGATTTTGTTAAGGAAAAAACAAAAGGACAGAGGTTGAAACTTTGTATATGAATGCGAATTAGAAGCAGAAGACGACAAGAGGAGTTACCTTAGAACGGTGAGAATGGGCAGAAATTGACGACCCCACGATCTGAAAGAAGAAAACTAAACAAAACAAGTAATGCAATGTGAGAGAGACAGTTGTCGGTTCCTTCCTTCCTCACTTCACCACCGCTCTCACTCTCACTCCCATTTACACTTGAGACTGGACTCATCTCTCTCTCTCTCTCAGGTGGTGTCAATTTCTTTGGAGCCAATCTCATCCATACTCTATATAGTTTCAATTCATCAACTCATATCACTTATTGATTAATAAATTTCAACTCATTAAGTTTTAAAAAAAATCAATTCATTAAATATTATACTTAATTACTTATTACATATATTTAATCTGATAATTATTGTTTCCGCCTCCTTTAAATTAATATTTAATCATAAATAATTTATTTTTAATTTAAGTACATTGTTGTTGTTAGTTAAATTAATTTACTTATTACATAGCATCAACACAATTTTTAAAATCTACATAAGACATTTAGTTTTTTTTTTTTTTAAATATTTTAGATAAGAAAGAAAGCTGTTCCTAGTTCACGGACTAGCTGACTAAGCATGTCTTGGAATCATCATTAGCTTACAAAAATATTTATAGTTCATTTATCAATATTAAGAACTTGATAATGGAGCTGAAGTCTTAGGAATACATGAATAAAAAATTGATCAAGTGAGCTAACTTATTACCTTTCCAAGTTTTACTCCATTGACTCATTAATATCACGACACTATTGAGTGTTTATTGCACTTTTTGGAACAATATGCGTCGTACAACATAGTGGGTGAGCATAATTGAGCTCTCTCCACATAACGTGAACTCATTTGTTAAATTAGGTCTATTATAAACGAAGAACAATAAGGTATGGTTCCTTATAAATTGTAACGGGCATCACGTCATTGATAAATGGCCAGAAATGCCTTTGGTTCGGTTAGGGATGGTTGAAAGAGAGGCAATATGTAAATGATCATAGATAGATGCCTCCTTTTTCGTCTGTCACGTTAACTCTCAAGTTTGGAATAAAACACAGTACAATGTTGCCGTCCAAAGATGCTAAAGTGATGTACATTTGAAGAAGAAAAAGAGGGAAAAAAAAAAAAAAAACTGTTCGGTTTAGAGTTGTAGGTCCGAGTTCAGACTAGAAACCAATTCCTGGAAAGCATTATCCAAATTATTATAATAGCTATTATGTACGGGGTGATCGAACATCAACTATAATAATTTCTTAAAAACACCAAAATAAAGATGGATAGTGTTCTAAACAAGTTTTAATTATGATCTTCGAAGTTTTTCTTTTTGGTGAAAGGCCTTTTGACCCTCTTCAACATTGTCTTGATTACTAGAGTGAACAGGATAAGCGTGGATGTGTTTCAATCTTACAAAGTCAATGAAAAGCATAATTATGTCCGGAAATTATACTTTTAAAAAGTCGGTTTGCAACTTTTCTAATTTTCTTTTTTGAGTGAAAAGTAAATAATACTATTTTTTTTACCCAGGCTAATATTATTGAAAGCTATGACTAATTTTCTTGATAGATATGTGATTTTTACCTCTAAATGACACTCTTTTCATCGATAGCACCTAAATTCAAACCCCTACCTACCACCTATGATAGCCTCATGGTTTACAAAATACTACTAATTAAAAATGGAATGACAATGGGTCCCTTGCTTGTTGTGAACACTTATAGTTATTTTATCCTTATTATTATTTTCATCTAAAAATTTGAAAAATGAAAAATACACCTCATTCCCTTAGAAAAATCAAACTAGCCTATTTTAATTTCTTTTCAACCAATCCTTTAGCCCATTTCATTTCAAGTTTTATTTTTGTTTATTCAGCCCATTTCATTATCTAGCCCATTCCAGTTTGTCAGCATGTTGTATTTCAGTTATTTGTAACCCACATTTTTTGATAATCCATTTCAGCCTAAAATAAAAATAATAAAAAATAATAAAAACAAAAAATAAAAAAGAGAAGTGTCTTGGTTCTAAGTCCACAACAAGTCAATTGATACAACACAACAAAATACAAAATACAAAGAAAAGAAAAAGGAAGTAAAAAAAATGGAATGGCAGCACCATCATCATGTTTTTCTTTGTCCTTGTCTAGAAGATAAATTTGCTTTCGGTGATGAGGGCATTTGGGGGATGAGCTTGGCTCCCTAGCCAGCTTGCAAAGGTGACAATCAAAATTTGGATCAAATGGGAATGACTATAAAAAGGGGAAATTAACAAAAATAAAAGGTGGAGAGACCAAAAATTTTGAAAACTAATCAGCAAAGGTATAAGTTTTGTTCTGGGCATTTTAGTATCATGCTAGATTTTAGGTACATGTAGTTCATTAGTCCATCCAGTAATCACCATTCTGACATCCCACACCACCACCATTATCACATCAAAACTAAAACAATCTGAGCCCAAAATCATATACTCAAATCATCATAAAGCAAGGATAATTCATTTTCCAACATCCGATACACGCGGGTATCATCAATAATAATCCATTATCTTCACCAACATCAGGAAATAAAAATAAAAAGGGAGTAGCACAACAATACCTGGCAGGGGCGGCCTGCGCCCTGGACGGGCGTGGGGTGGCCCGGACGTGGCACGCCCAGACAAGCTCCCTCCACGCACCTCGCGTCCTTCCTCTAGCCCCGCGCGTGCTTTCCTCCACCAAGCCACCGCCAAGCCCGCGAACCTCCAACCACAATCTCCTTGCACCACCACGAAACCAGCCCGGCCATCGAGAACCGAGGTGCGACCTCTTCGTGCACCATCGCATCCTGCCCAGGCGCACAGAGCTGGGCTCTGCCACCCATGCCGTGACGGAACTCTTGCGAAGCCGCGCTCAACCAGGCGGGTGAGTCAGCCTCGCCTCCTTCCCCTCACGCCTTGCGCGCGGCGCCACTCCTTCCCATCACCACATCTCGTCACGAGTTAGCCACGGCCGCACGCACCGCGCCTCGACCTCCTTCCTTGCGACCCCCCCAAACCTCTGATCTCCTTCCTCGCGACCTCAGAGCCACACCCCTCCGCGATCCCGCGCGCGCCCTCCCCGTCCCCGTCTCGCGTGCTGAGGCCATGACAGGCAAGCTCCCTCCTCCTTCCGTGGTGGACCACTCCTCCTCCCTGATCTCGCAGAAGGGTCAGAGGTTCGGCCTCCTTCATGCTCGCACGCGCATATCCCTGCGGCCGCTCCCGTCCTCTTCCTCTCCTTGCTCTCTCACTCTCATTCTCGATCTCACTCTCTTTCCCTCTCTTTCTAACTCTCTCTCTCTTACTCTCTTTCTTTCTTGCCTTATCTCTTTTCTTTATTCTTCAGTGGGTATATATGTGTGTTGACAAAAGTGAGAAGAGTGTTGGGTATGTGTGTGTGTGTCATGGGCGTGTATTAGTGTGAAGGGGTGCCTGTGTGTGTGTGCGTGTGTGAATATGTGTGTGCGCGTGGGTTTGTGAGAGTGAGAGAGTGTTATTATGTGTGTGTTAAGGTCGGGGATGGGTGCTACATTATTATTATTATTATTATTATTGTTATTTTGTTATGTTTTATGTGTGTGTGAGTGATAGGATTAGAGAGTTATTGTTAGCATTTTATTATTTATTTTTGTATCGGATTAGATCTTGAGTTTGTCTAGGTTTGGATTTGTTCATTTGATCAATGTTTGTTTTATATTTTTGATATTTTGGGCTTTATTTGTTGTGTTTAGGTACATTTTTATATAAATAAAAAGAGGTTTGGTTCAAAATAAATCCTCGAGTATTTTGATCATGTAAAACAAAATAAAAAGAGTGATTTAATTATTTCTTTGAGTGAATTTAATGTCTTATAAGAAGGTTAAAAATAAAAAAAGGAAGTTAATGATTAGGATTTTTACTTTTAGTTTAATTATCTTATATGTTTATGTGTCTTGTTTAAATTAATTGTGTATTTGTATTTACGAATTAATTTTGGAAGTTTTATTGAAACTAAAGCTTATATAAAAAAAATGTTTTCCTTCAATTCATAATAAAAATTCATTTCTAAAAATTAAAAATCCATCAACACATCTTTATTTTCCTCTAATTAAATATCCATCAACACATCTTTATTTTCCTCTAATTAAAATCCATCAACACATACTCATTTTCTACAGAACGACGTGGCTTTGAGTTCCTCATTACCAAAGGATACGTAAATATAGCAAATAACTATCAAGTCAAAATTAATTTTTCATTAAATTGTGTTCTCATTTAATTCTTATTTTTTCTTTAATTTCATTTCATTTTATTTTATGTTTGTACATAATTGTGATCATTTAAGAGAAAATTAAATATTATTAAAATTATAAACAAATTTGCATAATGAGCTCTAGGTTTATTTATACGGATGTATTAGGGTGTGGATTAAGTTTCCACCCTTCCCTAATCATAATTAGACTCCAAACCTCAGATTTCTTTTTAAAGACCATTACAAATTAAAAAGGTTTTCCAATTTTTCCAGAATTTAAATTGGTGGCGACTCCCATTTTACATTTTATTTCAAAATCAGTCAACATCCTCGCGACGCCTCTGGCACGTTCTGACATTTCTCAAAGTGCCATTAATTATAAGGTGGATTTTCACCTACATTAAAGTCAATGTCTTATGCTAGTTATATTTAACCACATTTTATAAATGTGGTTAAATGAAATCAGTTATGTGGCAAAACACCAAAATATGCTCAGTTACACTCAATCCCCCTCCACTATATGAGGCTCTAACCAGGCAACTGTCACCACATCAGGCTCCAACCACCGCATTCGTTACCATGCTCACTATGACTTCCGCCTCACAATCACGCCACGCTGGGGACAACTACCGTTGTGGAGACACCTTCGCTTCACCGTGAACGTACACACAGAAGCGATGCGGTCACCACCAAGTGCCGCGACCTCCACTATGACTTCCTCCAGCGGTGACACCTTTCGTCGCGGTTTTGATGGCTTAGGTGATAGCTTTCCTCCGCCGCACGTCAACATTGGAGTCATTGCATTAATCAAGATGCGGTGATGGCACCACGTAATCGTGTTCTACCTCTCTGCCCCAGATCTACCTCTTTCTTGTTGAATCTGGACTTTTTGTTGTTGTTAACTTGTATCTGGACTTATTTCCTGGATTTGTTGAATTTGAAACTTGGATGTTGCAACTTGGGGTTTTCAAATAATGTGGGGAGGAAGGTTGGTCATGGTGGTGGCAGAGGAGGAGGAGATGGCATGGTGGCAGGGGTTGTCATCAGAGGTGGGTGATAGAATATGCTATTACCTGGTACTTAAAATATGCTATCTAATAGCTAACACAAGACATGAGTAATCCGATTAGATGTTGGCAGGTGATAAAGGGAATCCGCTTTTCTTTTGTTTGCCTTATGCAGACACCAACCGAACTTGGCAGCAGTATAACTGAGTTTAATTAATTCAACCACTGTGGTCCTTTTGTTACTGATCCGAAGACCTTTTTATATCCATGGCCATGGTTGAATCGATCCCAATTAATGCTGCCTTGCATAATGCCTTCTTATCTCTATGTTGAACCTTTCTTCACTCTTTTGTCTCGTACGGTTCAATTAAGATATCTTTCCTCCGCAAATCAAGTCAAGATTCCGAACATAGAAACCCCACATCATCCGAGCTCAATCTTCAGTACCTTGTTAATTAAGTTCTAATTATTAAATGCATCAAGTCTACCCAATAGCAACGTAATTTGCAGTGGTGGAGCCACGTTTGTATTGAGGAAGCAGAATTCTCCTGAACTTTTATTTATTATGCTCAAAAATAAAAATCAAATGAAATTAACAATCTCTAGCTAATAGTTTAGGCCAAACAGTTTATGCGAGATTTTTTTTTGTCTTATAAAAAATAATGTTTTTCTTTTTCATTTCTAAGAATAATGTTGAAGTCAAAGACATCCGTCACTATTTTGATTTTAGGCACGCGTGACCATGATTTACATGGTCCCTTTGCGTTTTAAAATTTTCTTTCACCCTGGTTGAAATTTCGAAATATAGTGAGAGTAGGAAACCACGATAACATACACACGCTAAAGAGATATTCTGAGTACGGGTATACAGACGATGGGTTGGGGTTGTAAAACTAACTAATAATATATGAGAATTTAAATATTATATATAGTAAAGTAATAAAATTTTATAAATAAAGAATAAAATTTAAGAGATAATTTATGGTATATATTTTAAAATAAATCCTATAAATATAAAAATAATATTAAGTTATGTAAAATATATTAATTAAATATTAAAATATTAAATTTTTTTTATAAATTATTATAAAAATATACATCTTTTAAGGAATTATTTGATTTCAGATCTAAAGACAAAATGTATGATCCATACTTTTGAAAAGTATATTAGATCAAATTTTAATGCCCAAACCAATCAATGAGCTTTATTTTAAGTCAAATACACCTAATTTTGAGTGGGTCAATAAAATTTTTACATATAGATAAATGAAATACTTTTTCTTGTCATTCCATAAACATATAGAATTTTTTCTTAGTTTAGTTAATATCAAAAATAAATATTATTAATTTCTCTCTTTGTTTTGATTCTCCTGGTCGCTTTGCAGGAATAGTTAATTGCGTTGGGACAGTAACTACAACGAAATTAACGTTTGGAAAAATGCATTACATCCAAAACTCATATGCTAAAATATTATTGGAAAACTTTAAACTTTTCAACTACACACGATTTTCACTCAGTCACTAGAAATTTGCCGCGTCTATATCACGTGTATTTAGCCGATTTTCTAGCGAGCATAATTCTTTCTAGGTGTCTAGCACCACTCATTAACACCCTTCCTGCAGGTTGCATGCATCACAGGGCGTTAAGTGCTGAGATGCTGGGGAAAAAGTAAAAGTTAGATTAAAGAGGCTTTGATAAAGGACGAGCTCCATGCGTCTTTATGTGAATTGTGTTGTTTCCTCATGCTTTGCTCACATGCCATGTGCATTGGGTCTTGCAGGCATTCGCCCTACGTGCTCCTTTGATCCCTGATGCCTTTATATAGGCAGTGTAACGTGAAGATGTGGTTGATTGCACCTGTACTTTCGGCCTTACACACTAATTCAATCTCCGGCTTTGGAGTAAAACATAAGCAAGCATCACTTTCAACTCGAAGAAATGAAATGATTCTTAGGGGAATATATTAGAAGGCATGATTGGTAAATTAATGTTTGATTCGCGGAGCCACAACTGTAGCACTTCGACAAATTCCCAACTGCATTCTGTGTGATTCTACCTCTTGCCCCTTTTTGCATAATGGGAAGTATATATTACTAGGCTGCGGTATTATCATTGCAATACGCTTAACTCTTGTATTTGATTTACCTAATCAGTCAACAGATGATCTTTCCATTAAAAGATTTATTGTATTTAGTTACATTTTCATAACAATTATTGTTGTGTTACTCACAAATGATTGGTAGAGATGATAAGCAATTATTGTAGAAAGACTATATTGTATTTTCGCAATAAATTGATTGATCATATGAACAACATTATTTTGTAATTGTTGCTCCTCTCATTTAGTGGGAGTTATGAGCTACCAATACCTATCGAAGAAAGAAAAAATGAACCAAGCTATAAAGATATCTCATGATCTTGAAAAGTTATGTTTCCACAAAAGGACCGCATTTCATGCAAGTATAATTATAGGTGTTTATAATCTTACCAACCCAAAATTTATTGAATCGGTTTTTGATCTTGAAATTAGACCTGATGCATTTTTCAGGCCATACATTACGTTGCCCTGTCCCGAAATCAAATTATTGTTAGAGCTAAGAGCACTAAAAATTTCACCCCGAATTGATTTATGAAAATGGCGTGATATGTAAGTTTACCCGAATCACTATTGGGTTGGGGGAAGGAAACTCCTCTTCAAGTTTTTGGTCTGGCTCAACCAAATTTCCCGTCAAAGTGCACCCATAACAAAGTGTAAAAACGTTCCCTTGCTCTTATCGCCAATAGGCCCACTGGGGAAGACAACTTCTCTCCCTTCTGGTCACAAATACAGACCTTAATTTTTGCATTTTTTTGGTCATGGTGTCTTTTTAATGTTGTAGACTTGAATTGAGACTTTTCTGTCCATCATCTTGAACTGTACTCCCCAGTCTGGCCCAAACATTGACCTTTTCTTCTGGTTATTCTTTTATTTATTTATATATTTTGATAGAGCAATAAACTAATAGTAACTCGCTCCATTTTATTTTGTCTGTCAAGTTTTTAATATTTTTTGTTCGACAATATCTATATTATTTATAATATCAAAATTGCATTAATGTGTTTTTCCAATAGCACCCTTAATCAAATCAGATTAATTGTATTAATGGAAGTTGTATATTAATAGAGAATAGTGCAATGGTTGTATTAATAGAAGTGAATAAGGATAATTTTGTAAAAAATTTATGTAATTTTATATATTATCAACGTCAATTTATTGTTCTTCTTAATTTATGTGTCTTTATTTTCTTATATTGAACTGGAGGGAGTACAAAGTATCATATAAAGATGAAAAATGATCATTTTATTAAGGAAAACAATTGCTAAACAAAAAAAAAGAACAAAAAAACAGAGCTAGACGGACATTTTGTTAACTTTGAATTAGTAATGAAAAAGGGAGAGAAACTGATTCTTCATCAAAATCAAAATGATAAACAGTTAGTTTCTGTTATTTTTATAAAGTATTACTGTGTGTTACTAGCACTGCTAATCTTATTATATTTTGATTCCTTCTTTTATTTTTTATAATTTTTCTATCGCCTGATGCGTTATCTTTGCGCCGCGTCACCAGACAGCATTAAATGATTTATGAATTATAATGGCCCATTTCGATGAGAAGAAAGAGCAGCATATAGTATTTGCTTAGTGTTGCATGGGGACCCCATTCTTAGAAAAACTAGTGGCCAAAAGTGGAGAAATGGACAGGGCCGAATTCACGAGCTGTCCTCTCAAGTCTCACCTTAGAGGGAGAGGGGCAAGCATCTTTGAATTGGTTCGACAACATACACCACACCAGAGATTAGATCCCTTTCTTGCTCTTGTGACACATCGACGAGCATCCAGCACTAGCAAACCCACAAAAAGTGTTGGAAATTAATGAGAACAGCATGCGGCACGAAGGCGAAGCTGCGAAATACGGTGCCGGAGGTCATGAGATCAATTAATTTGGGTTGGTGAAAAACTGGGCTGCTGTTGTGGCGGTTGAAATACTAATCACTCGCCAACAGAAATAGTCTCTGTATGCGCATATAATTTTATGGTTTTGCTAGACGTTTTCAAAGTATAAATTAAAAACTCTACCAAGAAAAGTATAAAATAAAAAACAAGCGGTTTTTCATAAGGACACAAAAAATATTGTTATAAAGATCAAAAACAGAATTTTTAATATTTATGACAGACATATATAATTTTTTCCACAAAAACAAGTGTGAGAATGATGTGGTGTAACTAATAACCTTTAGGTGAATAAATGAGTCCTACCATATTATATTTAATTTAACCACTCTTATGTATTTTGTATAAAATTCTAGTTATTTTATTCTAGTTGTATATCATCACTCTTTGTTAAATGGTTCAAAAAGTTTTTTAATCTCATTCATTCTAGCCAGTAAAAATATTTAATTTGAGAAAGATAACCTTAATAGATCAGCAGTTTAAAATTAAATTAATTTCACACTTAAAAATGTATATATTCGTTTAGAAGATAAGTAAGCTGCAAGCGTTTTATTCAAGTCCCTTTGAACAATGTTATATGTCAAATTGATTGAACAATAAGTACAATTTTCTTTCGTTTCCCCACTTATTATTCTATTAAACTTTAGTTGAATGATATTTACAGTGACAGTGAAGTAAGCGAGAAAATTGATGCGTTGGTACTAAAACTCACAGAAAATATTAAAGTATTTTATTACAAAACGGGATCATGTGGTTGAAAATTGATGGATTGAATGTAGATTCTAATCAATCAAGATATGTCATATACGAATGTCTATCTTTCAAGATAGACACAAGGTGAAAAAGTAGGAGACAGGGACATCGAAATTGTTTTTGGTTTATGCCTTGTGCATGCACTGACGTCTGTGGGACCCAGCCGAGAAAATAAATATTTATGGTTAATGCCCTTGGTTCAACAAATGTACCCCCCAAGCTTAATTTGATACTACTAGTAGTGCAAATTAATTTCTTATTGTTGTAGTACCATTTATATGGGAGTTTGAGACACGCTGCCATTGCTGAAGACAAATCTCTGCAATTGAACCTCCTGTAAAATTTACAACTATCCAATTATTTTATGCACTATATTGCAATTAACTAGATGCTTAATTGTTTGCTGAGTCACGTGAAATGCTGTATGTCATTTTATTATTCGATTCAGTATAAACTGTGAAGGAAGCAAGAACACCTGATATTCCACGCAATTATCATTAAGAACCAAATATTATTTACATATACGGTAATTTATAACATAAAAAAAAACTGTAAATTTTCATTTCCAGCTTTATAGGATAGTTAACAAACATCCACAATTATGACAATATCACCCTTCTTTTTTCTTTGCAAAATCGAGAAACAAACACCTTGTAGTAATCAAGCTTCTCTATCCATCATCATCAAATTGGAAAAGTCACGACACGAGCAGCTTTCGTGACCTCAAATTCTGTAATATTCCTATATATCAAACACAAGCAAGCCTCTTCCCTCTTGCTTTTCTCAAGATGAGAGACATCTTAATTTTCCGTATACCTTTTTATCTACACACAAATGTAGGAGTAGCTTGGACGACCCATCCGTAATTAAGGATTGGGATTAGCAACAAAGTATGCTAAGACCCCAACAAATGGTGCATTAATATACGTGGTTGGCTCAGACTTCCTAAAATCAGCCCTATCATCCACATAAACATCATCTTCTCCGGGCCCACCCACAAGGGCTCCTACGAGAACATTTGGGTTAGGATTCGACGAGTTGAAGTAAACAGAACCTTCTTTGCATGCAATGAACTGAGGATGATCCTTAATGGAAGGTAAGGAGGAGCCACGGTGATGAATACGCTGGGGATAATTGTTGCCGTAGCCAACCATGTAGGATAGGCCCATTGGATTATCGCCCAAAATGTAATCAACTTGCCTCTTCGCACGCTGGCGAAGTGTTTGGGCACTAACATACACGTTGCCACAGTTAATGGTTTGTGAGGTGCGAGATAGGTAGTTGGCATACACCAACGCAAGGAAAGCAATTGAAGCTGCATGCTGTAAGTTGCTGCCACCTGGCCTATATATGAGCCCGCCGGGAGTGTACTCAATGTGAGAACTTGATGTTTCGGGTATCAGTGTGCACAGGAAGCTCTCTGCCGAGGCCTTGTACGATTCAAGAGAGTATATGTTTCCTTCTAGAACTTCCTATAAATTAAAAATGATATAGTTTAATTTTGTTATTTAAAAGATGCACTACTTTTTTTTTATTACTATTGTTTTTGGGTGATTTCAAGAGGGCATATGGTTGAATTGAAGAGAGAGTAAATGGGAGACTGACCTTGGATACAAGAACGTTAAGGCCAGCATGCTTATTGTCCCAACCAAATTCATTGATATTGTCCTCTGCACCAAGCGTTTTGCCATTGCTTTGAATGTAGTTGAGGAAATCATCACCTTGCGTGGCCCTCCTTAGCCATGCGGCTCCCCATAACAATTCGTCCTGTTATGTTAAAGATAATAATAACAATTGACATGTCAAAATATAAATATACGTGATTCCACTGACACTAATTGGAAATTGTCATCATACAAATAACAGTCCTTGATGTATATCTTCCCCAAATAATATATTTCATTTCGTAAAATATTGTCTAATTTAATTTGATGGTGATTGAAACATAATCACCAGTCAGTTTGAGACAGACCAAAAGATTCTCGAGAGCCAAGTTAATTTAACTCTTCCATTAATGTGTCATGCTCATGTGAATGAATGAATCAATTAATTAATATCGTGACGCATTAGATATACTAAAGCAAACTGTGAGTCACTTTGTCGTCTTCGCGATCATCTTACCTATAGAACAGGGCAAAACATCATTCTCTTCGATCCATAATATATATCATTTTTTATTTGATGTTTTGTCTAAAATATAAGTTATATTCACATGTTAAGAAAGAATTAATTGTTTCTTGTCCATTTTACCACTATATTTATAATTTGTGAGAATGAATAGATGTGAGTGTAATTGTTTGATGAAGAGATAATTTATAATGAATAATAAAGATTATTTTTATCTTTTAAAAAAATCAATAAAATTCGATTATCAACTTAATTCTCATGCATAACCTGAAACGATTTATATTATAGATGTAGGAAGTAGTAAAAAAAAGAAAAAAAAATCTGACATTTCCATACTTAAATTCGATTCATACGCATATTATTATTTTTAGCTTAACAAACATTTTTTAATTTACATGCACATACATACATAAGAGGTGAAAACTTACAAATTAACATGGTGATTATATTCAATTTTGGCACGATACCTTCGTTAATTTCTACTTTGTTCCTATCTTTTGTCAAGTAGTGGCAACATACCATTGTCCGTATATCCTTTTCATTGTCTTCTGAATTGAAACTTTAAACCGATATCCCCGAATGTCATTATTATAGTCCCTTACATGAAAGGGGAAAAAGCAATTGATAATTGAAGGGCATAGAGTCAATTACCTGATAGCCATCGAAGTCACAATAATATGGGCAGACACCATCCTTGACGTTAGCATTGTCACTGTAGGCACCCCTGTAGTTATCCGCAAGCTGAAATGCCTTGACAGCATTCCGCAGTAAGGTCTCTGAATAACCGGGGTCTGATGACCGGAATGCCATTGATGAAGCTGCTAGTGCCGCCGCAGTTTCACCTGCAACATCTGAGGCTGGGTTTGGTGCGTCAACAACATACACAGTCCTCGCCGTGTCCATGTCTTCTGGCCTCTCCCAACAATTGTGGTCTGACAGCGGGTCACCCACCTATATATATATATATGTCATTAATATATAAAAAGGCAATGTTATTTTAATATTTATTTTATTATTATTAAATGAGTTTATTGAATTGATGAGTGAATACCAGATCTTGATAAAGTGAATATCACATCTCACATCTAATTTTTTGGATTCAATATATGATTTTCCTTAATAAAAGTCATTCATTATTCACTGCTATAAAGTCTATCATAATATTATTTTGACATTCACATAATGTAAACACATATATGCCATATGAGTGAGAGAGTGATAGAAAGAGAATGAATTGAAAAAAATAAATGATAGAACTATATATTTTGTGAATAGGATGTTGTTGAGAATTTGCGTTAAAATAGAAATTCCAAATCTAAAGCAATGTAATGATCCATGCATTAAATGGAAGGTGAATACAGCGCCACCCTTGGCGCGTTGGTGATGTAAACCGATTAAGAATCCACAGAGAAAATGAAAAATAAAAATTCCGGATTCACAAGTGGACAGTTGCAAGCCTAACAAAATTCACGGACTTGAAGGATTGAAAGTGATCCACTATTTGTGTATTTTTTTTAATTAAAATCAAGCATACATCACCGCCAATAATTATTAATTCCCTCATTGTAAAAAATTCTTTTGAAAAAGAAAATAATTTATCATGAAAAATGTTTCATTCTTATAAATAAAGATTAAATTTTTATCACATAATTAAGAAATAAGTGACTGTACACCACGCCTCGCATTATAGTTTGAAAGTGGTCCAATATTCCACTTGTGAAGATAGACCATTGCACCGTCTTAACCATCTGTTATTATTAGTCGCACGCACTTGACCGAAGGTCAGTGTCACCTTTATGTTTCCGATGTTTAAATTGCAATAAAATTTGAAATCAAAATGTTTTTTGAAAAAAAAAAAACTCAACTGAAAAATCCAGGAGTAAAACTTAAGAACTCCTGGATTAACATACGTTTCTCTATGAATTGCGTGACCAAATGAGATACTTTTCGATTTATAACGAAAACGGAAATCAAGAGGGGAGATGTAAAGTGAGCATGTTAATTAATTTTTAATCAACTAAAATGGGCAGGAAAGAAAAACCCATTTCGATCAAGGAGAATGGGATTTCAATAATCTATAGGGAAAATGTAGAGGGTAGTAGAGTAGTACACTACGTAATCACAAGAGGAAGAGAAACAATTTATGCACATTAACATGGTTCACATCATTTTACATCTGTTATCAGAGGTGTAAAAAAACAGATGAAATCAACTATAATTATGATACTACAAAAACTATATTAATTAATAGAACTAATGTATATATAAATATGCATAAATAGCATGATTTAATTTGACCGGGATTTAATTTTTCACACCAAATTCAAATATTAGTTGAGCTCACAAATCGATCATTATCACCTAAACAACCGCCATGATCCTTTCCTGTAACGCCACTTCACTAAACTAAACAACCATTGGCATAAAGTTTCGAAGAGGTAGTAAAAGTAATAAACAGTTAAAAATGTACCTGAACGAAAATGCGGTTGGGCTGAGAAATGGTCTTGAGCAAATAATCAGTAGCCCAGCGAATTGCGACCAAGGTGTTTCTGTGCTCATTGGGAGGCATCATGTCCCCGAATTCAACCACACTCCACGACAGCATTGTGGTCGTGAATGCCATCGGAAACCCGAATTTGACGTTGTCGCCGGCGTCGTAGTAGCCGCCGGTGAGGTCGACGTTGTGGGTCCACCCATCACTGAGGCCCGAATGGGCCCGCCACTTGAGCCTCTGGTCCTCTGGCAGGAACCCCGATCGCTGGCCCTCGAAGAACAGTATTGCCTTCGACAATGCGTCCGCGTAGTCGTGGCCGCTCGCTGAATTGGGCCCCCCAACCACGAAGAGAAGACACAACAATGGAACAACAAGATTGAAATTGGGCGATGCCATTTTGGGATGGGTTGTGTTTATGTAACTGCGACGAGTGATGAGTGGCTATTGGGAGTTTTAGCTGTGTGTTATTTATAACGCAGAGTTAGAGGGTGTCACGGGGTGTGAGACTTGAAAGCGAAGTTTGATGAGCTGAGACGTAGAGAGACAAAGACAGTAGTATATATATAGAGAGAGAGAGAGAGGGGAAGGAAGGGGTTGTTTGGATTTGGAGGGAAGGGGTGTGTGTGTGCGTGGTGAAAGCGCCGACAGTTAAAAACTGGGGAGTGTCAGTGAGGTCACATGCGAAATGCTAGCTAGCCTGAGCATGAGAGAAAGGTTACTGGCAGGTCGTGGGTCCAATTTTGTTGTTTTTAATTTTTTTGTGAGTTTGATTCTTAAACAGGAATCTAATAGTTTGTTAATTAAAGTTAACACGAGTTCTGCACAACCCAAGTTGTCCTATTATTCCCACACCTCCGTTTTATGTCTGTCTGTACGCGCGGTTAGGCAACATACTTTCAATCACAAACAAGAAAACTACGCTGAATGGTTTGGCCAATTGCAGGATCTTCGACCACACAACACAAGTACAGCTTACTCTCAGATTTCTAGTACCGATTTTGAGTTCATAATTTTCTTCTTGAATAAGATTAAATTGGTGATTGATCATATACCAAAAATAATTAGTGATTGAGCAGACTATATAATGAATGAATTCATTCCCCGCTTACAATAGAATGGGATTTTCATCCAGCTGATGTTTCGGGTGCCTTGCAGTTTCTGCGGGGTGAGAGTGGGTTTTCCAAGTTTGTAACTGTTTACAAAGAGCAAATGTTTGCAAAGTAGTTAATTGTAAGTTGAGTAGGCAGTGGAGTAGCGGATTCCAAAAAGGTACGAGATCGAGGATAAAGGGACAAAAATATTCCTGTCTCTCGGTCCAAGCTAGCCAAAAAGAGGGGTGCCCATTTCTTTTTACTTCTTCTTCGATCACCAAGCCAAATTGGTTTACATCAATCGAAACAAAAGCCAGATTAGTTGTTATAAAATAAAAATAAAAGATTAATCTTGATATGTCATTAGCATTAATGTAAAATGTTTAAGCTTGTTAATTAATCTATCATTTGTGTGACTTTTGAGATAATCAATACAATAGTTAAATGATTTAATTATACACTGACAATGTAGAAAGTTTTAAATACATTCAATTATATAACGCTACATCAATAAATATGTATGATTATTTTTCACCTACTACTTGACAAGTCATGTAAAAAGAGATATATGATTGAATGATGCTAGTCCATCAAAATTAAACTCAATTAAATACTTTCTAGCTACAAAACCTACCATGTGTTAATATATAATTGATAATTATAATTTTTTATATTAATTACGTGTCAAAATTAAATTCATAAAATATATCTTTATTGTGGTCTTTGGCTCAGCAAGTGTCATAAGAACAAAAGTTAATTTTATTAGTGTCTTTTTTTTTCAAATTATTGATATTTTATTTTATAATAAAAGTAGTCATTAACATATCAATAAAGTTTAGGTGCTTCAATAAAGATTAGCTCATCCAATCGATTTTTTGCCATGACCTGGATTTGATTATCAGAATTTTTTATTAGTGGATAATATTTAAGTCTTAATGTGCAAACACTTGTTAAGTCTAGAGGCATGATTTGATCCTAAATTGAGGTAAATTTTTCTCTTAACCTAAGCTTTTTTTTTTCCTTATATTATGTGATCATAGCAATCAAAACCTTTACGGATAGGGAGTATACATATTAAATTCTTCTTTTCATTATTTAATAAAAATATAAAATAAAAAGCAAATATGTTGAATAAAAGTATTTAAAAAACAGTTACAAATTGTTTTTAGTCATTTTTGCATATCTCATTTTCTTCGCTCAACTCTTTCACATTGTTTTGGATAAAAAAAAATATAATCAGTCTGATATCAAAAGATATTTTTCAGTTTTCAATTAATTTTCTATTTATAGGTTTTTGTGAAAAAATAGAGAAAAATATAAAATTTATTTTTAATTTCATTTTTCAAATTTCACTACTTACTTCACTAAAATCTAAAAATAGAAAAAATTAAAAACAGAAAATAAAGACTGAAAATAATTTTTTAAAACCAAATATAATGTTATGTTGTGATGATACATGCATGAGCAGGTGGACTTGCTTTCTTTTTTGACCTTGTTAGAGCTGCATGCAACTTGAAAGCAACTACGAAAATATAAGGCCGGGACTTGCAAATTAGGAGGACAAGCATTAAAATTGTTAAAACATATAGCAGAAAGCATATGTCCATCCATATTGAAAGCTTAGGGGTGAACCATATAATGATTAATGAGTTAGGTGCTACTCATATGAATGTTTCCTTTTTTTTTTTTGGGTGCACTCCTGTTATCTATTCCATTAAAATTGGAAATGTCATTTGCACGATTGTAAAAGTTGAACATAATACTGCGCTACGCTTTACAACTCGAGAAATATGTGTGTTAGAAACAAAAAGAAATGAGAAAGAAAAGCTTAACTTGCTTAAAAGTTTGGAATGTTGGAAGCCAATCATTTCACTTGGATCGGAGCTTCTATTATATTCCTTTGGGTTTTGCAAAGAAGAAGAAGGTAAAAATCCTAAGCTTATACTCCCTCTATTTTAAAATACAAGTCAATTTTTAGTTGTAGACAAAAATTAAGGCAATAATTTGATCACATTAATATTATAAGAAAAACAAAAAACAAAAAATAAAAATACCCTTGTATATTCATCATATATTCTTTTCCCTATTAAATAATCATAGTTCATCTCCATGCATTCTTCTCTCCAATTTTAAATTCTCTCTAGGGATAAAATGAACATAAAATAATTGATATTTCATTGAAATGTAAAAATTAATTATATTTAAAAACATTAAAAAAACTAAAAAATAACTTATATTTTAAAAAGCTTAATTTTGATATATTTACAATATTATCATCCAATCAAATAATTTCATTTAGGTGATATTTTAAGTAGTGAGTATGATAGTAACTACTTTTACCACACGGAGGATGAAAATCTTCTGTTCCATATGGTGTCCCCTCCCCGTCTCCTAATATTTTATTACCAAATGGAAAGATAAAAATCAAATTAAATTTACAAATTTATAAGTTATTAAATATATAATAAATATTTTCCACTTGTCAATAAATGATTGAAGAACATGGAAATAGACATCATTTGAGGACATAAAATTTTTCTTCCAAGGAGTATTAAATTCATAAGGCCATTCATTAACGATCTTACCAAATGGAAAATATTATTTGTTAGACTTTCTAATGCATTGAAACTTAAAAGTAATTGGATTTTCAAATAAAAACCTTTCACTTTAGAAACCCTAATCTGCAACATCCAATTCCTATTTATATATTTCCTCTATTTCAAAATATAAGTTATTTTTCCTACTCATGACTTGTTATATATTCTCTTTTCATTAAGTAATTTTAACTCATCTCTATTCATTCTCTCTTCAATTTCACATTCTCTCATGGAGTAAAATGGACATAAAATAATTGATGATTGAAATATTTCATTGAAATAAAAAAAAAAGTGATTTATAGTTTGAAATGGAGAGAATACTCTTCATTAAAAATAAATAAAAGCTCCACCAAAAATGAAAATGGAGGGAGTACTATAAACAATTCCATTGAATTATGACATCGGTAATTGTATTACTCATCCTCTAGGTTTAGTTTGCAATATTACAGAGTTAGAGAGGGGCTCCGATAATTAATTGCTTTTTGTGGGTTGCAAGACTTTGCCACAACCAGAAGGCAAAGAATCTTTTTGGAACTAAACGTGATTATTTTGGTTTACACTATGACTAATTGAAAGGAAAAAAAAATCCTTTTCTTATCAATACCAATATATCAAGAAGAAGAAAGGATTTGAATCTGTTTCTTCCCCGTTAATATATCAACATACTGTGGTTTGATGAGCCCCGCAGCTTTCGGCTCACAGCACGTTCAGGGAAGTTAGTAGAATAGCGAACATCTCCAATAAGAAAGTGTTATGATTTAATTTTTGTTCTGTCTCGAAAAATTGAGAGTCAGGTATGTGAAGATGGGAGAATCATAATATGTGTGGGTCAGTTTGCTATGAGAATAAAATGAGAAAAAAAATCATAAATTAAATTTTTATGCAAAATTATACAAACATTTAACCTCAATTTTTATCTCCATACCAAACTCACCTTAAGTTGTACCAAAAAAAAAAAACTCACCTTAAGTGTTAAAAACAAATAAAGGCCGACTATAATCACTTAAATGAGAACTGTGCACAGGTGAGATGACATGTGTTGAAACGCATATAAGAAAAACATTATTCAAGTCCAACGGTTGTGTTTCAACTTGGATTAAAGATAAATTGTATACATGATCCACGCACATTTGTATTTTTAAAACTATGACCACATACACATATTTATAATTGGGCTGGAGGCTTCTAGCGTACAAGAGCCCAAATGTTTCTTTTACGTTTTATTTTTCCTAAAATACTTATTGGATATCAGTTGTTGGTGAGGCCCATCAATTCGGGACCCATCACATATTTCTTCTGGTCATTACTTGGATGAGACCACCCGGGATGCGTGATATTTCTCTTCAATAATATCTTTTAGATGATAAACATGTTAATGCCTGTAATTGTAAAATCAACCATGAGCTCAAATTTATACTAGCCTAGCTCAAAAATATAAGGGACCAGTTGCTGAAGCGTGTATGGCCAACCATCGGAATTAACAACAAACAGCGAATTAAGGCACGCAACATAGAAACCTATTAAGCAGACCACAAATCAAGCCAACTATTTGCATCATCATTCATTGAACAAAAATGGAAAAGTACAATTAAACCACCATATAACAACCACCAGCTTCATTTTGGTCCTCTACGGTTAGAATCTAGAATGTCATCTAGGGTCTCTTTTGCATAGTTACCGAGTCTTTTCAAGTTTCTGGCAACGCCTGATGCCACTACACTCATATTTCTTCTGACCCTGCATAGTTGAGTTGGAATCAAAAGGTAATTAGTATTATCCTCATACACCCCAACGTCAGAAGGGAAATACCACAAGAGTTAACTCGTCTATGATGGAAATTTCTGCTTACCTGTTCAAGTATTCTTCCCCCGGACATGTCCAGGTTTAGAATTACTTTGAGGTTGAGGAGCAGCATGTTCGTGTCCTGGAAAAGCTGGACCAGCAGCCATGAAATGCAAAGGCATCAAACTATGAGAAAGGAACAATAGAAAAAGGAAAAAAAAAAAATCACAAAAGACGACATTTAACATAATACACGCCCCATTTACTTGGCAGTAATTATGATTTAGTGTTTAGAATTACCTTGAGGTTGAGAAGTAGCAAGTTCATGTCCTGGAAAAGCAACACACCAGCCGTCATGAAATTAAAAGGCATCAAACAATAAAAAAGGAACAATTGAAAACGAAGAAAAAAAACATAATCACAAAAGATGACATTTCACATAATAAAGCTCCATTTACTTGGCAGCAAGTATGATTTACGGCGTTTAGAATTACCTTGAGGTTGAGGAGTAGCATATTCATGTCCTGGAAAAGCACGACCAGCAGCCATGACATGCCAAAGCGTTAAATGATAAGGAACAATAGAAGAAGAAGGGAAAAAAAATCACAAAAGATGGCATTTAACATAATAAAAGCCCCATTTGCTTCACAGTAATTATGATTTACAGTTCTATCTACGGCTTGATCTCCAAGTGATAATTTCGTGATTACATCACTTGCTTGCCAACATAGTCAGAGAAGACAAACACAAACTAGTGATCTCCAAGAACTAAGAGAATTCAAAGATATGCTAAGGCTCTTCAATTTAGAGTTATTGCAATTACAAGCTAAAGAGGAGTGTCAAGGGAGGAGTCCGAGCGCTTAGATGTCAGCCACTTGGTTCTCACAGTTAGTGAGCCGCCTGGGTCCTTCACAATCAGGTGGTTTGAAGAGGATTGCCATGACACAACAAGTTTCACCAATTTCCCCCTCAGCCTATAAATATGTTGTAATGGAATATTGTATGGAGGATAAAAACATAGAGAATGAAACACAGAGAAGATGAATGTAACTTGTTTACATCATTTGAGATAAGAGGTAATGAAAAATGTTGGATGGTTGAGCTCTTCCAATCCTTTTCTCTAGTTCCTGTTCTCTAATTGTATTTTAATAGTAACATCATGAGTATCTTGTGTCACTAGCGTGATTGTGTTCTCTCACTTCTCTGACGGCACATTGTGAGCTTTAGAGCCCTCATCTGAAACAAAGAGTGATTGAAAAAAGAGGAAACAATGTAGGAGCTTTCAATAAACGAAAAAACAAGAGAATTACTACCTTTACTTTCTGTAGCAGTCGCAGGACGATATCCAAGAAACTGCAACGTGCACTAAACTTAGATCACACATATTTGACCAACATAAACCTTGTTTTTGCATCTGCATAAACTAAGAGGTAAAGGATGTTAAGATATAAACCTCAAGGCCATGGCAATTGGGCATTTTTGGGTATTATTCTGCGAGTCGGCTGAAGAACTTTTCTCGTCAAAATAAAAAGAGTATCCAAGACAACAATATATGAAACCTCCTTTACTGGTGCCACGTTCTGATGCTTCCGATTCAGCTGCTCTCAAAAGGAGAGGAGTAACTGGTAATGTGCATTAGTAGATTAGCAAAATATTGTTTGGCCAGGCTTATAATTAAATAACAACTAAATCCTCATAAAAAAGACAGATGATGGCAGAAGTCAATTTCATCAATGTAAACCTATACATCAGGCATCCAAACAAACAATATAAGTTTCCCTGCTGAAGCAAAGTTATCACATGTATGCCACAAAACAAGACAAATGTTAAAGATCACAAATTTTTCAGGCCAGCAACGACGAGTTACTCAAATATCATTGACTATTAACAAATGCGAAATAGAATTTCAGCTTCAGGTTGAAAGCTGATGTCCTACATTCCACAAGATCAGAATAAGGAATGCAATTGTTACTCTCTCCGTTTCACAATGACCGTAAAAAATCAAACAATACATATATCAAGGAAAATAAAAAAAATATCTTGGTACATATAGAGTTATATGAATTGACAACACTATTCTTATTTAGTCATTGTTACTCATCTTGATAAATATATTGAATATTTAATTAACACATTTATATTGAAGGTATAAATAAAAGAAAAAATTAATATTACCTAAATATTGTAAATGGACAAATATTCTAAAATATTAAAAAAAAATTGACAATTGTTATGAAACGGAGGGGTATTGTTTTAGTATAATCCCTCCATTCGTTATTAATAGCGTGGTGAAGCCATTTTGGTATATTGAAAAACTAATGTATTTGGTCACAAATTATGATCAAATATATTAGTTTTTATATATCAAAATGATACGGTTTTACCATGACTAATATTAATAAACAATAGCGGGAGTACTATTCTTCGTGAGAAACTACAAGGCAAAGTGCTAGATATGATTTGGTAACATATATGCATTTTAGAGTGATCAAATTTAAAATCAGTTATTGACCTTAGCATTAATTTGATGTGAAAGCATAACAGACCAAATTGGTGATAATAATCTTTGGAGGCACAGATTGATGTTCCAAAAATCATAAAATGAACAAATTGGTGATTAATATTGTGATTAGTTTTCTATTATATTTACTTACGAAGGAAGAAAAAAAGAAATGTTGCATAAAGAGACGAGAGGAGACAAACGTTTGTCGTAGGTTCTAGGGATGCCATATTAAGAACGAGAGTGAGTGAAATCATTAATCTGTTATTGATGGGTATGAGTGTGGTTTATATATACATAGAGGAAGGTAACTCAATGGTTAACTAGTCTAACAAACTATAACTAACTAAACTAGTTCCACTAAGACTCCCCCTCAAGTTGGGAGATACAAATCCTTGGTTCCCAACTTGTCCATGAGAACTGAGAATGAAGATGGGAAAGGGTTTAGTTAATAAGTCTGTTAATTGATGTTTGGATGGTACATGTACTAGCTTGATTCTGCCTTCATTCACTTTTTCTCTTGTGAAATGGTAGTCAATTTCTATGTGTTTTGACCTCTCATGAAAGGCTAGGTTGGTGGCTACTTGGATGGCTGCTTGGCTATCGCTATACACCATGGCAGAGTCAAGTGTTATCTCAAAGTCTTTCAGAGATTCTGCAACCAAATAATTTCACTTGTAACGTTTGCTAAAGCTATGTACTCGCTTCAGATGATCTGAAATAGTTGGTTGCTTCTTTGACTTCCAAGAGACTAAGGAATCGCCAATGTATACTAAAAAACCAGTGGTGGAACTTTTGGTATCAACACAGCTACCCAATCCTGCATCTACATAAGCTTGTAACTTGAGGTTGGAAGTAGATGAGAACATGATGCTACGCCAGGAGTGTTTTTCAATAATGTAGTAGATGATGCAAGGCTTGTAGGTGGGATGCTTTAGGTGTAGCCATGTATTGGCTGAGTTTATTCACAACAAAAGATATCTGGCCTTGAAATTGTAAGATAGATCAATCTGCCTATCAACCTCCTGGATTGCGAGCATCTGTGTCAGGTTCATCGCTTCTGGAGATAATGATAATTTGGGCTCCATTAGTAGGGATTTTGGTTTACAGCTAAAAAACCAACATCTTCAAGGAGGCTAAGACAATATTTGTGTTGTGATAAGACTATGCCTGAGGGAGATTTGGCAATCTCTAAGCCAAGAAGTATCTCAAATCTCCTAACACCTTAAGTTTGAACAGCTGCTCAGTTGTGTTTGCACATTCTTAATGGCTTGGTCTAAAGTGCTAGCTATAATAATGTCATCAACATAGACTCCTAGGATGACCAAGTTAGCCCCAGTTCCTTTGGTGAATAGGGAATAGTCACTTTTGGACTGTTTGAAGCCATGAGAGACTAGAGAAGTGGAGAACTTTGTGAACCATTGTCTAGATGCTTGTCTCAACCCATATATTGACTTTTTTAGCCTGCAAACCAAATGCTCCCCCTCAATATGATAGCCTAATGGTTTGTCCATGTACACTTCCTCAAATAGGCTGCCATTGAGAAAGGCGTTGTTGACATCCATTTGTAAAAATTTCCAGCATTTTAGCGACTAATGCTAGGAAAACTCCTACAGTTGTGAGTTTAGCAACTGGTGAGAATGTGTCTTGGAAATCGATTCCAACTTGTTGAGTATATCCCTTGGCTACTAATCTTGCTTTGTACCTATCAACAGGTCCATCTGCCTTATATTTGAGCTTGAAAATCCATCTACAACCCACTGTATGTTTGCCATTTGGTAAGGGAACCAAATCCCATGTTTGGTTATCCTCCATGGCTTGAGGTTCAACGCCATTGCATCTCTCCATTCAGGGAAATTACAGCCTGAATGGTAGAAGGTTGGTTCTGGAATAACATCCACATGCATGACAAAGTGATGGAAAAAGAAAAAAGAGTGCGAAGTGGAAGCAAGATGAGCGAGAAACTCTATGTTACCACTGATACCATATTAAGAACGAGAGTGAGTGAAATCATTAATCTGTTATTGATGGGTACTGAGTGTGGTTTATATATACATGGAGGAAGGTAACTCAATGGTTAACTAGTCTAACAAACTATAACTAAACTAGTTCCACTAAGATGCCAAGGCAGGTTGGGTTTTTGGATTTAGAATGGCCAAGAGTGGAGTAGAATAAGCATCCCTTACAAGATTTAGGCTTTGAAAGAGGAATAGGAGCAAGAGGGGGACTAGGCTTTTTAGCCTCACAATGCCCACCACCTCCTTTTCCTGTTCCTGTTCTTGCTACTGCTACGTTCTCAATGTTAGTGTTATCCTCCTCCATTGATACACTACAACTACATAGATCCTCACTGCTGCCTTCTCACCTATATATATATACCCATTGGCTCGTGTTTGACAAATTGGTCCTTTAGAAGAATGAATATCCAAGAAAAGCCTAGATAAGGATGGAGAATGAACAATTTATATGGGTGTTGGAATAAGATTTTTGATGGAGATAATTATAAACAGTTCAAATTAATCTTTATGTTTTTGATAAAAAGAAGTTGAGAGATTAATTTGTCCAATATTTTTATGAGTTTAATTTTATTTGAAATTTAATTACGGAACTGAGGTGACTAATGTCTACTTGCTAAATGAGACTATGACCGATAATGAATACTAGGTGAGGAAAAATAAGATAAAATAAGAGTGATCTATCACACAGCGCAACAGAAAATCTGAATATGTAACTCGGTAATAGAACTCAACTATAGTGTGATTAAATGCGACAATCTCTAACGGCACCACCAACAACTCAGGTGTAAGCCACACGATGCATTTTTTTCTTTTTCTTTTTTAATTTGGAAGTCCAACGACAGACTTATCTCCAATCTCTCATTAATATTCAGTTAGTTATATCTGGAATTATATGTAGGTTATCATTGTAACTCCAGAACTATTCATGTATATAAAGAGAAGTTCAAAATAAGTTATGTGAAAGACAAGTGTCTTCTTCCTTTGTTTTGTTGTGGGAAAACAAAAGCAAAGTTTGGAAGAAAAAAACAGCAAACCAGCTAGTAATTTCACAACAACTTTTTTTGAATCAAAGTTCCTAACTGAAATTTTGGTATGCTACTACGTAAAATGCACCTATACCTAAACGATAGAATCGAATTTTTCCTTTTGGGTCTCGAGAATTGAAAATTTGTAAGTAGAAACATCTGAAAAGAAAATTGATCAACGTAGAAGTAACCATGGGATGCTTCAATTTGCACGCAAGCTAAAATCTGTTAAGATTCTATAAAATCTATGAAGCTTCAATTTAAATACAAATGTCAATTCAAACGCAAGCCAAAATCTAAGATTCCATAAAATTTTGCGTTGCCTATTGACCACCTACTATAACGCTCCCTTTTCATAGGGACATAAAATCAACTATGTAAAAATTTACAGCAAATGAAAAACAATATAAGCAAACTTAAGCAACTCTGACATCTGAATTTTAAAAGGAGTATGGTGATTCCGCATGGGAATTGTCGAATTGACTTCGTTCCGCTGGTTTATTGCACTAAAGATGAACATTAAAAAATGAAAACTATAACCCTAACCGTCTTTTATCATTGATCTAAAGGCATCTCAACTTCTGTAACTGGTCAACTCTCGAATCAGTCAACTCCAACTCTCCATGTAACTCAAGAATACAAGGCCCAAAAAAGGCAACAAAACGAAAATCAATGAGGCGCTACAATGCACAAGTTCTACATACATTAAAGCATCCTTGTACAATGTTAAGCCATGCAATGGGAAAATACTGTACAATAAGACGTTCCTCTGCAGCTAATTAGCCCTACAACTTTTTTTAAGTGTGCATAAAATCACAGGAAGCCCCCTTCTTGCAATGTCCACTCTCATGGTACCTGCAGACTCCTCTTTGTGCCCCAGAAGGAGGCCTGGAAGAACCTCCCGTCCTCCGCTGTTAAACGATGACTGCCTGTTCCAAGATTTACCTCCATAACCAGAATCTCCACCATGTGTACCACGATCCCCTTGGCCAGGGAACCTGTCCCCATTACGTCCTTGTTCGCCTCCCCATGTGCCTGGATTCCCAGTCGCAGCCCAACCAGGATTAGCACTTCCAGGTGCTGGTCCTTGACCAGGCGCAACCCAACCTGCATTGGCATTTACATGTGGGCGTGCTTGACCAGGTGCAGCCCAACCAATTGCATTTGCTGGAGGTGGTCCCTGGCTAGGAGCAGCCCACCCTGGAGTTGCATTACCGGGTGCTGGCACCTGCCCATGCATCCAGTTTGCGTTCATATTGGCAGGTAGAGACCCACTCCAGTTGATATTCTGATTTCCTGGCATGCCCCAAGCAGCATTTTGATTTTCCATCACCCCCATGCCCCACGGTGCATTGGGCAGAACTGCAGCTGCTACAGTGGACTGACTATTTGAAGTTGGCGGTCTCCAAGGCTCAGGTGTAGCCATGCCTGGAAAGCTTGGTGTGGAAAATTCCCAGTTGGATTTCCACTGCTAAATGAGGCAGAGTTCTGGACGGATGAAGCATCAACCCAGAGGCCATGGGAAGCTGGCTGTGCAGGCAAGGTAGCAGGATTATTTGGTTCTATCCTTTGAGACTGAGTACCTCCCCAGGCCTGTAGTTCTGGCTTTGGAGCCATACCAGAACCCCATCCTTGATGAGCTTCAGAACGAGAGTTATGGCTACTTACAGCCTGGTTTTGCATATTTGCTCCGGCTGTTTGAATGTCAACACCTGAAGCCACAATAGGTGCCACTACTGTCGTGAGGATGTACTTGAGTAGTATCTGTAGACCTCAACATCATACCCTTCTCTGATTTAGAGGCTGACATCATACCAGGTTGTGAACTTGAACCACTTTCAGGACCACCTGGGAGTGCATTTCCTAAGAGGGAGCCAGCAGACTGGATAGGAGTCGGTGACCATTGATTTTCAAAAGCCTGCATCTTAGTCCCACCTGAAGCAGTCTGGGGAGTAGGCGAAGGAAGATTTGTTGATTCATTTCTAACACCAGCATCAGAACCCCAACCATTTGCTGGATTCTTGGGGACCTCAACTGCCAAGGGAGAAGGTCTACTCGCTAAAGAATTCATATTTCTTTGGATCTCCAAGTTCCTTCCACATTTTTGCCTGGAGAACCCAGAGTATTATGTGATCCACGATTTTGATCAAATGTTGGTCTTCCACCCCCTTGACCTTCTGTAGCTTGTGCAGCTAAAGGAGACTTCCCAGAGTAAGAGGATGAGTAATGTAGATCATGCACCGACTGAGCCTTGGGAAGAGTTGGATCCACCATTGATGGTTCTTTAGAAAATTTTCCCGCCAAGGCATCTGTTAAGAGTATAGACTGATCTTGCTTTTCAGTGGCTTTCCAAATCCTCAAATCACCAGGAAAGTATCCTGTGTTACTCCATTTACGTAGCTGCACCATGGAAAATGGCCCCTGAACTTTTCCTGATGGATCCTGATAATGCCACATCTTTTCAGTTTCATTAATTTTCATTGCTGGGGGAGCTATTCCCAGAGAGGATGGTACTGCAGAAGCTTCTATCACAGGCGTAGAGAAAGATTCAGGGGTTACTATAGGCTGGTTATTTTTAGCACCACTTTCAAAGCTTGAAGATAGCTTTTGCCTCTCCAAGCTATTAGATTGCGACCCTCTATCTCTTCCCGGATGTAGTTGAGCATCATTTAATACCTCACTGGCGGTAGAAATATCATCGCCTTTGATCGAGAATCCCTTGTTAGACAAGTTTCTGCTGAGTTCCCGATTCACATTAGAATAATTCCTTGTTCCACTCCAAGAATCACTTGAAATAGAACCACTCCGAGGAGAAATAATTTCTCTCCCCTCCTTCCAAAGGCAGCAGATCCTCTAGGTCTCAGGTAGTTTTCTGCAGGCACAGAAATAATATTATTCCCAACATCTAGAAAAAGAAGAAACACAAAAATAGATGAGTTCACAATTTTACACTGCATTAATACCTTGTCTTTTTTCATCCATTTCATCTTCATCTTCTTCAGACTCATAACTTGGATCCATGTTTGGATCCACATGAATTTCCGGAATTTCTTCCAACCTACGTTGACGTTCTTCAGGAGTTTTCAAAGTTGCAACTTCTCTACACATTCTCTGAGCGTGAAAGGAAGTTAAGGAGAAATAAAAATAATTCTCAGAGTTCTTGGTCAATTTAAAACAATCATAATTAGTTGGTTGAAAATAGTATGACAACCATATTATAGACAAGTAAGACCAAGCAAATCATTATCATGAAGAAAAAAAGTTACACATGTTGAAAAGCCACAATTATGAGCCCTTTCCTTTAATACACATAGAAACTGTTAAGTGTCACTACACAGGACTCAGACATTGGCAACATTACCAGAACAACTATCCAGATAACAGAACTTATCCAACCATCTATTCAACTGAATATTATCATATGGGCCCAAAGCATATGTAGAAAAAGTTCAATATTGTCATGCTTGATTAAAATTAACATTTAGATTGGTCTCTTCAATTTCAGGAAATAGTTTTTCATTTTCAGTTTGTTTTTTGGTTTTAGGATTTTGTGAATGAAACAATGAAAGCTAGAATATCCAGTTTTCATTATTTTCTTCTCAAATTTTGACAATTAAGAAACAAACTGAAAACAAAAAATTGTGTTCTAAAACCTAGGAAGGACAACCAATTTGTTGGTGTGTCTGCATGTCCGACACACGAGACACCTACACTAGGTGGATGCTCGCATTACACATGCCCGTACGTGTCCAAATAAAAATATTTTTTCCTAGCTCGGACACGCAGTGGACATGGCTGAACACGACTTAGACATGACCAAACACATTTTTTGAAAATTTTTATTGGACAACTTAAAAAAAAAAATTGATGGACCAACTTAAGAAGCATCAAGCCCAATCAAATCCTAGTTTACTTTTAAAAAAAAGTTCAGAAATACATGTATGTAAATATATATACACATATATAATTTATTTTTCTTAAATCTTTTACTATATAATTAATTAATTATATATATATATGCCATGTCGATGTCTTGTGAGCGCTAGTGTCAATGTCAGTGCTTCATAGTCTGACACCAAACACACCCTATCTCATACTCAAATATATTTTAGCTTCCAAGAACTAGGGAAATCAGAATGTACACTTACCAAATACCTTTACAAAGAATATTTTTACTCATTCCCACGAGAATACCTCAGTTTAAGAGTTATCAATTCCCAATTAACAAGGAGCTCTGGCGAAATAAAAAAATCAAAACGATCCACATATTAACAATCTTGATGTCCCAATAAAATGTCATAGCTGAATGTTTTAAACAAGACTGAACATAAAGTTGGAGGCAACCAAATCATGCTATGCAACAAGAAGCCATGTTACACGAAGAAAACAAAAAGCAATAAGCAACAAATATTGCCACATGTATTGTATCTAAACTATTATGATGAAAAAAGGATATTCTTTTCTGCGTCCCTTCTCACTAGCTCTATCACGAAGATGACTTAACCGCACTATCTCTGTTTCTAACCACTGTAATAGAAAAATGAATATTTAGATAACAAAGACCCGAAAATATGCTTAAAATTCCATTGAGAACAAGTAGTCTAAATAAACACAGTAAATGAAACTTAATTTAATGAAGACACTGAGAAATTCAATTTAACAATTAAACAATTGGGTTTAGAATTTGGCCTTCAAAGTGGAAATGTCAGTCTTAGCTCAACGTGTGTATACAATGAAAAAGAGTCTTCTGAACACCATTACTAGGCCTTGACAGACAATGTAAGAATTTTTTTTTTCTTTTCAAAAGATGCATCCCCATTAAGTAGTAAAGGTATAGAAAAACAACTCACATCATTTACTCTAACTGCCTGAAGTGCCAATGCTTTTTCCTGAATGTCACCCTGCAAGAACAAATTTGGGTTCCCTCAATACAGACTATAACATCTGATGCCAAAGTACGACTTTACTGAACATAAAATTACCACAGTAAGCCGATTTATGAGCCCGCACTTTATGCTTTGGCGGAGTCGCTTGCATTCATCCTAAAAGAAAACAAGTCAATATCTTAAGGAATTAAATACATTAATCTAAAGCATAAGTTCTACAAATCATCAATTCTAAGAAAATCCTAATACAGGAATAATTTGCTCTCAATGCAACAGTGAAATAAGTGTCTGCCAAGTTGCCTACAGATTCTGTTTATTAGCACGTGAACCAACCAGTAAGAGTTATAGTTGATTATAAAACAGAATGTCAACCTTCATGAGATTAGGATGTACTGGGGAATGGTAGTCTACAATGGCCATTATCATGCTGAGTTTTAAACGGTAAAAGATACTGATTTCAAAAGTGAATATCAATCATCACTCTCCCAAAAGGTGAATCATAACAAAAAGGAGAAAGGAGGGAAAGGTAATATTAGGGGAAAAAGGAAGTCCTGTACTGAATTACCTCTGTGAACTCCTGATTTGAGATAATATCAATTGATACAATCTCTGTCTTGTTTAAATTTAAGATTTCTAGCAAGAGATCTGTCATCCTTTTACCAACTTTATATGGCTCTGCTGCTTTGCATGTACCTGAACATGAAAGCATTTAAAAGAGAAGTGCAAATGTTAATTTATAGTGCAAATGGTGACAGCATGAAAGGCATCGTTGTCAAAATATTTACCTACAACCTGAACCAGCCTGTACAAGTCTTGCTTCTGACCACTACCTGAAATCCTTATTCTCACAAAAGAACCAACAACTCTATCATGAAACTTTTCTGTATCTTCAAGTAGCTCTTCCACCAAATTACGTCGGAGATAAATTAAATTAACATTATGATTATCAATGGCAGCATAATCATCCACATTAGATTGAAGTCCTCTCTCATCACCCTTCTTACGAGTTTTACGTTTCTTATCTTTGCCACCTTTAAGATATAAATCGGAGTTTCCATCACCTTCCAAATGATTAACTTCAGTATCAACAACACTCCCCTGCAGATCTTCTACCTGAGAATCTTCTTTGAGAAGGAAATGGGATTCAAGAAGCTTTAACATTTCAAAATGTCCCACCCTTGGTTTACCAAACAAATTTTGAAGCCTTGCATCACAAACGATTTGACTTTTTCTGCGAGGATCTCGAAGCTTATTTCTTTTGATATACTCTAGCAAAAGAGCCTGCACATCAAACTGAGACAAAACAGATTTGTCTCCATTTCTCATGTGCATAACAAACTCCAAAAGCTCTTTTGAAGCCCACTCAGAGCTTTCATCATCAGCACCAGGCACAGAACCATATGAATTCCCTTCTTTAGAACGGGACTTCATCCGTTTCTTGCCCTTTCTTCTTTTTGAACGACTTAAATCCACATTCTCATATGAGCTATCTGAATCTGATCCTCTTTCATTATTGGCATCAAAAAGTTCATCTGCCGATTCATCTTTAGAAGGAAGCACATCGGATCCCTTCCAAGGGTTTTTAGCTTGTGTGACTTCATCAAATGTCAGATTTAGCTTTTCCTTTAGATCCATGTAGTAGTCTTTGAAGAGATACTCCCAGGTGCTTCTGTCATCAAAATCCACTTGTCCCTACATCAAACATGAAAAGTAATTATTTGTAGTCAGAGTAAGTTCCTCTGATTAATGCTATAAAGTCAAAAGTCTGCACTTTATGTTTATTTACAGGAGATATGTCTGTCATAATTGCTGGATTTGTAGTATATGTTATGTTATTGTGGCAGAGTTTGATATATAAGTATCATGATGCAGCTTATTTGTATGTTAAGAGACAAAGGAGATGGAGCATTCCAGTATTAATAAGAATAGAGCAGAAGGGGAAATAAATGTGGGTATTCTTTAGGAGCACAATTACATTCCCCTCAAACTTGATCCTGCAAGCAGGCAAGTACTTGTATGATCAGCTTATGTTGTTTAAGTGAGGGCAAATGAGGAATTTAGCTCACAAAGATTTTTTTCCCCCTCACAAAAGGTTTCAGTTGAAACCAGGGATCATTCTTTCAGTTACCCCGCCAAGTTGTGGCCACGATGGCACTGTAGCACCTGCATTCACGGCCACAATGGCCATTATGCTGAAGAACAACGTGACGCCAGTGCTGTTGCGTGGCACTGTCACAACAGAGCTGAGGTAGGGTGCAATTAACAACTATGGTTAATACAACAAAAGTCAAGTAGCATAAGAGGGAACCAAAAGGAATGAGATTGCAAACAAAATATAGAGTGGGAGTGGAGTTAGAAAAGTGTAATGCACTGCTTACAGCAACTAGAAAATAAGAGAGTAGAGGAATGAAAAGGAGAAAAAGAGAAAAAGGAGTGGAGAATGAAAAACGGAGCTCAACTCAAACTTGCAACAGAGGAGGGAGAAGGGAACAGGTTGGCAGAATTAGAGGTCTCTGGTAACCAAGGTTGTCAGGAGCGAGCTCTACGTAGGAACGGTATAGGGATACGAGAATGAAAAGGGTAGGACGGAAGTTCCTACCAAAGTAGACAGTTCCATTCATACAAATATATATATGACAACACAAATATGTAAAATTGGTCACAATTAACATAATAATGCATTACTACTTCAAATCTTCAATTAAAAAGGCATAAAGTCACAAACAAACCATAAGTTTTTGACATAATTTAAAACTATTATCTCGAATAGCTCCTCCACTTGACATTTTTTTTCTCAAATAATACCTATTGTAAATTTGTAATACATAAAGAAAAGTCTCCTGATCAGGCAAAAAAAGAAAAGAAAAACCAAAAACCCAAAACATATTGACACCGTGACACGTGAAGAAGCAGAAGCAAAACACTCACCAGCCACAGTGAAAAACAGAGTGAAAACAGAGAAGCAGCAGAAGCAAAACACTCACCAACCACCACCGTTCACGGCACGGGCTCAGCCACTCAGGGAACACGAAGAAGAAGAAGAAGACCCGAAGCAGAACCTGATCTTGACGCTAACGGAGAGACAGCGGCGGAAGGCGGTGCGATGGGTGACGTGATGGTCGAAGGCAGCGGCTTTGGGAGGAATCGGCACAAAGCAGGTGACAAAGTGAGTGGGAGAGATCGAGTAAGAGGTAGGTCGAGCGAGTGACAAAGTGAGGCAGCTTAGGGGGTTTTTTCAAGGAAATTTGGGCCGAGTTGGGCTCCAAATTTTGGGCCAACAAAGAGCACCTAGCGCTCCTACGTTCTTGCACGGTGCTGCTATGCCGATGGCCAAAACCACGCCTAACAACAGGAATGGGCACGCAGAAGCCCTCCGAGTTCGTAGGATCGTGCGCTCTACGTTTTTGCACATGCTCTTGACAACCTTGCTAGTAACCCACTTGGTTTGACCAGGAATAAAGAGCACTTTGCCAAAACAAGTATGCTTTTAACTAAGAGAGAAGAGAAGTGTTTGAGTATAGGGTCATGTGAGAGGGTTAATGTTAGAAACCAAAAGGAAGAACACAGAAATAGATGAATTATGTGTTATTCACACATTCTTAGACTGATACAAATGATATCAGCCAAGGTAAAGAGAAACCAACAGTATGAAATGAGCAGAACAGAGAGAATGCCTTGAGCACTAAGCAGCTCAATCTCTCCAAATGCCTAGCAAAATAACTGCCTCAATCCTCCCTCCCCTCCACACTACAAATAACCCCCCTGCTGTAACAGAATTCTCACATGTTCTCCCTTTTGCCAACATGGCATTCACACACTCACACACCTCACCTAGTTAGTTATGCAAATGGCCCACTAGAATCATACACATTCCCAACCTCGCATTGCCCAAACTGCCCCTATACTTTTCTCTTTTGTACAATTTAATCCCATTGGGAATTGGTCTCTAATAGTTAACCCTAGAAAGCTTATGAAGAAATAGGCGAAATCACCAAAAAAAAAAGAAAGTCCAAAACAGTCTATGGGAAACGGCAGAGAGGAGTTGATTCCTAGGTTTTCAGCTCGTATAGTGTAGCAGCCACAATATGCTGCAATTCTGACGCTACAACCGGAAAATGTGATGCATTGTCTTCATCGTCACGGCCTCTCTACATGACACTTCATCACACCACGATTGCACTGCTATAGACAACTCTGCTCCCCAACCAATGTGCATGAGCACCAACAAATTGAACTCATACTGATACTAGGATTCAATAATTTGAGCAAGATGACCATAATAATTTTAAGCTTGTGCAAGTCTACTATATAGCCTTATTTATGAGTAGATCTCTAAATTGGAAATTTAGATCAATAAACTTCCACTATTTTATTTTACACACCCCAATGTTTCCTGCATATATCAATCAATAAACGCTATATCGTGGTTCTCCAATTCTGAACACCAAAATGGTATGATTTTCATGTCTATAAAGCATGAGCCAACAAATTCAATTCTCTGCATATGTTGATATGCAAAGCCACACATGCTTAAAAATCCCAAGCAAAAAAAAAAAAAAGCAGCAACAAGAGAAGCACAATATCAAAAGCTAATGTAACACCAACACCTTGAAACTAACTGAATCATTGCAGATACATCAATACTTCATCATTTCAAAGCACACATGTTGCATCATTTTAGAATAAAAGAAGGCATATGACATCGGGCAGGGAGGGATGATATACCATGTTGTCTCCCTGATTATTCTGTTCAATCAACATTACAGTTCTCATGCATGACTCACAAAAGCCCTTGTTTCCCCTAACACATAAGATAACAGCATCTTTGATGCATCCCTTGCACAGAGAGAATGTACATGTATAACACATATAGTAAGCATTCTTCTCACAGTTGCTGCAGAGATGCCAACCTGGTAGCATGAAGATCGCAGATATGGAGAGTCAGATACAGTAAAGCAATAACTGATATCTTGGTATTCAAAATACAGTAAAGCAATGTAAACATGATTAAGCTTTTGCACTTCAGATTAGATATGTTGATAGTCAAAAGGAACTAAATTACATTCAGGAAACAAGAATAAAGTAAAATGTACTGCCTATAAACAGTTTCTGCTAAACAAGGTACGTGCAAACAAGAGATAGTAAAAGGAAGTAGAAAATTCAAAAGGAGAGAATTAAAACAAGAAGCATGCCACCTAGATAAAAGTGCATCAAGGTTTGGCACAGATACACAAAATAAATGAAGTCTAATTAGTGAAATTTGTCATAGATATGATCATAATTTTAGAATCTTTCAAACTTGTATCTATAAACAATAAAAACTATAGCTTAAACACATTGGTGCTACCTCCCTTACAAAATTAACAACAATAATATTAAGAGCCCTTGCATCCTAAATATCAATCAACAACTACCCAACAATCCCTTGCCTATGATATGTGAGTACATTACATCTAACGGTGATGCCATTGATAAAAACAATGCAGCCCATGAAACAGAATTCCAAAACTATAGGCACTTGGGGAGGAGGGTCCACAGAATACAGATAGAATTGATAAATGAAGTTTCGTGCCAAAATGTTGATGAACTGGGTACTGGGTAATCTCTTCAAAGGTAGGAACTTCAACAAATAAAATTGAAAGCTTCCACCAATGTTATGCTGACCTAGGAGCCTCAGTTTCTAAAGTATTACATGCATGTCTTAGCTTCAGTCTCTCTCTTCAAATACTATCATCTAGTCAACCGATCCATCTTCAAACCTCTAAGAGAAATGTGGACAAATTAAATACCTTGAAGCATATTTACAACTTTCAAATCATAAGTATCACCTACATGTACCTATTAACTATTCAAATATCAACTGTGAATTATATCACAACAATTAAAACAGTTCAAAGATTCATGAGACTACTGCACAGGCATTGAAAAAGTAAAAGTAAAAATTGAACCACCCGACAAAAGAACAAGTAACAAAAAAGATGACGATTATTAAAAACAGACACAGCATAGAATAAGAAAACATACCACAATTCCATTTTCCCTTGGATCGGAAAAAAGCCTCATCACGATTAACACATTTAGGATGGTAAGCCTTTGGACATCCCCTAATAAAAACCACCAAAAATAATTTTTTTAATAAAAAAAATCCAATGAATTTTACAAATTAAAACAGGAAAACAATACATGGATACAATTACAATTTACAAGGTGTATGCATTACAGATAGAATAATGTGATTGTCACTCACCTGCGGTCGCAAAGCACAAGTTCACCCCGTCGAAGCAAATGAAACAAACGTCTTCTTCCATCTTTTTCTTTGATGGCACTCTCCCTCCTGTGGGCTTGGAATTCTTCCCACTCCCTCGCTTCCTCTTCCCACCACTCACACTTCTACTCTGCTCCGCAGCTTCCTCTGTATCTTCTTCTCCCATACCCTCACCAGCACCACCAGCAGCTTCTTCTTCTTGTTGTTCTTCATCTTCTTGTCCTTCTTCATGTTCTTCCATCACATCAGCTTCATGTGCTTTAACATTACCAGTATCAGCTTGTTCTTCTTCTTCTCCATCTTCTTCTTCTCCTTCTTCGTGTTCTTCCATCAAATCAGCTTCATTTTCTATGTCATTACCAGCATCAGCTTGTTCTTCTTCATCTTCTTCTTGTCCTTCTTCATGTTCTTCCATCAAAGAAGCTTCATTTTCCATAACATTACCAGCATCAGCTTGTTCTTCTTCTCCTTCTTGTTGCTGTTCTTCTTCATGCTCTTCCATCAAATCAGCTTCATTTGCTATACCACCAGCAGCAGCATCAGCTTGTTCGTTGTATTCGTCTTCTGCTTCTGCTTCTTTCTCTTGTTGCTCCTCTTCTTCCTGTTCTTGTCCTTCTTCTTGCTCTTCCATCAGAGCAGCTTCATTTCCTATCCCACCACTACCACCAACAACAACATCAGCTTCCTCTTGTTCATGTTCTTGTACTTGTTCGTGTCCTTCCATGAAAGCAGCTTCATGTGCTATATCGCAACCAGCATCAGCTTCTTCTTCATCATCATGCTCTTCATGTTCACGTTCTTTTTGTTCTCTTTCTTCCATGAACCCAGCTTCATTTGCTATCCCCTCCACCACCACCTTATCTTCACCATCCACGATTTCCAAACGGGTTTCCTCCTCTTCCACCTTCGCCACATCGTTTCCCTCCATAATCTCATGGTCTTCATGGCCCAGCACATTTACCTTCTCAACTACCTCATCACCAACCCCATCATCTTCCATCACTTGCATTCCCCTCTCTCCTTCATTCGCCAAATCCGCAATCTGTGTCTCCTCCGGAACCACCACCACCGTTTCCTCCGCCGCTTCTTCGCCCGTATCAGCCGAAACCACCACCGCTCCTCCTTGTTCAACTTCGGGTACAGCAGTGCCCTCCTCTTCCAGCACCTGCGTGTCCTGAATCAAGTGTTGCTGGAGTGGTGGAGAAGAAGGAGAAGGAGCAGGAGCGGTAGGAGAAGGTAGAGTTTGAGCTTCCTCGTCTTCGGCATCCATGGTAGGAAGGATTGTAAATTAGGGATTGAAAATCCCTAGCAAGAGGAAATAGGAATTCAAAGCTTGGAATTTGGTTTTGTCGTAAATTGTGTCTGTGCTATGCGTCACAGTGTGGATTCATATGATGATGATGTTAAGGTTATGGGCCATCATGAAAGAAAGACAAGTTAGCAGAGAATAGAAAGGGAGGCTGGTTCGTTGTGGAGAGGAGAAGGGTGGTTCGTTTGTTTCGTTCGAGTGCGTGCTTGTGCTTTCTTCTCTGCTCACTGTTTTTCCTCACTACGGCCTTCCATTCGGAGTCTGATGCCCTAGGCCCACAGCCTCAGCCTCTTTTATGGGCCATAACTTGAGCTTCCTCTTCGACCAAAAAAAATAATGGGCTATTTTTTAATGTTTATAAAAATTGCTAATAAAGTAAATACACCAAAATTTTCTTCAAATATGTCCATGTAATATGCTATAATGACCAAGTTCTTTCTACCGAAGAAAAACCGCAACCTCTTTTGTCCACATATGATTTTGGTTTTAAATAGAGCAACCCTACCCAATTGGAACAATAAAAAAATTGTTTTATAAAAGTTAGCATGATAATTGGATGGAATGAAGGGATATGACTAGCTTATTCAGATTTGATAAGCATATCACATCATTCTTAATTTTTCCTTTCTAACATTGTACCCGAAGCAATTCCTTCAAAGCATTGGAAGTTCTATAAGGTAATGTTTGGTTGCTATTCCTGAAATATGGAGATATTGGAGATACAAACTTGTTTCTGGTGAAATAGAAATATATAGAAAAATTTTCTGTGCTATGACATAAAATATAGAAAATTTTTGTAGCTCTAAAAAGTGGAGACATGATTAAAAATAGAAATTTAATATTTTTTCTTCGAATAATATCGTATACATATTTAATATTTCCTTACGTGTCCTCACAATCATTGGTGGTGTAGTGAAGGTCTAGCAATCACACGACTTTGTAATATCCTAGTTTATATAAAAAGGGTAAAAAAAATTTTGAACTAGAAAGGGTGCCAGTTATCCTTATTTGTCGCTCTGGGTCCTGTATTTCACTAAGTCTTAATCTTACACGCCTTTAGGGCTATATGATGGAACCACATTGGGATCAAAAGTCCCGATAATTGTTCCCAAAAGAAAAACAAATTAAAGAATGATTTTTAATAAATTTTATAAAACCTTCAAACATTTCGTTTTTAGTCCATGATGCGAGTTGTTGCGAGTCACAAATAAATTAAAATTTATAAAGTGCTAAGTTGCACAAAAAATATAGTAAAGGGCACAACATAGGTCATCTCTCAAGAAGGCTTCAATACTTAGTTGGGAAGATGGGGGTTTTGAAAATTAAAGCAAATAATCTAAATTGAAAGATAATAGCAACAAGATAATAGCAATAATAAAGAAGGCACTAATGCAAGGTATTCCTAGGATTAGAAATTTATTATCATTAACCAAATATTAAACCCATTGGTGGCTATTGGTAATAAATCACGGCAATTCTACTAGTGATCAATTGACCTCTAAAATTTGATCAATGCAAATAACTAATAAACGATGATCGCCAATTTATTTAGAAATCATATCAATTTAATGAGTCAATCTACCCCAATTGGAAAGTTAATTCTAATGTTCTCCCTCAAACATAAACCAATAGGTCTATCAATTTATGCCGAAAGGATTTCTTAATGACGATCGCCAATTTAGTTATTCCAATAAGGATTATAGCAATCACCACAATAATTAAAGAAATAAAAGTCAGAATATTAAGAAAATCAATGCATTCAACATAAATAAGGAAAATGCTTGACAGCTTGAATTTTGCATCGAACCGAATGACGTGCACGAGTTGTCCTGCACATTCATTATTTTATTTTATTTTCCTAACCTTTCCACGATCAAACCTTCTTCTCAAGCACCTTCCCATTTTCCCTCCTCTCCCTCCATCGCCTCATTACTCTCTCACTCGCCCATCCACAGCGATCAATTCCAGCGGCTTAACCTCCTCAACCGACTCAACTCCAACTCCTTCACGCACTATCCCCATCACCCCCGTGTCTCCCGCTTCAACGTTTGGGAAAAACTGAACTCTTGTAAGTATCAAAAGTATGATATATAGCACAAGACAAGACACTTGGTTTGTGAAGACGAGCAAGGGCTTATCCTTAATCTTCGACACAAGGCAGGCATGCCCAGAGTTTGGGAGGCAATGCTGACATTGAACCTATCACAAACGTGCCAAGTGGACGGTGTTGTTGCTTCTGACATTCTTAAGGACGCCACCAAAGCGTTGTTAAAATCATCGAAAACTAGAATCTATTAAGCCAACTTCCTGCTCTTTCCCTTCCTTTTACCCTTTTCTCATTCAAGTTGTTTGTTTTCTTTCCATGCTATGCATTGAGTTGACCACCTCTTGTTTGATGAAATCACTCTTGGATACCATCATCATTTTCTCTAACCCCTTTAGCCTAATTTCATGAGCTACTATTTGCTTTCCAGGATGTGATGATTTTGTTGAATGGAGGAGTGCCTATTGGATTTGGTGGCACTGAAGAGCCTACTAGTTATGGTGAACTCATCTCAATTGGGGCCTTGGCCGTCAATAGAAGACTCTCTCACAATTTCTGATATCCTTCAAACTAAGCTGTCATTGATAGCCGCGCTTCTATATCAAGTTTTATGATGTTCAGGTGAATTATTCCCTCTTTTGTTCTGTTATGATTCCTCAAGAAAGATTGCAAAATCTAAGGTAATCCACAAGCCTTGCGAATAATTGATTTATGTGACCTCACTCACTTTGTCCTCCATTTAAAATTAAAACCCAAAAATTTTGCATAATTTGTATTCCCCTTATAGGTTTCTTTTTTTTTTCATTTATTTATCTTCTTTTAAACAAAATAAAAAAAATCCTTTTAAGCTCATTTACATTTTTATTGAAAACAAAAATTGTCCAGCCCATTTTACTTCATTTCCTTTTTGTTAAAAGCCTGGAACTTGCCGTATGTGAAGGAATAGAGAAAAATAAAAAAGCAAAGAAACCACCGTTTTTAGTTTTGTCCTTCCATTTGTTAAACAAAAATGAAATAATAAAATAAAACAAAAAAAGAGGGGACAAAGGAGGAGTCACAGTTCTCCATTCCCTGGCACGTGAAGCAACAGTGATGGTGATGATGAGGAGTTTGAAAAATTGAAGAATTACCACCATGATGAGGGCTCCTCTCACTTCGCAAGAGGCTAAATTTTCTTTTGATGAGCTTGGAACCCTACCTGAACCTGAAAAGTGGAATGTTCAATGATCTTAGTGAACCCTATAAAAAATACATCATCAACCAGGAAAGGAAAATTCAAATTCAGCAAAAAAAAATTTTCAAACACACAAAAATTATAGCGATATACAAATCCTAAGAACAGAGGAGACCTAAAGAACTCAATCACTTTAGGAGATAATCCAGGAACAACAAGAAAAAGGGAACAAGGTAATAGCAACAGCAAGAATATCATCATCAAAACAAAATAAATAAATACTAAAATAGGAAGATCCACCACCGCCCGCCTCCCAAAACACCATCATCTTCGCCCCTTTATGTTCATCACATCCCTCCATCTCTATCCCAGTTGAATCCGCCCGTCCTCTTTCTCTACACCACGATCGCACAACCAACTTTCAGCCACCACAACAACCGCCTCTCACCTTCGCATCACCACGACCCCGCCCCCGACGCCGCGGACCTCTTCCACGCGCGACCACCCAACCCGATCGCCATCGCGTGAGCTCCACCCGCTTGCCCCGCGACACCTCTGCCTCACCGCCGCAACCCACACATCCACAACCACCACACGATCACCGTAGCCCATCACCCATAACCACCGTAAGCCATTGCTTCAGGTCGCGTGCCACCGCCTCATCCGCATGCCGTCATTCGAACCGCGCCTTCTCCCATCGTGAAAGCACGATCGTTGCAGACGGCTAGACCCACCCGAACCGGTACCCACTGCCGCTTCAAGAGCCACTCCCAACCGACGACCTTCACTCTTCACCACGCACTCACCGCCGAGCGCCGCATCTTCCCCATGGCGTGTCTCCTCCCACGCGGCCCAAGCTAGATCGACATCCCTCCCCTCATCTCGCCACGCGATCTCCTCTCCTCTCTTCATTGGATCACGCCTCAGCCATCATCATTACAGCCTTGCCTGCCCGTCGCTTGAGATCGGCTCCCTCCCCATCCACATGGCCACCTCCGTCTCTTCCCCTCACACTGTCACCACTTTCCTCGATACTCGTATCTGACCCGATTGAAGTTCGCCCCATGCCGCACCTCTCAAAAGTCCCGCGCTCACAGGAGCGACCCGTTCCGTTTTCTTTCCCTCTCTCTGAGTCCCACTCCTCATCTCTTTCTCCCTTTCTCTCGCTTCTCCCACTCTCTCGTTTCAGTTTCTAATTCCTTCTTTTTGTGTATGTGTGCATGTGTAAAAGAGAGAAGGAGAGAGGTAGTATGTGTGTGTATGGTGTGTGTGCGTGCGTGTATAAGAGAGAGAGAAGTTGTGTGTTAGTGTATATGTGAGTCATTGTGTGTGAGGTGACGTGAGATGTTTATTTTTATTGTTAATATTATTATTATTATTATAATTTTGGTTAAACTTATTTTTATTTTACTTGTATTAAATTTGGTTTGATTGTTTGGGTTTATTTCCAGGATTAGTGTTTATTTTGTTCTTAGTTTGAAGTTTGCATTGATTTAAGTTTGAGTTATTATGTTTCAAAATGAGCAAAAATAATGGCTTAATTTAGTTTGGTTCAAAATAAATACTTGATTATTTTGATTTACTAAAAAAGAGTTTATTATATATTTTCTTAGCAATTATTTTGAATCATTTAAGTGTGATTAAATAAATTGGTTCGGAAGTAATCTAATTATTACTGAATATTTGATGAATCTTATATTAAAAAAAGGCTTTCAAAAATAAAATTGATAAAAAAAATATAATAATTAGAACCCTCATTTCTAGTTTAATTATTTTGTATGTCTATATATTTTATATAAATTATGTGTTCATGAATTAGTTTTGTTATTCAAATTTCTTCAAGTAAAATCAATTAACACTTTTTTATTTTCTTTTCTTAATAAAAATTCATTGACACACAAATATTTTCAGAACTTGTGACTTTGAGTTCCCCATTTACCAGGATACGTAGGAGGATGCGTTGAATCCCTCAAGTCAAAATTAAATTTTCATAATTTTTGTCTTATTTGTAAAATTTTTATGAGATATTTTATTTAATTTAAATAATCATTTCTTTAGGAAATATTTTATTTCAAATAAAAAGTTAATTTAGTCTTGTTAACTCAACATGGACATTGCCAACTTGATGTTCCAAATTTTCTTTAAAAGCATGTTCTCTTTTATATTTTATTTTATTTTTGTAAAAATATCAAAATAAATTTTTATCTTATTTGTAAATATTTATAACTCATGAGATTTTCATTTTCATATATTTAGTTTAAATTTGTCACTTATTTGTGAAATATTGTATTTTGAATAAAAATGTTAATTTAACCGTGACGTTGTTAACAATATTTTGAACATTGCGTGACAGCTTGGTGTTCCTCAATTTTTTTTAAATTTTGTTGTAAATAAAAATATAAAAATGAATATTTTGAAAGGTTATTAATAATTTACACAAATCAATTAAGGTACCGTCTAAAGATGGTGTATTAATGCGTAGGATTAAAACCCTACCCTTTCCTATGCATAACCGACTCCGAGCTTAAGTTTCAAAAACCATTTTTTAATAACACTTGGTTTTTCCATGTTTTCCCAATTTAAATAAACTTGGTGGCGACTCCAATTTTAACAATAATTTTCGCGTCCCTGCGAGTGACCATAGAATCACATGATAATGTACCTCAATCACTTTACCGTTTCTGTATGTTCCCACAATTGATTTATGTGACCATAGAATCACATGATAGTGTACCCTCCATCACTTTACGTTTTCTGTATGTTCCCACATTGTTTTGAGCATGATTAACTAGCAATTTAAGTTGTGTCTAGTGAAATGAATGGTTTTTAATAATCTAATTATGACAATCCCAAAAATAAAAGTATACTTATATTCTTTTCCCCATAAATTCAGAAAAAGGATGCAGGAGAAGAAAGGCAAAAGTCGAAAGAGAAAATCTGTGTGCTAGTGTGATGGCTGAACATCCCGCCGCTTTAGACGTCCACCGTCCACAACCAACGTTGGTCTTTCATGCTTTGTCCTCACTCACACGCTTCCTGGAAGTTTGAGGTCACCCATCCCAAAATTACCCAGGTCAAACACGCTCGTTCTTCGTGACAGGCGAAGAAAGATGCATCTTTGTGGCATAGGTAGTACCAATCAATTCATATAAGCCTTCCTTAACTGGATAGTCTCATACCTATACAGACTAGGATCCTCTCATTGGTGTGAAATCGGTTCATTCATGTACCCCTCCGCTTGGATGCAGGAGCCGCTCCTTGTCCGTGCCTTCTCGCACCCGATCACTCCTACCTCGTCCCTGCGTTACATGCCCACCAGCTTCCGCTTGGTTCGTCCCCGAACCACACCGTACCTAGGTGCTTGATACCATTAATGTAACACCTCACTAAGCTCTAATTCTTCCACATTAAGTTTTAATATTATTATTATTTTAAACAATAATTAGCTAACATAATATTATTATCCTGAAATCTGAAATTTTATGAGGATTTTTTTTTAAACTCTATGATTATTTCTAATTTATAGTTCTACTCTGGAATAATATATACCAACTATATTCATGCATCTGTAGATTCAGGAAGAGAGGTGGGTCACAATGGACACGCTTAAATACCAAGTCTTCCTAGCCAGAACCTTTCCAAATCACACTTTTCAGTAATACACATTCTTCCAACAACCCAAAGGTAATTTTTAAATGACAAAGAATATTTTTTTCTAATATATTACTACTATTTGTTAATCAGGAGTTCCAAGTTTAGACAACCATCATCTATAAAAACATACTTCACTACTAACATCAATCCATAGGATATAATACATATTACACATTCAAGATACATTAAGGAAAAATTTAATATAACAATATAACATAACCAAAGTCTGGTAATAGATAGTAAAGATTCTATCTAGCACACATAATAGAATCTGATTATTAGAAACTAAGTCCAAGGCTACATCCATTTCACTGTTGATGACGATCCATGCTATCTGGAAACATCAAAGAAAGGGGTGAGAGAGTCTCCCTAGGGTGATGTTTCCAGGGGAGTCCCATTTCATCCCAAAAATACTAAGAATAACACTAGTGTAGGAAAATGCAATCTTTTATATTAACTCAAATTATATTTTACTAATGTCAAATAAGATAGAAGTGCACAATATCAATCATAATAAAAGTTCAGTAAAAGAAGTGTAATAAATAATCATGAGTGTACTATAAGCTCCCTTTTATAGTATCATGTTCTCTTCAAATGATTATAGTCTACAAGGTTTACTTCATATTGGATCTGCGAGGTTCTCATTGCTAGGCGTCCCCTAGAGAGAGTGAATACCAAGTCTTTGTCCGCTAGCATGGGGCCCAAGGTATCACTATAACGTACACCAAGTCCGTTGTGAAGGCCGGCCAAAGGTGTCGTTTAGCAACTGCAAGACTAAGTGTACACCAAGTCCTTATCCGCTATAAGGCGGGCCCAAGTGTCACTTATTTATGTATTCATTTTACATAGTGCATACAGTATACATAAAGAATGAAAATTACATAAAGTTTACATGATTTCTTTCATATTTACATATAGACCACAAGATTTTTCATATTTACACATAAAGTCCAAACAACATAGGATTCCTAAAATACTCATAAAACCCATATTTCTTACAATTATTATTGAAGCACCAAATCACACTATTTTTATAAATTCATTTCCTTTATAATAAAATATACTTAACTTAGTTTTTCATCATATAATAATTTATTTTCAAGTAATAATATGTTATTAATTCCATAAGCCTAAATACATCCAAAATTATTTCCAATCTATCTTTAGAAAATATGTAGGTAAATTACCTTTACATGTTCAATATAAGTAAAAAATATTTTTATCGATATAAAGATATAATCATAGGGTAAATAAAAGAACAATAAAATCTAAGAAATATTTAAAAATAAATAATTGAAATTATACCCAAACTTTAAGAAATCACTTCAAGCATGAATCTAGTTAGTTTATATGTCATATTCCTAATGGGACCTTAACTTAAATCTTTGTAAATAATATTTCTTAATGTTAATAAATTTATATTCAAGTCAAATATTTATAATCCAAGGTCCATAGTCCAAGATAAACATAACACATAAACCAAGCTAAATATTACATGCTCAAAGGTTTAAAATCCATTCATTATAATGAATTAAATACAAAACTTTTTATGAACCAAAAATGTTTTATGATCAAATACATAATGAGGTCAAAATCAAGCTATATTACCTTAAAATTTCACAACTTGTGCACAAAACTTTATTAAATGAAAATACATGGTTCAACAAATTTAGACAACATTGAAATATTTGAAGAAATCATAATCAAAATTTAAATGATCTTTAATCATACTTTTAAACCATATAAGTAAACAAATAAATATACATCATATACACATAGATTAAGTATTTTATGTCACAATCTTTAAATCATTCAAACATATTAAAACCATAAACACAAACTTTGAGTATCATAACAACATCATGTATGAAAATCATGCATGAAGCTTATTAGTGAAAGAAAAACCCTACTTGTTCTTGGAGCTTTAGAAACTTAGCAACACCCACGCTAGACAGCAACTTCTTCAACTTTTCTAAACCTTCTCTAAGGGTTATAATTCATGTATAAAGGCTGGGAAGTGTTGAAGTTAGATGGTGATAAGAAGAGGTGATAATTTGGAGGTGATTTGCTAAAAATTTGTAAATATTTTTGTGTGAAAATAAAGAAAATGAAGAGAGAAATGATGGCTATGAGTGTTGATAGATTTTGGGCAAGAAGAATGAAGTGTGGAGTGATGTTTAGAGGGGTGCTATTTATAGAAAAAGTTTAGGATTAAAATATTACTAATTTCATAATTTATTTATCATATTTGATTAGTTAAATTTTAAAAATAACACTAAATAATTTAATAAATTCTCAATTATCATTTAAAGACATACTAAAATGTTAATGAAATGATTTAAATTCATTTATTAAATTTTAATATATTTAAATATAATTTAATAATTAATTATTCAAAATAAGGTAAATTTGCTTATACTAGTTCATCTTAATTAAGTTAATTAATTAGCAAATTACTTATTATTATTTTTTATTCAAACATCATAATAAGATTATTAGAGATATAATACAAGTATTCACGAAATTTATATAATTTTCTATAATTATTTATATTTTATTTGATATTTTACACTATTGCTAGTTTTATTAAGAATTAATTATTAATTAACTAATAATTTATTTAAATATTATTTTTTTTCTTCTTTGGCAGCCTATAGGTTTGAAAAACATGTCTAATAGAGTTATAGAGGGTGGAAAGTTGTCTTGAATGATTAATATATAAAAATGACAAATTTTGCATATTTATCTTAAAGTTATATATACTAAATAATTCATAAAATCATCATAAAAATTAATTTTCCTTAATATATTGTTAAGAACATGTTTTTACCTTATTTATAAGTTATCTATAATTTTCATGAATTTTTTCTATAATTTTTAGTATTTTTAATATATCTTTACCTTAATTAGGTCTAATTTGAGCTAATTAAAATAATTAATTATCTATAAATAAAATATATAAATTTTATATAGCAGCCCATGTGAATTTTGAGCTGTCTAACATGATAAGGAGACAAGCTCATCTTTGTTGAAATTTTTAGTCAAAGTTTGGTTGGTTGTTGAATAATTATAATATGAAAGTTTGACCATTTAATTTTATTTTTCAAATATATTTTTTTTCTTCCATGTGGCTGATCTAGGTGTTAATTAATTGGTTTAGTATTATCAGCAAGATAAATCAAGGTTTAGGAAAATTTATCTTAAATTTTAAGTGATTATTTAGGTAATTTAAGCTTTAATTAAGTCAAAATTAATTAATTAAAGATCAATATGATTTTTAACACTATCCATAGCCTAATGGAGAGACCTATTTCATGGTCCTCCTTATTTAATATCATAACTTAGTTAAAAAAAATTTTTACAAGACTTAGAGTTATTTTCTAGGATTTTTTAGAGTTTATTTTATACTCCACAATAGGTTATTTTTGTGCAATTATGCTAATATTATACAAAATTACTTAATATTGATATTTATGATCAAAGTTATGTTTAAGGTATATTTTTAATTTTTTTATCATTTTTTTAATAATTTAATGACACTCTTAAGCTTTTCTAATGTTTCTGTTAGCTTTTCTACAGCTAATTATGTTATAAGTTTATTTTCTATCCTCTAGTGGTATTTTTGTAATTTCAATAAAATCCAATGGAATAATTAAAATTTTACATTTTGGTTTAAGTTCAGATTGTACAACTATTAAGTTTTGTAATATTTTAATTATACATTTTTTTTAATTATCCTTAAATATTTCTTGCCTAAACAAAATCCTCATACTTTCAAAATAAAATGTTATAACAAAGTAACACTATATTAAGAAAAATTTGGATGTTACAATGGCCGCCTACAAAGCGGGTAAACACGCAAGTACATGGGTGGTTCAAGTAATAAAATAGTGAGTGAAGAGTATCGCATCCATAAGGGATTAGATAGAGGTATGCTAGCGATAAACTAAACAACCGCATTCAGGCTCAAACAATATCAATATAGTGAGAATAAAGAGAAAATGAGTAAAAGAACAAGTAACTAAAGAACACTAACACAACTAAAATGAGAGACAACCAAGATTAAAGGCCTAAGGGACCTTTTTCACCCTCGCTTCAATTGGATAAGCAAATTACTCAATTAAACATCAACAAGTTGGTTTTGCTAGCATGCCAATTATAGTTAAAAGCCTATGTCTAGGTCAATCAACCATGTCTCCTTCACCTAAAGTACTAAGTGTCCTTGTGAATTAGTTGAAATCAACCCATTGAGAACTAACATCAAGCATCTACTATGCAAGGCCAATGTGTATGTTTCCATCCCATTGACTAATCCTCACACCTAAACCAATTAAATGTAAAAGAACAAACATTACCCATAACCAAGGTCCAACATCCCTATTCCTATGTCTAGTTCAAGGGAATACCCAAAATCAACTTAAATGGTGGCCAAACATATATGAACATTAAGATATGAAATGGGTAACCAAAACCAATATCATTAACATTTAAATAAGTAAGTCTACAAACATCCAAGATCCATAGAGGGTCCAGAGGATCCCTTACTACAAGTTTAGCTATCCATAATAGCAAACTAACTAACTACTAGTTAAAGAAACATAGTAACATTAATGACACAAAAAGAGGGAAAGGAAGAGAAGAACAAATAGTGGTCTAATCCTCCTCCAAGCTTTTGGTTTTCAATCTCCAAGATCAATCTCTCTCTAGTGTTAGCCTCTGTCAATCCTCAATTTTCCTCTTGAAAATGTCCTAAAAGAGACCAAAAAATGAACTTCTATTCTCATGCCCTAAGACTGGTTTAAACATTACTAAAAATGGGTTGGGTCGTAGGTTGCAACCCAAAATATCAGGTCGCGAACTTGGAAAATGATCAAATGTTGTATGCGCCCAGTAGGTTGCAACCCAAGATTTCAGCTCGAACTAACAAGCAAAAACTTCATTTTCTTCATTCCTTGCTTCCTTCCTCTTGGCTTCTAATTGAATTCTCTTCAAGCTCCAAAAAGCTACAATTTCCACTAAAAAAATCATCAAATGAGAATTTAATTTGGCATTTGTAATTCACCTCAATAATCAAGATTTATGACATTGAATTTTCAACAAAAGTTCCAAGACAAAATCAAGTCAATTCTTTTTATTTTAAAGTGTTTTGCTTAGAAGAACTAAGGACAAAGCATGCAATTTGAGCTAGATTAGAAGCTAAATAACTCCATAAACTGGAGTTATCATAGTGACTTCCACTAAAGATATACCATTAAAGCCAGCAAAACACAGTCAAGCGATTTGCCAATTGCCATTGAAAATTCAATTTTATTATTAATATCAATCAATGATCAATGTCTAGTTTATAACTTTAAACAAACTTAACTGCTCGAAGGACTTTTGCCTCTTCTGGTTTTCTACTTTGGGCTTTTCCATTTTGCACTTTTCTTACTGAAAGATGAAAATTCCTTACTTTCACTTTAGCTTTGGCAAAACAATAATTACAAAGAAATAAAACGAGCAACAAGTGAATGAAGGAATTGGTGGACTTTGTCAGGGCAATCAATACTCTAAAAAAAATCTGGTTTAATGTGCATATCAAATCCCTATATTGCCTGACTAAGGACTGCATTATCTTGTAGTTGCAATGTTTTGGAATTAGACACTTGATATTTTATGAAACAAAAAATTATAAGTCGTAGAAGTGGGTTGAATACTTTTAGCTACATTGCTATTATTTTAGCAAGGCATGAAGATTATTTAACATGTATTAGCATGGCTAATGGTTAGTTGTTCATATTGATTTAACATGTATTTCTCTTGCAAATTAATAATAGTTTTGGCTATTAGAACTTTCACCTCACAAAGTAGCAAGCAGATTTGGCTCACAAGAGGTTGCACACCAACTTAGGATAGCACAATAGAGCTATTCAGATTTCAGACCTTGATGTTTTGTTTACATGTCAGGAAGGATGCTAGCAGATATGGAGGCAAAGGCTGAAGTATTTGCAAAAGTAGGAATTGAAGCACTAAATTGCAAAACTCTTCATATTTTGAACTTGTAATATTCTTTTACTAAAAAAGTTACGAAATGGCCTTGTATTGGATATTTATATGAATTTATGATAATCAAGTTCTAAAATTTTCAAATTAATTTATGTTTTGCAAATGAGATTGTAAACTAGAACTAGAATTGAAACTAAATCACTGATTGAACTTACAGAATCTTAATATCAAATAACATGTTGCTAAAGTAAAATCAATAAAATAACTAAACTATAATTTTAAAAAGAAATCTATCAACATTTTAATAAAAATAGTAGTCTTAGAATTCAACTACTTTGATGACACCCCAAAAACTAGCGGTGCATATTGAGAAGAATCATATCAACTTCAACTACTTAGAATCACTAGGCAATGATTCATCTATTGAAGCATCAGTGGATTGTTGATTTTGGAGTTGTTCCTAAAAGAGAAAAGAAAAGTGTATAAGAATAAACAGGGTAAGTTTTATAGAAAATAATCACAGATTAACATAAAAATTTCATGCAACATAAAATTGGATAATTAATCACAAATTAACACCTGATTTGGATTGAAGGGAGCAACAAGAATGTTATCTTGTGTATCATGTCCATCAAAATTTTCAAATTCATGGAAGTCTTCACGAAGATCCATTCCAACTTCAGTTGCACTAAGATTCAACTATAAAATATTGAAAATATAGATTAAAGTTAAATAATAATAGTATAAAACCAAATGCAAACTTGTTTAGAAATATTAAAAAAAATTAACTTTTGGATATTATCTTTCAGTTCTTTCATAGTTTTTCCCTTTTTGTTGCATTATGCCTTTCTTTTTTTCAGCTTCTTCACTACTTGGTCAACTTTAGATTCCTTCCGTTTTGATGGAGGCGCCCTTTACCACGAACTACTAAAGGATCTAGCACTTTGATCCATTCTTGAGAATTTGCTTATGTGTTTATTATGTCCTGAGATACATTAATGCTTTGAGAAGATGCTTTTGTTTTAGTTAGCTCATCTTTCAACCCATGAAGGCAATTAATCACTTTTATAACTCCGTCTTCACTATCTCCCCATACAAGCAACTTCATGAAAGATATTGTACATCTTATCAAGTCGTTGAGTTTCAAGAGTAGTAGTGCAATGATTATTGTTGCTTTTCAATAATGTATACCTCCATTTCAAATCCTTTCTCCAATGACAAAACACATATTTAGAAGGCACTGACTTGCCCTTTCTCATATGATTAAGCACAGAAAGAATGTGTCGACATAAAATGCCTCTAAACTCAAACAAATGGCATGCACATTTTACTTCAAATTATTTTTCATTGAAGTACACAACGAAAGGTATGTATTTTATTCTATCATTAACTTTTTTCATTTCAACAACAAAAAAAGTTAAAATTGATCTTTTGTGCTTCTGAAAGCAAGCATTACAATATATGACACAAGCTACCTCCTCTTGAAACTCCTTGAATTTTGCATTGGTGTACACATTTTCAAATTGAATCTCAATGCCTACATACTTACACAAGGGATTAATGTATTGAAAGAGTTAAAATCCGCTAAACACTCTTCTCAATCTTATCCCTTAGAGCATTGTCATATTGCTCCATAAATTGCTTCAAGGTTGTCTTAGAGTTAACATACCCATCAAAGAATGGATTCATACTTTCACTTCTTTGTGTTGTAGACATTCCAGCCTAAAATGTGTCCTTCACATATGCAGGTATCCAACAATGTCTCTCATGGAAAAGAATCATACACCGCACTATGCAAAATCAACTTGATTGATTCATAGTTAGAGTATCCTCTTAACTTCTCAAGGACTTTCTTCATAACATGCCATAAGCACCAACGATGGCGAACCTATGGGAAAACAATCTCAATTGCATTTTGCATTGCTTTGTCTTAATCAGTAATAATAGCACGAGGAGCTTTCCACATGCATGTTAACCATGTCTTAAATAACCACACAAAAGTTCTAGTATCCTCATTTGACAACAAAGCACAGCCAAGTAGTATTGATTGCCCATGATGATTAACTCCAACAAAAAGAGCAAAAGGCATGCCATACTTGTTAGTCAAATAAGTGGTATCAAATGACATAACATCTCCAAAATATTCATATGAGCCCCTTCTAACATCTACCCAAAAAATATTTCTTAATCGACATTTTGCATTCAAGTCCATCATATAATAAAAGCTATTATTTTGCTCTTGCATTCGAAGAAAATATTCCTGTATGGCTTCAGGTCCCTAATCTTAACCTTCTAGCTTTCTCAATGTAGTTTCTACACCTTTTTAAGTAAAGGTAAGATTCTCATATCCTCCAGCTTCAACAACGAATGACTGAAAATTTTTGTTTATACTAATTCCAGCTTGATCATTAATCTCAAGCTTCTTTTTCACATGAGAATCTATTTTCCTATTACATCTAAAAAATCGTGATTTGCCTGGACTCATTTCATGATTGTGCTGAAGTATAACATTAGTAATCTTCACTTTTCCATCTAGACCCAAACATGCATTAAGTCTAGCCTTGCATTGAATCTTGGTTGTCGAATTTGGCTTCAAAAGTTTGCTTTGTTGGCTTACTAACTTTCTAGCACGAGCACATGATATAGTAAAATACTTCCTCCCATCAATGTCATTTTTTGACGTTCTTCTTGAAATAGCAAAACCGTTTTTCTTAGCAAAGTTAGCATAATATGTCTCAACCTCTTTTTCAAAGTAAAAAATCATTCCAACTCTAGGTTCTTCAATGTCCTTATCCATCTCTTTTTCATTACTTGTTTCAATATCATCTTTTGATTTTTCTCTATTATGCTCAAATTCATAATTCTCACCTTCTTTGCCATTAATGGAGGATTTATTGTCATTGACCTGAGAGGAAAATCCATCCAACACTTCTTCTTGCATCCTATCAAATTTAATAAACTCATCAAAATAAGATTTTTTTTTGGAACAAAAAAACACGAATTGTCAAATAATAATGATCATACATACCCATAGAAGAAAAATATAAAATTAGTTTACTTAATAGAATCAATGGAGTTCATGAATGATCAATTGTTAACTGAAACTCTAAAAGCCATCTAAAATCATGTCTCCTTTACCTTTGCTATGGTGATGCGCGCCTTTATAGAATCAATCTCCAATCACATGAATCAATAGGAGAAAACTTTAACTCCGTTCTCTGCAATTTGGTGTGGCACTGTGGCAATTTTGTTTCTAGACCTAATGCAAGACCGTGCGTTGAAAATGTAAAAGCATTAGATATGAGGGTTACAATTGTCAAAGTCTTGTTTGACTAATAACTAATTACTAATTAATATTGATATAAAAACTATTTTCAGTTGCAAGTGATGGTGCATACACGTTAGATCAAATTAGGTGCCACCATTCTCGATTTATGAATTCGAGCTTTGGATCGAGCTTTCTAGCATTACTCTAAACAAAAGGTCTCAAATATCATCCCAATCCATCCAAAATCCGTACACTAGTAAAGAAATATACTCCTCAATCTCTAAAGGATTACAACAATGAAGATAAGAGAGAACCTGAAAATAATAGCAACAATCGTTACCACAATCCCAAAGACAAAACACCTTCACCAATGAAACCCTTAGATAAAGAAGAGAAGAGAGAGATGTTGAAGGAGAATAATAGCGACTAAAGTGGCAGCCTAAACTGAGTAAAAAATTAGGGTAAAAGTCTATAACAATCTTATGGATGCTGCTCTAAAAATGGGTCAAAATGGGCCCAAAAATATATCACTAAACTGATGTCCCATGATCGCACCACCGTTGCAGCACTCAAGCGCTCAATAGAACATGGGTCCCAAAATTTGATGGAAGTCTCTCTGGAACGCTAGTGATCACCCAAATGTGAGTTTCTATGGCTTTTATTCCTTTTTGCTCCAAGCTTCTTCAAAAGAGTTCACAGCCTTGTTCTTAACATTTTGCACTTGATCCAAAGTTCTTGTGCTCAAAATCATACTCAAAGAGACAAGTCAAAGCAACATGGTGTAATTACAAATTATTCCAAAATCAATGCAAAAAGCCAATAATTCTATTAAAATCACACAATAAGGAATAAATCAAAATCCTAATTAATTACATTAATAACCAAGGAAGAGAAAACAGAGATTGAACCGGTCAAGGTACTGGTTCAAAGGTTTAGAGGTTGAAGGTTTTACCGTTCAACCTTAATAATATTATATATAAATATAATAAAAATATATATAAATATATACATATGATTAATTAGAATATAAATAAATATATTAAATCATTAACATTAACATAATCTATTCATAGGCCTATAAAATAAACATCATCCATATAAAATTTCTCTAATTCTAGCCCTCACAACAGTCACAAAGCATTTGAAAATAATATTTGTTAGTGACCAACGAGGTTTATGGTGAGTAACTTGTGAATGACAGAGAGAAAAATAATAACCCAACAATTTTGTTAGTGTCCTTTTTGGTTCTATTTTTTTTTACTTTATGACTGTCATAAAATATCAGTATTTAAGCTTCAAAAAAATTTAAAAAAAAATTGAAATTTTTTTTTAAAAAAAAAATCGTTGGTTTTGCTTTCCCCTTTCCCTTTGACTTTCCCTGTTTTTTAGCTTAAGACAGGTGACGATTTCTGCCAACCGACTAGTCTAGGTTTTCTCTTCTGTTAATAACACAATAAAAATCATGCAAAAAGCTAAGGTTTAATAGTGAGATAATCAAACTCCCCCACACTTAAGCTTTCACATGTCCTCATATGAAACTAAGATCAAATCAAGGCATGGATGAAAGACGTATACAAGGACTACACTAGACTCCTAAAACTAAAAGTGCATAATGCATGAAAACAAATGATAGTACACAAATCCAATGAACCTAGAGGCATAACAATAATTTTTTCACACCAACAATCGAGAGAATTGCAACAAGCAAGGCATGAGCAAGAACATAGCACACAGAGTATAATTCACATATGATGCATGAATCAAGTACAAAAATCCTCCCAATGTCAGTGTTTGCCACTTATTCACTCAAGTGTTTGGGGTTATGATACACACTCAATCATCTCAAATGAAAATGCATTACCATAGGCTTGCTACGGGTCTCATTCTTCATTTTGTCAAACACATGTGCATATTGAATTAAGAGGACTTACCTTTGGTTGTAATGGGACTTAGGTGAAGGTGGGTAAAAATATAGGCCAATGGGCTAAATACACCAAGAGCATAAATGCCTAAGGGTACACTTTGTCCAACTTCACACAATTACAAATCTTTCTTTTGCAATGTGGCACACCTTCAACCCAAACTTTTCTAGAATTTTTTTTCTCAATCAACCTTACTTCTCTTTTTTTTTTTTTAGTGTGCCACTTGCTAAATTTGGTGTACACACTGTTCCTCCCCCACACTTAAATTGGGTATATCGTCATGCTCTCCCCCACACTTATGCTCAAGTATATATATAAAAACAAAAAGCACAATTACTCTCCTAAGCCTAAAAGGTTGGAATTTTTCATGGTTTTTCACTTTTAGCTAATAATGTACTAAAACAAAAGAATAGGCAATAAGGCTCAAAGGGGATAAACAATGGTAACATGCAAAGGTTAGTTATATAGGCAAGTGACTAAAAACAAGAAAAATTTCCCAATCATATTCAAGCATACACATGAAAAACATATCTTTAAATAAGACCCTAAGCAAGTTTTAGAATATAAATCCAAAGAGGGAAGCACACATGAACAAATAAACATGGCACATGATAGTCCAATCAAAGAGGCTCAAAATCTCACAGGTAAAAGCCTATGTACTCTATCCAAATATCACAATGAATCCACCAAGCAGGCAATACAAAATAAAGTCAATGCCAAGCAAGTCAATAAAGTGCATGTGGTGTGAATTTATGTATGTGACCTCTAAAGTACCAAAGAGATAGTGTAAAATATAAACAAAAATAAATTTAATGTAAGACTCAAAACTAAAATGAAAATAAATAAAATGCAGAAAAATAAAAGAGAAGGTAAAGAAAAACCTTACGGTGGGTTGTCTCCCACCTAGCACTTTGCTTTAACGTCTCTAAGTTGAAACGATTAGGACCCTCATGGAGGGTGTACAACTTCAACCAAAAGATAAGCCAACTGAGCCTTTAAATCCGTGGTGGTCCCATAGAGGTGCATTAGCCGTACCTTCAATGTCATATCGAGTCATCCTAGAATTTTCTAACTCAATTGCACTATCTGGTGTGCACGGGTAACCAAGAATGGTCCCCTCCATCTAAACTTTGGCTTTCCAGCCATCAGCTTTTGCCCAGGGCTCATGAGCAAAATCCATTGCCCCAGGGCTTCTTACCCAACATGGGTTGGTCATGGAACACCTGAAAAATTGATGACTGCGCCTGGGTGGTGTACCTATATCTAAAAACTTTGGACATTCTAAAATAAAGGTGCATCATATCCCATGGAAGAAGAGAATGTAGAGAAAGAGGATTTGGATCTTTATAAAGCATATTTTCACAAGCATTATCAACTAAAGAGTCAATGACATCAATGCCAAACATTGAGTGTTTCTCATGGGAATATTTCATAGCATCAGATAATTTGAATTAGACTTTCATGTCCTCCCTCCATGGATAATGTGCCAGCAAATATCAATCATGGTTTTAGCAATTTTTAAAAATGGTCTACCCAAAATCAATGTATGCTGGCTAGCATTGGTGTCATTCTCCATCTCAAGCACATAAAAATTAGTAGGGAATATTAAATCATTTACCTGGACAAGAACATCTTCCAATACTCCCTCTGGTCTTGTGATGCTACGGTTGGCCAGTGAATTTGCAACCTGGTTGGCTTGAGCTCTCCAAAATTCAGGACTGGTAGAGACTTAGGCATAATATTAATTCTAGCTCCAAGGTCAGCCAAGGACTTTGTCATGTGCAAGTTTCCAATAGTGCAAGGGATAATGAATGTGCCCAAATCTTTGCACTTGGGTGGCAATTGCTCGGCTTGATAATGGAGGATGCATTTACCCTCATAGTCACCTTATCTTCTCCACCGCCTTTGATCTTCCTCCCATTGGTGCACAAATATTTCAAGAATTTAGCATATTTAGGAATTTGTTTTATTGTATCCAATAAAGGTATGTTCACTTGCATTTTCTTGAAAGTTTCCCAAGTTTCTGAATCAAATTCTGATGCAGCTACTTTCTTGGATAGATTCTTTGAGGGAAAGGCAGGAGAAGAGTAAAGTCATGGTCTTCGGTTGCTTCTGAGCACTATATCGCTCACTCGAGGGGTGCTTTGGCACTAGTTTTTCAACTGATGGTTCTGGAGCGTGTAGCGCTCACCAGAATACTCTTCAGGCTCGTCTTCAGCTTGCTTCTTTTCCTGTATAGGCCCAATTACTTCTAGAATTTTTGTCCTAGACCTCAGAGTAATAGCACAGACATTTCCCCTTGGATTTAGCATGTCTGGGAGATAATGAGGTTGGGGTTTGCTTGGCTTTGATTTTGCTTCATTTGAGTCACCTTCTCTCAGCTGAGCATTTTCCTTCCTAATTTCCTATATTTGCTCCATCATGATCTTAATCATCTCAGTCATAGTAGGATCTAAAGATGGAGATGCAGGAGCGCGGCTGCCTCCTGATGAGGTGTCAGATACTTTTGCTTGAAAAGGTTTGCCCGTTGTTGAGAATTATTACCCCATTTCAAATTTGGGTGATTCTTCCAGCTGGAGTTATATGTGTTTCCAAATGGGAATTGACCTCCTGATTTTGAAGTTGACTCTGAATGGGCTTGTTGCTATTACCCCAGTGGTTGGTTTATCTTGCAGGGCTAGGCACATATCTGTGTGATGTTTAGTGGAGGTGCAAATGTCACAGACCATAGGGACCACTAAATTGCTCCTTGATTCACCATAAATTGCTTCATAAGGCCAAAAGCTTTGTAAAGTCTGGGTCAACAATGGATTCTCTGCCGGCTCACTCCATGAAGGCCTTTAGTAGTTGTGGCTGCCGTGGAACAAAATTGCTGAAAATTGGCAGCCATATTCTCAATCAAAGCATGAGCTTCTTCTAGTGTCTTATCCAAGAGAGCCCTCCACTTGCAGCATCAATCATACACCTATCAGGAGGTATAAGACCTTCATAAAAGTATTGGAGGAGGAGTTACTCTGAATTTGATGGTTGGGGCAACTAGCACAGAGGAGCTTAAAACATCCCAGGACTCATGGAGAGTCTCATTGTATTCTAAAGATCTCTTTTTTTATAGAAGCCATTCTAGAAGCAGGAAAATGTCTTTCCAAGAAAAGCTTCTTTATTCCAGTTCTATATTTACAACCCATCAGGAAGGTTGAATAACCAATTTTCTACCTGATCCTCAAGGGAAAAGAGGAATGCTCTCTGTTTAACATCATCCATCTCTACCAGGATTGGGTCTCATGCCAGAACACACCATATAAAACTTCTTCAAATGTAGATGGGGTTCTCCATATAGCCCATGGAATTTAGGTAAAGCACGTACCATATGTCCTTTAAGCTCAAAATCATTGTCTAGCCTGGGTGCGTAATGGCCAAGGGCTGCCAGGTGAAATCAGGAGGAGCTCCCTAAGTGTCCTTTCCTTTCTCCCATATCACATGTATTACCTGAAACACTAAACAGAGGATCAGAACGCTTAGATGGTTCCATTTGTTGACGCTTTGCCTATCTGATTTTTGCCAAAGTTTTTTCAATTTCAGAATCAAGAGGTATTAAATTTTCAACATGGAACACCTCATACAAGAAAATAATTTTTTTTCATTTTTTTTTTGCAGAATAGAATAATAGCAAGAAATAAAGAATAGTAAATAAAGAAAAATAAAATAAAATAAAAATTGGAATAAAATAAAAATATAAAAATTAAACAACTAAGTTTTAATGTCTCCGAGCAACGACGCCAAAATTTGATGCGAGCTGTCACGACTCACAAACAAATTAAAATTTATAAAGTGCTAAGTTACACAAAAAATGTAGTAAAGGGCACAACCTAGGTCGTTCTCAAAGAGGCTTCAATACTTAGTTGGAAAGATGACGGTTTTGAGAATTAAAGCAAATAATCTAAATTGAAAGATAATAGCAATAATAGAGAATGCACTAGTGCAAGGTATTCCTAGGATTAGAAATTTATTATCATTGACCAAATATTAAACCCATCGGTGGCTATTGGTAATAAATCACCGACAATTTTACTGATGATCAATCGACCTCTAGAATTTGATCAATGCAAATAACTAATAAATGATGATCGCCAATTTATTTAGAAATCATGTCAATTTAATGAGTCAATTGCTATAGCCTAATCGTCAATCAGAAAGTTAATTTTAATGTTCTCTCAAACATAAACTAATAGATCTATCAATTTATGCCCAAAGGGTTTCTCTAAACTACAATCGCCAATTTAGTTATTCAAATAAAGATTATAGCAATCACCACAATAATTAAAGGAATAAACTCAGAACATTAAGAAAACCAATGCATTCAATATAAACAAAGGGTCTCAAATGTCATCCTAATCCATCCAGAAATTCCTACACTAGTAAAGAAATCTACTCCTCCATCTATGGAGACTTACAACAATGAAAATATGAAAGAACCTGAAAATAATAGCAACAATAGTTACCACCATCCCAAAGACAAAGCACCTTCACCAATGGAACTCTTAGAGAGAGAAGGGAAGAAGAGAGAGATGTTGAGGGAGAATAATAGCGACTAAAGTGGTAGCCTAAAACTAAGTAAAAAACTAGGGTAAAAGTCTATAACAATCCTATATATATTGCTCTCTAAAAATAGGCCAAAGTGGACCCAAAACAAATCACTAAACGATGTCCCGTGATTGCACCACCGCTAAGCTGCAACACAACTTGAGTCCTAAAATTTGATGGAAGTCTATCTGCCAAGCGCTAGCGCTCATCCAAATGTGACTTCTACGGCTTTTATTCCTTTTTGCTTCAAGCTTCTTCAAAAGATTTTATAGCCTTATTCTTAACATTTTGTACTTGATCCAAAGTTCCTGTGCAAAACTATACTCAAAGACACACATCAAAAGTAACAGGGTGTAATTACAAATTATTCTAAAATCAATGCAAAAGCCAATAATTCTATTAAAATCACACAATGAGAAATAAATCAAAATCCTAATTAATTACATTAATAACACAATAAAAATCATGCAAAAAGCTAAGGTTTGGTAGTAAGATAAGTGACATAAATGCCCCTTATCAGTCCATAAGTTTATAAAATCTTAAAAAATTTTAAATTTGAATTAAAATCCAAAATTTAAATCCTGATTTGTTGGGATTTTAATCTTTGTGGTGTATTATTTAAATTCAAATGGCAGATATTTCCTTATTTATATTTATGTTTTAAAGTTAATGGAGAGTAAAATAAATGAGGACATTAACTTTAAATTAAGAAATGTAAATAAGTGAGTATTGAGACAACCCAACCCAAATACATACCAACACTTGAATTATTGCTCAAGGATCTAAGAAAGACCACTCTGAGAGCGCTGAGAGATCAAGGAACAAGACGCGTGACAATAGAATTTACACTCTGGTTAGCACTACAGTGGTCAAAATTTTTATAAAACCCCATTTCAGGTTTCAAACCTTATAATCGACTTTCCACTCCCCCAAACACGAAGAACCTCGTCCTCCCACCCTGTCTCACCTTCCAAATCCCATTTTTCTCCATTTTCTCTCAAATTGAAGTTGGTTTTTTCATCCTTCAAGCTTAAGGCCTTGTTATCTTGCTAGCCTTGCTTCAATTCCTTAAAGTTTTCCTTGTTTAGAAGTGGTTCTTTATGCTTCTCAAGGGAGAGAAGTTTTTTACCTTGTTAGAGATGGATTTTGAGTATTTGGAGGTTCTAGAAGTTAATCTAAAGTTCAACCTTTCCATGTCAGATAGTGGTGTTATTTTTGCTTTTCCAGGGTTCTGCGAGTGCGATTCCTGTGTATTCCACTACTCTAGGTGAGTGAGTTTGCATCTGGAATCTCTATGTTGTGCATTAGAGTTATTTTCATAAAAATATGATTTATTGTTTGATTTTAGAGAAATATTGTACAAGGATTTGAAGTTTACTGTTGGATTGTATATTTTGATCTGGTTATTTTAGAGCATGAAACATGTTTTTGATAAAACTCGTGGACCATGTTGGTTGATCTGATTTTAAGTGTATTTGATGATAATTGTGAATATCGAAAACTTTCAAGAATATTAGAAAGAATTATGGAACTAGTTTATGTATATAATATAGTTTTACAACCAGATATGAAGTGTAGAGAAAATATTGGAAATATGGTTTTAAACCCTATAATTTTAGAATATGATATTGAGTTTTTCCTAGTTTATGAAAAGCTTAAGTTTAAAATGTGATTTAGACAATTAGACAAAAAGGTTTTAGAGCTTGAATTTCCACGGATTCAGAATAATTGATGGTTATATATTTGGAGCTTTAGAAATCACAATGTCTGCATATGGTGATCCCTTGGACATGATTCATAGCTATAGTTATGCTAATGTCAGACTATTAGAAATGGATATATTTAGAGCTCACAGAGAATTAAAAGGTTTTAAAGATTTTCATATTTAAATAGATTTATTTAGTTAGTTTATATGGTAGCTATAGAGAAACAGCTAGTGAATTAACGACTGGGAAATAATCGTTAATCTTGGTACTAAGTTGTCCCCAAAGGACAATCTCAATTAGACATGAGACCTAGTTAGGTGCTCGATTCCCTTTAAGAAACCCACAGACCAACAATATCATACTAGACATTCTTATTGTTATAATATTTCAGACCAAACATTACTGTTTCTTAGGAGCTACTACACTATGAGCTTATATGATTCCAGGTATGAAAGTAAATTGAGAGAATTGTTTGAGTTTGTAAAATGGTGATTTGAATATATATGTATGTATACTTGATTATGTAAGACTTTTGAGTATTATTAATGTTATTATGATTTTATGCATGACTTCTTTGGTATCCCAAAAGGGGTTTCAAGGTGAACTTACGCATTAAGTTTTTGAATAAAAACTAACCTTTCTCCTCTTTTCTCTATTAATAGAAACAGTTGCCTAGGTTCCTCACAACCTCTTTCTTCCCAGGAGCAATAAAGTTCAGCTGGAAGCTTCACTTAAGTGAAGCATTCTTATCTTGTTTAGAGTGCTCCAGGACAACGTAGGCAAGATCCGACCATAGAGCATATTTTACATTGTGTTTCCTATGAATTATTTGTATTAGTTTTATGGTCGTTTTTGTAATAAAGCAAACTTATAGCATATATGTTGTATTATGATACATGGACCTTAAGTGTGATTTATGAGAAACCAGTTACGATTACTTGTGAGTTTTAAAGAATAGGTGGTTGGTATGTAGAAAGAGAATTTCTATTTTAAATGGATTTTTATGAACAGAGCATGCATGAGAACAGTTAGCAGGTGACGAGGCTTATGTGGAAATAGGATTTCTCATGTGCCCTCACGTTCCAGATTAGGCCGTGAGAATTACATAATGTCTTTTATCATATATTTATTGTCTTGTCTGTGTTTCCAAACAAGATAGACAGTTATTATGTTTGGATCTCACAATCAAACACGATATATATACAGGATTTTTATATCTTTATCTCCATTGTCTCTATTTTCTTTGTCTTACCGTCCAGGCCAAATATCAAACACTACCTAAGGGACATAGCTTTCTCAAAACCAGTTATTTCATACCCATAGTTCAAAGCCCACATCACTAATTAAGGGAATAAACATTTGTCATGGCAACCAACCATGTTATGGTCATGTCACATCAATGTGGCAACTAAATATGGGTAATATTTCTTACTATTTGTTATTTTTCTTTTATACAATCACATCTTTTCTCATTCTTAATGATTTTGTTATGATAATAGTTTAGTTATATTGAACATATTTATTAAAAAAATTAATTCTATAACTAACATTTTTAAGTGTTAATTTTATGAATTATTTTCATAACAAAAATCATTAAGAAGTAGAATTTTATGGTGGTAATCTTCAATTCTCAAAACAATCTTACAATTAACATGTCATTGCCATAACCAACATGTATTTGGTAAAATGATAGAAATAGAATATACTAATAAATTAAAAAATAGTAAATCATCATAAACAATTTTTTAAAGTTTTAATTACGAGCTTTTCATTTTAGCATGTAAACAAATCATTTCATATCCTTTCTAACAATTTATTATATAAAAATATAAAACATACTATGTCATAATAACTTTTAAACTAATACATTCAAACATAAATTAATTTTCATGTAATTAATCATTTTAAAAATAGTATACGTATTATTTAATATTAAAAAATCTAATTTCATAGTTTTTTCAAACACATCATTAAACTTGCTCCAATTATTTCACATGTAATCTAAGTTCTCATACAAACCAATCTGAGTCTTTTGTTAGGTATATAAACAGATATGAGTGTACTTATAAGAGGGTCAAATTTTTCAATAATATATCATTATATTGTAGAAAATTTAATCATAAAACCTTTTGGTGAATCATTAAATGTCAAAAACATAAAACAAATCGTTGTTACTACTGTATGATCGAGAGTTAATCTCATAAAATATTTATGAGAATAGTAGTATAGCTTCTTTAAGGTGGAAGGGTGGCAATGGTCCCAAAATTCCAAGATAAAAGAAAAATTATAGAAATACTAAGTTACGCCATTGTATAGTATAATGAGAATCACAATAGAGCTTGTGCCTAGTGCTCTCTTCTGCTATGCAAAAATAGTTTATGTAAAAATAGTTCTCTATCTATACTTGTTAGGAATGGAAATGAAATAGCTAAGAATAAGAAACATATATGTCATTTCTTTTCGGTGAATTTAAGATATCCATCACTGAGATATAAAGCTCACATATGTAAATTTTGCATCTAGCCACAAAACCTTCTCTATACACACTTGCTAAAAATCAAACCCCTAACTTGATGCTTAAAAAACCCAACTAGCCACCAACTATACTAGATTTCGTGGTTAACATATATACCCTTTAAACCTAGGGTGTTCTTCTTCGATATCCAAGAATGCCTCATCTTCTCGTATGCTTAGTTTAGATCAGTTTGAAACGAGGTTAGTTTAAACCTTTAGCCAAGATTACCACAAAACTTACCGTGGACCAATAGCAAGTAGCCTCATCAAGTAATAATTCATACAATACCACATCTCCTACTGATAGCAAATTCTTATTTCTAACACAAGCACAATCCTAAATTCTTAAAGGCCAATAGAGTGGTAGCAATGCCATGTCTCTACCAAGGAATACATAGCAAAGAAAATAAAAATGCACTAACAAAATTCAATAATCCATGACTCGAAGAAAAACACAGAATACCGATAACATAACCGCAAACCTTACAAGTGCCATCCATCAGTTACCATAAACTTTGTAAATGCCATCCATCAGTACCTCCTAGGATAACGATCCACAATCCGACCTGAAGGGCACTCATATGCCAGGTGACCACGACCTCCACAATTGTGACAAATCATCAAGGGCCCCATGCAATCCCTACTCATATGACCCAATTGCTGGCAGTTCCTGCATACAACATCTCGGTAACCACCACGTGCACCACCGCCACTGCTTCCGCGATCCCCCAGAACATTGGCTTTTGGACACTGTCTAGCCACATGCCCAGAAACATTGCACAAGTTGCAAATGGGATCATTTGGACAGTCACGTGCCAAATGGCCTGTCTTCCTACAGTTGTTGCACGCCTTATCATTTGTACATTCAGCTGCAATGTGGCCCTGCTTATAACAGTTGTTGCACAACCTTAAGTCCCCTGGAGGCATTGGAGGAACTGTGCACTCCCTAGCACGATGTCCAGCCTTGCCACAGGTATGGCAAATGCCTTCATTTGGACAATTGCTAGCCACGTGGCCAGGTTCTTTACAGTTCCAGCACAGTGATTTTGTGGTGCATTCAGAAGCAATGTGCCTGATCAAACAGTCAAAAGCTAAATCATAAAAGCTAGCCACTCAAGCAGATACCACATAGTTGAGATCTCTAAATTTGAAATTAATAAAATAATCCTGTTCTTTTTACTTGAAGGCCTTAGATTTGGAGGTCGTAAAAAATCAAACAATCCACATTTTAAAATAAAATTTATCAAAGTGTTGGTAAAAGCAGACACAGTGTCAATCAGCCTTTTGATACACCAGTTATAACATCCTGGCTCATAAGAGAGAGGCAAATAATGAAAAAAATAATGATTGGCTTTTTTCTGATTCTGAGTAGCAGTGCTATCAGTAGAATGATCAGAGAGGGAAAAATGCCACAAAAAGAAAATATACAAGACCATGGTAGTCAGATGAAGTAGTCATCGAAGTAGTCATCATTATGATCTTGTAAGAGGAGGAAATATTATTCTACTGTTAGACTTCAATAAAGAAAGAGGTTGTTATCCACGAGAAACATTTGGAACATATCACTTAGATAGGTCACAATATCAGCTTAGATAGATGATAGCAGCAGCTACAAGACGGGCAAAAAAAAAAAGTAAATGAGACAGCATGCAAATAGCAACATCGCTAAAAAAAAGTTTGACTACAGTGGATGTTTGGCATCTTTTAACAAATTGACAGATGTCTCATGAGAAAGTCCCACAGCTTTAATCCTCTAATCCCCAAAAAGAAGATGAAATCTACAACTGAAAAGAAAAGGGGGACTAGAATCCAAGAACATAAGCCAACCCATATTATTTACACAACTAAAGAAAGAAATGAAAATGAACATATGATGAATGATGATAGGTGAATGCCTTTTAAAAGTCAACAATTCAACATGCAATTACGAATCTAGAAAACACAATCATTTCCATTTACACTATTGTGTAATATAAGAATGAATATGGCAGAACATCCAAATGGTGAAATTACTGACATTTATACTTCCTACTGATAGAGATTCTTCAGAAGAAATGCAACTAAGTTTTTTCAACCTTGATGGCGTATTCAAATACAAGTAAGAAATGTAAATAAAGTTTGGTCTGCAATAGATCCAATAAATAACTTTCTGCTCAAGACATTCAGTGCAATTAGGCAACGCCCCCATAAAAGTCAAAGCAAGGAAAGTTCCATACCCTTAGTCATTTATTAAATCATTTTTCATTACCTGATACAAATACAGTTTATAGCAAGCAGAATACAACTGAATTACATGATCAGTTCTGAATAAACAGAGAATAAATTTCATACCCAGGAAGGCCACAATTGTGGCAAACTGCAACATTAGGGCATTCTCTAGCAAAATGACCGGGCCTCTTACAGTTCTTGCACAAATTATCTCGGCTGTCAAAAAAAAAACAAAAAATTGTGTCACAGTCGTCAAACGACTGGTGTACAACACTCAGGTATTTATGTAGATGAAAAATTTCAGACTTCAGACACAAAGCACAAAATTAAGTTCCGAACTAATCAGAGCAGCAGGCAGATTAAGAAGACAGCATACAACAAAATCAATAAATAAATGGGTCATGCTCAAGGCTTTACAAATGAAACAACTAAATTTCAAAGCCACTTCCAGCAAAGTACCTTTTCAATCTTCTTTGACTTCCCTAACCAGTAAATTAAGTACACAGTAAGCAGTAAATAAATAGTTAAAATCCAAAAATAAAACCTGAAACCCCGACGTGAATCTCTCTTGTAAGGTGCATCACGATAGGAAAACCGATCAGATCGGATCCTACGACCCATTGGACTCCTGCTCCTGCTCCTGCTCCGGCTCCTGCTATCTGAACTCATTTTCAAATGTTTTCCCCTAACCTCTACCACAACTGATCAGCAAAACCACCACCACAACCAACACCACCAGCCAGCCGCCTCCTCCCTGTCCACATCACAACCACACCCAAAATCATCCATAAGCCAAACCAAACCCCTCACCTCCCCTTCAAAATAGAAAAACCCCAAATTCCAACAGTTTAGAATATGAAATTTTAACAAGCAATCCATCTCACATCAATAAAATATCACTTTACTCAGCACCCAAAAACTGATAACAAGTCCCCAGGCCACACTCTCCATAAGATTCACATACTTCTCACAAAAGATAATATTCCCTGACAGATGAACAGCTGTAGCATTGAGAAGACAATGGAAAGGATATCACTCCACCAATTAAGCTATTAAGCTAGCGTAAAAGGATAAGCTAAAGTATTGATCCACAAAGAATTTCATTTGGAGACAGTTTTATGTGTAATACTTCTTTCCTTTCAAGGGGTTTGAGGTTTAAAATGTAGAAAAAGACTTGATAATTTTCCCCGTGTTCTTATTAAAACTTCTTTTATACAAATTGCAGCCCATTATGAGGTTTTAATTTTAAATTAAAGCTTCTTCTTCCTTTTGTATATCTAGTATTTTCTCATAACGACATTGTTTTCGAGAGGTGGCCATGGAGTGAGACACAATCCAGATTCGTAAAAACCAGACTACTGGTTTCTGCTAGTTCTCATGGGCAACCACTCCCAGTACAGATCAAATTAATCTTTTCACAGAATGGTAAACAAAAGCCTCAACATACAAACCTCCTTCTTGTTTTCTACTATATATCGTTCATCAGGGAAATGCACGAAATTCAAGACACTCAAATTCTGTGCCACAGTAGCTGAGATCGTGCACAATTGATTTCTCCGAACCGAGGAATTCCCCAATCCAACACGCAGATCAACAACGATTACCACGGAAACACACGATAAACATACACAAATTCGCCGCGTCCCAACCTTACACCTGTGTGGATTACAAATTCCGAATCGGAACCCTGTGAAGACAATTCAAAAAAAAATCTCTAACACCGCACTGCAGTAAAATCAAGGTCGGACAATACCCTACGCATCAATCACTGCACATGGTGGAAGATGAAAGCAACCTTGTACAAATCGGACGATGAATTCAAGCGTGACCTCAATCCTAACCCTAACCCTAAATCCTAACAGAGAGTCGCATCGGAATGAATGAAATGAAATTAGTAAAGCAATGGAAGAGAGGGATGGAATAAAGAAAGAACCTGAGCTTTACGGTGTTGCTACGGCCACAAACGGTATTAGTGAGATGCTGAATGAACGGCTTCGGCGGTTACGAATGAGAATAGAGATGAGAAGCAGCTACACAAAGCTAGAAGTATATATGGAATGTGGGATTTGGACCAATGAGTAGCAGTGTCAACTGTCAAATACAAATATAACTCCCGATTTTTATTTTTTTTAAAGATTAAATGGCAAACACACAGGGATGTAAAGATCAACCGATTAAAACTTAACACTTCACTATAATTTTAGTAAGTGCATCACTTTTTTCTAATTTTTCTCACCAATTCATTAATGTATTAGGTTTTAATTAGTTGATGGGATAAAATGAGTTTTTTTTTTGTGTCTATTGACATTGGTTTCATTTTAATTCCTAAAATAAAGAAAATATTAATTTAACTTCTCAAATTATAAAAAATAATTTATATTAGTATTTTTTATGATTCAAGTTAATTCTTATAAATCTTATGATAAGGCCAAATTTTAATAATTTTTTTTATATTTCATAAATTAAATTGATACTTTCTATTTTTATAAACTAGAGTAAAATACTTATATAATTTCAAGAACCAAAATATTACTTGTTTCTAATATCTTAACTATAAAGTTTTAGGCTGGAATGAATTTTATTTACTGTTGTCAATGAAATATATATAGTACAAGTTGATACTATGCTCCATAAACACTAGGTAACAAATAGATTACAATCACTATAATTGTGCTGGATTCAACAAACTTACAACAGAACAAATGAAGTTTAAATTTACAATCTTTAACTAGAACAAATGACTAGCTAGGACTTTGTTATGTGCCCCCTCAAGATGAAATTCCCATCAAGGATTTTCATCTTGTCTCAAAGGAAAGCAAACTTTGGATGAGAAAGTGGCTTGGTCATCAAATTTGCAATTTGATCTTTTGTTGACACATGAGACACCAGGAGATTCCTAGATTGAACTTATTCTCTAACAAAATGAAAATCAAGAGAAATGTGTTTCATTTTATAATGAAGAACTGGATTAGAGCACAAGTAGGTTGCCCTATGTTGTCATAGGACAGAACTGGTTTCTAAGGTTGTGGAACTTGTAACTCAGGAAGAATATTCTGCAACCACATGATTTCTGATGTAGCATAAGCAACTGCCTATATTCAACCTTTGTGGAAGACCTTGCCACTATCCTTTATTTCCTAGAACTCCAGGATATCAGGCTCCACCAAAAAATATAATAAATGCAGAAGTTGATGTACCATCGTCTGCATTACCCCTTAATTTGCATCAGTTTAAGTTACTAAATTGAAGGATGGAGTCTTCTAAAGATGGAGACTAAAATTGATGATAGACATAAGATATCTTAGTATCCTTTTGAGATATTGTAGGTGTAGCACTATTGGTTTATGCATGAATTGAGGGAGTTTATTTATTGCAAAGGAAAAATCTGGCCTTGTTAAGTTGAGGTACTGGAGAGCTCCAATGACCTTTCAATAGTGTGTAAAGTCAGTGACTAGAGAACCATCAAGTAGCTGCAACTTGGCTGTAAAGGACAATGGAGTATTGGATTGTAATACCATAGTTTTAAATAAAAAGATTAGAAATTTTTTTTTTACTAGGAAGGGTGCCAATTACCCTTATCTGCATTCTGTTCTTAATTTTACTAAGTCTGAATCCTACACCTCCTTAGAGAGCTATATGATAAAACCATATTCTTAGAAAAAAGTCTGTAATTGCTCCCAAAAGGAAAATAAGTTAAAGAGCGATTTTTAATGAATTTTATGAAACCTTTAAAAGTTTTGTTTTTAGCTGATGTCTGTACAAGAGCAGGTAAAACACCGCAAGCGAATGGGTCGTTCAAGTAATATAATGTGAGTGAAGAGTATCTTATCCATAGGGATTGGATAGAGGTATGCTATCGATCAGTTGAACTACCGTGTTCAAGCCTAAGCAATATCAATTTAATGAGAATTAAGAGAAAATACTAGAAGAACAAGTAACTAAAGAACACTAACACAACTAAAATAAGAGACAACCAAGGTTAAAGGCCCAAGGGACCTTTTTCACCCTCTACTTTACTTGGATAAGCAAATTACTTAATTAAATATCAACAAGTTAGTTTTGTTAACATACTAATTGTAGTTAAAAGCCTATGTCTAGGTCAATCAACCGTGTCTCCTTCACCTAAAACACTAAGTGTCCTTGTGAATTAGTATGAATTCAACCCATTGAGAACTAACATCAAGCATCTACTATGCAAGGCCAATGGGTATGTTTCCATCCTATTGACTAATTCTCACACCTAAGCCAATTAAGTGTAAATGAATAAGCATTACCCATAACCAAGGTCCAACATCCTTATTCCTATATCTAGTTCAAGAGAATATCCCAAATCAACTTAAATGGTGGCCAAACATATAAGAGCATTAAGACAAGAAATGAGTAACCAAAACCAATATCATTAACATTTAAACAAGTAAATCTATAAACATCCAAGATCTATAGAGGGGTTCAAAGGATCCCCTAGCTACAAAATTAGCTATCCATAACAATAAACAAAACAACCGCTAGTTCAAGAAGCATAATGAATATTAAAGACAAAAAGAGAAAGGAAGAGATGAACAAAATAGAGCTTCAATCCTCCTTCAAATCTTTGGTCTTCAATCTCCAAGAACAATCTCTCTAGTGTTAGCCTCTACCAATACCCAGGTTTTTCCTCCCTGAAATGTGCTAAAACAGGTAAAAAAAGAACCCTTTTTCTAATGTCCTAAGACTGGTTTAAAACATTACTAAAAATGGGTCTGGGTCGCGTAGAGTTGCAATAGAAACATCAGGTCACAACCTGACTTGAAAAATTATCAAATGCTGTATGCGCCCAGGAGGTTGCAACCCAGGAGATTTCAAGTGGCGACTTAGCAGCAAAAACTTTATTTTCTTCATTCCTTGCTTCCTTCATCTTGACTTCCAATTGGATTCTCTTCAAGCTCAAAAAAGCTACAATTTCCACTATAAAAAATCATCAAATGAGAATTTAATTTGGAATTTTCAATTCACCTCAATAATCGTGATTTATGACATTGACTCTTCAACGAAAGTTTCAAGACAAAAGCAAGTCAATTCTTCTTATTTTAAAGGTTTTTACTTAGAAAAACTAAAGACAAAGCCTGCAATTTAAACTAGATTAGAAGCTAAATAACTCCATAAACTGGAGTTATCATTAGCCCACAACTTTAAAAAATCTTGAAAATTTTCGAATTTGAACTAAAACTCAAAATTTGGATTTTGATTTGTTAGGATTTTGATTTTTATGATATTTTATTTGAATCCAAAAAGGGGATATTTCCTTATTTACATTTATGTTTTAAAGTTAATGGAGAGTAAAATAAATGAGAATATTAACTTAAGTAAGTGAGTATTGAGACAACCCAAATGTCAAATGACAAAAAAAAATGCAGGAGTTGGGTGAATTGGACCACTATAGCAATCACAGTGTGTGAAACAAGGATTTTGGGTGGTTTAAGGACTGCTATAGCCGTCGTAAGTGGCATGGTCAGGGCGCCAGGACGCCCTAATCGCCATAGCGGTCCCCTGGTGTGGAAACAGTGTGAAACACCACGTTTCGCATAAGTGAGCCTTTCACCCTTTTTTAAACACCCCAAACTCGAGATTTTCATCCTATTTCCTAAAACCCCTCCTCTCCAAATCCTTCTCACTCTCTTCCACTAAATCCAACCTCAATCATTCTCCCTCCAAGAGATCAAAAGTGAGATTTTATGGGTTTATGTTGTCCCTTTCTTCTCCATTTAATATCCTAAAGTATGAGTTGTTATTTGTTTTCATTGTTGTCAATGGAAGTGCTCCCTCAATATTGTTAGAGTTTTTTTAGAGTTATCTAGAGGCGATTAGAGTTTGATCATGAGTCAATGTTGCTCTATAGCAGTTGTTGGTGTCATTTCAAGCTCTCAAGGTCAAGTTGGTGGTGCCCACATACTCCCTTCAAACAGTGAGTGGGTTCAAATTTATGACCTTAGTTTCATCATTATAACTGTGTTTTATCCATTATACTTGTTATGTGTGAAATTTGATATGAGAAAAAGGTATAAAACATGATTTTACATGATTATGTCAAGTTAGAAAAATTATGATTTCTAATGACAGGATGAAAGAATGAGTTTTACAAAACCATGGGATCATGAATCAAATTGATGCATGTTATGGAAATGTTTTATATGCTCATGGAAGGATCAATAGAAAAATATATTATTTAACAATGTTTATGAAAGTTGTCAGATATATTTTCTAGATCTATAATACTACCATGTTTTTAAGTTTTGGAATCTCAATTTATGTTTTTAGAATATTAAGTTACATATATTGGATAAATGTTGACCAAAAATGTCATTATGATTTCAGAGTTTTTATGATCACGAACCTTTTTGGTTTTAAAGTTTAATACTAGAATTGTTAAGTTTATGAAAATGTGTTAGCTTAAGATATGAGTTTAGAACTTCAGTTATGGTACCAAGAGATACAGAATTTAGGATGATTCATAGCAACTGCCAAATACATATTCTGTGGGCCTAATATGAAATGCCTACAAGCAGGTGATCCCTTGGGCTTGATTTTTTTTTTAGTCATAGTTATGATAAAGTCAGATTATTAAAATTATATGAATCCAGAACTTTTAGAGTTTTAAGTATTTAGGGGCTCTTATTCACCAGGGATGAGCACCCATCCCTTAGTTATGGTTTTTTTTGTTAAACTAGTTCAGTCAATAGAGATAAAGAGATAGACCTGAGTTAACGCAGTATTTGTTAATCTTTGTATACTAAGGGCCATTAGGGGCAAATTATCTTTATTCAGATTAGTCCCCCAGGGACGCGGCTCGCCAAGGACCATTAAGATACCAGACCAATGCTCATGTTTCTCCAGGGATTGAGCAACCCTTTACAGATGATTTTATGTTTGTACCAATTGGTGTTTTCATAGTTATTATATTATATGTGTATTTATTATGTTCAACAAATACTATTTCCTGATACTCTACCGCACCTTAGTTAAAATGATTTCATTATTGATTATGATTTAGAAATGCTTGTTTATAAATACATGGAATGTAAAGCTTTTTCTTAATTAGCGATGTATTTGGATATCAAATGTATTTATAATTGCTGCATGCATATTGCATAATATATATTTCTTTGGTTGTTCCATGTGGGTGATGGATGAGAATTCACTCACTGAGTCCGTTGACTCACTCTTCTCCTTTCCTCTCGGAGTTGGAGGTAGAGGTTTAGTTTTGGCCCTTTTTGGTAGACACAGCTTTTTAGTGGTGAGCCTTATTTTGGAGTAAAGCTTAGTTTATGTTAATATTAGTATTAGAGTGCTTCAGGAGATGTGCGGGTAGGATCCGAGCTATTCATTTATTTTGAGATATTGTATTTGTTTGTAGAGATTATGTATTTCCCTATATGTTTTCAAGGTTAAAGTATGTATTTTGAAATGCAGATTATGCCTTGAGATTTATGTTTTGAACCGAAAATGTATTTATGTTTCAGCTTTCAAGAGTTCAAATCGATTTTTAGTCTATGACCATGATTAAAAGATGGAACTTACCCTTTATGAATAATAGATTTGATCAAGACGCTTTTAGAGTTATGTATTTTAAATACCTCAGTTTTATGAATTTGAATATTATGTTCAAGTAGAGAAATGGGTGTTGATTTAGAAGGAATCATATTTTAAATTATGATAATGATTATGTTTTAATTGGAGAAAATGACAATGATTTAGAAGAAAAATCGCATTTTAAGCATGATATTATATTCTTTAATACATTTAGATATACACATCGCCCAGGAGGCTTATGTGAGGATGGGAGTCCTCATGTACCTCACGTTCCTTAGTCGGGTCATGACATGGATGGTTTACCGCTTACATATCAAATTTTTCCAATATATCCCTAATGAATTTGTGTAGAGAGGAAGAAACTAGCTTTGCTGGAATAATCTCAATGCCAAGAAACTAGTGAGGAGTTCCTAGATTCTTCAAAGAGAACCTTGTGGACAAAGCATAAATGAACTCATGCAGGAAGTTAGAATTTTTACAAGTGAGTAATAAATCATCAACATAAACCACAAAGTATGCTAAGACACCATTCATGGAATAGATGAAGAGTGAAGGATCACTTTTACTGTTAGTAAAGCCAAATGAGATGACAAATGACTTTAACTCCTTATGCCAAGCCCAAGGGGCTTGTTTTAGGCCATAGATTGCTTTGTGCAACTTACAAACATAATTTGGATAAGTGTCATGCTTGAAACTAGGTGGTTGGTCCATGAATACTTCCTCATGAAGTGTGCCATGCAAAAATGCATTATTGACATCTAGTTGATGCATGGGCCAAGACTTGCACAATGCAATTGTAAGAATAAGCTTAACTGTTTATTATCTAATGACTTGGAGCAAATGTGTCATGATAATCTATGCCAAGTAGTTGAGTGTATCCTTTAGCAACTAATCTGACCTTGTACCTGGATATTGAACCATCAGGATTCCTTTTGATTTTGAACAACCACATGCATCTAACAACATTTTAACTGTTGATTTAGGAACAAGCGACCATGTGCCATTTCTTAGTAGTGCATCAAATTCATCAGCCATAGCCTTGAGCCAATGAGTGTGTTTCCTTGCTTCCCCAACATTGGATGGTTCAGGTTTTCAGGGATTGCATGTTTGGTGGTTGTGAAGATTTGTTTGGTTTGAAAATGTTATTTTGTGATCTGGTTATCATTGGATGAGTTCGAGTTAGTTTAGGTAGGGAAAGGTAAGGCTAAAAGTTGAGATTTGATAGATAACGGTGAGGAAGTTTCTAATTTTGTTGCTTGATTTGAGGACAGGATTTGCTCATTCAAATGTGCATTAGAGGTAGCCTCAGGTGATTGATTTGAATTTGAATGTTGATTATGCAGTGGATGATTTGAATTTGGTAGTAAAAAATGTGGAGGATTAAGTGCAGATGGAATATTTTCTACATGAAATTCATTTTGATTATGCATAAACTGATATGGAAATTGATTTTCATGAAATGTGACATGCCTAGAAATGTAAAGTTTGTTTGTGAGAGGGTCCAAGCACAAATATGCATACTGAGATGCTAAATAACCTAAAAAAAATGCAAGGCAAGGATCGTAGTTCTAGTTTGTGATGTGCATAAGGTTTGAGCCATGGAAAGCATAAGCAACCACATGAATATAAATGCATTTGATTATATGATGTATGAAACAGAACTTCAAATGGTGATTTCATGTGCAGATTTGGTGTAGGCATTCTATTAATAAGGTAGACAGTTTAAATGCAAATGACCAGAATTTTGGAGGAAGGTTGGAGTAGTGCATGAGTGCTCTTGCTTCACCAATATGTCTATGTTGGCATTTTGCAGGTGCATTATGTTCTAATGTGTGTGGAGGTGCAATGTTGTGAGAGATATCATGGTTGCCTGGATATGATCTTAACTTAATGAATTCACCCCTATTATCAGAATATAAAGAGACTAATGGTAAGTTAAAAAATTTCTCAACAAGTGAATGAAATTGAGGGAAAATGAAAAAAACATTTGATTTATTTTTTAGAGGGTACAACCATATGTATTTGGAAAAGTGATCTACAAAGACTAAATAATAAAGAAAGCCATCCAAAGACCTACGTGGAGCAGGACCCATATATCAGGTATATACTATTTCTAGTGGCCTAGAGCTAGTAATCATAGATCATGTGAAGGGAAATTTGTGGCTCTTAGAACTGTTGCAGGAGACACAAGGATGAGATGAACTCTTATTAAGACCATGTTAACTTGTCAGATGCTTGAAAATATGAAAAGATGGATGACCAAAAATGTGATGCCTTGGTGATGCTTTGAAGGAGATGATGTACGTGGAGAAGTAGAGGCCATCTCTATGTCCTTTGATAAGAAGATTTCTTGTCTTCAGCTTTAATAAGAAATGAGAAGTAAAAAATTCAACAGAAATGGAATTAGTGTTACATAACTTGGAAACAAAAAGTAATTTCTTGGAAATGGAAGGACCAACTAAAACTTGAGCAAGTTTAATAGGTTTAGAAGAGGTTGGAATTTGTGTTTTACCAATGTGAGATATTGGAATAGCAATGCCATCCCCAACAATAACCTAATCGTGGCCATGATATCATGTGGTCTGATAAAGTTGATCCAAATCATTAGTGATATAGTGACTTGCTCCTAAATCAACAATCCAGTTGTTATCATCTAGAGTTGGCAATCTGTGCATGATGAGCTGATGGTTTGGAACCATTTTTCTGGGATAACCAACAATTTTGAAGCAAATCTTTGCTGAATGTCCAGGTTTATCACAATACTGACAAACCACCCTTTTATTGTTGTTAGGAGAGGTTGATCGATGAGAAGATTGACCTTTAGAAGAATGAGAGTAATGCCTGGACTTTGAGAAACCAGATTTGTGTTTGTATGCAGCATTTGCCATAACAACTAGATGTTGATCAGCAGATTGTCATGCCTTTGTAGGTAGGATTCATAATCTGTTAGTGTAGCATGAAGCTCATTAAAGGATACAAGTTCAATTATGGTTTTAAGAGCAGTGACTTCCTTGAAGTTAGAACGTAAGCCATTTAAAGTGTAAATGACTAGATCATCATCATCCACAGAAGCATTGATCAATGAGAGCAAGCTGATCAGCTATTGCCTTGATTCCTTGAAGGTATGCAGCCACAAAATTCGATCCTGTTTGACCTAGAGAGTCTATCTTTCAGCTGAATAATCTAAGCCCTTGTCTTATTGGCAAAGGCCTTGTGCAATAAATCCCAAGCTTGTTTGGAAGTGCAAACATTACCTAGCAAGGTAATGACTTCAGGATCAACTAAGGTGATGATGGCATGAAGAATCAATTGATCTTGTCTATGCTAGTAGTCATAGTTAGCATGACTAAGAAGGGGACAAGTGTTGGTGCCATCGAGGAAATCCATGAGATCATAGCCAATGAAGAGCACATTCATTTGCACCCTCCAAGATGAGTAATTGGAATCATTGAGTTTAAGAGAGGATTGAGTGTTTAGAATTATGATTTTTCTGGGTTTAGGTGGAATAAGGGCATAAGGAATATTATTCATAATGGAAACATGAGGATGATTGGTATTGTTGTTGGTTCCAGTTGAGAAGTTACCAAAGTTAGTAGCATAAGCCATAGGATCTATGTGCTGTTAAGCTAGAGCCCATATAGAGTTTTAGGCTAGAATGAATTTTATTTACAGCTGTCATGGAATATATAGAGTACAACCTGATATTAAGCTCCCTAAACACTAGGTAACAAACAGATTACAATCACTATAATTGTGCTAGATCTAACAGACTTGCAACAGAACAAATGAAGTTTAAATTTACAATATTTGACTAGAACAAATGACTAGGACTCTGTTATATTAACCATATATTGTTATATGAGAATTTAAGTAAATTTTAGTTTCTTTTATGAATTTAATTGGGTTGTATTCATTTTTTTGTACTTACAATATTTTAGGATTTTTTGTAGGAATAAAATAAAAAAATTGGGAAACTTGAAATATGTCATATTCTAAGGAAAAAAAAAACTCGAAATGTATCCGTTTTACTGGATATAAGTTGTACTAAGGTGAATCGAATTAAAATTACACATAAGTCGCACAAGGGTGGTACGACTTATGCACACATTGTTAGACACCTACAATGCATGAGTCGTACAAGGGTGGCACGACTTATGTGCAGCTTATTTGTACATAAGTTTCACTACCATGGATTGACTTATGTGCAAATACAAATACACATAAGTCTCACCACCCTAGATTGATTTGTGTGTTGTTTTGTCTTAAAAAAAAATCTTACTTAATTTGGATTCTATATCTCATTCAATGATAGATGCAATTGTGTTGGCTTAGTGTTCCACAAATTATGAATACAAATAATATTACTCATAAGTGAATATCAAAGTATACTTATGCTGAAAAAGGATAACTATATTTGGGTCTATTGGATTTAGATTTTGATAAATTGTCTTTGAAATGATTGAAGTTAAAAGAATTGATTTATGTTTGGAAATATCATTAAAAAAATTAAAATTTTTAGTTTTATTAGAATCAATTTTATGAAGTTTTAAAAGACTTATGTGTATTTTTATTTGCACATAAGTCAATCCAAAATGGTAAGACTTATGTGCAAATAGAACAACACACAAGTCATGTCACCCTTGTACAACTTATACATTGTCGTGTTTGACGATGCGTGCATAAGTCGTACCACCCTTATGCGACTTATGTGTAAATTTTAATTTGATTCATCCTTATACGACTTATATAAGTAAAAATATGACAAATTTTGTGTTTTTTTTTTAAGAATAGGACATATTTCAAGTTTCCCAATTTTTTTTATTTTATTCCTACAAAAAAAAACTATAATAATTTTATATTATTAGCTAATAGAAATCACAAGAAGTATTGTATTCTAATGCACGTAAAAAAAAAAAACTATATTCTAATGGATAGTTACATAGAAATTTACCCAAAAAAGCAAAAGAAAATATGCTTTTAATTTATTTACATTTTTGCATATCGAAAATTCTATTACCAAAGTTACATTCAAGTATTCTATATTTAAAAATTATAATTAAAATTAAAATTTTATTGCCATATGTGTACCAATTATTCAAAACAAATCATGTTTGGTATTTGAATTATTGGTAACATGATTTTAAATTACCTATATCTACAATATTGTCTTGTTTGGTTAATCAAGATTACCAAATCAATCTACATTGTCATCTTAGTGAGAAAGTCAATTGTCCCATAGGGTGCCTATATTGATTAATATGAGTGATAATCCTTTAAATGGTTTTGTTGTTGTTGTTTTTATTATTATTAAATAATAATTAATATAAATACCAATATTCTTATTTATTGTTACCATTATAAAAAGCAGTAATTAATACTATTAAATAGTAATTATGATTATTTTGTAATGTTATTTTAATCACTATCATAATAGTTAATATTAAAAATAATAATTATTATTAGTATTATTATATTAGTAAAAAATATATATTACCTAATAATCCTTTTGATATATCAAATAATGTAATGTGAATTGTTAGTCGGATTCTTTGTGCATACTAGATGCTACATTGTAAGATTATCAATAATTTTAAAGATGACAATCCTTTTGAAGGAAAATCAAAATTAATAAATGATCACTAATCTAATTAGATAATGTGTCAAACGCCACTTAAAAGCAAATAAAATTTACTAACATGATTGATATTAGCATTTTGCACAACTTTTGAAGACTAGAGTTAGCAATATAAACTTTAATGAGAATAATACACTCACCTTTATTTTTATTTTAAAAAAATTGAAATTTTCTAAAACTCTATGGTTCACACTCTCCACTCAAACCTTTAGGATAAGTTTGAACTGGTGGAGTATGATAGAGTAGAATAAAAAAGAATAAAATTTTAGCGAGCCCCATTATTTGAATTTGATAAATTTATGTGGTACATAAAGGAAATGGATGGACTCCACTCCACTCACTCCTACCATTCATATATCTTACATGTTATCTCATTCCCTCAAACTAGAAGGAAATAAAAAATAGAGAAATATAGTGGCACTTGTTTCATATATCTCCATCTCACTCCATCCAATTTTGTTACATTAAAAAAAATGGAATTTGTTATAATTTTATTTCCTTTCATTTCACTCTATTCTATTCCACCAATCCAAACATAACCTAAAAATTTAATTATGTTTTTAATGCCACAAAATATCATTTTTTTTCCTATAAAAAAATTATTTAGTCCTTAAAAATTTATTTTTCATTCTTATTTTATCCATCTTTTTTATATATAATATATTTTTGTTAAATGCCATATTTGAAAATTTTAGATGATTTTTACGAGCCAAATCACATACAGAGTTCATCTATAAATTTTTTGTCTCTAACCAAACATAGCTTAAGAATCTAGGTGATGTTAAAAACTTTTATGAACTAATAAAATATCATATTTTAATTGTTAAGAACTAAATTGATGCCACATATATCCTTTAAGAACTAATTAGTATGTTTAATATTCTAAAAAGAATTAAAAAAAATGAAAAGAAAACTTGTTTAAAAAGGCAAAATATGTATTTTTGGTCTCTTATTTTTACTCGATGTTTCAATTTGGTTTCTTACTTTTTATTATTTTTCAATTTTGTCCCTAAGGTTTAAAATTATTTTTAATTTAGCCACAAATCACCATTTCGCATATAACTAACTAAGAGAAAACACTAATGTCACACAAATGGTGTTGATGTGGTGCATTGTGGAATTAATGTGAATTATGCCGCGTCAACATTTTCACTCAATTATGTGAAGGAACAATGATTCAAAACCTAATTAAAAATGATTTTAAACATAAGATTTCAAATTGAGATAAACAAAAGTAAAATGACCTAATTGAAAAATCGAGTAAAGTTTTGTTAAAAAAAAAACAATTTGTAGTTGAGTTTGTGAATCCAATCTACTTCTAGGTGCTTATAGAAATTCATTTAGTTGTTCTTAAAGTTACAAAGATTTATTAGATTTAAACCATCAAAATTTATTTATAGATTTTCGAAATGCACATATTTTTTAGATTTAAGACTAAATCTTACGCATGTATAAAAATAAATAGGTGGAAGGTAAAGAACCGAGCTAAATAAGGATGTTTGAAGAGGTGGCGCTCAGCTGGCGTTTAGGACAAGCAACTGTACTACAAGCATAATCAAGAAGGCGTACTTCAGCTCCCGCCCACATTCTTTTCTTTTGTCTGCACAATTCTTTTCTTTTGTCCTTCATTCATTCTCCCATTTTCTCTCCGCTTCCGAACTTTCCCGCTTCTGCTTCTTCCACCTTTTCGATGGCGTTGTGCAAGCGCGCTTTTCAGCTGGGTTCCAATCCTCGCCTCTGCTTGGCCAAGTGCCGCGCCGTCGCTTCTCTGTTGCCTCCTACCACCGCGCATAGTAGCAGGCTCTTCTCGCAGGCCCTCAATCCCAACAGCAAGCGCGCATTCCTTGTCGATACACTCGCACTGGTAAATTGCTTTTGCTTCATTGTTTTGTTTGATTGCTTCGGTTCAGAATATTTGCTTTCGTTGTTTAGATGATGACTAATGAGATAATTCAATGACCCTAGGTAAGGAGTTTAGAGGCGCATGGGGTCCCATCCAAACAGGCTGAGGCCATAACTTCTGCGATCACTGAAGTTCTGAATGATAGCTTGGAGAATTGTGCTAATTCTTTTGTTTCGAAATCAGACATGCAAAGGGTGAGTTTGTTTTTTATTCACCTTACGCCTGGATTAAGCGATTCCAATTCGGAGTCAGGATTGATCTATTGATGTTTTTCTTTTGGAGTTTGCAGACAGAGGTGCTCATGCAATCAAATCTGTCAAAGTTCAAATCTGAAGTGCAAAATTCTCAGGTATGGTACTTTTTTTTCGCTGATGGAATGTCAGCATGAAAGTTATGGTCGTCTTCTATTAGCTATAACAATTGTGCAATTCGTATAACTACTAAAGCAATTGGTTTTTCCCGAGAATGAACACCTAGGAATTTATGGAGATTGGAGGAATTTACATTGCACATGAATTTTTGTTTTGAGCTTGGAATCATTAAATTTGAAGTATCAAGTTTGAAAAATGAGGTGGCCTCTGTCGATTGACCAATAGATTTCAATTTACATTTCCTGTACATGCAACAGATTTTGCAATAAGATTATGGGAGTTGTTCGTAGTGGGAGTTTCTTGTTTATTCTATCTATAAAGAAAAGGTTTAGGATTGAAGATGGGACACTGAGGTTTGACACATTGTTAATTGTTGTAGTCTTATGTCAAAAACAAATCAGGATGTTATCGATGTAAAGGCCAAGTTGTCTTGTTCTTTATTTTGGATTTTCTTCAAACTCTTTTGTAGTTTCTGTTTCCAATCATATTCGTACCTAATGAAGGATGAAGGTAATATAGTAATTAAACTTAGGGAGGTTTATAGTTTACTCTGTTGTGCATTCAGTATCCAAAAAAATTGTCACCGTCATGAATGGCAACCATACTGTGGTTCAAACTTTAGATTGTGCTCTGTAATATCATGTTGGTATGAGGCCTCATTCCTTTTGGCTGTTCATAGGAGATATGTATTGGAGAATATTACTTGTATAGAACTCACATATACAGTTAGTTAGTTTGTTATTCTTACTGATCAGTTTGTTAGAATCAGTTAGTTCAGTTAGGACTGACATATAAGCTTGTACATCACAAGTTGTAATCATCTTTTCATACTCTATTGAATCCATCTTTCTCAGTACCAGACTTTGCTCTTAACTCTCTTCTTCTTCTGCTGGTTTCTGCCATTGATGTTGCTTCTGTTTCTGTTTCTAAGAGGTTCGAGTTGTTTATATTAGATGTTTATATAGGCTGGCGGAGTTGGTAAATACTAGCTGAGAGCATTATATGGATCCAAATAATTAGGGGGAGCCTTTATTTTTAGTATTGAGATGATAAATGTGTCAGTGTGCTGATTTCATCATCACTTTCTTCCCAGATAAGGTGTTCAACATAGGATCATTTTACAAAGGGGAAAAACTATTGTAGTAGGAAATTTGAGCAATGGGGTTGGTGTTAGCCTGAAGTCAATTACTGCAGAAATTTCACTTGCAGTGGTTACAAAATTTGAACTGTTTCTGCTGCTTGACACTACACTGGTTACTGTTTCATGAATATATCAGGCCCAGGTTTCTGAATTCTAATGCATGGTATGGAGTTTGGATTTTGTATTGATTTATCTAAAGTCATTTTTGTATCGTGGTGCTCAATATGTGACCCAATCTTCTCTGCTAATGTCTAGGCATAATAATAAATTTTTACTGTACATGTGATTTTTTGCAAAGATGGGACATTGCAGTTGTTAAAAGTCGTTGCACCAATTCATTGAACTCATCCTTTTTCATCATTGGTGATGCAGGAACATCATTTTTCCTTGTTGCAACGTGAAACTGAAAAGCATCGTAATGACATAGAGAAGATGAGAAGTGAATTGAGGTCTGCATCATTTACTATTATGCACAAACATGTTCCTCCTTGAAACCTATTTATATTTTATTAGCATTCCCTTTGATTGTACTATTTGTCTTTATTGTGTGGGGCAGATATGAGATTGATAAAGTCACTGCTGGGCAACGTTTGGACTTGAATCTTGAAAGAGGGTGAGTGAAAAACCTATTTTTGTGGTCCTCTTGATCTTGCAATATTTAGTTGGTTGTTTAGTGTAATGTTCTTTGATATACGATAGAATATTACTTGATCTATGTAACTGATTTCACTTAGTGAGATCAGACTTGGTTGTTGTTGTTTAATGTAATGTTCTTGTCTCATTTATTTATTTTTCAAATCTAATCACAGACGCATACGTGATGAGCTTGCTAATCAGAGAGATGAAACCACCAATTTGGCACACAAACTTGATCGGGTAAGCATATGATTGTTTTTTTGTTGTTGGAGAATGTTTAGTTTTAATTAAAATCTTGCTCTGGGATTTTTGTTCAGGAAGTCCATGCATTAAGAGCCCAGTTAGAGGCTGCAAAGTATGATGTGGTCAAGTACTGCATAGGTACCCTTGTCTCCATATCAGCAGTGGGTCTCGCTGTAATTCGCATCATATTGTAGGTTTCATAATCTGAATAGAAGGTGACTTGTATTAAGTTCTCGGTTTACTTTCTATTTTATTTTATTTTTGCTTGGCAATTTAGATATGGTAGGATTACCATTGTTTTCCTTGCGACGTACACCTGAAGTTCGGACTTCGGATTGTGATATTTTTGGGTAAATTTTAAAGAATTGCCCTCAACTTCACTTCATGTGTAATAAAACCCCCTCGTCATGATACTGTTAAAATCGATTCGTTGGTTGGGATTGAATTGCACCAATCAGAAAATAAATAGGGTGTTATTCTGTGTCGGAATACAAATGAAAGAAATTGAAACCTTATTGTTAACAATGGAACGTTAGAGGATTAATTATGGAAAAGAAAAAATCAGTCATGGTTTTATACGATTCAAATCTTTTGTTACTCTCTCTCTCTCTCTCTCTCTCTCTCTCTCTCTCGCTTTTTAAAGTTTTGCCATGTATTCAAATGACATGTAGTTGAAAAAACTTAGTTGAGTTAAAAATGATGGGTGATGTTATCATTATACACATGTCAAAAATTGATTGAGGGGCTAGGAGTGGGACATGAAAGGGACAAAAGATTTACTGATTTTATTAGCTGAAAAATATAGAAAATGTAAATTCTCAATTGCAAAAGGACCTGTTGGATTTTTGGAGTCACCTTTCTGATGAAGACTCTAATATGTTTAGATTGGTGGAGTATAGTCAAAACGGGATGGAATAGAATAAAGTGGATTCATTGTGAATAAACCCATTGTTTGGAATTTTGTGTTCTATCCAATAGCTCCCAATTTGGTAGAAAATTGAGAAAATGAATTGAATAGGGTATATTTATCTTTATTTTATTCTAAGTTTGAAAATCCAAACAATAGAACAAATTAAAATTCACTTCGTTCCACATCCAACTCCACCAATTAAACATATTCCAGGTGAGGATAGCTGTAAAGTGACTAAGTTATGGGTTTAGTATCCCTGGATCAATAATTAATTAATTACCATTATGAGTGAGTTCTATCAAATGATCCAATGGTAGTAAATCTCTCACTTTCTCACTTTACAATTATCCTCTTACGATGTAATGAAAGATAGGTGTATTACCATTTCTCATCCCAATTCTTCTTTATGGTAATGGCGTAATGCCCGCCGTTTCCATTCACAGTGAAAATGGAAAAACATGTTATTTGTATTTACAATGTATGGACATTTGCGTACACTCATCTATCCTTGGATGAATGTGGATCCCATTTAATTTATGTCTTCATTTTGATAAATGAGAGTGTATTGACATAGTGCTCATACATTGTAAATTTAAATAACACTACTCTTTGACACAATCCTAGACGCACACATGCAGATATTAAGAAATTAGTAGTTAAGATATAGACTATCAATACATTATAATGCAAGTATATTATATTAGTGGCAAATACAAGTAGAAGGAACAGAAATTGTGTGTTTCTCTTTGGTAGGTTTCAAATTTATGAGAAGCGTTTTATGGTTGAAGTTAAGTCGACACGAGCAAGAACCGGAATAGTGTGAAGACACCACTCAATCTTTACCAAATCACTAGCTAGAATATTCAATCACGATGTCATCTTTCGCTTTTCTTTCTAGATTCTTATTCTGCTTTGGTTGGTCAACAAATTGTACGAGATCCGAAGGGATGCACGGCCGTAGCTACATTTGGAAAAATCCCCCATCATATATATAAGCCTCATGCTGATTTACAGAAAACGATAGGCTCATAGAAGGCCCCAAACTGGGCTCAGATTTTTGACACAGTCAGATCATTTCCTAATAATCGGCCAAAAATGAGAGCAATCCTGTGCAAGTGGTTGCCCCGGAAAATGACTTTCTCTCCTCTAAAAGAAAGGATTAAAACAAGTGGCTTCTTTCCACTGCTTTAAACGTTTTGTCTTCGCCACCCTTCTAAAAATTGAACTTTTTTCTTGGAAAAGAAATGGCTTCTTTCCCCTGCTTTTAAGCATTTCTTTTCTTCACGTTTACTTTCCCCTTTTGTTTCCGTAAGTGTTTTCTTTTTCTGCTTTTTAGTTACCTTTTCTATTATTTCCAAGGGCAAGTTTCTTTCATGTGCCTGTGTCAATGGTTCATGCTATCATATCATGTGGTGATGTACCCCTCGTAGAAGGAACTCTCTGATGAGTTTTGTGCCTTTCATCAACCAACATGAGTTAGAACAACATTTTTCTAGTTTGGCAAGAACTTACGTAATTAATAAGGTGGTGATCATACTTGAATTCTGTAAGTGTAGAATTTCATTTCTGTAAGATCTCTCTTTTCTACTCTGAGCGTAGAGGTCTTCTGACTACCACCAAGAAATTGGAAGATAACCGTAGGATTTTTCTGCCCTTTGGTCTTTGGAAGAAAGTGTAAACATTGGAATATACAATAGTACTAAAGCACTATTTTTTTCTTGGTCTTGAATATATAGTACTAAGGTACTATAGTTGGGGTATATAGGATTCTGCAGTTGCCATGGCGTGTACGCTATTTAACAAATCCAAGTGGTCGAATAACAATTCTGTTACAGGTCTTCATGTTGGATCTCTTGTAAATAAGCTCAATGTTCCAGCAAGTGTTATGTCAATTACATTTGAGGCAAGGATATATGTATGCCACAGATTATTTCAACTACACTACGTACCGTTCAGGCTTCCTTTATGAGTATGAGCCAAGGATACACGCCACAAACCATTTCAACCACACTACTTATTGTTCACGCTTCCTCTTGGAGCCTATATTTGCTCAAGCTCAATGTTGAATGTTGATGCAGCCATTTCTCCGGTTTATGAGTGTAAGGGAGTTGCCACGTTTGGGGTGGTGGCCAGATATGCATATGGGGCTCTCATACATAGGTTGACACCGACTTTGCAGCTAGTTTACACAATATGAACCACATAGTTTGGTCTCTCCATTATATGTACCCTAACAAAAAGAAAGGAAAATCATTCTTGATTTGAAAAATTAATTAAGGCATTACATGTTCCGAGAATATGGTCGACATCACATGCAAACATTATATTACGCAAAATTATTGGTAAATCAAAGTCAAATTTAAGGCACTAGAATTTGCTTAGTGGTGAGAGACTTCAATAGTATTAAAATATTACAGGTTTAAATCTCATTATTTTTAAAATTATGATAATATAGAAAAATCAAACTACATTTAACTATTGTAAAGTATTGAAGTCTTAAATTGGTGGTTATTAAGAAGTTTGAATATTTTACAAATAGTTGTGTAAGTTCTAATGGGAGTGGATCCTTTCATTTCATTTTTTGACATGATATGATCATGTTAAATTCTCACCATTAATTATATCTCTTTGTGATTTCATTAATTTTTATTTTTAACACAATCAAGAGTTAAGTTGAAAAAATGACCCTCTCAAGTCAAAAATGAACATGAGAGAATCCTTTCCTGTTCATATAAATAATTATTAAAGAAACATTAAATATTATCAAATTACTTTAGCTGCAAATCCAACTAAATAATATTCAATTTCATATTTAACTTTACGCAGTACATTAGGCGAAATCACGTCCTTATATATATAGGATATCAAAGCTGGAAAGAATGTTGAAAGAAAATTAAAAGAATAGAAAATAAAGATCACACTTTAGTTTTGATTAAAGCTCTCAAAGTGGGCTACCCGACTCTTATGGGTTGGCCTACCATTGCGAACTAAAATGTCTTGGTCCATTTTTTGGTAAAATGTCAACTGAACTGTTGATGGGTTATAAGCTCAAATTTAAAAATCATCAAATTTGTTCACATTTTAGTCGATGTTTCAATTTGGTTTCTTACTTTTTATTATTTTTCAATTTTGTCCCTAAGGTTTAAAATTATTTTTAATTTAGCCACAAATCACAATTTCGCATATAACTAACTAAGAGAAAACACTAATGTCACACAAATGGTGTTGATGTGGTGCATTGTGGAATTAATGTGAATTATGCCCGTCAACATTTTCACTCAATTATGTGAAGGAACAATGATTCAAAACCTAATTAAAAATGATTTTAAACATAAGATTTCAAATTGAGATAAACAAAAGTAAAATGACCTAATTGAAAAATCGAGTAAAGTTTTGTTAAAAAAAAAACAATTTGTAGTTGAGTTTGTGAATCCAATCTACTTCTAGGTGCTTATAGAAATTCATTTAGTTGTTCTTAAAGTTACAAAGATTTATTAGATTTAAACCATCAAAATTTATTTATAGGAAATGCACATATTTTTTAGATTTAAGACTAAATCTTATGCATGTATAAAAATAAATAGGTGGAAGGTAAAGGAGCTAAATAAGGATGTTTGAAGAGGTCTCTGCGTTTATGAGCAAGCATAATCAACTGTGTGTTTAGTGTTTAGGTCTTGCATTTGTATGAAATTATTTAGATGTTGTGGTAGAGGTAAAGGACAGATATTGTGCATTTTTGTCGTTAGTTATGTGTAATCAATGAGGGTAATGAATTGGCTTGGGCAATGTAGGTTACTCATAGTTTTCATATTATGGGATGTGGGATGAAGTGGTGAGGTCCTGGAATTACTTTGTTAGCTTGTGTATTAGTTGTTTTGCATTGAATTATTATGTTGACATGTAGTGGTTGAATTAGCATGTTCAGTTAGGGGGTATGGCCACCTCTTAACAAAGTACATGCAGGTACATGAACTAATTTTCTCATTGATCAGTAAAGTCATCGACTCCAAAGGGAATGCTCTCAAAATTGCATCCCCAACAAAATTTTATTATACAATCCAACATGAGTAGCACACATCCAACCACCACCATTTAACACACCCCAATTTATGTGTTTCATTGTGTAAACCCTAAACCATGCACGATTAAGTAGTCGGAAGAATATGTTCATATCTAAATCTATCCACCAAAGCGGGGTGTGGTTTTTCAACTACCATGGGTGTACAATCTTTGCCTAACCATGGCTGACAAACATCCATATAATATGTGCATCGAGGCCAGTGCAATCACCAACCCTAAACCACTATCACAATTCACATTGTGTTAAACAACCCAAATACAATGATGTTCATCAACCTCATAAAATAGTTCTACCATCCCACCTATAAATGTTTTCAACTCGCAAATTTGAAAATAAACCCACAATTTTCCAAAACCAATCAATTCAATCTTATATAGGCACAACCTAAACCTACACCATCAATTAACGAATGTTTCCCCTAACCTCCACCCCTAATGTATGACGTTAATATACATTTCTTATATACCTTAACTAAGTTTTTCACATCTTCACATGCTTATTTATTCTTTTAACTTGATTCCCTTAACATGCTCTATTATTTATTTTGCTTCATACTTTTCTTTTACCTTGAGCCATGGAACTAATCCCTCATCAATGTCGCACAAAGTTTCTCATACTTTCCATTCATAATTATGGTTACATTGACCATATTTTAGTTTTATTAAACCCATTAGCCACAATTAATCTATTTAGTTGGTTTCCATCTTTTATTTTCTTCCTTCCAAGAGCCACCTCATGTGCGTCACCTTTTATATTTTAATGCATCGATTACTAACACAACAATGAAACCAAACTTTCGAATTCATTGATTAATTACTTCAATGAACATTTTCTTTGCACTACAACACATCCTTGTCAACATAACACAAACCACTCTTGCATACAAAACCAATCATTACCCAACACCACTAATGCTAATCAATTCCCTTTGACAATGACAACGTTTTAAAAGTAAATTGAAATGCACCATAAACTTTTCCAACTTGCTACCATTCACAACCCTCATTTTAAATACACACTCTACTCAATCGACCAACATTGGTATGTAATTACACCATCATATACAAACATACCCATCCGTCATTACAAACATGATTTCTAAATTAGGTTGCACCAAAATCACCTGATCCTTAAACATTTTACCTTCACCCAGGATACAAAACAACATAGCAAAAATATATTACACAAATCCACTACAAAAAAAGCCTAAAGCCATAATCCCAGATGTACAACGATGTGTCCTATCTTTGGACCATACATGCATCTTTTGACGTAATTTTATTTCAGCCTTTTCCTTCACTTACCACCTACTTCCTACAAACCAAACTGATTTTCTAAAAACCACTTTCATATTCATTCATTTCTCTCATTTCTCTTTGCCAATATATCCAATATATTTTAGACAAGGAAACAGAAAGAATATCACCATCTATAATTAACCACAAAAAAGATATTTGCTAACGAAAAAACCATGGCAAATGACCAAATTAACCCACACCTTAAACGAGGATCTTCGATTTTGATGTTGTGTGGATGGAATAGTCTCCTGCGCCACTTCATCGTAATGTTGGATTCCACCTTGGTTCATAGAAGATCCCTGTTGCAAGCGCTCATTCAGGGATAATAGTGGAAAGACCACCAAAACATGTTCCCAATAGGACAATGTGTTTGGGAATTACTCCTAACCACCTATGCGCCCATACCTTGGATACTACCAACCTTGATCCAATTCACCATCCTAAACCCAAATGTTCAAGTAAATAACACAACTCAACAAAAGCAATAATTCAACAAAAGACAAAAATAATGTCACTTGTTCTCGCTAAAACATCACTACTCCGTTGAGTGCTTGCCAGAATCAACATCTAAATCTTCTTCCAACGCGTCCAACCACTGAAATCATCCTCATTAATGACAAAATGCGTAGGGCAATTCCTCTTTGTATGTCCCCAGGCTGACCGCCTCTTGTTGGTTGAATCCTTCTAGAGGTGGGGCACCTTTTTATCACCTATTTTATTGCTATTACTATGCCCGGTCTGGCCCATCCTACACATTGTTGTTCAATTTCATTTGTTTTCCTCAATATAAGCCCATTGTATTGCTCGTATCCTCGACCTAAGAAAAGATCACAACTTGCACAACAAAGTGAACTATAGTGAAGCAAATCGCTCTCTCGTTTTCGTTGGTCCAAATATGCCTTTGCGTCTTTGCACCATCTTCTCAAAACCAACCTTTGAGGCAACTCACGTACATAGTGATTCTTCATGACATAGAAGATATGATGCAAAGAATACCATGACAATCCCTGCATTATATTGACCATTCATGTCATACAATACCTCATATAGCTTCAGGATTACCAAATTTGGCCATCTTGTAAAAGTGGATATTTTTCAACTACAATAAGGGATGCAACCCTCAAACCTTTGTAAATATTTCCCTAGTGTACACATTAGAAGCCCAAAGCTCAATCGAATGGACAGCTTCCATAGAGGGATTGGAATTGAGCAACCAACTCATTATTCCTATATTCTTTCAGCACATGCTCAAGTCCTTTTACCACATCAAGTATGCTATGCCTTGATTTTATAAACCTCTTAATGAAACGGTTTATGCCCTCACATCTTGATGTTGTTCTTGATACTAGCAAATTTAACGCAAATAATTGCCCACATTTCCCTCCTTTCATATGCATTTCTGACCTACCTATTAAGACCAAACTCCTCCACCATGCCATTCCAATAATGCTCAAACTCCTCTTTCCCAATTGACATATATGCTCCTTTTGAATGCTCTACAAAACTCGCTTTTAATGTTTGTGACGTATCTTTTATGTCACGCACAAAGACGATGTGTGGTGCTCAGGAGCACCCTTCGATTGCCTCCCTCATCGCCTCATCCCATCTATAACAACTATTTCAGGTGTTTTTCACTAGTAAAAAATTTTCCAAAGCCACTCATACGTCTGTGCGCTCATCCCCAAGTAATCAAAAACCAAAAATCAAGTTTGCCTGTGGTGATTGGTGAATATTAAGTGGCCTGTTATATTTATTCTTTTTATCATAATCAAAGGCAAGAACATCTCCAAAGTATTCATAATTTGGAATTATTGCTAAGCAATCATCATCTACAAGTGTACCTCACAATAGTCATTGGTTAATAATAACTGATAGTTGTAGCCGCATCACCCTCCAATATATTAGCACGTCTTGCTATATATAATTGTAGATTAGAGAACCTACAAAATCCACCACCATGAAGCCCATGATTTGGGATGTTTGCATTCCATATCGATGCATGCTGAAATCTCACTGGAATCAAGTGCACAAACTGAGGCATAAGATCATGGTTGTGGCCTTCTTCCATGTTTTTCACCTTCCAAGTTGAAGTGACCTTGTCCAGGTGTATCAGGAGTTTTGCCTTGCAATTTGTCCTAGTCTCAGGCTTGTGTCAACTTTTGTCAAGTATTTACTCTCTCGTAACCCTTCCCTATTGCACACAAACCTTCGTCTAACAATTTTTCCACTCTCATCATGTCCAACATCTCCTTTGCGGACTCCAAATCCCACTTTGCATATTTTACATACAACTCGTATGCCTCATCTTCCATTGCAAACTCCGTATTCCAAATATATTTAGCAGGAGCTTCTACATCACGTTACACATGCCCTTTTGATTCTCATCAGACATAGCAAGCACATCTTCCAACTCCCTCGAAGAATTGTCCGTCATATACTCATCACTGTTATAATCACACTCATCGATATCAAGGCTTTCCATGCTTAAGTATACTCCTACAATAAAAGGAAGATACACATAAACAAATTACTCTTCGCATATTAAATACCTTCTTCCAAACACCAACGCATTACATCCAAAACTTCGAAAATGTTCATGTCCAAATTATCAAATATGTAATTTGCATTTCATGCAACAACAGGACTCAAATTTGCTTTTTACAATGCAATTACTCACTTATCAATGACTACCAATTTTCAGGAAACACACTCACATTTTTCATCCACCACTTTGACATATAAAATAGAAAACGGGTTTCGCCTCAAACAATAAAACATTCATAAGGTAAAAGGCATTCATCCCTCCTCCATTGCAAAATACTAACTACTAATCAAATCAGCGAAATATAAGATCTGAATTCCATATACATTGCATTTTCATCTTCACTTACCAAAATATCACAAATCGCCACCATTTTTCAATAAAACTAATATGAAATTTGGTCACTTACGTGGCCTATTTGATTGACGATACATCCACTTTGGACGCACATCACTTTTTTCACTACGCATCAAACAAACCATGCTCATGCCCTTGTGTAACACAAAAAATGAACTTTGCACCATCGAACCATCCATCGATTCAAAGACACAACGCACACGTTTGCCTTAATAATACGTCACTGACCAACTTTTGGGTTAGGGTTCGTTCCTAGCGATATGAATTTACCAAATTTAGGGTTAAATTTTTTTATTTTCAGTAAAAAACTTTGCCTTTTTAATATGCATATCTTTTACATCACAATGCCTAATTTACCCTCCATTTAATTTGCCATAACTAACAAAAACTAATGATACATCTTTAACCACCAACGTGTCAACCTTGAGGAAATATCCCAACTATTTAGGCATTAAATTATGGAGTATGTTACTTTAATAATAATAATAATAATTTTTTTTTTGTAATTATAACTCGCACTTTCTACATTAGTTAGATAATTATAAGTAATTTTATATTAAATATTTAAAATAAATGAAATTTTAATATCGAACCACTTATTTTTAATTTTGATATTCTCACAAGGCATTCTATAAGAAAATCTTCAACACAAGAAAGGTATATCCCTAAATGTGCAAATCATTAAAATGATCCTTGTGCTTTTCTCGTTTACTCAATTAGAGTGATACTAAGATCGAGACCATTGAAAAATTCAAAGTATGATTATCCTATTTATAATTTCTTGACCACTTCACTTCACCCACATATATCATGTTAAGTTGGTCCTCCATGTATTCTAGATCAGTATGGTGCTTGAATTTTAACTACTAAATTACTAAATAGATCTTGATTTATCTTTCAATTCTCACTTCAAATCACTAACCTCTCTCTCATTCCTACATTTTCTCTCTCTCTCTCCCTCTAACAACCAAAAGGGATACATCACACCATCTCCTTCCACCAACATCTTTTCTAGTTGAGATACACTCCTGTTTGGGTTAAGTTCCCCTACACAATTTTAAAATCCCCTTCACAATTTGAATTTTTAGTATGAAATAATTTAATTATTTCCTCTACATCAAAGTTACAAAATTTGCATGGTTTTGTTGATTTCCTTTTTGCTTGCTATTCCGATTATTGTGGTGGTTTGCAGGAGGTCGCGGTAATGGTGGGCATGGGGTGTTGTGCTAGGTGGTAGTCAGGAAGGAGAGTGGCTCCACAGGGATGGCGTGGTGGTTGTTGTGAAGTTGGTCAAAGTGAGGTGAGCTGGAAAGAAAATTAATCCAGGATTTGTCATGAATTGGTCAGGTGGGGAAAGTTGAGAATGGTGAGAAGGAGGTGCACTTGACAGTGAACATTGCACGTTGCTGGTCGGCTAGGCTATCGGCATAGGTGACAAAGCGGAAATGGGTGGCAACAAATGGTGGAGGAAGAAGGCGGTGGTGGTAGGAGGTTGAAAGGGAAAGATGTGTAGATTGGTATTTAATAATCATCATTATTAAATTTACAATTTGTTGTTTTATTTTATAATTTTATATAATAATTAAAACTTAAATCTGAATCATTCAAATAAAGTTTAACGGTAGAAAATGCTGAACCATATGATAGTCAAGGACAAATATGGGACCACCTTAAAATGATCCATATAGGCTATAGCACTGTACTAAAAACACTTCCACACTGCACTATAAATATAATCCACAAGAAGGATCTATGAGGGAACCCCTGTTTCCAAGCCATCAACACAAAGATGACCCTATATTGACCTACTACTGGTCAACCCCTCAATACAAGTCTACGGGTCGCTCGAATAAAAGCATGATGGTAAATGATCAATAAATCCACCTCCACTCACTTGACCACTGCATTTGGCACGAGCACAGTTTCAAATTCGATGGGCTCGAACGAGTGTGATTCAATAAATTATTGCATATATTGCTGGAATGTTACAAATAAAAAGAAAAAACTATAATTTTATTCGGTCAATATTTTAAATTTAACTAATTATGAAATTTATAACTAGCTTATACATATAATATTATTAATTTAAGATTAATATAGTAAATAGGCAATAATGAATTTAACGCCTAATTAAAAGTTAAATATCAATCACTAATAGACAAAATAAACGCCGTTCATAGAACAATATCTCATGCCACCCAACTTTAATGCTTCAATCATACTCCAAGCCTCGAACTCTGACCCACCTCTCCCGCTCTATCACGAAATCTAAAACACACCGCCGAGCCAAATTGAACGGTTCAATGTTTCTTTTTTATTTTTCCTTCGCTTTGAAGATGTTGAATGATTCAACAAAATGCTGGAGAGAGAGGGCAGGTAGAATATCAAACACAGTCTACTTGAGCAGATGGCCATAAAAAACAACTTCATAACCTAAATTTCTCTTACTTCCTCAAATTAACTATTACCGGATTAAAATAAAATAAATCAACCAACGCTAACACTAGCAAATTAAAGAAAAATGAGATACAAACAAACAATCAATGCCCTCTCTAATAGTAATAATAATATCCGTCAACCTGCCCTACCTGACTCCTGACTACAACAACACCCAGAAAAACTATTGTACAAAAAAACCGAACCGGCTCCAAACGGCTTTGCTAACGTATACCTATTCAGCTAGCTACTTCTACCTAAATCCTAATCTGAAAATTCAGCAACTAGGAACCAATTGAGACTGAACCGAACCGGTATCCGGTCCGACCATCCCCTTCCTCTTCCTAATCTCCAACACCTTACGGTGGCTGTTGGAGTGAACATCAACCGAGAAGGTTGGGCTGCACGCCGGTCTGTACTCGTCAAAAAGCCGACCCGACTTGTACCGAACCCCGCACGCGTTGCAAAGCGTCTTCGCGCCCAGTGGGCCGGTCCTCCACTGCGGCGTCTTCTGCACCAGGCAATGACTGCACCGTCTCTGCAACTGGGCCTGGGCACCACCCTCTTGTTGGGCCTCGGCCCGTTTCTTCTGCCTCTTCGCCGGCGGCTGCTGGGCCGTTGACGAGGCCACGGAAGAAGAGCACGAGGAGGGCGAGGACGGGCGCGAGAGGACGGGGGTAATAAACAAACACGCGCGAGCGTTGGGTTTTCTGCTCTTTTCGGTTCTCGCCTTGGTGGGGACTTTCGTTTCGGAGGGAAAACGAGGGGTTTTCTGAACCGACCACGCTCTGGGCTCCGGTTCGGCCCAGGGCTTGGCCTGCTCGGGCCTAACCGGGTACAGAAGAGAGGGCTCTGGGAGAGAATCGTCCACAAAGCGAGAAACCCACTCTAACTCCGCCAAATCATCGTTCTGTTGAAATTTAAGGGGAAAAAAATAAATTAGCATGAAGAACTAGCTAGTTATTTTTGTGTGCGAAACAAACAAAGGGGGAACGGAGAGATTTATACTCACCGGAACGGCTAATTCGTCGGAGAAAATGGAAACGCCGGCGGAATTGGAGTTGCTATCGTCTTGTGAGTGCGAAGAAAAGGATAAGGTGTCTTTTTGTTCATAGTATTGTTGTTGTTGGTGGTGCTGGTGTTCGTAGTGAAGGGAGGCGTGCTGGAATTCACCGTTGGAGAAGTCGAGGAGGTCGTCGACGGAGAAATCGTCACCACCAACCACCGCGTTGTTCGCGTTCAGGCACAGAATCTCGTTGCCGAGTGCCTGCTGGAAAAAGAACTCTCTCATCAAGCTTGGTTTCAACGCTTTGGCCACCGCAATTTCCATTTCTACACATAAATAATAATTCACCCATTATTTTCAACTTATTTTTTCAAGCAGTCGCAAAGTTCAGTTCTTCTAGTAAAGGTAGACAGATGAACGAACGCTTATCTGCGCTTAATTTAGATTTCTTTTTGTTTAATTATCTATTGTTATTACCTGAGAAGTGAGAAGAAGAAGGACGAGAGGAGAAACCGCACAGGAGTTTCGTTAGATTTGAGGCACCGAAAAAATGAGCGGTGGTTGGTGTTCGAAATTGGTGCTGGTTTTGTGGTGTTGCTTTAACTTTTATCTTTCTTTTCCTTCTCTCTTATTAGTACCAGTGCCTATCTGTGTTAATTAAATACCATTTTTTTCAATTTAAATAAATATATACAATACCAAATCTTGCTTCGTAGAGAGGGTGATGCGGCAAGCGTGTGACATTTGGTCACGTGGTGGGGCTTGACTATTATTGGTCCTTTTTTTTTTTTTTGAATGGATCTTTGATGGCTCCGTAAAATTCAAAAGTTCTGCGATGATTCTTATTTTTTGACCAAACCAAAAAAAGATAAAATAATAATAATTATTATCATAATAAACTGGCCTGGTCCAATGCAAGCAAGCATGCAGCCAGCTAGAAACAAAAACGTTAAAATCACACGCCGGTTTTGACTGTTACACAGGATACAATCACAGTCACAGGGCACAGCCACCGTGATTGGGTCTTCCTTCCGTTGAACGGCTGGGATTGAGAGAGGCTGCGCCCTGTGCTGCTATAAGCGCAATTTGGCGCTAGCAGTTTTCGAAAAACAGATGCCATAACGAACGAACTAGTCAGTAGTCAGGAAATTAAACCGCCCGGCCCCAGAATAAGTTTGTGTTTGAAAAATTGTCACCACACTTTGGAGTTGGATATTTTTCGAGAACCCAGAATACGAAGGAAGGGATTGCTTCGCCGCGTTGATCATGCCTTAATTTTCTTTTCTTTTCCTTTTTTTTTTCCCTGCCCCTTGCAATATGGTTCCCACTAATTTGTTGTTTACCGCTCATGTGATTGTGAAGTGGAAAGATGATGGATCACGCACGTCAGATATCATGGAGTGTTTGGCGCGTGAGGTTATTGACTTTTAAAAGTGTTAGGCGCTAAGATTCGAGGCGTCGACTTTCATGTTTGGAGCTATTGCTTCGGTGCTTCCTGTCCTCAACCATCGATCGCTAGCGCGTTCCTTTATGCTTTGTGGACTCTTAGCTGTCATCCTATGGCCCAAAAAACACATACACTAATTTTTTTTACACTCCATTCAGCTCTGTTTAGAATTAATTATAGTTATAATTGAAATTGAAAGCAACATAATTAGTTAACGTGTAAATTTAAACTGATATGATACTCCCTTTTCTCCATATAAGTTACTTTGATTTTTTTCATTCAGTATAAAATATAAGTTATTTTATATTTTTAAAAAATATTAATTATTTTTTACTCATTTTATCTCTATATTTATGATAAATAAGAATAAATGAATATAAGTATAATTATTTAATAAAAAAATAATTCATAATAAATTATAAAAAATATTTTAATCTTTTATTTTTATTTTTTAAAAAATTAATAAAATTCAACCATAATTTTAATTCTCATATATAACCATAAACAATTTATATTATATTATGTACCTCGAGGGAGTAATATTGTCTCAACTCAAAAGAGTGCTGTTTCCCAAATAACCCATGTCATTTCAGACTATGATAAAAGCTTGCCCCATCATATGACACCCTATACGTTAACTACCTTTGAAATTTGCTTGTGATGTGCAATGAATAATTTTATACAATAATCTAATTATATATATCATCATATTTATAAAAATATTAAACTTTATAATTATCCTTATATTAAAAGGCATATATATAGTTAAATATGATTAAATAATAGTATAAATTTTTAAATTAAAGTATGTCAAAATTAATAATATTAATCATTCAATAAAATGTTAATTGGAAAACGTATTAATTAAAGAAGAAAATAGGTTTTATTAGAGAGCCCCCCCCGGGGCGCTGGGGACATCGGCAACAATTTTTTTCGATGGTAACAATTTACATAGATCATACATAAAAAGTTGTGTGTCTAGATATAATTTGTCAAATAGTTTCCATATATTGTGCAAGCGCAGCTTCTTCAATCATTCGTCTGTTGATTTTGCAATTTCTACATATCATTAATTTTCACTTTCGCAAAATTAATAATTAGGTTTCAGCTAACTTGTCTATTAATCAACTATTACATAAGTTTAAAAATATAAAAATTAAAGAAATTAAAACTTTCATAAAACGGAAAAGAATGAGTAGTATTGCTTATAGTTGAGCAAAACCACGTTTGTTTCAATAGTTTTGTTCTCTTCTGTATTTGTATTCAATTAAAAGAATACAAGTTTGAAGTTACTGAAATACTCATAGTTTTAAAACTTAACCGATAATCAACTCCTTAAAAGTCCTGGATTACTTGGGTCATTGATTAAACTTGTGTCACTGATAACCTGTGAATAGATTTATACAAAAAATATATATAAAAATTTAAATAAAATTTAATAAAATGATAATTAACTAATAATTTGGCATTTTGTAAGGGTTCAAATACAAACATATAAATAAATAACATAAATTCCTAAATATTGTTCACATTTCACAATCATAAATCACAATTGACAAATTTAAAACATAATTACACAAGCAAACTCACAAAGTTTTATATCACAAACTCACAAGTTATGATAATACAAACAAAATTATTGCATTTTTCAATAAGTTAGATTAGAATTTTTTTTTAAGGTTTTAAAAAATGACATCATTTAGCAAAAAAAAAAAAAAACCAACCTGACCCAATTTTATGAGGTTACCAGTTTGATACAAACCTGGCCAAGCCAAACTAGTGAAATTTTGATGCAAAGATCTAAACAATGGTTCGAACTGATTTCATAACAGCTCACCAGTTTCCTGTCGGCCAGTTTGAGCCAATTTTCATAACTATGGAAATACTTTGTGACTAGAATGCGAACAAGGATTAGTTTCACAATTTCAAATGTAAAAAGTACTTTTTGGAAGAAAAAAGGAAGTTAAGTAAAGACAAAAATCAATCATAGTTATTCACTAATCCACTAGCCTTGACCTATTGTGTGATGCCTCAGGTCCACCTGCCTGGGACTAGCCCTCACACAGCCTTCTTGGTGCCCGGAACCCTCGATACCTTGAAAATCATGTTGATGCAGAAGTTTGCAATATTATGCAGAAGGTCGCTGCGAGAAATCCTTCCTGCAATGAGCAAGCGAGCAAGTAATGAGCCTAGTTGGTGTCAGTTAGGCTTGCTGGGCGAGACTGAGTTCAACTAACTCGCTGAATAAGGACCCTCGATGTTAGAACATGTAAAACAACACGATTTTGATAAATGAACCCCAACCCTCGTTATAAACCCATTTCGGACTCCCTCGCCCCTAAACACCTTTCCTCTATTTTTCTCTCAATCCCACACTAATCTTCATCCTCCAAGCTCAAAGGTAAGGGATCCTTGTTGGTTTATGTCATCTTTCTCTCTTTCCTTCATGTTCTTGGGTATGAGTTGTTCATATTCTTAGTTATTATCAAATAGGGTGTTCCCCAATATTTATAGAGTTGTTTTACAGTTACATGTAGGTTAATCATGGGTCTATGTTGTTTTATGGCAATTGTTGGTGTCATTTCAAGCTCTCAAGGTCAAATTGGTGGTGCCACATACTCCTGATCCCAACAGTGAGTAAGTTCAAACTCGTGATCTTATTTTGAATCATTATAAGTATGTTTTATGCATGATGATTGTTATGCATGAAATTAGAGATGAAAATATGTATAGAGATAAATCTACAAGTAGAGATATGCTACGAATGTGATTTTACAAATATGCCCAAGCTTGAAAGAGTATGAATCTTTTGATTTTAGCATAAAAATATGTTTTAGAAAATCATGGAACCATAGTCTATATGTTGTATGCTATGGAAATATCTTACACGTTCGATAAATGATTTATTAAGAAAATATGTACTGGAGCAAGTTTGCCATTTTATCAAACATGTTTTTATGAGTTTATGATATCACTACATTTTCAAGACATCGGATTTCAGAATGTGTTCGTAGAGTACTAGTTAAGATATTTTGGAAAATATTGAATAAAATTTAGCTTTTTGAAGTATGATTTTAGAGTTATCAACCTTATAAAAGTATTTTGTTGAGATATGATTTATACTTTCATTCATATGAAATTTAGAGCACGGATTTTCATATAATTCATGGCAGTTGGCCCTACATATTCCGTGGCTTTAAAATCACGATGTCTACAAACGAGTGACCCTTAGACATGATTTTTAATCACAATTATGCTAAGGTCATACTGTTAGAGTTACATAGATTCATAACTCTTAGAGTACTATAAGTTTTTAATAGTTTTCATGAAACTAAGAAGTATGAAATTAAGTATGATTCATAGTAACTCCAGATACATATTCCGTGGGCTCTTGAAATCATAATACCTACAAGTTGGTGATCCCTTGAGTGTGATTTCATTGCCACGGTTATGTTAAAGCTAAATCAAATAGTTAGAGTATATGAATCCAGAGCTTCTAGAGATCAAAGAATATATCGGGACCTAGTGAGATGCCTTAGAGAAATCAGAGAATTATATTGTTATGCCATATTTATTATGCATAAATAGAGAATATATCGGGACCTAGTGAGGTGCCTCAGGAGAAACCAGAGAATTATCTTGTTATGTCATTTTATTATGCATAACTAGAGAATATATCGGGACTTAGTGAGGTGCCCTAGAGAAATATATTATTATGTCATATTTAATATGCATAACAGAGAAATTAGAGGATTTTGTTATTACACTATATATATACACACACACACACAACTATCGAGAGTTTACTGTTTTTTGAGGATTTCCTGCACATCAATTAAAATGATTTCATGATAGATTTTGAATTTAGAAACGTTTTCTTTTTATGATAACCTAGAATGAAAAGTATTTTCTTTTATATATATATATATAGTTGTTCCTAGACGTTTTGGGTAAATGGTTTTGAGCCACATGATTAGGAGGCCATGAATGGCTTGGCTAAGCTGGACCCCTCTTTAGTCCATAAGGCTGATGGAAAGTGGATGAAATCCATCAAAAGGAGTGTTCATGGGCTAAAGGTAGGGCCCAGGGGAACTATTCTTCTAATGGCTTGGAGGATTTGGGTGACCGATATCCCTACCCAAGAATTCTTGGCCTGCACTGAAAAGGGCGTCCATATTGTTCCTAAACGTTTTGGGTAAATGGTTTTGGACCACGTGATTAGGAGGCTATGAACGGTTTGGGCTAGCTGGACCTGTCTTTAGTCCATGAGGCTGATGGAAAGTGGATGAAATCCATCAAAAGGAGCGTTCATGGGCTGAAGATAGGGCCCAGGGAACTACTCTTCTAATGACTTGGAGGATTTGAGTGACCAATACCCCTCCAAGAATTCTTGGGCCTGCACTGAAAGGGGTGTCCAGTGAAAGTTTGAGAAAGTCTCTCCCTTTGACCAAAGAAGGACGTTGTGACAAGAGAGTAAAGTGGTATCCTTAGGAAAAAAAATCCATATTTAGTAACCACCTGGCCAATCTGAATACCCCTTTATGAACTTCCCAAATGTAGTCCAATTACTTCTTGGCCCAACACCCATGCAACCCGTCAACCAATGTCACGTGTAGGAAAAGCCATGTCCCATAGCAGAGCCACCTGAGTGTCTTATCTGGCAGCACATAGAGCCTTGGACCTTTCACCCAGGAACACGTTACCAAGAGTGAAAGGAGAGGTAGAGTGATGGGGCAAGAAAAAAGGCAAAGCCCATAGCACAGGAGTAGGGTGTCTAGGGTGAGAGTTAGGCGGCATCCTCACGGTAACAAAGAGGGGGAACTTTCACTGATCATCCACAGACTCACACTTCGGACGGGATCACCGTTCAAAGGCCCAAGTCTCTCATGAAGAGAAGTTCCTATTCCATTGCCCCTTCACCATTAATCCTCATTAGCTTACGAACCCAAAATCTCGTAAGAAATACAAGATTAGTGAAAACACAAAACTAATTTGATTTCTGATCTTCTACTCCTGAAACAATAGCTATGTATGTAAATATCAAATGATTTATGTTTGCCGCATAAATCATTTGATAGTCACAACTGTGTAGTGGTTATGAGTTTTACTTTGCAATAAGGCTTATATTAGAGTTTTGTTAGAGTAAGTGTTCAGTAGATATGTATGAGGATTTTAGTCATGCATTTATTTTGAGATTATGTATTAAGTTTCAAAGGTAGAACCATAGTTTTCATAATTGGACAGTGATTGATTTGGTCAAAGTACTGAGTCACTGATCATTAATTCAACCGATAGTCATGATTCAACCAAATTTAATTAAATTAATATATAAAATTATGATTTAATGCAATTTATATGTAATATATATAATTAGTGGCATATAAATTAACAACTAGGCACATCCTAGTGGTAGCCATGCCAGCACTTGTTTACTTGCAAAGTACCAAGTTCAACTATGGTTAGAACCATATATATATATATATATATATATATATATATATATATATATATATATATATATATAGTTATAAATTTCAAATATGGATTTAAAATTGTAGATTTTCATAGCTATCCATGTTAGAACTTCAGTTTTTATAACTTCGAATATTATGTTTAACGGAGAAATTGATATTGGTCAAGCAGAAAATGCATGTTTTAAATATGAGAATTTTGATAAATTATGTATTAGAGACATGTCATTAGAAGGCTTAGATAAGATCTCATCGCCCCATATTCCTAGATAAAGTCGTGATATATTGAATGTGGGGTCATGTGTTTTCATTACTTGACAAATGATAGGTATATTAATTATCCTTGAATTTCATTTTATTTTTTTTATATGAATACATATAAATCCAAACCGATGAACGTTGTTGTGCATTTATTTTGAAAGATGTTGAATGAACTAAAATATGAAAAAAGGGTTATTAATAAATTTTATAGGCAACATCATAACTGATTTTATTTTTACTGTCCTACAGTCTGTATGAAGTGTTTTATCAAAATTATATTGAGATGACAAACTGTAATTTTGTTTCAAATTAGGTCAATGACGTTATAAAAATGCATGGAGCTGTACCAGTGAAGAGTACTGGCCTGGCTGGCAACCGTGACGATATGGCCTACGAATAGGGAGCATGAAAAGGAAATGAAAAGAGAAGTATCTCTCTCATTGCTGATGAGAAGTGAGAACCACTGTGTGTATTCGTGCCATTTGCCTCACTAATCGGTAATCACCACCATCGTCAGCCACAAATCAAGGTTCCGAACCGGAAGCTGAATCCAAATTCGGCCGACCCATGACGACATTGAGGAGGAAAGACTGGCTACGAACGAACGCGTGTAAACAACATTGATGATACGTGGATGGCCCATGCTGCTTGAGGATTTAAAATTTATTTATAATAATAATAATAATAATAAATTAATAATATAAGCAGAATAAGAAACTCTGCCCAAATGAAACTTAAAATGACGAAAATGACACTGGTTATTCAGGTGAGCCAGCATGCAATGCAACTGTCCGCATGACCCTACTTCAAGGGGCAAAATTGCATGTCTAAGCTCCCAGTCATTTCATTCATTTGATAAAATCCACTACTCCCATCATTTTATTTATGCGAGCTCAGCGCTAAACGCCACGTCTTCTCTCTCTCTCTCTCTGCTCTAAAACAGTAGACAACTTGACGACTAGGGTGGAGTGGAGTGAACAGTCCATGCATGGCAGCATTAAAGTACTTGTCATAAAAATACTTATTAGTTGGTGATAATTTTGCCAAGTCTAAATATTCAAATATCATTAATGTAACTAAACAAGTACTACTACGGATGTTACCTGGCATTTTTCAATACAAAAAATGAGAAATTGGGTATTTAATTATGTTAAAAAACTTAAATAAAACTTAATAATAAACTATTAAAAGACTGCAATAAAAATATAAATTCAGGAAATTATGACACCTATTATAGTTGATAATTAGTTGAAATTCTTAAATATTTAGTTAAAGATTCAACTTCTAACAATATATGTGGAAATGATTTCATAACTAAAGACAAGACGAAGTACACCTTTGTCCAAGGGCAAAGGAAATGGGGATCAAGATTCCCCAAATTTGCACATTTATTTTATAATTATATGTATATTTTGTATTATGACCCCTTAAAATATTCATTATCTTACATATAGTATACATAATAAATAACAAAAGTCTTTTAATAGAGTAGCATATATAGTATAAAAGTATAAAACATATAAATATCTTCAGAATATATTTTTTAAGATTTTTCTCTTATTAACTCTTTTTATCCCTCTTAATGGAGTTTTTACCTACTATTTAATTATTTATGATATTTTATTTTGATGTTAAATGATATATTGATACACATTTGTTTAGGTTGAGCCTAAGAGATGAAAAAACTATTGATTCATTATATTAAGAGAAAAGAGAGAATGAATAATAAAATAAACTCTAATTTACTAATAATTTATATAAAAAATACTATATAATAACTCATTTTATATTTTCTATATGGTAATTTATTTTATTTTATTATATATTATTTATATTAACTAATTTGGATTCCTCAAAAAATTTCTAACTTTGTCATTGCTTTTGTCTACGGTGAATCGTGTGTCAATAAATAAATAAATACACGACTGAGATAATCTTTCAATGTAAAACATATTATCACGTTACAAAAAACACAAAGTGTCTTAATAGTGCTTATCTGCTGTCTATCCATTAAATAAAAAACGGTAATTTGTTAGATGTTAAGTAATCTTACAAAGCATTTCACATTTAAAATTTAAAAATATATTAATCAATAGTGTTTCTTCCCTACCCTCTTCCCTTTAATATAATAGGGGTGACAAACGAGACAAAGTGGGTCAATCCCAATCCATCATGAATTGATCATAAAATAGACGGAATAGATTGACTCGTTTTAGTTATTAAGATTAAAAATATATATTAACTTACCATGTCAAAAAATTACATATTGGTGGGTCAACCAGGGGCCAACCCAATTTTTGTTAGATTGTAACCGTTTTTATTGATGCGCCCTAACCCACTCAGGTTGGCTATAAAATGAGACGCGAAGTTAAAAATTTTTTATGGATTAAAAAATCCAACCCACCTCATTAAAAAGTAGTAGATTGACGGGTTCAACTCATTTTGTCACCCATACTTTTTAATTACTACCATTAATAGTGAGTTTGTCTTTCAAATTCAAGTACGAAAAAATATGTGAAATGTTAGGCAAACATTAGCAATTTACTTTTTTTTTCACTTTTCTTAATTTATAAGATTTATAAAGAATACAAAGTTACGTTTGTTTATCTTGTTGATGAGAAAAGTACCTTTTCAATAAAAGAAAATACTTTTAAAATTTGTATGGATTGTTTGAATGAATGTTTTTAGAAAATTAGAATAATACAAAAATGACCTTCTATTTTATTAGAAATAAGTAAGAGTTACCTATAGTAAAAGTAATTTTTTAAAAATCAATTATCGTTATTTTATTAAAACAATCACTTCTTTATTGTGAAACTACTTTTTCTTGAATGATTTAGTTATTAATTATTTTATTGATACAAAAAGTAGATTGAGAATAAGATTTACCCCAATCAAGAATCAAAAGAAATTTTGAAATTCGTTGAGTATTTACAATAATGTTTAAAAATAACTCACTAATAACTAATAAGAGGATTTAAAAATCAAACATAAGTTATAAACTCAAAATTAGTTGGTCGCAATGAAAATAGATTGTGATCAAGTAATAGATTCTATTTTTTCATTCGATTCGATTCGATTCCTATTAACCGTTTGAATTATATTTCCTTGGGTTTAAATCAAAGCTAGTAATAATTATGAGATGATAGTTTTATTTAAATTTTATTTTGATAAATTTACTTACACTTATATTTGGCCCAAAAATAATGGGCCGACGAAAAGGAAACTATTTGATGCTGAGTCTTGGCACGCCTGTGATAAGATTCTGCCACCTAATATATTGTTATCTCAATACTAATTATGGTTAAAAAACACTAATTTTCAAGTCCTAATGCATATTCGGAGAAAAGGAAAAAGGTCTTGTGCGGTAGGTGGTTGTTAAAACCATCTTCCACTAACCCCTACAGGTGTTAGGAAGATCTACACTGTGGTCAGGTTGGTTTCTACTTTCTAGCTGGTTTTAAGGTCTTGAAGTTATATATGGAAGCAAACGAGACTAAACAAAGTAACAACCAACTGGAAAATAAAGGCCAAGGCACCACCCTCTTTAATCACTGTCAGCGCAGAGTTAGTTGCCACAGGGACCCAAGTTGACCCAGGTTGAATTTGACCCAGGTTGAATTCATAATCATCTATGGCGCCACCGCCACGATACCTTATAAGTTGTAACTCGGGGCATGCCATGGTCGTTCTATACTTGATTGCATGAACCCTTTCATAATATTCATCCATCAGAAATATTTTTCTGTATTAAGGTTGGGTCAACTTTAGATGGAATTCTAAAATTTCCATCATCCATGAAAGTTTTATGTCATAACGACTAGATCTTTAAAGTTAATTGAAAAATGCATCTTCTTAAATCTTCTAGTACTGAAAACATAGGCGATAAGATTTTTTAAAATTTGTTATGATATTAATAAATTCATAATAAAAAACTAATTAAATCTCAAGTAACTTATTCTCATGGTAACTATTTCACTCTCTATATATAAGCGATTAAATTAATGAAGAACGAATTTAGGATGCATTTGTTTGTGATTATTTTGGATTGCCTAAAAAAATTACTTTTTGTATATTTGGATAATTTAAAAAAAATCAAAATTTCAAAAAAATTAGTTTGTAACCTTTTTGTATGAGCTAAAATTAGTAGCTTATAAAAAAAATTAGTTTTCAATTTTTTCAATTATGTATAAAATTTAAATTTTATAATCACTTTTGTCAAAATTCAAAATAAATGCGCCTCAATGTATCCTTCTTAACTCTTTGGTGGGTGATTGTAAATATTAAGTGTCCCTGTACTTGTACTATGATTTTAATCTATCCTTTTAAACTATGGTGCGTTATTGCAAAACTTAATATATTGTCAGGGAAATGTCACAATAAAAAAAAGGAGGAGGGGGGGAGTGGCAGAGGAAGGAAGATTTCTAGATGTTCAAAAGTTTTTTTATAGGTGCTGAGATTAGTAGTTTCTGAAAAAAAATAATTTTTATTTTTTTTAGTTATATATAAAATTTAGGTTTTATAATAATTTAAATTTAAAATAAACATACCTCAATGTATCCTTCTTGACTCTTTTGTGGGTGATTGCAAATATTAACTGTCACAATACTTGTACTACGATTTTAATCTATCCTTCTATAACTATGGTGCGTTATTGCAAAATCAGGGAAATAAATGCACCTAAATGTATCCTTCTTAACTCTTTGGTGGGTGATTGTAAATATTAAGTGTCACAGTACTTGTACTATGATTTTAATCTATCCTTCTAAACTATGGTGCGTTATTGCAAAACTTAATATATTGTCCGGGAAATGTCACAATAAAAAAAGGAGGGGGAGGTGTTCAGAGGTTGGCAGAGGAAGGAAGATTTCTAGAGGTTCAAAAGTTTTTTATTATAGGAGCTGAGATTAGTAGTTTGTGAAAAAAATAATTTTAATTTTTTTTAGTTATATATAAAATTTAGGTTTTATAATAATTTAAATCTGAAATAAACGTACCTCAATGTGTCCTTCTTGACTCTCTTATGGGTGATTGTAAATATTAACTCTCACAATACTTGTACTACGATTTTAATCTATCCTTCTATAACTATGGTGCGTTATTGCAAAATCAGGGAAATGTCACAATAAAACAAGGAGCGCGCCCCCGCGGGTTGTGTATGGTAGCAATAGAATTTACCTATGTTCGAGTCAGTGGAGTCAACTTGCACAGAGGAGGTATTCCACTAAAGCAATAAAATAAGCACCATGGCAAACTTATAAAATATGAGCCCAGCACTCTGGAGTGGACTTCCTCGACATTTTTTAGAGCAAATGTTGAACCACAGATACTGAACAGAATGCAATGATCAGGAATGCACTTTCTCAGTCAAAATTTCACTAAATTAAAGATATTACGCAGATGAGAAGTGTTTCGGGGTGGTTCAATTTTCACTACGAGCTAGAAGAACTCCCAAACAAAACCGCCTCACTCTTTGGTTTTCTTCACTGAGACCGAACTCTCTCTCTCTCGTGTTTCGGGGAGATTTTTGCTAACCCCTTTCTCTTCTTCCTTTCTAGTATTTATACCTCCTCCCTTTTCTTCCCGCGCTTCTTCCTCTTTGCTGCCCCTACTCATAGACCTGCCTGCTTTTGGTGCTTTTTTAGTTTGTTTGGCTGTCTCAATCAACTTCATTCAGCCCCCTTCTTGAGCTCCATGCTTGTTCATAGGTCTCGTGAAAGACGAATGGCGGTAGTACATCTGTCAGTGATCGTTCCAGTGGGCCATGCCTGTCATCGCCCCTCCTGTCAGCTCTGCCCACGTCACCTCAGTCCTTCTTCCGTCCCCTTCCTTCCATCCCATCCGCTTGGCTTGATTATCTGCCTTCCGCCTGACCATCTGAACTTAAGTGGTCCGTTTTACTAGTACTAGTTACACCTCCGCCTCTTCCTGTCATACCGTCTGACACTCACGTGAACCAACCGTACTACGTGGTTTATGCGTTTACCTCCGGAACAAGAAGGAAGGTGCATTTGACTTTCACACTCTTCATCTGCATTCTGTAGCTGCGCTACACCTTCTCCACACACAATAGGCAGGGAAATCCTTTCCTTCATACAAACTAGTCTACCCTATACAAGGAAAAAAAAAAAAAAAGTTTGTGTCTGCACTTCAGCAGTTTGATCTAGGAAGCATGCAAATTATAAAACATAGTTTTTCGTGTTTGCCGAGTTCATAGCTTTAAATCAAATGCTTCCACCAGAAACTAAAGCCAGTAGTTGTCAAGCTTTACATCTCAACAAATCATATTTAACTTTTTCCCCATAGCCAGAGGGCTCAGAGTCTACATCAAGGCTATATAATCAATTGTTTGTATTCTTATGGTCGTTGATTAGGCTCGTTCAACAAATAACATAATTAAAATCATCACCTGGCGATGGAATTCAACTTAAACTAAGGTTATATATGACTCAGATAAATATTGATCTAAGGACTTGATTCAGTCTAACACCCTTCTCTTCAGCCCACCAAAAAGGTTTTGGTTTCAATGCTTGCTGGGTCCTTCGTCATGCTCTAACATTGGAATGGGTCAACCTCCTCTTCTAAACTGTAATTTTTGAAAGAAAACACAGTACAGCAACCGATTCTTAGAAGGTCAAATTGAACAAAAAGTCTAGCACAAATATTTAAATGGATGAAATGTGCCTCGTACTTGGCATTCCGAACTTATACTCGTAAATTATATCGACTAATATATTCTGAAAATGCTAAAATATGCTCCTTTCTATTGCTAAATAATATGCTGGAGTTTGTCCTTGTCTTAATTATTGTTTTACACTCAATCAGTCAATGAGTTCTTGAAGAAATTTACAGCCATACTAATACGCGGCAAGCACAAATATGAAGTACCTGTGAGTTAGATTGTTTCTTCCCAAAATAATTGTACACGGAAATTCTGTGGCACAGTGCTACAGCATGAAAGGAACCAACTATGGGCAGGGCAGCACATCTCAACTTAAATAGGAAAAGGCAAATAATGCAGAAAGAATATCTACTCCACCAACACGCATGCTGCAAGAAGGTGACGTGTGAGTACCATGGCATGATGCATATCTGCAGGGAGATTAGTATTCAACCTCTAACGTAAACAGCCTTATGATAATCCTTTTATTATGATGAACCTGCGAATCTTTACCTTTCCCTGTTTCTATTAATCAGTTGAGAAATAAGCTAACTTATGGTTGCAGTTGCATACCTAGTTATTGCCAGATTATTTTTGTTCATTTATGTATAGGCTTGGCCTTATGCTTTTCTGATTCAAAAGCAGAGAGCAAAATAAGAAACATTGAAGTTAACGAAGAGTGACCAAGCAACATTAAGAAGATGGCGTAAAACGCAAGGAATTTGATCTGATGACTTTTGATATGTCTTCTCTGCCAAGCTTGAATAAAAGTACTTGGAGACCATGTCATGTTGGTTGTTCAATTTAAAATTAGGCGCCTCCAAATCTCTTGTCCTGATTATTGAACGCAAAAGCTAGCTCACATATTCAAAATGCTTACCTTATCACTGTCAGTGATTTTTTTTCAATTTGTGTGAATTTATTTAGACCAAGCTAGGGGCTAAAAATATGTTTTTTCTTTTTCACTTTCTTTGCTTGCTAGAATTCTAGTTGAAGCTCGATTGCCTATGGTAAATTTTACTTGCATCCTCCATTTATCTCGTTTATGACTGGGATTGAACGCGTGAAATCTGGGAGAGTGAGAAGTTAACTGATGATGAATGACACAGAGTCTCTAAACTCTAATGGTCCATGAAAGTTGAAAAAGACTGCATCATGCATGGGGAACGTAATTAATGCTTCTAGCCAGATACATGATTTGTGGGTCTTACTCTCACCATTATGTATGCTTGTTTACATTTGCTTCTGGGTGAGAATTGTTAAATCTACCTTCTTTTTTGGTACAAATAGATGTACTCTTAAATTGAGTTACGAATTCGACCAAAAAAAATAAGGGTTATGAAGATTGAAACCGGCACCCAGGAATACGGCAACTGCTTGTTTGCATATTTTTTTTTTTAACAATTTCTTTTTGGTAAGTTCTTGCTACCTAGTCGAGAAAGCGAAGGATAAATATATTTAGTCAAAGAAAATAAAGTCATTTGGTTGAATATAAATTTATATAAACGACCTTTTACAGAGCATTACATTTATGATAGTATAAGTTAGGAACTAATAGCGGTTCTATGTTTTGTTTCCTTAAATAGTTAAATTCGTGATTTTAAAAGGTTATTTATAAAATCAAAACATATAGTTTGAAATTATTTATTAACTAGTCATTTGACCCGTAATATAAGATATGATAATAAAAAATAATTTATTTATTATTACTGAAAATAAATAATAATTTATTTAAATATATTTTATAGAAAATTGTGTATATAAATTTATTTTAAAAATAAGTTAATAGATAAATAAATAAATAAAATATAAATATGTCATTATATTTTATATCTTATTTTGAATATCATATTTATAAGGTTGAAAAAATCTCGATAGATAATCTTTAACTAATAATAAATAGTTTTTTTTATGAAAATTTTACACGTTTTGAAAGTTAAAATTGTTGAATAATGAAAGAACAAGTAGACAATTTTACTATATTATGAGCCATATATAGGATGACAATAGGTATTCATTAAAGATAGACATGCTCCCACCCCCGTCCATCCCCATCCCTCATGGGTCCCCACTTCCCATTCTCTGTTGGAATTTGAATCCCTATGGGTATTCGTCGATATTAAAAAAATTCCAAAAGGATAAAAGTTTTTAAAATACTTTAAAATTTGAAATATAAATGTCGTTAATAACAAATATTACTAATGCAACATAATCCAAATTAAAGATAAAGATATATACATAATGCATATCCAATAAAGATAATTAATAAAAATGATAAAATGAATATTTAAATAATTTATATTCTATGGTGTGAGGACTTCATTCTCCGTCCCCGGCTTAACAAATGGAAACTTCATCCCGTCCCATGAAGACTAAACCTATACTCATTCACATCCCCATTGTGAGCAATCCTGAGCATCCATTTAACGGTAACTTTTTTGTTATCCCAAGTCATTTACATCCTTTTAATAAGTCAATTTTAAAATATACGTTACAATTAATGTGTTATAATTAGTAAAAAAAGTCATAAATAATCATAATTTATGTAGTTTTTTAACATTATGTATGGATTGTAGTTTTAGTTCATTATCAACCTAAAAAACATATTATAATAGCTTTTTATATAATTATATAATAGTTACACATGGTCAATAAAATTTTTGTTAATTATAATATTTTTTATGGTAACGTAATTATAATAGTTTTGTTATCATTAATTAATACTATAATAATTATACACTTAAAATTTTGATGACATAATAATACGTTCAATTATTATTTTATTTATATTATTTATTATTATTTTCATGTTAAATAATTTTGATTGAGATATTTTGTAAAGTATTTTTATTGTGCTAATGGGAGAGAGATATGAAGGATTGATTGGGAAAAAATAATTAATAATTAGAAGATAAATTAAATTCAAAACTTGTTTTAAATATTAAGATTATGAAAATGGTGAGACATAATTTTATCTATGAATGAAATATGAAAATCTTTTCATGTATTAAGTTTTAAATATTAGTATTATTATAGATAGATTATAAATTATAAATTAGTAAAAAAAATAAATAATCCTAATTTATGTAGTTTTTTAACATCACATATAGATTGTAATTTTAGTTCATTATCAACTTAGAAAATATATTATAATAGCTTTTTATATAATTATATAATAGTTACACATGGTCAGTAAAATCATCATTAATTATAATAGTGTTCTTTTTGTGGTAACATAATTATAATAGCTTTGTTATCATTAATTAATACTATAATGATTATATATATACAATTTTAATGATATAATAATACATTCAATTATCATTTTATTTATATTATTTGTTATTATTTTCATAATAAATAATTTTGAATGAGATATTTTGTAGAGTATTTTTATTGTGTTAACAAAAAAGAGATATGAAGGCATGATTTAAAAAATTAATCAATAATTACAAGATAAATTAAATTTAAAAACTTACTTTAATTATTAAGATTATGAAAATGATGGGTCATAATTTCCTCTATAAATGACACATGAAAAACTTTTCATATAATGAGTCTTAAATATTAGTATTATAAATAGATAATAGATTTGATTACTTTATAATAAAATATAAAATAATTTATAATAAGATGTTTATAACTATTGATTAAAATAGATCAATATTTATTTTGAAAAAAATATTTGAATAAAACTAAAATTAAAATTTATTAATTATAATATTTTTAAAACTTGTAACCCAATACAACTTACGAAAACAGGCGTCATGTGTGGAAGAAATTTTTTTCTCCAGCAGTTGTCTCATATTAGTATTGTATCTAGATACTTATGAAATGACGTAGAACTATGTAAAATCATGTGGAGCTATATAAAAACTTGTAGAGACATTTATGAGTAATCTAAAATGTCTTTAGTATATATATATATAGATGGTTCTAGAAATATGTAAATATGTATGGAGTATAGAAGCTTTAGACATACTCTAACCGTCCATTAGAATCAATTTCCACCGTTCATTAACGTAAAAGCCTATATATATGGGTGGTCTTTCCTTCAAATTATTGAAGGCATCCATGTTATTTATAAGCTCCCTTTGTGTAGTGCAAAGAATTCTCTCCATCAAAATTTTCTTATTTTTTGTGTTCTTAACTTCCGTTGTAGTCATTTAGTGAGGCTTTGACTTAGCTAAGAGGTTGAATAAGTCCAAGTGTCGCCACGATAATATTGGAGTGTGTGTAAGTCCATATCAAGTTGTCTCATATTAGTATTGCGCAAGTATGTCCCATGTCATCATCATCTAAAGGTGAATATACATGCGGTAGGGGAAGAAATGCTCTTCCGGCATGAGTATTTTAGAATTTTCCTGCGTGATGTTCACCCAAAAAGAAAGCGTGATTCATAGTTCATACCAAATCAGATCGGAATATCGGATCAAAATAACAGATTAAAAGTAGTATCTTGCTTCAATTATTTTAATCATTTTTATTATTTCAGAAAATATGCTTTACAACTTTTTTGTCCGAATTGTGAATATTCGGATTTTTTTGGTAATTGAAAACAAACAAATATTCTTCAACTAATCCGATTTGTTTTGTTTTGACTTTTGACGCCTTTTTTTCAAAAAAGAAAGAAAAGAAAAATGTGTTTATTACGAGTCCTCTGTCTTTCAAAATATATTCAGACAGGTGTGTAGCCGAAGGAAGAAAAGCCCAAACAAGTGTGTATAGGAAACAATTTTGAAAGGTTCTTCCTGCCCTCTCTATTTCTCTCTCCCTCTCTCTGTCTCTGTAGCTAAGCTAAGCTGGTGCCTGGTGGTGCTTTCTCAGTTTGAAATCAATACTCTCTCTCTCTGGTTGGTTAGAGACTCAGTCCGTTTGGTCGTCAATGGAAGCTATCCGAAAGCAAGCCTCCAAACTTCGAGAACAGGTCGCTCGCCAGCAACAGGTTCCCTCTCTCTCTCTCTCTCAAGATCATTAATAAAACCTGATTTCATTTGCGTGCGTTGGATCGTTCTCCGTTCAACACTGATAGATGAATGAAATCATTTTACCTTCGTTTTTGTTCTCGTGATTTTTCATTCCTTGTTGCTATTTCCTGATGTAATAATATTCGCCTCGCCTGTTATAAATTTCTTCGTCAGAACGCGGCGATAGTTTTGCCTTAGTTTGGATTGTAATTATAATTATAATTTTGTTCACGTGAAAATTTTTACCGCATATAGTATTGGATCTAGCGATTCTAAGTTCTAACCGAGTTGTGCACTTCACTGCGGAAATGAACAAAGAAAATATGCAGTGTTTTGATTCCGCAAATTTTTGGAGGAGAAGTTGAATTTTAAGCTGCTGCCTTAGCTTGCATGTGGATTGATCGATTTTGGAACTGTTGTATTGGTTGGAACTGAGAAATAAGTTATGCTTTCTAGATGCATATCTCTTTTCTTTTTTTTTGGATAGAATGCTTTCTAGATGTATGCCTGTATTTGAAATAGGTTAGAATTTAGATTTCTTCTGACGATTTGAAGATGTCTTAAAGGAGAGGTGGCTTGAATATTTGGTTTCTTACCTGCAATTACTTGGTTTTCAACTGGAGTGTTTGGCAATCAATTGTATTATTTGCTGTACTGTGATCCTATATTGCATTGTGATACGGATACAAACATTACATGCGAATCCAATACCGTACAAGACAGATTACAGTGCCAGGGACAATTTTCGTAACATTCTATAATGCAAGTATGGTTGGATATTCATCATAAAATATTAAAAATTTATTTATATGCATATATAATGTAAACAATTGTTGAACTTGTGTTGTGTCTTATGTTCATTGCAAAAGTTAAGAAATCATCTAGTCGGATGCATTTCAGATAAAAAGCCCAAAACAAGCAATATGCATCAAATGATATGAGAGTGAGACTCAATTCCCTTCTTGCTCCTTTTTTTCTCCTTCTGTTCTCATTATGAAGTGTTCCGTACTTTTGCTTGCTTCCTCTCTTTATTAAGGCGTTAATCACAATTACTGCTATTTAGGCTGTGCTGAAACAATTTGGAGCTGGGGTATATGGAGGTTCAGATAATGTGGTTACGGATGAAGTAGAGCTTCAGCAGCATCAAAAACTTGAGAAGCTTTACATATCAACACGTGCAGGAAAGGTTACTTGGCTCTCCTGTACTAATCCTTTATTGTTGTTTATGTTTCATCTTAACTTATACCCACCCTGAGTCCCTCCTTGGCTGATAATGACACATCGTTTTTCCAGCATTATCAAAGGGATATTGTCCGTGGTGTAGAGGGTTATATTTTTACTGGGTCCAAGCAGGTTGAAATAGGTAAGTATAAAGTAATGTTGGTTGGTGGAGGTTTTATGAAATTTTCATTGCAGTTAGTTTACAGGACCAAGTATAGTTATTGTCTTATTTAATTGTTATACATGTTATTTAACAGGAACAAAGTTGTCAGAGGATGGCAGGAAATATGGATCAGAAAACACATGTACCAGTGGCAGTACATTATCAAGAGCGGCACTAAGTTATTCACGTGCGCGTGTGCAAATGGAGAAGGAGCGCGGGAACTTACTGAAAGCTTTGACCACACAGGTACCCCCTTCCCCCAAAAATAACAAAGAAAAACAAAATCAAACGCATGAGGATGCTTCCTTTTATTTTCCTTATGGAGGGGGAATTTTTAGCAGTACCTGAATGGCCCATAGCTTACAGTGGTTTGATAACTTGAAAATTTAAGGGTCTGTTTGGTTTGAGTTTCCAGTTTTCATTTTTAGTTTTCCAGTTTTTCAGTTTTTCATTCACAAATTTTGGAAAACTGAAAATAAAAACTGAAAACTGGAAACTCAAACCAAACAGGCCCTAAATACTCTTAGTAATTGAGTATACATTTCAACCATTTGCCTTATATACTTACATTCCTTTTGGCTTGTGCTATATAATGTACATTGCTTTGTGCTTGTGCTTAGTAAATTGTATGTATTACTCTGAAATAAGGAAAGGAGAAGGATTTTTTACATTAATCAAGACTTTGGTGTTATGCATGAGTTCATCCACTTGTAACTGAGTTATTATAGAGTTCAAATCTGCCATCACATATTTAATGTTTGAATTTTTCTCTAACTGTATTGAATGCTTGGGTCTAATCTGTCTGGCTCCTCAGATTTTAATTTATCCAGCCTGGGTTCATCATCTTTATTTTATCTAATAGTTGTGTGAGTGAACATTCAAGTCTTCTTAATGCTTAGGTTGCAGAGCCCTTAAGAGCAATGGTGTCAGGAGCTCCATTGGAGGATGCTCGGCATCTTGCTCAACGTTATGACAGGATGCGACAGGAAGCTGAAGCTCAGGTATCTGTCACCAGCTTATTTTCATGACTGAACAAGTAAATAGTTCATTAATGAAGTCATTTTCTACTATAGACTTTGTGATTACACTGTCACTTAAACCTAGACAGGCTATCGAAGTTTCCAAACGCCAGGCAAAAGTAAGAGAAACACCAGGCAATTCTGAGAATGCTATGAAACTGGAATCTGCTGAAGCAAAACTGCAAGATCTGAAGTCAAACATGGCCATATTGGGTAAGGAAGCGGCTGCAGCAATGACTGCCGTTGAAGCTCAGCAACAAAGGTTAACCCTCCAGCGTCTTATAGCTATGGTATCGTATACTGACCATATGATGCTACAATCTTTCAAATCCTTGTGTACTCTTGGAAATAAGTTATGAAAAGTTATTACTCCTACTTAAATCCAGCATTCTATTTCTGAATGTAAAGGTTGAAGTAGAGCGTGCCTATCATCAGAGAGTACTCCAGATACTTGATCAACTTGAGGGCGAGGTAAGCACTAAGCAATTGTATCTGTTGGTCATTTTTCCATTCTAGTCTCCATATAGAAATCAAATATTCCCTCTGGCTGTTTGGTCATTTTCTTTTGGTATCAACAATCAACATATGATTATGTGCTATATATATATTTAATGATAGATGATATCAGAGCGACAACGAATTGAAGCCCCTCCCACACCTAGTGTGGATAACACTAACAGCATGCCTCCACCCCCGTCATATGAAGAAGTGAATGGTGTGTATGCTTCTCAGACACACAATGGCTCCACAGATAGTATGGGTTACTTCTTAGGAGAGGTTAGACTGTTTTTTGTATGTTACAGATACTGCTTATTTTTTTATTATTATTTTTTGCAAAAAGCAACTTCTTACTTTACTGTCTGCTGTACATTTTGATTTCATGCAGGTTTTATTTCCATACCATGCTGAGTCTGAAGTTGAACTGAATCTATCGGTTGGGGATTACATTGTTGTTCGAAAGGTTTGTAGCTTGCTGACTGCCTCACTCTAAATATCAGTATTGCTTTCTTTAGCTAAACAATGCCTTTTATTTCACTTTATTTGAAAGAATTATCTCTCTCTCTCTTTTTGGTTGGGGAGAGTACTTCAAATTCAGATTCCTTAGGTATTTCCCAATCAGATTAAAATGTTAAAAGTGGATACATGAAAAGGTATGTCAAGCACAAGTATACCATTATGAGTAAGCAGAACCGTTTTCCTCTTGTTGAAGTTTCAGGCAGAATTGATATCTAATATAATGTCAGATCATGATTGATTAAGTTGTCAGCTGTCACGGATTCAACGCCTATTCATTGTTTGGTCATCTGCTTGTGTTATGGCTTGCGTGTCTCAACTTTAAAGCAAATGTGATTTACCTGCCAGTGCATTCATAACTAATTTATGGTATTCTTATCAAATGCTGATGAATTGAGCTTAAAAAAAAATTTTCTTATGTGCATATCAAAACTAAAAAAGATTTTTTTGGTGGTGGTGGGAACTGATTAGTTTAAAACCTTTGTATATTTCAAATTGTTCCTAATATTATTGTGGTTTTGACAGGTGACAAATAATGGATGGGCTGAGGGTGAATGCAAAGGGAAAGCAGGTTGGTTTCCATTCGGTTACATTGAAAGAAGGGACCGAGTGCTCGCAAGCAAGGTGGCTGAAGTGTTTTGAATTGTCCTGTTGGGTTGGTTTCTTGCCCTGGAGATTTTGTATGCATGTCTTGATTTTGTGCATACCGGTGGATAACATGTTCGTAGCATACAACATATTGACTTGGGATATAGATTCTCTCTTCCCATGATTGTCGATATATGATTCTCTGTCATCGGTGTTACATTGCATTGGAACTTGTGTCATTCGTAGAATAAGCATTTCAAGCTCGTAGGCCCGGTAGTTCGGTTTCTTTTGTTTAGTGTTCAGTGCAATTGTAGCGTATGCTTGTAACAAGTTCTAGTGACCAAGGCCATTTTTGTTTTGGGATCACATCTAGCCCCGTTTAGGTGAGTTTCTTTTTAACTTATTTGATCTCACCCATTATTCTCCTCCCCTTCCTCCGCAACAATTCCTGCAACCTCACCCTCCTCTTCTCCTTCTCTGCACTGCTGCAACTGTTGTCATCCACCCTTTCGAAGGGAGAGTCCTTCCTATGAAGGTGGCTAACACCTTCCATGGCATTTACTGCCAATCACTTCCTTCTAGATCAATTTTTTTATCCTTTCAATTTCTTACTACATGATCTGTTTATATCTTTTTTAATGGCAGTGGTGTCCAGATCATAAGAGAAGTGTCAAGTGTGAGACTAGCTCATGCAGCTGTAATTTTTACAATGGTTGACACGTTTGATGAATCATTATTGTTTTTATGTGATAGATCGGTAAACTTCTATTTTACTGATTATCGGAACTTTGTTTTATTTTAATTGTTTGGTGCGCTCACATACTTTGACCTTGATGTGTGTGTATTAAGTTTTATTTTGTAAAAAATTATAGTTATCATTATCTGAAGAGAATAAATTATTGATAATTATAAGAGTAATGTTACACGTTCAAAAGAATCTTTAACAAAAATCAGGAAAATTGTTGGATAAAGCTGTTTTATGTAAAAGCTAGCAATTATGACATACTATTCTAGATATAAAATTTTTCAACATTTCATGGTTTAATTTGTAATAATAATTTGTAATGATGATCATTAAAAATGCAAGAATTTCATATTTTTCGGATTATAATGTGTGATTATTAAAGTTTGTATATGAATATCAGCAAAATATTTTACATTATTTTATTCAAACAAACTAAGATATCAACTTTATTTTGAATTTATTTCATATAAAATTATAGTCTTATATCTTTAAAATCATATTGATCAAACAAATATCTTTAAAAATCATTAAATAAGGAAATCTTGAACATATACCTTGTTTAAAGATCTTTTATTACTTTTTTCATTCTTTGGCATTCGATTTTTGAACTACTTAAATTGCTTGATTTAAAAACTTCCAAGAGGACTAGTATAATGGGGTATTAAGAAGCAAAAGTCAATAAGAAAACAAGATGTTCCTGTTTGTTGATTTGCTCTGCTGCTTGGGTTAAGAGACAGTGTTATCTGAGGAGTTTGCCGTTGGATCGGCAATCTAACTATATTTATTGATAACGCATACAACAACGACAATTTGCAGGTTGAGATCTTAAAGTCCAATGCAGCACAGGGTGCTTTGAGAACCGTGTTTGACTATTATTTCCAATTGCTAGAATATACAATCAACTGCATGCATCAAAATCAAATTATTGCTTGCAAGTGTGAAAACCCATCTCCCATTGAACGCGTAATGCTGTGAGTGTTGCATTGCTATCCATGCTTGGAAAGGCACGAGAGCTAGAATACTACAAAAGTGAAAGGAGTGAAAATTTATCAAAAGAGATAACAGATTATTCTTGCTGATTTTGTATTAATCGAAACGGTCAATTTAACTTACACTTACTGTTCTGGCGGTTTGCAGAGAGATAAGCAAAAATGATGGGCAACATGATGACAAGTATGAGAATCTGCACCAAGACTTTAATCAGCGAATGTCTAAGAAATTTAGGACAAAGCTGGAAAAATAATGAAAAAACTTACCATGGTCGATCCATAACTGGGCTCATTCGGCAGTACGTATGATTTCCTGCTTAAACGAGTAAAAGGTTTTAGAATATCAATGCTGAAATTTTATTTTTGAATTTACAAGGACATGTGCATGCCTTTGACTTAGGAGACCAGATTCCCTGCAAGTTTTCTGTATAGCTTCCAGCCTGCTCAGTGTTTTTGCAGCATTTGGATCATTCTTGTCAACCTACAACGGAAAATACTTAACTTTTTTAGTGGGAAAAATATAGCTTAACTTGAAACTGACAAGTAGCTTTGGCGCCAATCATGATATGTGCTATGGAAATACAGGCTGCAACAATATCTGCATTTCAAAGTTTTTAAGACTCAATGTTCTTCCTTTCCTTTAGGACTATCAACTATGGAATAACGAAGGGGTGGATTTTTAGAGTTATTTACTGCTTTTGCGGGAAAACGAGTAAACAATATTAGGGACAGAAAAATTGTGTGGGTCAAGTCAGTGATGACCAAACTTCAGAAGAATGGCCAAGTTATTATTTTCTAATTCCAATTATTTGACAAAACTGTGATCTATTAGCTGGTTATTCAAATTCCAGAGTAGAATATACCTTAATGGTATATATTCAGCCCAGTTTCATTAACCAGACAATAGTCTATATTTATATGTAATAGAATTTTCAAACAAGGCCAACATACAGCATAGGACAGTTAAGGAGTTACTACATTTCAATTGCAACTACTATTTTTTTTTCATGAAAAAAGGAAGTTGTGTATATGACAATCTGTATAAAAGGGATTATTAGTTAACTCTTCTTCCATCCTCAAAACAATTTTTGCAGATATTTATTTGGAACATGATCAGGTGTAAAATAAACGTCCTATGAGTAGAATCCAGATTTATGTGAAACAAAAATAATCACAGTTTGAGAGAATGTATCCTTCATACCTTAGACTTCAACAAACAGGAAAAATCAAAGAAAGAACCATAGACATCAGCCATTGTCTTTGTTCGGTCAATGACTTTTGCAGTTAGACCTATTAAACATAACCAAAATGAAGAGATAACAAAAATATACAATACTGCATTTATAAATTCCATAACAAAAGGATTCCAAGAGGTAAGTTTTAAGAATGATTCCACATAAAATAACATGGAATACTAATCACAGGATTTCAATATTTATAGGACAAGCCTCAAAAATAAATTTGTAAATTATGGAAGAAAAAAAAATAGTATCTAAATTCATTCTCTTACCACGCCTCATTTTAACTACACCTCTGAAGACTTCAATATTGTTGTAGCATAATGCCAGTGTTCCAATTGCCATGATCTGTCACAGAAAATGTCAACTAAGCATCCAAATTAGCTTGCCTCATCTTGAGAGCGAATATGGACTGGCCTCTTGAATAAAACACAGCATATGTATGCAAAAAGTATTTCGAGCACAAAACTTGTTGATGAATGATCTAATATCATTACAAGAAAAGAGAAACATAGCAACTATATCAGAAACGAGAGGAAAAGAGAAGCACCTGGGGAATAGCACAAAAACGAAATATAGACATGTCTCGTAAAGCAGACATGTACTTTAAGCAATCTTCGGCATGCAACAAAGCATTAGTGACCATGTCATTTAAGCATAGCACTGCTTTAACGGAGTTCTCCTCATATTTCAAATCCTGAATCATAACATCTAGGTTAAAGTAGCAAAGGGAAAAAAGATCATGCAAGCAAAAACTCAGACAAAGAAGATAGGAATTCGTGATGTGTGTGCATAACAGAGAATGAAGGAAAACTGTTTCCATCATCATACCATTCAGTGATAAGAAATTCATCCGGTAATCATGAAAAAGAGAGAGAAAAAAAACAGCAAAATAATTCTTTACATTAAAATAAACATGAAATTTATAGAGCCAAACCTCAAGTTTGTTGACGTATTTACTCCAGATCTGTTGAGGCCAGAACATTCGTGACTTCGGGATCTCATTGATGTCTTCAAGATAATCTCGAATAATGTTTGTTTTCTGCAATTTCAAAATGTTCTTAACTGAATAGTGCAAACAATTATGAACATGCTGCCTGTCTACATATTATTATCATGCTACCTGAAGAAACAGACCCATTGAATTGGAAAGGTAATCCGGAGCCAAATCTTCTGAACCAGAGGCATGGAAAAGCTTAGATAAACCTAGCCCAACAAGTCCTGCCACGTAGTGACAATATTCATCATAGTCATCAACAGTTTCTACCTGCAAATCATCATGAAAAATGCAATGAGGAAGCAAGTACCGCTAGACTATGTTTTTCAAACATTCATGATACTGTTTTACTTGATAGGATAGTTCGAAACAAAAAAAATGAAAAAATCATTTATAATCAGCATTAAAAGACCAGAAATTACCAGATAGACACATCTTCATTAACAACAATAGTATATAGGTTAAAAAGGAAAGTAGTAACAAAATGGCGCAAAGTTATCATTTGGACCCAAAGCTTTGTCCACATATATACTTTTAACTTTGTTTTGTTTTTAACATCAAGGAACAACATAAATGATATAATGTCCCAATAGTCAGAAATGCTAACCATATTTGATGTAACTAAAATAGAATAATTATGAAAAAGTCGAGAAGGTAGCAGGACATAAGGCATGCACAACAAACCTCCTTGCAAATAAATTTGGCCATTCCTGCACCCATCCTTTTGGTAATATCCTCAATTGCTTCCTGATAGCTGAAGAAGTAATAGGCCAGTTATTAATTGTTCGCCCAGACCATATAAATGTAATTACGTATACACATAAGAGAAGCTATTAGAGGCTCATGGAGTAAATCTCATACACCAAGCTCGTTTATCAAGCACTTTTAATTTAAATGATATTAATAAAAAGAGAGGCAAGGGAGAGAAAGAGACTCTTTAAATATTGAACACGTCCTAACAAATGCCAATTAGAGTCTTCTTTGAAATGGACAGATAACCTAAACCTTTCTGATCAAACTGGCCAATACAGAGAGTGGCACAACGAAAATAATAATATCTCAATGGAGAAAATACAGGATAAAAAAATGTATAATACAACACAGAAACAAATGACAAGACTTATTAATCATTTTTTGATAGAAAAGAGGACAAGTCTTATAAATCATTAACACCAAGCACCTTTTTATCAAAATAAATAAATACTAACACTGAGCACCAGGTAAATCCATTAACTGTCCAGTCAAATAACAACATAAAAAGTAGTGATTCGAAACTACACATAAAAACCACATATACTAGAGAAGATTAGGGTTCATTATACAGGGAACTGTGCCAGAATAAGAACTGACTTCTTTCCAAGTTCTGAAAATGCGGTTGAAACATGGTGAAACTGGTCCATGAGGACTTTGTACTCCTTTGTGCCACCTAGTTATATTTCAAACAATAAAAATAAAAAAGGAATTAGAACCAGCATGCAGATCACCGTCGACAAAGTTTAAGGTATGAGTTCATTTTTCTTTCCAGATTAATGATTGACGCAGGCTGCCACAGATATCAGTAATCAGTAACGGCAATGGTCATACGGAAATCAGGAAACATGCGGTCAAAATTCTCAATCAATTTTCTGATAGAACAAGTTGTACATGAGTAACTTGAATAAAAGTTATTATGTTGATTCAAAGATAGATAGACTTACATGAAAATTGCCAATCGCGATCATATACGTGACGATGAAAAGCTATTAGTATTGGCACTTTCACATCAGTAGCTATGCTAGTATCATCCTCTGTCACACCGAAAAACAAAGAAAAAAAACGTTATGACCATATAAATAATCTAAATAATTTCCAATTTGGTCAGGAGATCTAGCGCAAAAGTAAAAGCTTAAAATCATTTGTTTATTTTCTGGTCAACAAATTTTTCTTCCTTCCACACTATCAAGAGAAACATACCAACAGTGTCAAGAGCTCGAAGAACCAAATAAAATATGCAAACCTGAAAAACCAGGAGAATAAATTTGATTCATATATATATAAAATAAAAGGGAAAAGGAAAAGAAAAGCAGATTGATCGGGATTATGAAATTTTCGGATCGAAACTGACGGCGTTGCGAAGCTCGGTGCGTAGCTGCTGAATGACGAGGGCGAAACTACGAGAAACCTTATGGAGCATGGTGTAGCAGAACGCCCAGTGTGGCTGCGGAGGGATCTGCTTCTCGGCGTGCCTAACCGCCATCTTCAGCTTCAGCAACGGGTACACGTCATCAGGGTGCCTCATCATCGTCCCCAAACTCCCCATTTCTCACCGCACGATTTCCCCAAATTTCCAAATCCAACGACCGTCGTGGCCTTGCCTTGAGCGTGAACGCTCCCTGCCTGAGTGTTTTAAATTAAATGGATTTTGAGCGCAAATTCGTTGAAACGAATGAACCAACCACCAGGTGGTTACTCGTGACTCGTTGATAGTGCTTTGGTTGTGCACGATAAAATGTAAATATTTATATGCCAAGATTTATTATGGAACATGGTGTGCTGGTTGGCAAGTGTGAATGTGAAAATTTTAGCTGTCTTCGCATCACAACAAAGAAATCATAATCTTCATAATAAAAAAATTAACGCTCTGAATTTGTCATCTTTTTCTTGCTTTTCTGGGCATTGTATCTGGACCAGTAGAGCACCATTTGTTTAATGTTAATGCGGGCAACGCGAGACGCGAGGGCCATGCTGAAAACGAGCGCTTACCAGCAGTCAATATTTAGCCCGTTAAATTCGTGGCTTCCTTGCTACATAATTTATATAGCCTACGTAAAGCAAAAGTACCTTTGGGACATTTTTAAGAAATATTGAAGTGTTATTTAAACTTTAGTTAAGAGTGAGTGATTCAATTTAATAAAGAAAAAAAGCTAAAGAGGGAGTGATTTGACATTTCCCTGGCTTTTTTTATCAGGGAAAAATTGATTATGTACCCATTTTGATGGGCAGCAAGATTATTATCCATATATATTTTTTTGTATTATAAACAATATGTTAAACAGTTTCACGTACTGTGATATATAATACGTGAAACATTGTTATGTATTACGTGAATTTACTGTCAACGCTTTGTCAACGGGTGTCAGTTGAAGAATATAATATGTGACATTGTATCATATTACATAAGTTAAAATTCCAAGATCACTGGATCATCTAAACTGTCAACAAACCACGATAATACGTGAGAGTCACACGTATTGTGAGATGCACTATTTAAACATAATATGTGAGATGTCGTGTATGTTTAAGCTGTAAAAGTGTCAAGCAAATCACATATTATGTGGTGAGATAGAGACATTTGAGAAAGAAATAGAGAGAAGAAAAAAAATGAATTTTTAGTAACAATGAAAGTTTAGTATAACTAGAACAATAATATTTATCACAAAGATAAATGCTGATACATCTTAGTAAATCTAGAGATGCAGGTAACTAAATAAATTAATTTTTGTTCTTAACGTTATTATTGTTAAATGATTTAATTTTGTGTATTATATTACAATTAGTTAGAAAATTTAGGCTTAGACTTATGTATAATTTTAATTGGACTTTGACTTATGTGTAATTTTAACCCACTCACTCACACATAGGTTGCATATTCTAAGCTGAGAGGGCTTTAAAATGGTTGGTTTTATAGCACTGCGAATCATAATACGTGAAATTGTTTAGTGTATTAATTGAACAGATACGTTTGATTGTCGTCAGTATTCTATTTAACTTAATACGTTGAAAAGTTTTACGTATTCTATTTACGTGAAGCAACCTCATTTATTCTATGTACTCATCTAAAATTTAATGTGATAGTATATCATGTATTGTTTTATTATAAAATGAGTGTATATTTAACAATAATATTAACAATATTGTAGTATATCCGTAAATTTTTTTTTTTTGGTAAAGAAGCCACATTTTCCTTCCCTTAAAGCATTTAATGCTCATTTTTTAAATTTTAAAAATATATATAAAGTGCCAAGTTTTCCTCTCTCGTCTCATGTCTCTTGTTCCGTGTCTGGTTCAGGGACATTTAAGAAATATCCTTAGTCAGGTATAGAGGTCACTTATGACTATGATTGATAAGTCTTGTAGCCACATGTCCCCTTAAAGCATTTAATGCTCACTTTTTAACTTCCAATGCAGCACATGGTGCTACAAAAACGTTGTTTGACTGTTATATTAAGATGCGTTCTATGGTATCGCTGAGGAATGGTTCTATAATGACGTATTTTGAGAAAAATTGGACATATGAAAACATGTATTTGATACAAGAATTAAGGAGAATTCTTAGGTGATTTTAATGAGTTAGGAACCACTATAATTTTTGAAATTGAGTCACTAAATTTAGAAATGAAAGGTTGAGATTAATTTATATTGAAAATTTATTTGATATAAGAATAATTTAATTAATATTAATAATAATAACATAATATATGATCAAATTTTATTTCTCATTTTGTCCATCCTTTTTCCTCTCTACCTCTGCCTCTCACCTCCGACATCAACCTCCCCTCCTCAAAACTCAGCCAATAGCAACAGCAAGTTAGACGGCACTCATGCTTCCGCCTTGCTTCCTCCCTCCTTAACCACCCAATTTTAACATGCTGAAGAAGTTTTGTATCAGCAAGTCCATTTCTCCGACCGTTCAACAATTTGATGATGGTGTTTAATTAAAACAAATCATACTTTTTGGCTTCTCATCAGTCATCCCGCATTCTCGCTCCTTCCATCCTTCAAACTCATTTTGTTTTATTTGTTCGAAATCCTTCAAGATTTTGAGTTCTTTATACAGGTACTCTTCCTCCTCTGTGGCCCAAAATATAGGGCACCCCACTTAACTATTTTCGCATCAATGATGATTAATGTTGACATCAAAATCGTACCAATATTTTGGAGGATTAATTTGGTAATTAAACTTACAACAAGCATGAATCACAAAACGTTATGACCCGACTTAATTTTATACTTTTAAGCAAGGAAAGATAGTAAAAACTATTCAATAGATCTTATCATTTTAAGAGTTTTTTTCCCTCCTCGATGAAACCACCGGCGTCTATAGATTATTATCAAAATTCGATTAATCCGACTCGAGTCAACTGAATTTTTTCACTACTCAACTTAATTTAATTTTGAGAAAAAATCAAATGGATTAAATTTAATTAGATTAGTTTAATTTATTTTTTTAAATATTTCTTAAAGTATAAATACGATAGAAATTGAGTCGGTTTAATTTGATCTATAAGGTTAGAATAAAACATGTATTTTTTTTCTTCTAAATTTATTCTGATAACAACTATTTATAATGTAAAATTAAGTTATGAAACATTTAAAATTTATTTAAATAATTATAAGTGTTAAATGAATAGTCGAGAAATTTTGTAATCGGATTAAATTTTAGTACGAAACTTTAAAAATAAATTAAGATAATATAATTGATCCAACATTAAGTTTAAAAATAAACTTTAGTTTGATGCTTTTTTTTTTTTTGTAAATTACACTCAACTCTTCATGAAACTTCGTGACGTAAGTGAAAAGTTTCAATTCCACGTAAGCCTCATGGTCTGAATTCCTCTATGTGGATAATAAATCACAAATTTTTTTATCATAAAATCTTTTTACATATAAATCACCTTAAAACATATAGTCATGATTTTCTAAACTGAAATCTCATATCCCGTTTTATGAAGTCTAGAAACATAATACTGACAAATGTACGTAAAGTTTGTTGTTTACAAACCATTTATAACTGGTAAGGTTATATAGTTATAGTTTAGTAACACATTATAGATGCAAAGCAAAAACATGCTCTTCAGAAACCTACCTCCAATAACATTAGAGCACTCTATTATACACAAAAGAGCTTCACCCATATGAAGCTTACCAACTGAACTCTAATGATGTTGTGAAGAGAAAGGTTGAGAAGATCTCTAGGAGCTACTCTATCTGTAAAAATGAAATGGAAGAGGGGTGAGTTTTGTAACGACTCATCTATTTATATTTTTCTAATAAAATAATTAATTATGAGTAATTGATAGGGATTTTAAAAATTTTGAAGGCAAGTTAGGATCGAAACAATATAAGGATTTGGAAAAAAAAATGAAAATGTATTTAATATTAATAAAAATTTAGAATAATAATATTTTAATCAATAATATAGGATGTGATCTTATAAATGATATTAGGACAAAAAAAAATTAGAATAAGTTTAAAAGGATAATTTTACCCGGTAAATTTTTTTTGTGTCAATCGGTCCTGAAATGATAAGAAACGGTACACCAAAAAATAATAATCGGATACGAAAGATTGAAATTGATCCAATTAATGGACATTATCATATCTTAAATGAAATTTTACTTAGAATGATCACATAAATATAGATATTTTTAGATCCTGGTATAAGGTAATTTGATCTGCAAAATGAAATATTTATCTTTTAGTGTAACTTACTCTCCAAGTAACATTAATTATAAAAATCAAAAATGAAGAAAGACTTCTTCCTTCTCGTAGAGGTTCGTTTCTTTCTTGCAAATTTCATTTTCATTCTCTTTGGAAAAACTCCATTAAATCACCATACCTACAAAGAAATATCTTAGGTTAACATCTAAACCACTTCAAGAAACATCTTTTCTACATCAAGATCAATTAAAAACCTTGTTTTTCCTTGCTCCTTGGAACATTCAGGAGCATACAAGGAGGCTAAAAAAGGGGTTTGAGGTTTGATTTGAAAGGAAAAAAAAAAGAGAAAAGAAGAAGTTTGAGAGAGGTAGGAAATCATTCTAGTTTTTTACTTCATGATGTCTGGCTATTTTGTTAAGATAAGTGCTTAAACTTTATTGTGTTACAAGTTTTGTAGTCAAAACTCGGTGAATGGATTCTTACCCATAATCATACATAGGATAAAAAAGGGAAATGTATAAATACTAATAATGCAACATTCACAAATCATTTATGTTTATTTTACAAAATAACGATGAAATCATAAATTTAATGGAATCATAAAATCATCTTTAGTTTCGCCTAGAATTATTAAAAGAACATACTATCTATAACTGAAAGTGGATGCAACCTCGTGAACAAAAGCCTAACTGAGATTTAAATGGTTCCTCGTAAACCATGTCCTTCGTGAACTAATTTATTATGTGGATAGATTGCCCCTCGTGGGCCTTAAGATTAACGATTTCACTCGTTAACTTGCTCTCTTCATTTTAGTAATTCCTTATCTAAAACATCCTGAAATTTTAAACTTTCTGATAGCTTTGAATCTCTATAACTCTGATAGTTTGGTCTTAGCATAATTGTGGCTATGAAATCCTGTCTATAGATATCGTGATTTCAATCCAGAGTATGTAGGCCAACTATCCTGAGTCATGTGAGGATTCATTTTAAAATTTTTCTATGCCTGGGTTCTAAATCAACTCTCAATAATACACTTCCTGAAATTTGCAAGCTCTACAATCATACTACCTTTTCTGATAATCATCAAGTTTTCTAGCAATTATAGATAAAATTCTTCTAACACAGAAATCACTTAAACAGTCACATATTTTCAGTAATTACAATTATAACCAGCTCTACATAAAATCATTTTAGCAACGATGGTCCCATGCATTTTCTCAAGACACAATTTTTGCTATTTCAAAACCACAGTTTCATTACAACAAAAATCTCAACTGTTTTGAAAACAAACTCTGAAATCATATTCTATTTCATATTTTGATGAAGATAACTATAATGACCAACATATAGGTCACAAGTTTGAATCCATTCACCCGAAATGGTGGAAGATGCAGGAACAATACCAACTGGATTTGGAAGCGGGATGAACCCGATCTGCCATGGAATCAATAGAACTATAAATCAACCTTTGAAACCTCTAAATAACTCAAATCTATACCTAACATACTAGAAGACTCTCATCTCTTGAACCATATGGGGAACTATCAAAATCACCCTAACAACAAGAAGGAAATTGAGAAAAGAGAGCAAAACTAAGAGAACAACATATCTTAAAGTCTTAGGAATGAAATATTGGAGTTAGAATTAGGAAAAAATGGAAGAAAATGGAGTTTGGACTTTGGAGGGCGAAGAGAGGTTCGGGGACTAAGTTTCTGGTGTTTTAGGGGTAAGGGTCGTGTTTGTTGGTTTGAATCCTCGAAAATGGGGTTTTTATCTAATTTTTTACGCAACACAAGCTCACTAAAGAGCATAGAACCTCTCATTGCATCGTTTTCCTGTTTTCTGACCACTGTAGTGCTCAATGAGTGTTGTACGCTCTCAGAATAATTTTTTCTTTCAACTTTAAACTATAATTCAAGTGTTGGTATGTATTGGGCTGGATTGTCTCAATACTCACTTATTTACATTTTTTAAATTTTACTCTTCATTAACTTTAAAACATAAATGTAAATAACAAAATACCCCTAATTTGTATTCAAATAAAATATCATAAAAATCAAAATCCTAACAATTCAAAATTCAAATTTTGGGTTTTAGTTCAAATTCAAAATTTTTTTAAATTTTATAAATTTGTGGGCTAAAAACGAAATGTGTAAACGTTTCGTAAAATTTGTTAAAAATTGTTCTTTAACTTGTTTTCCTCTTCGGAACAATTACCAACTTTTAATCTCAATAATGTGATTCTATCATATAACCCTCCAAGGACGTATAGGATTTAAACTTCCTGAAATTAGGACTCAAACAACAGATAAAGGTAATTAGCACCCTTCCTAGTTCAAAAATATTTTCTAACATTTTTATTTAAAATTAGGATGTTACAAGCTCCTCTAGTTGCCACCTATACTAACCTCCCCTAATTTACCCATTTTGAGGACGAGTTACCAAAAATGTCCTTCTTCATACAATTCAACATCGTCATTAGAAACCTTTCATCGACTCTTCTCCAAGTCTCCACCTGATTCCAATTTTAGATTCAAAATTTTCGGAGGCCCATCTGAAGCAATTTTCAACTTGCTTGCCTCTTGAGAACACAAAGCTTTTGGGGATCTTCTTCCCTGTGATGGGGTCTACACTTGGCTGATGCGATTATCGCATTGTCTTGATGACAACTGGCCTCATGAACCCTTGCTTCTTCTCACGATTTTTTTTTGTTGGGCCTCCAACAAAATTAGATAAAAACCAATACCCAGTTTGCAAATAAAACAATAATCAATTAGACAACGTAAGGTTCAACGTTTAATCAAACTAATTAACACATTGTAAAGTGTCACTCCCTCATACAGGTGGCAAGAAATGAAGCAGGAAAAGGTTAGATAAAAGAGTTGGGCTTACCATGGTTGGAGGTAGATTGAACTGCTAGTTGGTGCAATTAATGTTTAGCAATAAATAATGATATCATATTTTGGTTTGTTGGAAAATAAAGGAGAGATGGACAGCGAAATTGTTGGGGGTGGGGAAGTAAGGATGGCAGTTGTGAGTGAACAGAACATACGACTTAATGTGAGTGAGAATTTGGGTGACTAAGGGACATTTTTGGTAATTCATCATAAGAATCGGTAAATTAAGAAAGATTAGTGTAGGTGGACAACTAAAACGGAGGCGAATTGAATTTCAATAACTCTCAAAGAAAATGAGTATAGTTTACCCCTTTTTTTGGTACATTAAATTCGATTTCTTTTGTTAAGTGTAATTGTAGCGAATGCATGTAACAAGTTCTTGTGAGCAGGGCGTTTATCAAAACAAAAAATATTCTTGTGACCAAGGCCATTTTTGTTTTGGGACTACATCTAGGCCCGTTTAAGTGAGTTTGTTTATTTATAACTTATTTGATGTCACCCATTATTCTCCTGCCCCTTCCTCTACAACAATTCGTCCACCCTTACCCTCCTCTTCTCCCGCCCTTGCACTGCTGCAACTCAACTGTTGCCATTCACCCTTTGAAGCGAGAGCAGCCCCCATGAAGATGGCTCATCCCTTCCATGGCATCTTGTGACAGTCTCTCCCTTTAAGACAAATTTTTTTATTTTTTCATTTTCTTACTATCTTCTTACTACATGATTTGTTTGATATGATATGTCTAGTAAGTTTTCTTAGTGCTAGTGGTGTCCAGATCATAAGAGAAGTGTGAAACTAGCTCATGCAGCTGTAATTTTTGTAATAGTTGATACGTTTGGTGAATCATGACTCTGTTTTTGATAGATCGGTAACTTCTATTTTACTGATTAGTTGGAACTTTATGTTAATTGTTTGGTGCCCTTACATACTTTGACATTGATGTTTGTGTATAATTTTTATTTTTATAATTATCATTATCCGAATAGAATAACTCATTAATAATAGTAAGAGTAACGTTGCACATCAAATATATATACATACTAAATTTTTCTATAGAAATTATGATAATTATTGGATAAAATAAAGTGGTATGACTCATTAATTCATCTAAAAGTTAATAATAATGATACATCATTCTAAATATAAAATTCTGACTAAGTCTCTAGTTGTGTAGCATTTTCTTAATAATGATTTATAATTGATTATTAAATTGTAAGAATCACACTCTTTAGATTTTTACCATATTTTTTGGATTTTAATGTGTGGTAATTAACGTTAATATATGAATATCAACAAAATACTTGTTTACATTATTTTATTGAAACAAAAACTTTTCAAACTTATTTTGAATTTTATTCCATATAAAATTATATTACATTTTATATCTTTAAAAATCATGTTGATAAATCATTAAGACTGATCTAGTACTGAATGTTTTAGGTCAAACTTAAATTGTATTGTGGTCAATATAATTTCAAAAGTGCAAAATAGATTATGTTGATAAAAAAATATCTTTAAAAATCATTAAATAAGGAAATCTTGAACTTTTTTTTTCTTTGGCAATCGATTTTTAAACTACTATTTTTTTGTACAAATTTTTAAACTACTTAATTAAATTGTTTGATTTTAAAAATTCCAATAGGGCTAATATAATGACGTAATAATAAGCAAAAGTCAATCAGAAAACAAGGTGTTCATGTTTGGTGATTTGCTCTGCTTCTTGTTTTAAGAGACAATCTATGTCATAATGAATTTGACGTTTGATCGGCCATGTAACTGTATTTATTGATAACGCATACAAAACGATAATTTGCAGGTTAAGATGTTAAAGTCCAATGCAGCACATGGTGCTACAGGAACGTTGTTTGACTAGAATTTTAACGTGCATTCTACGTTACTGCCAGCTAATTTTAAGGAATGGTTCCGTAGTGACGGCTCTTGAGAGAAATTGGACACATAAAAATATGTATTTGGTATAAGAACTTAGAAGAATTTTTAGGTGATTGTGTTAAGGATTACTGTACTTTTTGAATTTTAGTCACAAATTTTAGAAATGAAAAGTTGAGATTAATTTGGATTGAAATTTGTTTGATATCAAAATAATTCAATTAATGTTAATAAAAGATAATGAAATTAAAATGATCAAATTGTATTACTATTTCTCATTTTGTCCTCCCTTTTTCCGCTTTATACCTCTGCCTCTCACCTCCAACATCAACCTTCACCTCTTCAAAACTCAGCCAACAACCAACAGCAATTTAAATTTTAGACGCCACTTTTGCTTCCACCCTGCTTCCTCCCTCGTTAACCATCCATAGACTAGAAGCCAATGAGCAACACAAATTTTTTATTTTTTGGTTAAAATAGACTTCATCTTCGGAGAATCAAAAGTCCACCACCAACCCAATATTAAAATGCATATTTAGGGGTAAAGATTAAAAGAAAGAAAAGGTAGTAACTAAAAAGCGCAAGTACATTCTTGTTTCTTTTTTTGTTTAAAAAAATTAGCTATTCATATAAATTTCTCCATAATCTCATATATGAGGAATTATTAAATTTAAATACCATATTAAAAATAAAAACCCTATTTTCTAATCCAAACCCAAAATTTTACCATAATCTATGGTATAATAGTTCAGGAATTTATGATCCAAAAAAAAAAAAGATTTCTTTTTCAAAACCCCAAGTTCATGCCTTGTGGGTTGAGTGCATTCTCATGGAAGTAGTGCACCTACATCCAATATTAAATGGATACATACACGACGGCCTCATTATATAGATTGCCTATTTACCTGGGATACCGAGTCCATGAATACAACACATTTCTTACCGCTCATCAAATACCAAGAATAATAGAATTGAAGTAATAGATAACTATTTATACAAGTGAAAATAAAATTTTCTCTAGCGTTTCTCTCACCTCATTCTCTTTCTTCTGTTCTCTCTTTTTATTTTCATTTATCAACCAAGCAAATGCTAAAAGTATAATTTTCTCTAGATAACTTCTCCATTAACCTGTTGCAGTTTCTTATCTCACTTCCTACTTCCATCTCTATTATTCTTCACTCTTCCATTTTCTAAACTATACTTCTAGAACCTCATTCTCTTTCTTCTGTTCTCTCTTTTTATTTTCATTTAATCATTGCTTGTTATTATATCTTAGATGGCTTTTAAATGCAAGTTCTGTTCAGTCTTGAGAGAGCAATAAATAAATAATGATACACTTGTGTACATGCTGATATGCAATTGTCTAATTGTGGCCCTTTTCAAAGGTTCTAAGATCTGGAAAAAAACTAAGCAAACTGAACTTGTCGTGCGAATGAAATTCTTGTAATAGAGCAAAAGTTGGCGGATTCAGCCTCTGCTTGCCCGTCTTGGAAATAAACCACCAGAAATACAAGTAACATATCTATTTACTTACGTAAATAGAGTGTAAATCGGTATAAATGCGTATCATTGCAAAAGTTTATCTTTTGCATTCGCTACTAATATTATATATATATATATTTGGTAAGTAAGTAGAGTTTAATTTTATTACATTGAAAATATAAATTTTTTTACACAATCATACAATTACATTTTGACACAATAATAACATATAATTGACTCTTATCCCACTATTTCTAAAGTCATATGTATGGGAGAATATGATTAGATGATAATGTAAAACCATTTTACACTGTAAGTGTATTTAAATTAAATCTTATACTATATAAGAATTTTGTTATAGTGTAATGTTTATAACACAAAAACTTGAACATGAACTTAAACTATGAAATATACAAATGTAGAAATGGCTTATATTTTTATGTTTAATATTTATAAGAGTTTAATTCTATACACGGATGATGTAAAATTATTTATTCATTTTACATATCAATCAATAAGAATTTTAAGAAAATATCAAATTGTGCTAAATAACTACTCATTATGACAATTACCTACCCTGATTTGGTGTTTTTCTGAACTTTTATTGATTGTAAGTGTAAAATAATTTTACATTGTTAGCTACTTAATTATAAAAAAGATTAAATATATATTTGGAAAAATTGTAAAATTAAAGTTATTTCGATGATCACTTATTTATATAATTATTTTTAATATACTTGATTATTTGAGAATCAATTTATGTTTGGATACTTCAATTAAAAAATAATTTCAACATAATCTGTTTTGTTATTGAACAGTATGAAAAAATTACTTTTATTTAATAAATTACTAAAAATATTTTTGAATGATTTATTTATATTAAATGATATTTGACACTTAAACTTGAAATTATTAATTTTTATTATAGTTTAATTTTAATACCTTATATACTAAATGCTAAACTGTACATCCAATTAAATCTTTTCATTTTAATTACTTTTTAAATAGTTAAGTAGAAATTAATCAAATTTGTTGTTGTGAGTATATCAAAATTAAATTCCTTTTATTTTATTTTTATATTAAAAAATGATCAATTCTTCCACAATAGTTTTTTTTCCCTCCTTTGGTACCTTATCGATATTGGTAACCTTTTGTTTCTAATGATGGTGACTGAATATTTGAAGTCATATATTTTAATAAATTTGTTTAGTGAAACACATGACATATTTTTAACCACAAATAACTAAAAGATAATAATACCCGTAAAATTTATAAGAGCACTAGATATATATATTTTATTTTGTCAAAAGCAGTTTAGGGTGGGAGTAGTCTCCACGCCTCTAAAGTTCCCTCATTCTCAATCCCATTCTCCATTGATCCCTAGGCCCTAGGATCCTAGATACCCTATAAATGAAATGGAAAAGAAAAATCCAACACTAAACACCATTAATAAGATATTAAATATCTTCATAATCATCATCATAGAGCTTGAGTTCCACTTCCACTTGTATAGAAAAAGAAATATATCAACTAATTATAAGTCATAAAAAATTATAACTATAGGAAATCTAGTATAAGAATAAATTATCATCTCAATATTATTATCATCAATATCCTCAAATATTGAGATATTGAGTTTTTTTTTAATTACTAATATGCCTATGGCGTAAATATCCCATAGGTCATGAACATAATCCCCATCCATACCCTTAGGCTATGTTTGGTTGAAGGGTTGTTCCAAATTCATTTTTATGGAATTAATTTGAAGTGTAATTAAGTTTAATTAGTGTTGGCTTAGACAAAGGAAGGTCCTAACATGAGCCCATAGAGTGAATGGGTGCATGGATAAAGCCCCATTAAGGAAGATACTTGATAGGTTGATGTTAGGACCTTTGGGAACTATCTTTTTCTATGGACTGGTAAGCTTTTAGGGGCTATAATCCCCAAGATAAGAGATTTAGTCTCTAGGGCCAGCCCAAGGAGGCATTAGACAGCTTTCTCCATAGTTTGGCAAGGACGCCAAAGAGAAAGATGTCACGACTCGATTTGGGCACGTGACGGTACGTGATAATTCTCATTCTCACATAAGTCTCATAATCTATTAATTGTTTCTACATGCATGCTTTGTTCATAAAAATCCATTTAAAATAAAAATTCTCTTTTCTACATTCAAATCACCTATTCTTTAAAAAGCCATAAGTAATCATAGTTAGTTTTTCATAAATCATATTCAAAGCCTATGTATCATATAATACAAGACGTATGCTAAAAGTTTGCTCTATTACAAAAACGACTACAAAACTAATACAGATAATACATTGGAAACCAAATGCAAATCATGCTCTATGGCTAGGATCCTACCTCATCTATCCTGGACCACTCTAAATAAAACTATAAACACTTCACCCAAGTGAAACTCACCATTGAAACTCTAGTGTTGCTGGAAGGATGATGACTGAGAAGAATCTAGCAGATGTTATATCTGTGAAATAGGAGAAATGAGAAGGGTGAGTTTTGTGCAAACTAATGAGTGAATCCACCTGTAACCCCATTTCATGGGACTCTCAATGAACAATGTATAAAGTCATAGTAACACTATAACAATTCTAAAACATTTCATATATACATATATATAATCAAAATCATGATTTTCTATAAATCAAATCAACAGTATTGTAATAGAAAACAAGAATCTCTACTCTATGATTCTTCAAGAATGAAAATGTTCTGTTATATGATCCATAGGGGTCTAATGTGGACACCTAAATAGGTTTCATTATCTGATCTATGAAATTGTCCTTTAGGGATAACTTGGTACTAAGGTTAACTATCATACAACCGTTAACTTGTTGTCTGTTTTTCTATAACTAATTTAGACTACTCTCTTCATAACCCAAATAAATCTGAAACTTTTTAAATCTCTAAGTACTCTGAGAGCTTTGAATCTATGTAACTTAACAGTCTAACCTTAGCATAACTGTGACTAAAAAATCATGTCCAAGGGATCACTTGTTTGTAGACATTGTGATTTCAAGTTCACAAAATATATATTTGCCAATATTCCTAAGTCATGTGAAGATTTGTGCTCTAAAATCCTTTTATGTCTGAGTTTCTAAATCAATTTTCAACAAAATTCTTTCATAAACTTGAAAATTCTAAAATCATAATAACATTCCTTAAAATTTCAAAGTTCTCCAATAACCACTTGCACAATCCATATTCAACATAAAACAACATTTTAACAATCATAAATCTCTAATAATCACAATTAAAACCAACTCTAAACAAAATCATTTTATCAATCATAATCCCATGAGTTTTCTAAAATATAGTTCATGCTATTAAGAAAACCACAATTTCATAAATCAACATAAACCTCAAATTTTATACAACAACCTCTAAAAATCATACTTTGAGTCATAATTTCATGAAAATAACTCCAATAGACAATATAGAGATCACAAGTGCAAACCCACTCACTTGGAGGAGTGGAATCACAGAAACTCACATATAGAACCCTAGGGAAGCAAAATGACACCACTATCTGACATAGAATCAATAGAGTTTTAAATTAACCTCTAATAAACCGTTAAATAACTAAAATCTACACTTAGTATGCTAGAAGGCCTTCCTTTCTTGAACCTTTTGAGGAACCCTTAAAAATCCCCCTAAAACAAGAAGGAAATGGAGAAAGGAAAGTAAAACCAAGAGAACAACATACCTTAACGATTGAAAGATGAGAAATTCAAGTTAGATTTGGAGAAAATTGAAGAAAAGTGAAGTTTTGGGGTAGAGGAGGGTGAAAGGATGAAGTTTCTTGAGGTGGGGTGTGTTTTTGTGTGTGTGTTCTGGACCCTAAAACGAGGGTTTATAAAATTTTGGCAACTTGCTCACTAGAGCATAAAATAGTCCTATGCACCACTTTACTATTCTTTCACCACTTGAGCCTCACGGAATGGTTTTTCTCCATTTCTTGAGCAATAATGCAAGTGTTGGGGTGTGCCTGGACTAGATTGTCTTAACACCCATTTATTTACATTTCTTAATTTTAAGTTAATGTCTCCATGAACTTTAAAATATAAATGTAAATAAGGAAATACCCCATATTTAGATTCAAATAAAATGTCATAAAAATTAAAATACTAACAAATCAAAATCTAAATTTTGGGTTTTAGTTTAAATTAAAAAATTTTCAAGATTTTCTAAACTTGTGAGCTAAAAACAAAACGTTTAAACGTTTCATAAAATTATTAAAAATTATTCTTTAACTTATTTTCTCTTGAGAACAATTATCGGGATTTTTAATCCCAAGATTGTGGTTTTATCATGTAGCCCTTCAAGGACGTATAAGGTTAAGACTTAGTTAAATTCAGGACTTGAAATGACATATAAGGGTAACTGGCACCCTTTATAGTTCAAAAAAATTCTCTAACATTTTTATTTAAAACTAGGGTATTACAAAAGAGTAACCCATCTAGAGAAAACTTATATCCAACCAATAACCCAAGTCTCAATCCCTTTCGTGTGCCAAACTTGCCATAAATGGCTTTATGTATGACTAGAACCAAGCAAAATATCCCCTTTTATTATATCCATAAAGTACATGTCACCAAGGAAATGAGTGGACGGCCTTACGTCACTTCAAAAGGCTAAAAGGTGAGTGGCATAAGCGAAAAACGCCTATTGACAACTATTAAGAGACAGAAAGTCTCTAATTTCTTAGTTCCAAAAAGAGTGGAAAAGGTACCATACACACAACTCCTCTTTTTTTTAACAACAACAAGAAACACACAATCTTAGCTCCCAACAAGACCCATTTTTTCTCAACAGCATTCATTCATTCATATACGAAAAAGAACATACCCATTTTAGAGGAACCTTAGAGAAACAAGGGAGAAGGGCAGAGATGGCGTCCTTTCAGTTCTATAGGAAAAGGCTTCCAATCATCCCTAATGGCTCTTTGTGTTGGTGGCTTTGGTTCTCTAGCCCAAGCCACACAATAAGATAGTTTTCATTCTACCATTTTCTCACCAAATCCTCATAAGCCTACAAATCCATATGTTAAAGTCTTGTTTATTATCACTAAATCCATTCCTAAACTCTGGTCAACAAAGGTAAAATTGGGGGAAACTTTCAGGAATTAAATTCATGTATAAAATTACACATAGAATTCATCTATAAAAACTTATTCCCTATTTTTATCCTTTAACCAAACATATCCCAAAAGTCACTTCTTACCCCTAAAAGTCACTTGGGAGGACTTTCACCCCATCCCAATCTCCACCGGAACCAAAAAAAAAAAACCCATATTCAGGTGCCATCTACGAATATTCCCACCTACGGATCCCTACTGGCATCCTATATTCCTAACCGCAAGCCGACTGGCCGATAGAATGCAATAAAATCGGTTAATCACGTGCACACGAGATCCTGCTGACGAGCACGCCCGAAATGCGATTGCCGTGCGCGCGATAAAAGAAGAAGAAGAAAAAGAGTGGTTGAAGGCTACGTAGTGATAGAAGCACAGTGCACAGAAGTCCAAAAGCAAAATCGCGCGAAGCACTTTCGACGCGTCTTTTTCAAAACCCGTATTGGTTTGGGCTTGAAATGAAAGTTTAAACGCCATTCCCCTCTCTCTCTGTTCTTCCTTCTCCCAGCCACCTAATTTCCCCTTCCTCTTTCATCACTCCCTCTGCAAAAAAGTTAAAATAGTAAAGAAAAAAAGACCAATGCAGCAGCTCAAAACCGCATTAACCATCCCTACCTTCCCCAACAAACTTCATTCCCGACCGCTTCTTCGCTATCCTCATCGACCTACTCCTTCATTTCTCCAACTCTCTTCTCCGGAGAACTGTTGCTTAAAGCTGGTAGTGACAGCTTGCGCCAGCAAAGTCAATCACGTCGCGATTCGGAACGATAAGATCAGCGATTCCGAGTCACTTCTGTTGTTCAATGACGAGAATGACGACGCTGCTGTGGAAGATCATCAGCATGTAGATTCTGTTTCTAATTCTGATGCAAACGGAAACGGTGCACTTGCAAATCACAGTATCTGGGCCCAAATAAAGGAGATTGTGACGTTTTGTGGGCCTGCCACTGGGCTCTGGGTCTGTGCGCCCTTGATGAGTCTCATCTCTACGGCTGTCGTTGGTCGAGGAAGCTCTACTGAGCTTGCTGCTTTAGGTAATAAACTAATAATATTCTTCCGAAATTTTCTCGAGTTTAAATTAGATCTTTCATTTTATTTCTTTTATTTTATTACCCGTTTGATTGGGTTAATTCAATAAAAATAACTAATGTTGTTTCGTATGGCCAGGACCTGGAACGGTTTTCTGTGACAACATGAACCTCTTGTTCATGTTCCTTTCCATCGCAACTTCCAATATGGTCGCTACTTCAACTGCAAAAAGGGTTAGTTCTTGCACTTTTCGCGCCTGTTCTGTATATATCATGATACAATCAGTGTGATTATATTGCATCAATTCATCGTTGATTCAGTAATGTAATTTTGACTATAGATTGCTGAACTAAACTATGCAGGACAAAAAGGTGGTGCAGCATCAAATATCTATTTTGCTTTTTGTTGGCGTTATATGTGGGGCATTGATGCTTTTGTTTACACAATTTCTTGCTCCGTTGGCATTAACCGGTAAGTGATCCACGTGACCATCTTGTTTATCTGAATTATTTAACAAAAGATATATTGAAGACGAACCTTCAACAGGCCAGGGGCAAAATAATAACTATACACTGTTTGTTTTCGTTTACAGCTTTTACCGGGCCAAAGAATGTCCATATTGTACCTGCCGCAAGCAAATATGTTCAGGTTAATCTTCTTAATTCGTTCTAATTCTTGGTCATGCAAGTGGCGTGATTATTTTGTTGGAATAATTTTGTGGATTAACATAAATCAATGATGAATTTAATTTTGGACCCAAATTAATTTGATGTCAAACAATTATAATTTGTTGTTTAAGCCCAATGATTTGTGACCATTGTTGCTATTGGGCTAATTATTAAGCATTGTTTATTGTGGGTATGTTTATGGTTCTTGCGTAGGCTTCCTATGATGGGTGGCTCAGGACATTCCTAACGGAGAAACGAACCCCTATACATAGGGTGCTGGTTTCATTGACACTATGAAACAGAAAACCTATTATGGAATAGGGAGTAAATCTCTAAACTTCTCTATTGGATTTCTCTCTAATCTCTGCATTTGTATTTTATATGTTAGGAGAAGCTTATGAATTTGTTATCTTCTTCCTCAAACACTTCCTGGTAACTCTAATCCAATTTTCTAGTTGTTGTTACACATGCCATATTCAGGATTAAATCAATCTATGGGATATAGGGATTTATCTGTTGTTTATATATTCTGATATATATGAAATTCCTTCATATTTAACAGTGTCTTTTGCACCTGATCATCAGATATATATTATTAGATGTTTTACTTAAAACTTAAAAGCAATTTGTGTTGATAGATTCGCGGCTTGGCATGGCCTGCTGTTCTTTATGGACTGGTTGCTCAAAGTGCAAGGTGTGCCTCTTCTCATCCGTCATCTATTAATCACCGCAGCACTGAGTCTGAGAGCATGTGAACGTTGTTATTTTCTGATGGTCTATGATTTTTTTCATTCATTCATCATGTTGTGTAGTTTTCTATCGGTCTAGCACCATACGCAATGACCATCCACCAGCACTATCTTGTATGTCGAGCAACTTTCTCTTCATTTATCTTATGTTTGTTTCAGATTATTTTCTGTCAAATAATCTTTTAAAAACGCACCAGTAATCTGAAAGTGGAAATTATTTCCTATTGCACATTGCATTTTGCATTATTTTTTTGTTATAACTTGGAATTTACTTAATTTGAGCCTAATTAGTACCCAGAAGGATGTTAAACAATGCAGCAGTTATACTGTCATGTTGCATTTTAATTATGTTTTGTTCTTGATCCTTAGTCTTGGCATGAAAGATTCATGGGGACCTCTGAAGGCGTTGCTCATTGCCAGTGCTGTGAATGGCATCGGTCATGTAATTCTATGCAGTTTTCTGCGGTATGGTATAGAGGGTGCAGCATGGGCAACATTGGCATCCCAAGTATGTCAAATAAACATTTGTTACGAGTTTTGTGCCAATGTTTTTATCTTCTTTTCTTTTTTTTTTTTTGGCACTGGCCCATTCTTCCCAATACCCATGTCATTTGTCTGATTTCTTCACAGATTGTAGCAGCTGTCATGATGATTGAAGCACTGAACGGGAAAGGATATAATGCATTTGCTCTCTCGGTGCCATCATTCTCTGACTCTTTGCAAGTATTTGGGATTGCTGCACCTGTGTTTGTCACAATGTTGTCAAAGGTTGATTGGGTTTTTATTGTCAAAGGTTGATTGCTGCACCTGTATTTGGGATTGCTGCACCTCTGATATTCTTTTTTGGTATTCTTAGGTGGCTTTCTACTCTCTTATTACATATTTTGCGACTGCTATAGGTACTCATACAGTTGCAGCTCATCAGGTTGGCTTTGCCTACAATAACACTTTTTGTTGCCAACTTGCCATATGTTTCTTTTGCACGAGGATCTGTTTTTCATATATTAATGATCAGTTCACCATTCACTAGGTTATGATTCAGATGTACAGCATGTGTGTAGTATGGGGGGAGCCTCTCTCTCAAACTGCACAATCATTTATGCCCGAGTTATTGTATGGGTTCAACCGAAGTTTGGAGAAGGTTAGTAAAGTTCATGCTGCATAAACTTGCCTCAATTCTATCATCTAGGAAAAAGCTATTCTAAAGCGAGATTGTTCTAAAGTGGACAGGTAACAAAAAGGTTATGTTGTTCCAATTCTTAAATATTTGTGTGTTTGAGAACGTGTATAACTACACACGGACTGGGGATATCTTGAGCCATTATATGGAGCAAAAGAACCTCGAGCTTTTGCATCATTAAAAAAGGAACCTTGGGTTGTGGCATCTGCCTTTTGAATAGGGTGTTTCTTAATGTCCGCTAAAGGTTTAGGAATGTTGAACAGGCACGAACTCTGCTGAAATCACTAATGATTATTGGAGTATTACTAGGACTAGTAATTGGGCTTATTGGAATGTCTGTTCCTTGGCTGTTCCCAAACATCTTTACACTTGACCTTAAGGTCATACAGGAGGTTAGTTATTCAAAACTTATAGTAGTTGCATGCTTTTCCTACTTCAGGCTATTTGGTCTTCTTATTTTTACCAGTGTGATGTAATTTTAGCTGGATAAATGACTCCTGTGTTTGTTCCTCGTGATATTAATAAACTTTGTTTCTGCAATACCTAGTTGCTACTGGGTTAATTTGTGCATTTTGTGTCGCTATCATTGGATTCGTTTTGTTACTTCCAAGAATTTGACTGAAATGATTTCTGGAAATGTTTGTAGGAGGATTTTTTATATTTATATCTTGATCTTGTACAAATGATTTATACCTGAATAGTAGTTAATTTTTTAATTTTATTAAGGCAAAACATTCGTTGCGAGGTGATTAAACTTAAGCTAATGACTGTGTTGTTAGCTTAAAGAATCATTTCCTTTCTCATTTTAATGGATACTTGACTTCAATTCTCTCTCTTTTCTTTTTTGAGCAACAGACACTTGACTTCAATTTTGCTTTAATGCAGATGCACAAGGTGTTAGTTATGTTCTTTATCGCATTATCCGTGACACCCAGTACTCACAGCCTTGAGGGTACATTATTGGTATGCTTGATCTTCTTTATAATAGTTTCAAATGTCTGACACTAATAACGTGATCTTGTCCTGAGAATGAATTCTAACAGAAAGTTATTTGTTATAGTAATATGTTTTCTTTTTCTTATGCAGGCTGGCAGAGACCTTGCATTTATTAGCTTATCAATGAGTGGATGCTTCTCTCTTGGCGCCCTTTTCCTATTGGTATGTATCTCCAAATAGACAATATTTGTCCTGAAGTCAATTTTCTCGTTGCTTGAACTAATGCTTATTTCTTTGTGAGATCAGCTTGTGAGTAGCAGAGGTTATGGTTTGCCCGGTTGCTGGTGTGCTCTAGTAGGATTTCAATGGGTAAAGATTGACCTAATGAAACTTTGCTTTTTAAATTTTGGCCCTCTCTAAATACATATACATTTTTCAGGCTCGATTCCTCCTTGCTCTCCTGCGACTTCTCTCTCCTATGGGCATACTTCACTCATCGGAAGGCCAGTATAAACTGGAGACGTTGAAAGCTGCTTAGGTTCAGATTTGTCCACAAGTTGTGAACTGCTGAGGAGCTGATGATGATGGAAACGTCCAAGGACCAACTCCTCTACCAAAGTATGTTTATTCTGCCTGTACCCTCAACAGTTGTCAAATTTTCTATTGCTTGTTGATTTTAGGTTTAATTACTCTAGGCTCCGCATAGTTTAGGGTTTTGCTTAATTTTTAATTTGATGTCTATAGTATAAAAATTTATATTCAAGTTCCAATATTGTACAAAAAATTTCAATCAGATCTTTATAATTTGAAAGTTTATAATAAGTCTTTAATGAATAAAAATTTTCAATCAAGTCTACAATCCATCATTGTATAAATGTCACATTAAATGAAATGTTTCATTTATATCACAAGAAGATAATGGGATTCGTTATTTTTTAGTTGTGGGATTGAAAATTTATACAATATAAGAACTTGATCACAAATTTTTTAAGTTATAGGGATTTAATTAAAAGTTTTTATATGCGATAGGGACTTGATTATAAATTGTTAAATTGTAGAGATTTAATTTTAATTTTTATATAATATAGGGACTTGATTAAAAAAATTTAAATTATAGAAATTTAATTAACAATTGAGTTAAATTATAAAGACTTATAGGGTAATAAAAATTTAAATCTTGATTTTATTTTTGTGAACTAAAAATATTTATTGTTAAAACCAACAACCAATACATTGATTGACAACTAATCATGATATCAATGCCCAAGGAAAAAAAAATCCAGGGTATCGTACCAATTCCCAATTTACAAAAGTTACCTGCACAGCTCTTTTTTTAACTTAATTTCTCAGGTTATTCTTTAACGATTTGAAGAGGTGGAGTGCATAGGCAAGTTATTCCTCTTCAATCTGTAATACCATTTTTACCGTGGCTCGTGGTAATTGAATTCATGTGTATAATTGTTTGTATCCTTATCAACACGTAATTGAACATGTTTCCCTGTTCAACAGGGAGGATGTTCGCTTATTATGAAAGAAAAATGTCACCAGCGTCAACACCTACTTTTTTTTCCCTTGGTCTGAACACCTACTGTCTAGTTCTTAATTGTTTCCGATATACATTGATATACTGTCCTAGGTTTGTTTATAGTACCACATAAGTGACAACCCATACCTCGAGAATAAATTCAAAGTATCATCAGACTAAGAGACATGAATCAGAAAGATGCACATTTCTCAGTGCTAGAAAACATGGATCAGGAGTATGTTTAGATTTGATTATTTCCTATAATATTATCATTTTCCTGTAAACTCAATAAACTGATTGTTAACTGGTGTTTCCATCCAAGCATGTTAGAGTTGCCCGTAGCAAATGGTTAAAACAGTGCTTAGTGCCATTTACCGAAATGATTCCTACCATGTCCATGATACCATATTGCTTCAGAGATCTTAAGTAATTTTAATTTCTTTTTTATCCTCGCAATTTTTTTCCCTCCTCAATGGTCACGGTATGTCGGTGTGCCTATCAATTCTTTCTGCTTCTCTTTATGGATTGTCTTCTGGAGATAAGGGAAACCGCAACATTGGGATGCTGAATTGATTAAGGCCATTGGGTCTTTTGACATTTATGGACATGGCCTGTTATCTGTGTTTGTTTTTCTTTCGGCTTTTGAGAATTGGGCTCGTTTAAATAGATTTATGAAAACACAGATTTTTGAAAGGTGATCAAGGTCTAGGCACAACAGCAAAGGTGTTAGACTTAGACCCTTCCCCAAGATCCCCCACCTGCGAACCCAATTTTTTTTAAAAAAGTGTAGATTATGAAAAAAAAGAAATATTTATCTAAAATACTTTGTCTTTTATTGTGACGAAATATTTTTAAAATAAATATATTCTATATACACATGTAATATTAATAGCACTTATTAAAAGTAACAATCATTTATCCATTTCAGAAGCAAAAATTTATAAGTTTTAAAACAAGTTACATGTTTTTTAGAGTTGTCTTATTTTTTAAATTTTACATTCTAATATCCTTATAGTCAAATTTTTTAAAGGTAATTGTGTACGTCGAAGTAGTCAAATATAAACAGGCCTTGCTGAAAGCCGATAGTGAAACATTAGAGGAACATTTTAAAACCAAAATAAAAGAGCCCGTTTTTCATGAGTTAGAAAGGTGAAGGGGGAGGAAAGTAAAAAAGAAAGGAAAATTGAGGAAGGCAGAGGAAGCTGGGCCTCTGTGTTCTTTTGAACCAGGGCCATCCAAAGATGGAAAACGTGACATATGATTGGAGCCCACATAACATAACTCCAAGGGCTCTTAAGATGTCCCCATTTGCACGAGAGCCACTAGTATGGTTCAAAGTGGAGGTGACAGCTTGTAGCTTACTTCTCGACACATTTGCAAGGATCACAATATAAAAAGGACCACTAAAAGGAAAATGTTGCCTCGTGCATGTGCCGCAAAGCTATTATCCCGACAAGATGGATTCAAGGAGGAAATCGATGAATTCCTTTTTGTATTCTTTGCTTGCACTCTTCCGTATTCAGCATATAGGCAGCATGGAAGAAAAAAAAATAAAAAAAAAATCCAACCACGGAATTGGCAACAAATCCTAATGCTTTAATTTGTGTCTGTGTTTCCCTTTTATCGTGTTAGTTTATTCTTGCTAATAGTGCATGCATAAGTTGTTGGTTAGTTGAAACAAACCCATCTTGTTTTAACTTCGAAACGACCCCACAATTAGATCTTACGCTTTTCTCTCACTTTTAAGTTTATGACTCACCATCAGTGGTCGGACCAGTGAAAGAAAAATGATGGATTCGGATAATGATTGATAGTCTTTCAAATTGGAAGCAAAAATCAATCATTTTTCAGCACTTGCAATTAAGATGTCAAAATGGGGTCCGTTTACCCACTTCACCAAAAGGTAAAAAATAGGGGGGCGTTAAAATGAAATTTGAAATAGTCCCAGATTTAAGGCATTGGCAAGCTTTAAAAATAAAAAAAAAATTAAAAAAATATTTTTAAATGTTTTGATAAATTTTTTAAAAAAAACATTTTAAAAAATATTTTTTATTTATATATCCCAATTTTTCAAGATTTATAACAATTATACACTAACTTTGAATAAAAAATGTTATTGTTAATAGTGTTATTTGTGAGTTATAACAGTGTTTTATTTTTAAGTTTTAACTTTGAATGAATAATATCAACTATATAGTGATCCTGTATTGGTAAGTATATATACTTCTTACTTTTTTTTTTTGGTCATATATTTCTTACTTTTTTACCAATAAATTATGATTTTTTTAAAAAAAATATAAAAGTCTAGCAGGGCTGCCCCCAACCTAATCAATAGGTTAGACGGGTTATGCGGGTTGAAATTTTTTGAGCAAATTTCAACCCAGCTAAAAAATAGGTTTGACATTACCGATGACTTGAATCGTTTTGACATCTCTACTTGCAATGGACATCTCCCCTTCCTTCCTTTTTCTTATATTTCATTTTTAACTTAACGAGTAACTTGTCAATGAGTTATATTCATTTTCATTCTCTTCTCATTTTATTTCATTCTCTCTTTTAGCAACACGACACATTTCCAACAAGAATAATAAACATTTTGGGAACAACGTTCTTACTTCTTAACATATGGGGAAATCTGTGTATCTACAATTGGACATATTAATTATGTTATTACTCCTTTCATAATAATTTTCGATTTTTGACTTTTTAATATTTTAAAATATTTATTAATTTATAATATATAGATAACATTAATTTTTTTCTTTTATTTATAACCGTAATATATATGTATTAGTTAAATATTCAATATATTTATCAAGATGAGTAATAATTATTAGATAGAGACAGTTTTGTCAATTTATATAGCTTTTTACATTCATGAAAATGCTTTTTTTATTTTCCCTGATATGTGTAATATATGGTTTTTGATAGTTATTGTGAAACAAAGGGAGTAATAAATTAACTTGTGAAAAAGTATGTGTTAACTTTTTTTTTGTATTCAAAAATTATATTGATCGAAATAAAATTTGAACATAAACTTCATCATACTATTTAAACCCCTTATCACCACACCAATTCTAGTGGTTTATGTGCTAACTGCTAATATCATTATTTCAACTATCCTGCGAGTAAATATAGTAAAATGATTTTTCTTATGTTATTGGTTACCGTTGCTGAAGTTTCTAAGAAAAAAACTAAAATTTTGAATTATTAACAAATAATTTTCTATTTATAAATGCACCAATAATGTATTTAAAGTTCATAATTATGGATACATGATTCTTTAAGTGCCAAATAATGATATTTTAATCACATAAAGAAATGACATTTTCGAAATTAATAACGTTACTCGGCCGACAATGTATTTGGGCCGAACAGTGTCTCCTTTTTAAAAATTGGAGAGGAAAAAAGTTCCAAAATTTTAACACAGGTATCACTAGTAGCATAGTAAATCCATTAGTCGATTAAATTAGAATGCCCGCAAAAACTAAGTACTAAAATTACATTGCAGACTGCAGAAGAATGTGCTGTAAGAATGAGTAACATATGTACAGGAGTCCTTTTGTTTCATCGGCCATCTACGGAAGTCCTGTTTAATGGCATTTGGAGCCGTAATACAGACACGACCGCGATGTTCCAACTGCATTTTTGCATCAATAGCAGAACTCGCCAGCAGCTCTCAAAAATAAGGATAATGTCATGAGAATAATAAAATTGTATAACAAATTCATATCATATATTTTATTATCATTGCTTATGATGAGTGACTTTATCATCATTGATTGTGATAAGTGAGTGAATAAGTGGAGATCACTCATCACATCTAGTGATAATAAAATATATGGTGTGTATTTGTTGTACAATTTTATTATTTACTTAATATTTTTGCAAAAATAAATTGTGGGAGACCAATGTTTTACTGTGTAGGGAGAAAAAAAATTCTACCGTTTAGCAAAATGGTGTACTCTATTTTTTTTTTTGTTTGGGAGGGAGGATTGGGGGTGGGAGCCGATGGGTAAAAGAATGATATTATACTAAAAGAAGACCATTAATTTAACACTCGAAATATCTTATCTTGCTCAAAAAATTATCTCCAACTGAAATTATATTAACTCATGGTCCTTTTTAGCGTCCATTCTATTTGAATATACACTCAAACGTTAGGAAGTCTCATTTTCGTTTCCTTTGAGGGTTCTTTTATCAAAAAATATGCACAAAATATATGTCTCATGGATTAAAATGGTGGTTCCATAATGAGGAACTTGGTACAAAATTTAGTCAACTGTAAAATATACTTAATTTTTCCTAATATTCAAGTTTATTCAATCATTTACTTAATCTATATACATAAGTGAAAATTGACACGTATTAGATACTATAACTCATAAAAACTATTTTTTATAGGTAACAATAAATGCTAGCTAGATCCATACAACTTCAATAGTTGAATATTTAAATTTGGGGGTTCACATATTAGGAATGAAAGGTTAGAATTATTCATATACAAATTGCATTGGGTTCATAAAAAAAAAAAACGTTATAATCATTGATTTCTCACTATTTTTTTTTTCATCTTTTAAGTATGATATAATTAACAGTAAAAACACGTACACAATTAAATCATGTGCAATTGACCTACGACAGGATCCTCCGGCGAAAATACTACTAATGATGAAAATTAGGCTAACGAGAAGATGTTGCATTGAGAATAATGACTAATGAGTACCGAAAGAGGAGATGGGGTCATGGTCCTCATGGAGAGATGGATCGACGATTGAGATTTGATTTGAGACATCCAATGGTACCTGTTGGTTCACACAGATAAAGGTGCACTTTGTTCCTCATCAAAGATTTCAAATCACATGCTGGGCCTGGGCAAGTCCTTATTCACGAGTAGGTAGCTAAGACAATTTAATTTGATCCATCCATCTGTGTCAATGCCCAAGTCATTCTCATTTCCCTGCCTTCGGTTGCTTCTGTGTACTGTCTCCAAAAGAATTGGAATCAGAATCGGTGCGCATTTGTGTGTGCAACCGCGACAGAGTAATGCCCTCCATCGCACATGAAAATTTTATATTGGTGCCGCTCGGTCCACTTCACTCAAAGTTCACTCATAATTATATATATTTTTTAGGGGATTTCTCCTACACCTATACCTTTTAAATAATTTATAATTAAAAGTTTATCACATTTTTTACTAATTAAATTAATTAATATTTTAAATATTCATAACTAAATCACAATTTTTAAATTCAAAAGGATATTGGTACCCAAAAGAAAAACCATTATTTTAGGCTTTGTAACATTTCTTTGTTCACAAACATGACCCCGTTGCCTAATTTCTCAGTAACTGTACCTAATGGTATTCAAGTTTTTGTTCATTCCATTGATACTGTGAAATTACATGATGATTTCATACTTCATAATGTGTTTTGCATTCCTCAAATTCGAGTTAATCTCATGTTCGTTTTCTCTTAGTAAAACACTCATCACTCATGGTTTTATTCTTGCCAAGATGCTTCTTAATTCAAGACCTCAAGTCACTGAGGATGATCGGGAAGGGTGACATGCTTGGAGACTTGTTTGTCTTCAATCTGGATGCCCACTCATAATCTTGTAATGTTGTTTCACAAGTTTCACATTCTGCTACACACGCCACAAATATACATCTATGATACTCAAGATTAGATAATGTTTCTAATAAGATTTTGCAAAAAATGTCTCATACACTTTCTTTACACAATTATATTTTAGATTCTGATTGTACAATTTGTCTTGTGAAGTTTCATAGATTGTCTTTCATTTCAAACAATAATATGTCTAAAGCTCCATTTAACCTTGTATATTGTGATGTGTCGGGACCATATCATGTACCCACTTATAATGGAAAGAGATTTTTTCTTACTATAGTTGATGATTGCACACGTTTTTCATGGATATATTTGTTGACTAACAAATCTAAAGCTATTGCTTGTATAATCCAATTTTTAAGCTTGATTGAAACTCAATTTAAGGTTACAATTAAGCAACTCAAATCAGATAATGCTAAAGAATTAGCCTTGATAGAATTTTTGCAGCTAAAAGGTGTGATTCACCAACTCTCTTGTGTCTATAGACCTGAGCAAAATGCAGTAGTTGAGAGGAAACATCAATAGTTGCTTAATGTAGCAAGAGCTTTGTTCTTCCAATCTCAAGTTCCCAAGTCATTTTGCGCTGATTGTGTCCTCATAGCAACCTTCCCTATCAATAGAACTCCCACACTTCTATTGAGTTTCAAGTCTCCACATGAGTTACTCTTTCACAAGGAACCAAACTACTCTCATTGAAGGTATTTTGTTGCCTAGCTTATGCAGCCACCAATCCTGCAACAAGAACAAAATTTTGTCCAAGAGCTAATCCTACAATGTTTGTTGGTTACCCTGTAGGCTACAAAGGTTATAGATTGTATAACCTCAAAACAAGATAGTTCATCATCTCTAGAGATGTGATTTTTCATGAACATATCATGCCTTTTGCATCTAGCTCAAATCAACCCCATATCCTCATGATTTGTTTGCTGAATACCCATTGCCTTTATCATCAACTTGAACCTAATATTATCATCATAAAATCAACTAGACCATCCAACCCCCTTCCATACCTTAAGGATTATGTTTGCAACAACCTCTCTTCATCACTTCCTTATCTCGTCAATAATCACCTAACCTACAATAAGCTTTCATCCTCATATCTCACATGGGTGTTGAAATATAATTACCTAGCGAAGAAAGGCTATGGATGAAGAACTCAAGGCTCTTGAGGACAACAATGCTTAGGAGTTGGATAACTCCCTAAGGAGTTATGTTTTTCTTTAGTTTTCTTAGAGCATTTAGTTTAGTGATAGTTAGTTTTAGTTTTCCTAGTTGCCCTTTTTACAACATTTGATCTAAATTCTTGCATGACTACACTCATATTTAATCGTGCATCCTAGTTGTGTTTTCCATTGATTTTGTAGCTTTTTGGAAGATGAATTAGGGAAGCATTTGAGCTAAGAATGCAAAGGAGCAAGAATTAGAGCTAAAAGGTGTCAGAAATCAGCATAGAAATCATCCTGGAGCATGGGTCCTGAAACTGAAGCCACGCTAGCGTGGGAATCCATGCTACAGCGTGGCTTGCTGAGAATTCTAAACTTTTCACTTAAGCTACGCTCAGCGTAGCCATAGCCATGCTACAACGTGGGTGCACGAATTGACATGTGGACTGGGCCTCTGCCTGACTCTTCAGCCATGATTGGCACAAAAACCTAGGCAACCATGTTGGAGAGGGCATCAGACATCAGAATACCAAATTGGGAAAGGAAAAACCTAGAGCTTGGGAGCATAGGAGATTGAAGCTTCAAGAACTTGAGAGAGACCTCTCTTGGATTGTTCTTCAATTCTTGTGTATTTTCTTGTTCATGACTTCTTCTCATTTCTCTTTTAGTTGTGTTGTCTTTATTTCATTTGCAATGAATTGTAACTAAACCCTTGCTAAGGGTGATTTATGGATGCTTTGTGTTTGATATTATGCTAATATGAATTAATGTGTCTTGTTCTCATTTAATAGTGAGTATTGTATTTGAATTTATTTATCTTGAATTGCTTGATTACCAATTTAGGATTATAGGGGTTTTTTTTACAATTTTGAGAAAAGGAGTAAAAACCATGCCTATGAATACAATGCCATGAGTTGAATGACACCTAGAGATAGGAAAACGTGATTCATGTGGTAATTAAGGGTTTGAGAACTACTTGTAGACTTAAGCATGCTAAGAGATTAGGTGTTTAACTCTATTTGAGGTGACATTAAATGATCTTGAGAAAGGCTTTTAGTGACATGATGACTCCTACCATCACTTTATTGAACTTGAATAAGGCACTTTGATATTTATGTTGCATTTTGTTAACACATAGTTGAAGTAAATCACCCTAGCATTTAATTTCATCTATTCTTATATTGCTTTCACATCGTTTTAGCACTTTAGCATCATTCCTTTTAATATCATCTCTTTTCAATCGTTCAACTTGTTATCTAATTAACTATAATCGGTACTTAAACTATCCCTGTGGGTACGACAACTCTCTATTTTACTCTATTACTTGACGACCTAGTATACTTGCTAGTGTCACTCTCCTTTGGGAGCGATCAGTAATCTCAATAGAAAGGCATCCACTGCCACACTTATTATTGAATGGCATGAAGCTGAATAAATAACGTTTCCATGTTGTGTGATCGAATAAATATTCTATCGTCATTTTTTTCATATATTATAAGCCAATAAGAAATTATATGTACCCTTTAGATTGAAATATCAGCACTACATAAATTATAAATGGAAGTTTCTTGAATTTTCTCTAAGTTTGAGTCTTAGAGGAAGTCTCTAGAAAAATTAAAAAGAAAGGAATAGAAGCAACTAGACCTGAGGAAATGCTAGAGTTTTCTATCAATGGTAAAGTCAGTTATTCAATCGACATTAGGAGCTATAAATATGTGCATTAGCTCATTGTAATATGTGCTCCAGGTAGAGTGAGTAGCAAGTGCATTGAGTGAGAAAGTGCACGTGTGTGCATTGAGTAAGAGAAAGTGAGATAGAGTGCATCGTAAGGTGTGTGGTGCTCCAGCAAGTGTAATAAGTGGAGTGCATTAAGTGAGAGTCTTAGTGTGCTCTAGCCAGCGTGAGGTGCACCGTGTATTGTTGTGTATTAAGTATAAAGTATTTCAATAAATATTTAAAGAGTGTTTATATCATAGTGTCTCCTTGCTCTACAATTTGGCATTAGAGCTTGACAAGAAAATCATCTGGACTGACACTATTGATCTGGGACCAAAGCGTGATGAGAAAAATTCATCAATTCACTATGGCGAATATCCAAGTGATTAGTGGAATTAAGAAGCTCAATGCCCAGAATTATAATATATGGCAAACATGGTTGGAGTCGTATCTCCAAGGCCAAGATTTGTGGGAGGTTGTTGCTAGTAGCGAGATCATGCCACCTTCTACAAATGAAGTCGAAGCACTACGGAAGTGGAAAATTAAAGCGGCGAAGTCGATGTTTGCACTAAAGACCATGGTGGAGGATGATATGGAGCACATAAGGAAGGAGTCAGCGGAAGGAAGCGTGTGTCACAAGCCAACTTAGGAACGTAAGGACACGTGAGGAATCTCCACATAAGACTCGTGATCATTGCGCCATACTATATACATATTTTATTCATAAAATCCATTTAAATAAAACGTTATTTCATTTCTAATATAAATCTTCCTCTTGGAAATAAAATCTGAAAGTGTAACTGGGATATATAATTCAACTGAGTTGCTTATTTACAAATAGATTCATGAAAACTATATCAAATTTGAATACAAAACAAATCATTAAATTCAAAATGCAAAATATGAATCTATGGTTCGGACTCTATCGTCACATCACTAGAGCACTCTATATAAATAACCAAACTTCACATCAATGTGAAGCTCATCAAAGCTGGAAAATACTAGTGTTGAGAGGAGGAGGATCCAATGAGCTGCTAAATCTATGAAAAAAAGGAAGAAGAAAGGGGTGAGTTTTGTTACAAAACTTAGGTAATGAATCCAACTCATAACTATACATAGAACAAGGAAGAATCAAACATAAATAATAATAATAATACAACAATTAGAATTCATTTCTATTTATTTTACATAATAACCATAAAATCATAATTTATTGAATTCATGAAAACTATTATTTTTCAAGACATTACTACTAGAGATTCTCCATAAACTGAAGGATGGTACTCAGTCCTTGACGAACAAGAGTCCATAACTAGGATCTTAACGGTCCCTGGTGAATCGCGTCCTAGCGGATTGATCTAGTATAAGAACAACTTGCCCTACAGGCCTTGATATACCAAAGTTAATGGAATGACTGGTAACTCAGTTATTATTCTTCTAGTAATTTCCTAATCTAAAATCAACTGGAATCATAAAAGAAGAGTTCTATGTGTTCTAAGTTCAACAATTCTCAGTTATTAAAAATTGAACATAAACTTTATATATATCATTTCATTAGCCATACTAACATCTCATTATCAAAATTATTTCTAAGATCATGAAATAACTCATATAATATCAACTTAATTCAATAATGGCCCCATGCATTTTAATAAACATAGATTTTCATGTTAAGTATCAAACATATTCTCAATTCATACTAAAATGCAATTAAATATTTTATTTCATGATAAAACTCGAGCAAATAATTTCTAATCACTTTATGATACTATAAATAATTTATAGGATGACCAAAATAAGGCCATGAGATCAAACCTCTCACCTGGAGGGGAACGGGAAGCACCAACACTACTAGGTTCTCAGGGAGGAGAGATGGCACTAACATTTGCTATTACAACCATAAAACTCATAAGAAATCTATGGGTGCTCCTAAATTACTCTAAAACAACTCTAACAACATTGAGGGAGCACTTCCACTTGACAACAATGGGAAATAATAACAATTCAAACCTAAGAAAATGAAAGAATGAGAAGAAAGAGACCAAAATCTATCAACATAAACATACCTTTGATGATTTGGGGAGCTAGATTGGAGATGATTTGGGAGAAAGAGAGGAAAAAGGGTTTAGGGTGGCCTTCTTGTCAACCCAACCTAGGCACGTGACGGCACATGAGAAATCTCATCCTCACGTAAGCCTCGAGACCTATGATGCGTTATATGCTTGCTCTGTTCGTAAAAAAAATCGATGAAAAATAGAAAATTTCTCTTTTTCTACATATAAATCACTTGATCATTGAAGTTCAGAATAATTAAAATCATCTAAGTAATCAAGTTCTGCCTTTTCATAATCTGTCTCTAAATTCTGAACTCATAATATAGCATATGACAATAAGTTGCTCTGTTCTAAATTGTCCATAAAATTTAACATAGATAAGTCATTAAACACAAAACAAGAATATACTATTTTACTATGTAAGATGCAAAATATGAACTAAGGTCCAGGATCCTACCTCAGCTATCCTGGAGCACTCTAAATAAACCCAGAATACATGCCTACCCAGAGTGAAGCTTACCATCTGACTCTTTGTTATGGTCGAGTAGAATTTGCAGTAGTGGTTCTCTATCTAAAAATAAGGAAATGAGAGGGTGAGTTTTGATACCAAAACTCATTAGTGAGCCCTCACCTGAAACCCCATTTTATGGGACATCAAAGAGCAATAGATAAAATAAATCATAATAATATTAAAAGTACTTAAAAGTCTTATGCAATTACATGTCTCTATATAAATATATTTTCAAATCATCCTTTCATAAATTCAATAAAAGTAATTCCTTTAATTCATTTTCTTGTTTACAATCACCTTTCCTCTTTTATATATTTATATACTTTCACCAATCTAAAAGTGATTTGCTTTATTCACTTTCATTCTGAAATTATATAAGCTTAAAACCTTAAACTCTTTCATACTTTGTAATGACTACTTTATCAATTCAAAAGTCATTTTACTAGTTAACTTTCGTATCTGATATTAGATCAACTCATAATAACATAGCTCCTAGAAACGAAATCTCTAGATACATCTGGGTGTTACATATCGTACCAAGTGTGCCAATCAATTCTCTAAAATCTCGGTCACATCTGGGCATTACATATCGCGTCCCAGTGTGACAATAATGGGCATCTAACTAGGTCCCTTCTCTGAATACTCTAGCCAGATATACTTGGTACCAAGGTTAACAGATTTACTATCGTTAACGCAACTTGTTCTCCAGCTCCTGTAAATCAATCTAAAACTTCTTAAAACCATTTTATTTCTAAAGCTCTAATCTCTATAACTCTAACAGTTCAACCTTAGCATAACTGGGACTATGAAACCATACTTAGTGATTTCAAGTCCAGAATATGTATGGGCAAGTGCTCTGAATCACATGAAGATTCATGCTCTAAAATCCTTTTGGTTCAATATCTAAAACACCTTTCAATTCTAACTTGTCATAAACTCAAAAACTCAATATCATGCGTCAAATAGCAAGTTTGCACCAAAATTCTATTTTCTTCTCTAAACTTTATGTATGGTTGTAAATCTACTACATATACATAGACCAGTTCCAGAATCCATTGAAATAAGCATAAAAACCTCTAACAATCACATGTATCATCAAATTAGCATAAAATCAGTATAACAACTATAGTCTCATGAGTTTTGTCTAAAACATATTTCATACTCTAAAACCAGGAGTTCTAAACATAGAATCTAGCAGGTAAACTTCAAATCATTATACAGTAATTCTCTAAATCAAGGTAAATCATAGTTTTCATGAAAATAACTTTAATACATAACATAGAAGTCATAGATATGAACCCATTCACCTGGAGGGTTGACAATGAAAGAATTACACCAATAGAGCTCTCGGGATAGAATGACAGTAATATTTGTCATGTAAGCAATAGAACTCTAAATCAATCTCTAAGACTTCTAAATACTCAAATTTCATCTCTAACAAGGTAAGGAACCTCTCTTTCTTAGAAAGCATGGAAAACCACCCTTGAGCTAGGAAAACTTGAAGGAAAGGAAGCAAAACTAGCAAAATAACATACTTTTAAGCTTGGAGGATTGAAGATTCTAAGTTAAACTTGAAAGAGTTGGAAGAAAATGGAGTTTTATGAGTGAAAATGGTGAAGAAGAGGTGTTTGTTCGAAGTTGAGAGAAGTTTGGGGGAGGTGGGGTGTGTCTGGAATGGTCTAAACCGAATAGGGTTTTTATGTTCTCTGTTGCCCTGGGCGATCCCTGCCACCATGGTGCGGGACTTACTCCTGTTGACTCCTGAGCGGTCATATTACCCGCCTAGCGTCTCCAAAGCTCCAACATTGACTTCACTCTCTGTAACTGCCTAGGTCATATGACCACCTGGGCGTCTCCAAAGCTCCAGATCCCAATACTGGTATGTATTGAATTCTACTATTCCACCACTCACTTATTTACATTTATATTTTAAAGTTAAGAAATGTAAATAGGGAAATACCCTCATTTGGATTCAAATAAAATATTAGAAAAATCAAAATCCCAACCAATCAAAATATAATTTTTAGGTTTTAGTTCAAATTCGAAAAATCTTACGACTTCGTAAACTTGTAAGCTAAAAATGGAATACTTAAAGGTTTCATAAAATTCATTAAAAATTACTCTTCAACTCATTTTTCTTTAGGAAATAATTACCGGGACTTTTGGTCCCAAGAGTATAGCTCTATCATATAGCCCTCCAAGGGTGTATAGGGTCCAAACTTAGCGAAATTAAGAACCAAATGACAGATAAGGGTAACTGACACCTTCTTGATTCGAAATTTTTTTTTAATCTTTTTATTAAAATCGGGATTACACTTCTGGTTTTTGGGAGAAGAATAGTTGGGGCTTTTAAAGACTCACTAATCGAAATTGCATCATTTTGTACGTGCGACATCAGACACGTTCAATGTAGCAAATAAATTTCGCTAGCAAACCTGGAGAAGCAATCACTCGCAGCGAACATATCTTGCTCAGCAAGCCTCCTGGATCGCCGCTCGTTCAGCGAACATAACTCACTCAAGCTGTTTTGCAAAATTTTGTAGCAACAGCACCCCAACAACACCTTCAACACTCACTTATTTACACTTATTTTACTTCCCATTAACTTTAAAATATAAATGTAAATAAGGAAATATCCCCCATTTGGATTCAAATAAAATATACTCAAAACCCTAACCATTCAAAAACCAAATTTTGGGTTTTAGTTCAAATCCAGAAGTTTTCAAGATTTTCTAAATTTGTGGGTTAAAACGAAACATTTCAAGGTTTCGTATAATTCATTAAAAATCACTTTTCAACTTATTTTCCTTCTAGGAACAATTACCGGGACTTTTGATCCCAATAGTGTGACTTTAACATATAGCCCTCCAAGAAGGTGTAGGGTCCAGACTTAATGAACTTTAGGACCCGGTGGTCCGAGGGACCTTGAGGCCGTCCAGAACTTGTCCTGACACGTGTACATTGGGTATTACAACGTGAGACATATTTGCAACGCTATTTTTGAAGAAGAATGACACGAGGTTGCAATTCCTGGAGAATGAGCTCTTGTCAACAACACAAGGTGACATGACGATCAACCAATACTCCACAAAGGTAAAATTTCTTTGCCAAGAAATCTCTGAATTAGACATTTATAGTAAAATATCTGATCAAAGCATGAAGGGAATTATTATTCATGGTCCTAGATCATAATATAGAGGTTTTTTTGCTGCGATGTAGGATTGACCTATCCAACCTTCCCTTTTACAATTGAAAAATTTGTTAGCTAACTAAGAGGCATTAGCCAAACAAATGGCTAGGGTATCAGTTAAGAGTGAAGAAGAAGCACTCTTCAGCTCAGAAGAAAGGGAAGAGGGAAGCCAGATTTTAGTAAGAATTTAAATAACAAAAATCAGAAGTTGAGGAGGGACAAAGAAAGAGATTCCTGAACTCGAAAGGCAAAGAAAAGTGATAATGCCCTTCATTTGCGAAGCGTGGACATTTTTCAAGAGATTATTGGTTCAAGAATAAGGTGGGAGAATGATGTAACATCAAGTCTTCAAGTAGAAAGAGAAAATGACATTGAAGAATAATGGGACGTTTTTGCTTCAGCAGTTGAAAAAGACATTTGTCAGGAAGAACAAATAAGTTTTGACAAGATTGACGAAGAGTTGATGAAGTCACCAAGGCAGAATTGGCACTTGCAATAACAAGCCCACTAGCTATTGATTATAATAGGGATTGGATTATCGATTCAGAATGCTCTAATCACATGATAGGTGATAAGGAGAAGTTGGAAACCACAACAGAGTACAAAGGTAATAGAGTAGACAATTCGATGTTTCCGATTAAAAATGTTGGTAAAATAGTGATCTCACCTCACTGTAGAAATGATTAGGTACGCTCAGAATGTCTATTACAAAATTTACTTTCAGTATCACAAATAACAAAATCAGGAAAGTATGTGGTGTTTGGCCCAGAGGATGTTAAGATTTATGACCAGATAAAAATTATTGGGACGCTAGTATTGGAAGGGCGGCATTTAGAGTCAATCTACGTAGATAAGACTCGAAAGAATGAGACAGTGGATTTGTGGCATGCACACCTTGGGCACGTGATGTAACATCCCCTCCGCTTTATGGATTCCTGACTCCCACAAACCAACACGGGTCTTTTCAACGTGCTTTGTCCTTACTCACACGCTTCCAAAACTTCAGGAGGTCATCCATCCCAAAATTACCCCAAGTCAAGCATGCTTAACTGGAGCTCTTTGCGATGGGCTACTGAAAGAAAGATGCATCTTTGTGGCATAGGTAGTACTAATCAATTCATATAAACCCTCCTTAACTGTATAGTTCCATACCTATGCAGACTTAGGATCCCTCTCATTCAGGTGTGAAATCAGTTCATTCATGTACCCCTCCGCTTGGAGGCAAGAGTCGCTCCTTGTCTGTACCTTCTCGCAACGATCACTCCTTGTCTCGTCCGGGCATTATATGCCCACTAGCTTCGGCTGGTTCGTCCAGGAACTACACCGTACTAGGAGAGGTGCAATCTCTGATACCATTTGTAATATCCCTGTTACTTTATGGATTGCCGACAGTTCCTACAAACCAACACGGGTTTCAGCGTGCTTTGTCCTCACTCACACGCTTCCTAGGAAAACTTCCAAGAGGTCACCCATTCCAAAATTATCCCAAGTCATGCACGCTAACTGTAGAGTTTTTTGATGGGCTACCGAAAGAGAGATGCACAAATAACAATATTTAAAAGATTTGAAATTTTAATATAATATAAATTACAATAAATTACATAAAATTATATACAATTATATATATAAATCATATTATTTATATTAAGATATATAGTATATAAGATATATAGTAATTATTTGAATATATGCAAATTAAAAATTATTGAAATTTGAAATTATATGTATATATATATATTATAACTATTATAAGATAACTATTAAAAGTATAATGGATATTTTTTATATTTTTAAAAAATAGGAAATTCAATTTTTGGTAATTGTATTCGATATTAACAGAAATAGAATACATAATTAATAGAAATTAAATACATAGATATCGAATACAATTAATAGAATATTAATTGTAATTTCTAATTAAAAAAAAGTAAAGCATCCGTTTTTGAGATGAAATGGATATATCCATATACCTAGACTTCTATTTATGAAATAACAAAAAGATAATAAGATATGACAAAACCTATACCAAAAATTGGTTCGCGTAATTTCTTCTATTAGTCCATCATGAAATAACTCAAGTTAAGCATGTTTGACTTGACGTAATTTTGGGATGGGTGACCTCCTGGGAAGTTTTCCTAGAAGCGTGTGAATGAAGACAAAGCATGGAAAAGACCAGTGTTGGTTTGTGGGGAAAATCGACAATCCATAAAGTAGTAGGAGATGTTACACGTGAGCTATCACAAGTTGAAGGTGATGGTGAAGAAGACAATGCTCAAGGGTCTCCTCAATTAGAAGTGTGAAAAGACATTATATGCATTGGATATCAATATGGTAAAGCTCATCAACTTCCATATGAAAGCTAAAAGTTTCAAACTAAAGAGCCATTAGAGTTGGTTCACTCGAATGTACTTGGGCTAATTAAACAACCTTCGATCGGATATCGCTACATGGTGACCTTAGATGATTACTCAAGGTATGTATGGGTATACTTTATGAAAGAAAAATAAGAGACATTGTCAAAATTCAAAGAGTTTAAAGAGAAGGTTGAAAGCGAAGTTGGAAAGAAGATATTATGTCTTCGCAGGAGAATGGGGAAGAGTACACAACAAAAGAATTCTGAGTTCTTAAATGAATGTAAAATACGAAGACAAATAACGTGTCCTAACACTCCTCAACAAAATGGCGTACAGAGGAAGAACGGACATCTGACAAAGATTTCTTGAAGTATGTTGCATGCTAAAAATGTACCAAGCAGAATTTTGGGCCGAATACATGAAGACTCAGCTCATGTAATTAATAAACTCCCACAAGCCAAACTGAGGTTTGTCTTACCGTTTGAGAAGCTAAGGAAGCTCAAGCTTACAGTGAGTCATTTTCGGGTATTTGGTTGTGTATGCTATGTCTTTGTTTCGGATCACTTGAGGAACAAAATGGATAAAAAAGCTATTCGTTGCATCTTTATGGGATATAATAGTCAAAGAAAAGGATAAAGATGTTGTGATCTCACAGGCAAGTGTTATACATCAAGAAATGTAGTGTTCGATGAAGCTTCCTCACGGTGGTTGCTACAATAGGTAATTTTATCGGATTCTAAAAATATTGAAGGCGTGATTGAAGAGAAAATGGAGGAGCAAAAAGAGGTGGAGAACTACAGTCTCCAAGTCCAAGCAAGGTGCAGAGACATACTTAGAGTTCTTGGAAAACTGGACTTCATCAAATGGAACGAGAAGAGCTCAAACAACAAAAAGAAGTTCAACATGAAGAAATTATAGAACAACCAACACTCAGAAGATCCACCAGAAAAGAAGCTTAATCCAAAGTATGCAAATATTGTAGTGGTCATGGAAAGAGAGGAGCCTGCAACATATAAAGAAGATTTAGTGCTGAGGGGAGAATTGAAATGTTAGCACTAAATAAATTATAAATAGAAGTTTTTTGAATTTTCTCTAAGTTTGAGTCTTAGAGGAAGTCTCTAGAAAAATTAAAAAGAAAGGAATAGAAGCAACTAGACCTGAGGAAATGCTAGAGTTTTCTAGCAATGGTAAAGTCGATTATTCAACCGACATTAGGAGCTATAAATATGTGCGTTAGTAATATGTGCCCTAGTAGAGTGAATAGCAAGTGCATTGAGTGAGAAAGTGAGATAGAGTTCATCGTGAGGCGTGTGGTGCTCCAGAGTGTTATAAGTGGAGTGCATTAAGTGAGAGTCTTAGTGTGCTCTAGCCAGCGTGAGGTGCACAAGTGTGTTGTTATGTATTAAATATAAAGTATTTCAATAAATATTTAAAGAGTATTTATATCATAGTGCCTCCTTGCTCTACATAGATATCCAATATAATGCAAGATGGTCTAAACATCGACTGAATGAATGTGATTGTCAAATCTAAACACATTTGGAATTTTGTGGTTGTTTCAAATCTACATTAACAGTAAAGTATAGATTACAGTCACAGTCCATATACTTCTGTATTTCTCTGTCTAATTCGTTTCCTTTTTGGCATCCTGAACTCGCCAGTACCCACATCCCCACACGCATCCCATCGAAACAGAAAAAGGATGTTAAATCAACAACATTGACTTTTCTTTTTTGAGCTAGAGCAAACCTTGCCATGTCCCTAATAATTTATATATTGGACGTAAATCTTCTACAACGAAAGGCGGCATCATTTAATCCAAAAGCAGCACGTATTTGAAGTTGAAATGTATGACCAAATAGCTTTATTCAATGTGTTATGGCTATGCTATGATATTAATATTAATCTTTTTCGTATATGAGCAAACCTTTCATATATATGTTTCATTGTTACGTGATATCATTAATCTTAAAGAGTAGATTGGACTTATTCAATTACTCATATCTATAGTAAAGGTTGATTTCTTGCCAATACTTTCCCTCTCATAAATTATTGGGATAGGCTATGAATGGTGATACATCCTTTATATGAGATAATTTTCTTTGCTGTTCTTTTTTTTATTTAGCTCCTTTACCAAAAAATAAAAAAACTTAATCATTTAACTAGAGTTCTCTTTTGGGAACAAAATAAGCAGATACAATTATACAGATAACCGCATAAATAACAAACCAAGAAGCTGATAATAGTCATTGCGCATGAAAACATCACATCACTTCCATTTTGAACAAGTTAAATTTTTAAAAAATGTTTAGTAATCTTAAAAAATTACTCTACATTTATTATATTGTGTTTTGGACGATGAATATTTGGCTGTTTTGTAATTTTTTATCTTTGTTTTTATAAACAATGAAAAAGTATAGCATTTCAAAACAGTAATTTTCTTTCGATTTAATTGTACAAATTTAATTTATATATACTATTAATATAAAAATAATTACGTGAACATCTAACAATATATGTTATCACATCAATAAAATAATTAAATTCAACGTCATATTAGTATAAAAATTTTACCAAAAAAGCATATAATTTAATAAGATCTAAAATATTTATACTTAATTAATATATCAATAGTGAACTCTAATTTTATTTACTTTTGTTGTTCGTCTGATGTTGAAATCCCAAAATATGGACAACAGAACATTTATTTTTAATTAAGGCTCCTTTTGTCGCTGGCGTTGGTCACCTCACGATTATAAAATTTTGTTGGTTCTTTCTTATTTGATGGCAACGTGGTTGGAACGCTCTATCTCTTGGAACATTCGCCGTTTTGCTAACAAGCGTAACATCACTAATCAAAAAGTTTTAAGAGGTGTGTTATTTGTATTCATAAGATATAAATCCTATATTGACTCATATTTCATTTAAATAGGATTTACACTTCATTCAATAATAAATAAGATGTGAGTGATAATGTCACAATCTAAAATTATAATTAACATTTCTCTTCTTAGGGCAAGGGACACTCTTTTTGCAATTTCACCCTTCATTTTCATTTAGTAAAACTTAAATTTCCAAATCCAACTAGTGCTTCATATTATTACCTTTTAACATTTGATTTTTAATTTTTTCCCTTAAAGCACAGCTTATTACTTTTTTCAGCCTTTTTATTGTTTAAGTTTTGTCAATGTAAAGAGAAAAATATCTTCTCAAGATACTTTTATAGAAAAATAAGTTTTTTCTTACTTTGCTTAATAAGGCAAAATATTTTTTTCTTACTTTGCTCAAAAAGCTTTTACAGGTACTTATATGCTAGTCAATTTGCATTTGTTATTTTTCTAAAATATTTAAGAAAGAAAAAATAAACTAAAAATAATTTAAAAATGATAATTTAGATGAGTTATTATAAATGGTACTTATTCTTTAAATTGTAGATGTGAGAGTAGTTTTTGTGATAAATTTAAAAGGAATATTCTTAGAATCATAAAAGTTATGCACCAACAATATAGTTATTGTAGAAAATTTCACTCTAAATTTTTTTTTATGAAGAATCCCCTTTATATTCGTATTTATATATGTATATATGTATATGCATAGATATATAGATATACATATTATTTTAAGAATTTAATTTTAGTGATATAAAAAACATTTGACTCTTTTCATAGTTATATTTAAGTTAAAGTTATATAAAAAATAAACTATTTAAATTCAATGCATTGTTAGTTAAAAAAGAAAATACATTAAAATCAAAATTAATCTAAAAAATAAACTGCTTTCTTGTCTTGTTAATTATTATCATTAATCTTTGAATTAATTAATTAATCTTTGATTTAATATTCGAACTAGTTAGGAGGTGACAGGCGGCCGCAGTTATTCCCGCTCAATTTCACATTTTTATTTTTGAAAATCCTTTCGTCGCTGCTCCCTTTCGTCATTGCGCGGGTGCTTCCATTCCACCAGAGTAAAAGTATAAAACCCCTCTCCTGATTCGCCACGTCATCACCGGTAAAATTGAATCGGGCAATTCCCATACAAATAATATATTTTTTATAATAATCCTTTTTAAACCCTATCATGAAAAAGCTAAAAAATAAAATAAAATAAATAAATTTAAACTTAGACCACCTTCCTCCATCTCTCGCTTCTCTCCTTTCCTTCTCCTCCCACACCTCTCGCTCTCTCTCACCAGCTACTGATATTCTTCCTCACTGCAACTTCATCTCTGTCTTAAACAAGACGAAACAATCTCACACACTCTGCGTGTGGTTGCTTCTATTTGTAATAATATAATATAATATCTCAATACAAAAAAGAGCATCAAATCAAATCAAATAAAAATAAAAAAAGCAAGAGAACCAAATGTTGGACAATTTTGTTTCTCAAGCCATGTGAGAGCTCTGACACATTCTCTCCCCCTCCCTCGATAGTTCGGTTTTGCTGGTCTCCACTGAGTCGCCAACTCGGCGGTGAGCGACTGAGTGAAACTCAATGGCCTCGTCCTCGCGAGCAAGGAGCAGCTCACCGTTCTCTCGCCGGAAACCCTCCACACCTTACTCGTCCACTTCTTCTTCGTCTTCTTCCTTCATGAACGGAAGGTTGATGCCGCGCTCCAGCTCTTCCTCAACGTCGTCGTTTTTCAACTCCGGCGGCCGATCCATGACGCCGAGTCGCGGCCGCAGCGAGTCAACGTACCACGGCCCGCGCGGTTACGGCGGCCGTTCGCCGGTGGCGTTCGGGACGGAGGAGCTGATCGCGGAGCCTGTGGATTTGTCTAGGTCTGGGGACAGCATTTCGGTCACGATTCGGTTTAGACCGTTGAGGTAATTCTTAGATCTGGAGCTTTGCTTTCAGATCCATTCGCTGCGTGATTGAATCGTTCGATTTTGGCATTTTGTGTTATCTGATATTAGAATACCGCTGAAAATGAATGGTTCGGTTGCAGTGAAAGGGAGTATCAGAGGGGGGACGAGATTGCGTGGTATGCCGATGGTGACAAGATTGTCAGAAATGAGTATAATCCAGCTACTGCTTATGCATTTGGTATTCTATTGTTCTCGTGTTATGCTATTTGTTCTGTTTTATTGGAAGTGATTTTTGTGGTGAATTAATGGGGAGCGATTGAGCTTCTACTGCAAAATTAACTATGATTTTGGTTTTAGTCAAGAAATTATGGATGTTGATTTTGGAATTTGATTTTGAGTTGTGGCAGATAGAGTTTTTGGACCACATACCAATTCGGAGGAGGTGTATGAGGTTGCAGCAAAACCTGTGGTTAAGGCTGCCATGGAGGGTGTCAATGGTATGGAAGTTAATCTCTGGGTTTTATGACAAAATCATAATGTTGTGTGTCAGCAGAGTGTACTTTGTTACCACCAAGTCATAATGGATTGATGAAGGCTGTTTTAATTTTTCATCTTATGTTTCTACTTTAATAAATAGGCTGAACTTGTTAGTTATGTACTGGTTTAGTGTTAGGGTGGCTAACAGAGTCAATTGAATTTGGAAGATAACTTCATTCTAAAAACTGCAGGAACTGTGTTTGCCTATGGCGTGACGAGTAGTGGTAAAACACATACTATGCATGTAAGTATCGTTCTTTAACGCAATGCTTTTTCTTGATAGTGTTCTCGTTTGATGTTCTGTACTGAAAGCCAAGATCTCCTGCCTCACCCGTATATCATATTGGAACTTAAAGTTTGAATCTTAGAATACGCTGATTCTTTTACGTAGTGTTCGATATCTGTTGAACAAGGCTTGTGTCAATAAGTTAGTAACTTTTAGCTGATTTCAATTTTCTTAAACAGCAGCATATATGCAGCATGACAGCTGCTCATACTATTTTTGTGAAGCATATCGGTGAAAGTATTGTTCTGGCTCTTGTTTGATTTTCAAGTGTTTTGATCAACTCAGGGTTTACATAGTTGTTTCACTAGATAAAGGATAGTTAGTTAACTAGTTTTGCATATTACACAATCTGGTAAACTACCATTAAGCAGTATGTTAGTTATGTGCAACGATCAATTACTTATCAACCAGTTGGCTTAGCATCATTCTTGTTGTAAACTGAAAAATGGCAGCGCTAGCAAACTGCAAATATGAAAAGTGATCGAGGAGTTCTATTTTTTATTTTTCTTATTTTTTCAATACAATAGAAAACTACATTACAAGAAGTAGATAAGTTTAAAATTTTGTATTCTAATGTCAGAACTGCATTGTCTAATTGATATGCTTTCCTATATGGAAGTGTTCTCTTCAGTTGCGTTTTTAATTTTGTTTTCAATAATATTATATTCAGGGAGACCAAAATTCTCCTGGTATCATACCACTGGCTATAAAGGATGTCTTCAGCATGATCCAAGATGTAAGCTTTCTTGCAAACTTCATTAATCTACGCCTTTGTTGTGTGGGTTCTTTAAATTACATGTGCAGCATTATGCCTCTCTCTCTCTCTCCCTCTGTGTTTTTGTTTTTTTTTTTGTTAACAGCATTATGCCATTAAGCCATTGTTGTTCATTATAATGTTATGCTTTGAAGTACAAACAGTGTCTCTTGTTGATAGTTTCTGTGGGTTTGTGTGCGTTGCTCTCTTGCTCTCTGCTGCACCTGTGGCCATCTACTTGTCACTCTCTTGGATAGTTGAATGTCATTGTTATGTTTTTCCCTTATCTGTCATAATGCCTCCATTTAGGCTGTTCTCAAGGATACGTGAGCTCTATGTCTTGATTGGTAGCTATAAATGATAGTTACTGATTCAGATTGGCATGATTATTGAAGTATCTCATCTTAAATTTATATACAGCAGCCTGCTTGGAATATCTAATTGTACTTTTGTTGCAGACCCAGGAAGAGAATTCTTACTCCGAGTGTCATATCTAGAAATATACAATGAGGTAGATAACAGAATATTCTTTGTTCCATCATCCTTGTGCTGAACATGGTTTTTTTCTTTAATCAATACCTTTATTGCAAAACTCTTTTTGTTTTGCCTTAAATTTTATGTCCAATCTCTTAACACTATGCGGCGTTGATTATCACAGCATGCTTTTTATGCTGTCTTTGTTTTAGTAATAAAGTATTTCTATTTTAATAGAGATATGTTGGTTGTTTCTACTTGGTACCAGGTGATAAATGATTTACTTGATCCGACTGGCCAAAATTTGCGAGTTAGAGAAGATGCCCAGGTTTCTTACTTTATTATTGTATTATTTATGATTCCTCATTCATTCTGTGCAAATCTATCTGCAAGCAATGAGTCTGTTACTCTGTTTTCACTTGTGTTTCAATAAGTGAATACTGATATTTGTAATCATCTGGAAATGTGGAGAGTATGTGTTATGTATGAACTTATGAATGAATTAAACTAACACTTCTTTGGTATGGCCATGGCTGATAAACTGGTTACTTTTCAATTTTGATGTTTGATTCTCATTATTTCTAATTCCATCCTCCTCTTTTTACCTTTACAATATATTCTTGTAATTGTGATGCTGTTCATTATTAGAAGATTTAAGTCTTTATCTGTTACACTCTTCTGTGTTTATAAATAAAAATATTCATTTCTCTATGTTAAAATCATGTATTGAGTTTTCAATAAAGAAAATTCAATTACAACATTTGTGATTTGGAAGAAAGTTTGCGAATCATTGTCAATTTCAAACCTGAGACAATTTCTTGTTTTGTTTAGTCTAATGGAGGATATAATTGATTAGTTATTCTGGTTTGTATTCCAGGGAACTTATGTGGAGGGTATAAAGGAAGAAGTTGTTTTGTCTCCTGGACATGCACTTTCTTTTATTGCTGCTGGAGAAGGTACTTAAGTTGACAGTGATAGTCACGTTTATACCCCAAATTTTTTAAGTTTTCAATAATCTGCTCATGAATAATGATAGGTTCTGAACATTTTATAAGTTTGTTTTTGGTGGCAGAGCATCGTCATGTTGGATCAAACAATTTCAATCTGTTTAGCAGCCGGAGTCACACAATATTTTCATTGGTAAGCATGCTTGATCTGGCAGTGTTAAAATTGGTGTCAATCAACCCCTTTCTACACATGCTTCAATTGTAAAAGAAAATAAAACTAAATCACCGCCCGAGGCTCCTAAGTTTTTTACATGGTTAAGCCAAAACTTGTTTTTTTTTTCCTTTTAAACGTCTAATCTCAATTATTATCTGATACTTTTGCAGATGATTGAAAGTAGTGCCCATGGCGATGATTATGATGGAGTGATCTTCTCTCAGCTTGTATGTGATAATTATTTATTTCTCTGCAAAAGCTTCTGTACTTGTACTTGTTCAACAACCGTTCTCAACTGCATTTATACTTGTTCAACAACCGTTCTCAATGTTATTTTATTTTTTCTTCTTTTCTTTTTCAGAACTTGATTGATTTAGCTGGATCTGAGAGCTCAAAAACTGAAACAACTGGATTAAGAAGAAAGAAGGATCTTACATCAACAAAAGTCTTCTGACTCTTGGAACTGTAGGTGTCTTCCTATACAATTTCTATACATTTGGCTTCGGAGATGTTTTGTTATGACATTTTGCTTGCTCTTGAGGCCTCTAGTTGTATATAGCATGCAATATTTTTGTAAAAGATAGAGTTTACCGCATAATAAAATTGATGCATTTCGCAACCTTATTTTTTGGCTAAGCGAGTAGCCAGAAATAATTGTATTGGTGGAGTAGATTCTGTTAAATTTTAGTGAAACAATTATATGTCTCGCTTAACCAACTGTTGAAGAGCAGTCCTGCCTTGTGGTGCAAAAGCTTCTGTTATTTGTTTGGTGAGAACTGGGAATGGATGAAAATTGCTTACCCTTTTATTTCGTTTTGATTTGCTCTTTATTTTTTCTCAAAATTTTTTTTTGTGGGCGGTGGGGATGCATGAGTTATTGCTTGATTCTATGGTTTTTATGTGAAGGTTATTGGAAAGCTAAGTGAGGGGAAGGCATCTCATGTTCCATATCGAGATTCAAAGCTGACCCGTCTGCTGCAATCTTCTCTCAGTGGGCATGGCCATGTTTCCGTGAGTTTGGGATTCTACAGCATTTTAAATGATTAGATTAGATGGTTTAACTGTCGTTTTATTCTGTACACTTGCTGAGTTATTATTATATTTCAGTATGCTGAGTAATAAGTAGCGCTATGGCCCACGCATGGATATGGATCATAATGCGTTCGACTGTCTATACTTAAGTACCATATTAACATTTGTTTCAACGTGAATATTTCAGCTTATATGCACAGTAACTCCAGCATCGAGTAATATGGAAGAAACTCATAATACTTTGAAGTTTGCCAGCAGGGCAAAACGAGTAGAAATATATGCCTCACGTAATAAGGTCAGCGGAAACTATTAATTAACCATATATTGGATTGCATATCAGCATTTACTGGAGGATCCTAATTCACAATGGAATTATATATTTACAGATTATTGATGAAAAGTCTCTAATTAAGAAATACCAGAGAGAAATTTCAGTCCTCAAACTAGAACTTGATCAATTAAAGAAGGGGATGCTAGTTGGTGTCAATCACGAGGAGATTATGACCCTAAAGCTGAAGGTTTTTAGCTTTCTCTGATACTTATTTCATAATATGATGGTTGTTGCACTGGCTTTCTGTGATTGTGTGTAACCGTTTTTGCTTCTCTGTTGTACTGTTATATGATTAGTTGGAAGAAGGTCAAGTGAAAATGCAATCAAGATTAGAAGAAGAAGAAGAAGCCAAGGCTGCTCTTATGAGTAGGATCCAAAGGCTAACCAAGCTCATTCTGGTATCCTCAAAGAATGCAATTCCTGGATATCTAACTGATGTTCCCAGCCACCAGCGAAGCCATTCTGTTGGTGAGGATGATGTGAGCTCCCCCTTCAATAAATTAGTCTAGATTGTGTTATCCTGTCTTCCACACTAATCATTATGATTTGCGGTAAAACTTTTTCACTAGTAAGTTTATTGTCATAATCTAAATCTGCATAGCTGACAGATTTTATGCTGTTAACTGTTGGCCTACATTTAAGTTCATTTTGTTTCTTCCGTCATGGTTTTAGTACTTGAACAGTTGAACCTATAATTTTTGTATCTTAGAGATAAACCATTTCTGGCAGAAACCCGTCAAGCCCAAAGGGCTTTCACGAGGACCATTTGTCGTGGTACCTTTAACAGCCTAAAATTTAAGGTTGAATTTGTCTTTGACAGCCTAACTATCTGTATTCGAATGTGTTGTAATTTATTAGAGAGACATCTTTCCTCCAAAAAATGAACTGAAACTGTACAAAACGTGTTTAGTCGTTTTTTATTCTTGCAGAAATATGATGCCTTGCGTGACGGTATTTTGATTGAAAACGAGAGTCAAAAAGATGCTTCTGCAGTGTCTAGTAGATGGAATGGAGAGTTCTCCCCTACTAGCAGTACTGTTACTGAATCAACACAAGCTGGCGAATTGATCAGTAGAACAAAACTGGCAGCGGTATATTCATTCGCCCCTCCCGAACAGTATCTGTTAATTTTTCTTTTTTAATTTTCATATGTCGGGTCACAAATTTGTTTTAATAGTCATGATGAAGTGCTCATAGAGGTGGTGAGTGGACAACTACACCTGTATCTGGATCAATCCAGAGTCTAGTTTTACTAACAATGCTAAACGCACAGACTTGCACACAACTTCACTTTTCTCCACTTCTCAACATTTGATTATAACTGCCCCGCTTCATTTTCTACACATCTTTTCTCTCATCTTGCCACATAGGTAGATGTGAAATTCACATTTCTTTAAGAGATTGTACCAAGCGTTATTAGTTTTACAATTTGGTACTTAAATAAGCAAGATTTTTAAGAGGGTCAAGTTGATCTTTGCCTTTTAATTGATGACAAAGTCCTGAGTGATGCACTAGCCACTAGGGCTGTAGGCATTTTCTTTCCATGTTATAGCTTCCTAGGCCATTTTACTAAGTAGGATTGTTATCAATATATTTCAGCTTTGCAAAACTTCTATGTAATATGTTTTTCAACCAAGTAGTGGGTTGCCTAATGTGGTTCGAGCATGCATAACAATCGTACGAGTGGTGGTGATGTACTGCATTGGGTCCACGAGAATTAACCGGAATTACCATTAGATGGGAACGTGTGAGTTGTGACAGTTTTTGAAAGCGTAATCACTGGGTTGCAAAAATGTTATTTTAGGACTAATCATCGAATTCCTTGTGACTCATGTCTGTAATTCTTGCTTTTAACTTCATCAAATCTCCCATGATCGCAACAGAATGCACCCTTCCTTTTGTTTTTCTCACTTTAATTTGAGAATTACAGTTCCATTATACTGAAGTTGCTCTGATGTTTTAAATATTGTATTCTTGGATGCTCTAGGCACAATTGTATTTCATTGTAGGTTCTTACTTTAAGTGGTTGGTCACTGCAGACCCTACTAAAATTCTTACTTGGACTGCTCATTGAATTGTAGGGAGGGATGTCAATGTCCGATCAGATGGATCTTCTTGTTGAGCAAGTCAAGATGCTTGCTGGAGATATTGCTTTCAGTACCAGCACTCTGAAGCGCTTGATGGAGCAGTCTGTAAATGACCCTGAAAGCTCAAAAACTCAGGTATTTTGCCTTGTTTCTGAAAAATGTTGCATTTAATTGTGTTGGCATAAAAGCAACTAGAATGTTTGCCACTAACCTCTTCTCTAATCTTTTTAAATACGTCAGCTTTGATGCTCACGAAGGTACGAACTGTCTAGATAATATTAGTTTTTGAATTTTAAAATGAACTTCATCTGACCCTTTTTTGGCCCTAAATTTATTGAGATTTTTATTCGAAGGGTTTTTCTAAGACCCAGATTAAGGATTAAAAAGGTAAGTTTTTTTATTGAAAAATGTGATAAGTAACTTTTTAATGTGTAGAGTTTTTTTTTTTCTTGTGTAGAGTTTATTCATTAAAAGTTTTACAAACTTTTTTCTTTTTTGCTTTTAATCCTTACCTTAACCAATGCGCAATGGTGGTTAGAAAAACCCTTTACTTTGAAATCCTTTAACTGATAGCTCTACCATCCCCGAGGTTCAGTTGAGGTACTGTTTGCTTCTCATATGTATTAATTTCACTAGACGGTAGCTTCGAACCAGTTGGTGGGTAATGGAAATTGATAGGAAGAGGGAGAAGTAAGTGTTTGGTCTTCATCATGGATTCCTTTTTTCAGTAATCAAATTGATCTACTAGCTAATCGGGTAAGATAGAGATAGAAGGTAGACGTGAGGATGGGGACAAGAGAAAACATAGTGGGACACAACGTACCGGTTCTTCAATAGTGAATAGACTTTCTGGGAAGAAATGTCTTATGCTTGGATATCCTTCTAATAATGAAGACTTTAGCACACCCTTCTTGATAACCCATGATCATCGAGAAGAAGTCGGTTTTTGGAAAATTCCCATGATGGCAGGTGTGGGTGTGGATGGGGTGCGGGTGGTAGAATCGCCACCCGCGATGGGCGAGATTGAGTTCCTCCATTAGCGTGTCTCTCTATTCTCCCTCCCTCGTTGTGTTGGTTGAAGAATAGTATGGGCTCTGTAGGTGATGTAGAGTTTTGATGATTGGAGTTTGACCATGGCAGAGATCGCCGTGGCTGTGGTGGAAAGGTTTGGCCAAGGGTGGTGGTTTTAGGTGGAGGCAATGGTGATTGACAGTGGCTCTGGTAGCGGGTATGAGTGGTGGCAAAATGGTGACCTACGGTGGAGTTGTTTTTGTTTTGGGTATGGGTTTGTGTTTCAGGTGTCGTGGAGGATGACTGTTTCTGGGAGAAGTAAATGCGGCCGTGAGGTTTGAGCTGGTGGCGCTGCGGAAGAGAGGTTCTGTGGAGGGGGTTTCCCTTTTCCACCTCAATGCTGGCCGGTCCAAGGGTCCGATGTTGCCAGGCTGGTGAGGGGGACAACGGACTGTTTTGCAAGAAGGGAAACGAAAATTCAGGAGTGATTTAGCGATCAATTTACTTTGAGGAACTACTTGGAAATCACATAATCTTTTGGATCAGGTTGCCAGTCATTGATGTGTGCCGTTCACTTTCTTTCTCACATCCATCGACTTAAAGTATTAGGGGCATCAATGCACCTTCTTTGACTACAAGGAGCATGATAAAACGACTGATGTGAAACTGTTTTGTGCACGTATACAAGGCATGGATGCGTCATGGTAGCCTGGAACCAAATTTATAAGTGGATATAAAATTGTAACAAAAATTGCTGTAGTGCTCAACTCTAATAGCTATGCATGCATTGCTGATGTATATTCTTATAAGGCGCTTTCTTTATTACAGATTGAGAACTTGGAACGTGAGATCCAAGAAAAAAGGAAGCAAATGAGGGTGTTAGAACAAAGAATAGTTGAGAGCGGTCAATCTTCGGTGGCCAACTCATCATTAGTTGAAATGCAGCAGGTACTGATGGTGGTAGTGAAGTTAATTATTTATAGATTTGAAGGCTGCATATTTATGTTAAGTGCATGTGCTTCAAGAAAGCTCATTTCTTTGTGGGTTTGTTGGGACAGACAGTCACAAGATTAATGACTCAATGTAACGAAAAGGCCTTTGAGCTGGAGGTATGTAGTATTTTAGCTATGTCAGAGTATTTCGAGTAATCAATTTATTTCTGAAGTACACATTTTTGTTTCCCCACTATTATTTTGGACTTGGTCATTGCAATATTGCATTGTCCACATTAAGCATGCTCCATGGTCAACGCTAATCGTTCACTTATAATAATTAATGCCTCTTACGATTTTTGTAGTTAAAATCTGCAGACAACCGTGTCCTTCAGGAACAGCTAAATGATAAGGTACGAGCTTGTTTTTTCTACTATTCGGTCCCCATTCCCTTTTTCTCTTCTTTTATTTTGATCTAATAAAGATTACTTGAATTTTTATGTCATTCTTTTTGTTTTCTCTGCCTAAATTTGAAGATGCTGCAAACCTCAATTATGTATGTTGACATCCTTCTTGTTCGGTTTTTTTTTTGTTGTCAGTGTTCTGAAAACAAAGAGTTAGAAAAAGTGAAGCTGCTAGAGCAGCAACTGGCAGCAGCTAATAGTGGTAGATTGTTAGTGTCTTCTGAACAGTGCGCATCTGGAGAACACGTTGATGAGTTGAAAAAGAAAATACAATCCCAGGTAACTGACAATTTACTGCTCCTGTGGTAGCAAAACTGAATGGATTACACACTTTTTAATGTCATTCAATTGGTTTTACTTTTTGTTAGTTTTTCTTTCCTTCATTCCTATGATTTTGTATTCCCTGCTTATCATAATACTTCCTAATAGATTATTATGAATGAAAGCACGTGTTAGGATTGCTATTCAAAAAGGTTCTGTTTGGAGTTGTTGTTTTGTATTTAATTGCACTAAAGTGACATTTATTTTCATTGTTTTCAGGAGATTGAAAATGAAAAACTGAAGCTGGAACAAGTTCACTTGTCAGAAGAGAATAGTGGGCTGCGTGTGCAGAATCAGAAACTTTCTGAAGAAGCTTCTTATGCCAAAGAACTGGCCTCCGCTGCTGCTGTAGAACTGAAGAATTTGGCTGGGGAAGTGACCAAACTTTCATTGCAGAATGCAAAGTTGGAAAAAGAATTGGTGGCTGCACGAGACCTGGTCAACTCTCATAGTGCTGTTATGCAAACAGTTAATGGTGTCAACCGCAAGTACATTGATGCGAGATCTGGGAGGAAGGGGAGGATTTCTAGTCATGTTAATGAAATTTGGGAGCTGGTCTAGATGACTTTGAGTCATGGAATCTAGATGCTGATGATTTGAAGATGGAACTGCAGGCTAGGAAACAACGAGAGGCAGCTCTTGAGGCTGCATTAGCTGAGAAGGAATTTGTGGAAGAGGAGTACAGGAAAAAGGCTGAAGAGGCCAAGAAAAGGGAAGAGGCCTTGGAGAACGATTTGGCAAACATGTGGGTCCTTGTTGCTAAGTTAAAAAAAGAAGGGGGTGCTGTCCCAGAATCAAACACTGATAAGAAAAGTGATGGGGTAGAACATATGAATGATCCAAAACCTAATGACATTGAAAATAATATTGTCACCAAGGAGCAGGTTTTGGATGTATCAAAACCAGACACTGAAATTCCCAAGGAGGAACCCTTGGTTGTTCGCCTTAAGGTAACAACAGTCTATCGTTGTTCTTGTTTGTACGGTTTTGTGCAGGGAAATTTTGAATTGATATTGTTTGGTTAGATCACTAGAATATAACGTAATATCACTTTCAATTTCATAAAAATTATTTTCAATTTTGTCGGAGGTCAAGATAGGTTTAGGAATGAATGAAATAGAGAGAGAGTTGGGGCAGCCTCTATTGTGAAAAATGTGATAGAAATTAACAACTATATACAATTATTAAAGACTCATATGAATGACTTGTTTATAGAGACAATTTATGAAAGGACACAATGATATCATCTGATCTATGTTACTACCTCATCTAGTGGAAAAAGATTTTGTTTCTGGATTAGGTCTGAAAAAGCAAATCATTACTTTGATATTTGCTGCAATATCATGTCATTTGTGCTGAAACAAATAGGTCTTCTGAAACACAGTTTTTGGGCTGTAATCTTTCATTTCAGGCACGCATGCAAGAGATGAAAGAAAAAGAACTCAAGTATCTTGGGAATGGTGATGCCAATTCCCATGTTTGTAAAGTATGTTTTGAATCTCCAACTGCAGCAATTCTTCTCCCATGCCGACATTTTTGTTGTAAGTCTTTTCCAAACTCGTCTGAATATTTTATCCTTGCAAATTTTTGTTGATATTCCGTTATATTTACAACTTTCTATCTGAATACTCAGAACGTCTTGTTTGCTCTTGCAGTGTGTAAATCTTGTTCACTTGCTTGTTCTGAGTGCCCAATATGTCGCACCAATATTACAGATAGGCTTTTTGCTTTTACACCTTGACCCTTTAAACAGAGGTACTGCATTAATCTTATAGGAACTCTATTCGAATGCTGTACAAGAACAAAATTTTAACGTATTCCTCTTTGTTTTAATTTTTGCAGGGCTCTATCTCATTGAGTTAATATATTCCATGAAATTACGGGTGCAATTCTTTTATTAGTTTGCCTGTATGTACAACCGTTTTAAAGGTATATTAAAATCTAATTTCTTTTACCCTACCCCATGGGAACTGTATAATAGGGGGAGACAAGGGGGTGGGTAGAAAGAATGTAAAGGGAAAAGGTGTAAACAGCACTGCTGAAGTACATAGGCGCAATGTATGTTTCTTTTCTGTAATACACAATTTTTTGTCCATCCTCTGTAGTCTGCGTCCTTTGCTGTGGGTATAAGAACAGCGAGGTTTCTCTTGACCTCCTGCTGCCCTTGCAACGTCCTTTCATATCCAATATTCAGAACCTACGAAATTAAGATTAATTTGGTTTAAGTTGAGTTAATTTATTGTAAGGATAAAGTTATTCCAATACTAGTTGTTTTTAAAAAAAAATTGAAAAATTGAAAAATTATTTTAAGGGATTAAGTCATTAAAATGAAATTTTTTTTGGCTTCTTAATAATTTAGAAGTGATAAGTTGCTATGCTTATCTTTCAATGAGAAAATTTGGATTTTAATCTAAAATTTAATATCTTGATTTTGTTTAGCAGATTAGTTTATGCTTTTGATAACCTGATGAGGCATTTTTTTAATTGGTCGAAAATGAGCATGTTTCTTTAGCCCCGAATAATCTCACATTTCTTAGTTCGAACAATATCACTGTTCAAGAGAGAAGGACTTGCTGTGCCGTTTTGCAGATGCTAGCTGTTATTGAGTTCCCTCTTTTGACACAATTGAAAATGGCTTCGGGGATTTGGCTTACATGGATATTTATCCAAATTCAATGTTGGTTCTTACGATGAACTATTGACGACTACAACCGATGGTCCTAGTTAAAAAGTAATCTTATTCGGGGGAGTTGACGTTCGTTTGATCTTTGCTTTATGTTGAATGAATTGGTATTAATTGAAGTTTGAAACCATGTGCACCGGCTATTGAAGATTAACAAGATTCTGTTTTTTTTTTTTTGGCCAAGAAAAGCAAAACAGTAGCATTTGTGGTACCGGCCTATTCTTCACCAGGTTGTCAAACTTCTTCCTTCCAATTAAAACTTTTCGAATGTGAAGTAGGAGCTGGCCTACTTTTATTGACGAGTGAAATTGAACTGCAGAGATTCAAAGAAAATACAATGTTCAAAGTCGAAGTTGAAAATGATTTACAAGTTGCATGTCAAATTGTCAACAAGACTTCTCAATTCATACACTAGATATAAAAAGGAACGTGTAAAGAAGTTGGTTCGTTTTGAAGCCTGTACTCTTATCAACATCCTCGATTATAATGTAATTATCTAAAAGGCTTAAATTGGTATGAAAAAGTACATAAATAATTGTATACACTTCCCATGCAAAGAGTATTCTGAATTAAGAGAGTAAATAATACGCAAGTCCACCTACATTATATGTTAAGTTCAAACTTTATTCATATGAATTGAAGACCTTTTAAACAGAGATTCTCATGCCATATTATGATACAGTTATTTCCAAGTCTAACGGTTAGTTGAATGCATATGAATGATTCTATTACACTCTCCCACGAAGATAATCAACACTGACACCTTGAAATTTTTTCCATCTATCATATGCAACCAACTAACCCCATATTACAACTACGCAACAACCGTCTCTTTTATTAGCATTGACCAACAAAATGAAAAATTGAGTGCTATATCAAAAATGATATTCTAACACCTAAAATTAGTTGTCTATTTGGAAACATCTTTTTAGGTGTTGGAATAGTATTTTGATATCAAGAGAAGTAGAGATAGCTTTAGAGGCATCAAGACCTTTTTTGTATAAATAAAACAATCATTTTCTCGCAAATGCTAAAAGGTGTTAGTTGACTTACGGTTCAAGAAAGTAAATTATGAAAGATTAGAGTAAGTTGGAAAAAGAAGTTCTACCCAACACTCTAGCGATTAAATGAAAAATGAGAATATTTTATAAAGTGCTAAAACTTTAAATCAAATAAAGCGGACTATTTTCTTCACGCTAAAACAGCAAATGGGAAGGGAAAAAAACGAAATTGTAAAGATACGAGACAACTAAAAAGAAACACTTAATAAATTGTAAAGAAATATGTAGAAAACAGAAAGAGGATATTTTCCAACAGATTTTTACAAATAGTTGATTGTCAAGAGTGTCTAGAATTTCTTATCAATTGAGGGCTAACTTCAGGAACACTACGGTCATGACCCCTCTCTCTCTATCCACTTCCAGCTCCCTTGAACGGTGTTCAATTTTGTTATTTCCTTAATTCCAACCACAGAACCAATCTGAGAAACAATTGAAGTGCTAAGTTGAGGGGATTGAACTTTTGAACTTGAAATTGATATTGAGCTTGAGGTATCCACGTTGCCAATGGAAATAAACACGTACTGTCATCAAGATCTTGGTCCTGAAAATCCGAACATTGATCATAATTTTGCAACAACAAACGCCCTTCAATTCGAAGTCAAGGAAAAAGATAGTCTCAGAACTCTCGTTGCTCTAATTATAAAGGGTGTTCAGCAAACCTTACAGGAGCCATTAGGTGGAAATGAAGCATCAAGAAGGTCTTCGAAACAGAAACCAGGTATTGTTTCAATCAAGTATTCGGATATGCTGCTTGTTGAAACTGAACCGGTGTCACTGGCCATGTTGTCCTCAACCTTGCAAGAAGAACTGACATTTTCAAATTCAGCTGAAACTGATCTGGGTCTGTTGTTCATTTTAGAACGAGAGGTTCTTGCCTCAGAGGTATTGACTAGTACTCTGTCGGTGGATGATGAAGCTGCAGGGTCCAAAGAAGTGCCTGCGGGGAGCTTTACACCCGTGAGAAGGAACCTGTTATGCTTCTGGGTATGTTCGTTGGCTCTGTGGATTGGAAGGTCGCATTCTCTGCAAAGTATTGCTCTATCTTCTTGGCAAAATAGATATGCACGCCTCTCCTGCAACCAACCAAAACAAAACAAAACGCATATTTACTTGTTTGTTCAAAGAGAGGGTGAGCCTCCTCAGCGCAACTCTAAGGTTGCCTTGTAACATGAAGGTCATGGATTCAAATTCTGAAAATAGTTTTTCCATAAAGTGGGATAAGATTGTGTACATCTACTCTCTCCATATCCTACCGAATGAGAGCGCCATCCACTAAGCTGCCTTTTTTACTTGTTTGTTCAAAGAAGTTGAAACTGTGTTTCTATTCTCAATCAATGGAAATTAAGACCAGAACCGGATTTTAATATTAATGATGATGATCATAGCTATAGTACTACTATAGATGAAAGAGAAGAGGAATGGGGCAGCACAGTACTTGGCAGATATCGCAAAGAGGGGTGTCTTTAGAGGAGGGGTGGTGCAGCATGAACCGTGTATGTTTGGTTGCGAGCTTGTTGGCGTGGTGGATGGTGCGGTCACAGCCATAGCAAAGAGCTGCTTCATCTGCTGGACAGAATAGAGAGGCCTCTACTTTGTCACACACATCACACTGGATCTTCATCTCTCTAATTTCTACCTCTCTCCCACACAGAGACACACACTCTGTGCTTGTTTGTGTCGATCTTGTGTCTTTTTTAATGTGTTTATTGAATGTTGGAGAGATTGGTTTTGAAGGGAATGGGGGGAAGGGGACAAAAGAATTATGGGCGAGTTGGAGTTAGGGTCCAGAGAGAACCGGTAGGCTAGGCTCACAGGCTCAGGTCAGGGTTATTAAGTGTTTTCTGACTTGGAGAAAGCTCTGGAAATGAATGAATGAATGCCATAGCTATCTCCTTTTCTTTTCCTTTTTTTATCTCTCTTCATTGATATGCATTTCCCTTTCTTTGATTAAAGAGGGAGGGAGCGAGGGTGCAAGTTGGCTCGTTGGGCTATTATTCTATGTAGCAAATGCCTTCACTTTCATTGCTGGGTGTTTCTGAACCTGGATTGAGGCATGGCCTTCATTATCTATCTATCTATCTATCTATCTGCATCCTTTATTGGTTCTGAAAGATTCAGCCTTGATCTTGGGCTTGTATCTAAACATTAAAAATTAAATAAATCACAATTGTAAACACTAATGACGCCATTAGCTGGTAAGAGAGAGAGAGAGAGAGAGGTGCTGACTGCTGAAGCAATGTCGGCTATTTCCTACAAGGAAACTTGCACCCCGCTTACCCTATTTATAGGCCTTCCATCTTTCATGGACACTGTTTCTTTCGGGAAAAATATAGATATAGTATAAACCTCTTTTTGGGAGTTGAAAAATATAAATCAATTAATAGACAGAAAAATAGAAATGATGGTAGTGAGCCAAGAAAAAGATGCAATTCGGGTCAAGCATATGAACCCAAAGTCCTGAATTTCGTGATGTTATCTTATTTCCAGAAGCAAAGTGAGATTTATGTTATATGTTAATGTAAGGGTATAGAAATATTGTTAAAGATTAATTTTGATATACCATAAATATACTGTTACCAAATTATATATTTTAATTTATATAAATTTTAATATAATGAATAATTAGATCAAATATTTTAATTTGTTGATATAATAATATATAATTAGATATTTTTATATAATTTTTTTTATATATGTGTAACTGGGATTATTATGTATTGTGTATTTATTTATGTGAACTTATATTTTTTTTATAGCCTAATAATTGTGGTTATGTATCGTACATTTAAGTGGCATATCTTGTGTTTAATTCTCTTCTCCCCATTTTCCTCCCCTATATCCTTATAAAGAATTCACAACCTTAATGCTCTTGTAAAAAAAAAAAAAAAATAATAATTTTTGAAAGAATAAGTTTGTACTGGCTAAAAATGTTAATACAATAGCCCCAACTCACAAGAAAAATTTATTAATTAAAGGTTAAAAAATTGGAGCCCTTATATGCTCAACCGCTCCATAACAAATTCTCCTATTTAATTCTAACTACTTATTTACCTCGTAAGCAAAGATTACATAAATTAAATATTTAGAATAATATTTCTATATAATAAATAATTAATTAATTAAGATTTTTATCTATTAACGTAAAACTAGAAAATCATTTGATCAAGCAAGCTGCCATAGCTAGAGAAGCCCCACAACAAAGAAAGTGTCCCTAAAAGTTCAGGAAAAAAATGTGTTTGTAACTTAAAAAAAAATTGATTTATAAATTAAATTTCTTGTTAAATACGACATGTTAGAATTATATTTGATTTAAAACTTAATTGTTTAAATTAATTACTATTGATCTAACTAAATATTTTATTTAAGAAAAATAAAAATATTTATTTTTTACCTGATTACAAATATAAACTTTAATTTGTAAATTAACTTAAATATCTTTTTCAATAATAATTTTTTTTGGGTAGTCTTTCAATAATAGATTCTAAATTCCTCACAAAAATAAAATCTAACTTAAATAACTAACGATTTTATTTTTATAATAAATCAAACTAATTTAAATGTCAAAGATTCCGAATACAATTAATTAGAATTAAAAATATACTTACAATTTTTTATTTTAATATCCAGTAAAGAGATTGAAAATATTCTAACGTAATCCTCAAGATTTTCTAGCTCCTAATTGTGACATTTTAATGTCATGTTTAGTTTGAATTTTTAGTTTTTAAATTTTTAAATTTTATAAAAAAAATTTTAAAAGTTATAAATTATAATTTTTAATTTTTTTATAAAATTTTAAAAATAAAAAATTTAAAGATGAAAACTGAAAACTAATATACCGTTAGCCATAAATTATTGTGATGTGCCATACCTAAAAAGGGGACTTTTTGAATGTGAAAGAAAGCTACTTTTTGTCAAACATATTGGTCCCCACTATCAAACTTTTTCAGATCTTCCATTATAAAGTTTGTATCAATGCCCAATATTGTTCCCCACAAGCTCTCTTAGAGGATTTATTTTCGCGTAGTAAATTTTTTAACTATAATTGTAGCAGTTTTTAAATAAAATAGAGTAGTAGATCTTATGTAATGATTAATAATATCACCTTATTCTATCAGCTAAGTGAAAAAAAAAAATTGTTAACATTTTCCTTCGTGTTTATTTTGTAGACACTTTTTAGATAACCGAAATTTCAGACTGAACCATAAAGAATTAAAGATAACAAATCCCGTATTATAAGCTAAACCTCACTTGTTTTTGATTTCGGTATAAAACACCTCTAAACTAAACTGTTGAACACTTACAGTTGCAACAAGAATACGTAATCTTGAATCTTGACCACAGTATGCGTGGCTAATAACAATAGTGCAGAAAGTTTTTTCCATGAAATTAAACCCTTTTTGTTGTTTAGTATATTCTTTCATCTGATTAATCTCAAGTCATTAGCACTCAAACTGTCGTCAAAATCATATTTGCTCAGATTTTAGGTCCCTTTGAAATTCATTTGTTGTTATTGTTTATGGTCTCGATTCAATTCATGACGGTGATGCTGTGATGTGGGTGGGATTTCGAAGCTGCTTGGTTGCGTTTTAAATAGGAAAAAGATAAAAGTGACAAATATTATTATAATAGATTTTGGGTAATGATAGGAAATTGGATGTGATGAATGTTAAGAATAAGTGGAAGCTAATGGTTAATTATGATTTTGTAGTACTGCTAGGCTCGGCCGTTAGCCTGCCTTCACGTTAGGATTTCTTTTCGTATTTATAGACTATAAACGTGCTTATTGCAGATTTTGCTCTTCGCTTGCATCATATGAAAATTACAATTGGCCAGATGCTAGTATCGTTCGTACATAAGCGAAATTGGAATGAACAAGAACGCAAGAATAGCAAGCTGATTAAAGAAGTCGGCAAAACTAGACGACAAATTAACACTTTTTTTGGAACAGGATATGGATGATGATCTAGTTTGAGAATCTTTAAACAAAATATCATACAAGATATGCACGTTGTCAGCATAAAAAACGGAACTACGAGATGAGAAAGAAAGGAGCATCGCACTCTTGACTGATCATTTCGAATTTAAATCTAGAGTTCCGATACCACCTCACATGGATGAGGCTTTGAATGAGAAATAATAGTACATTCTATGGAGTGTGCCATCGAGATATATAATTTCAAAAACATGTGAAGACCACTAACTTGCAACTCAAGTGGGTAGGGGAGTGGGCACAGTGTACTGGTCATGGTCAAGGTGATGCAAAGAAACCAAATATTTTCTCGGATTCGAATGGAGCAGCACATCAAAACTAGCCACTTGGAATTTGGATGCTTAGCACAAACGGCAGGGAAAGGACAAAGTGAGAATATAAATTTTAGCTAGTTTCTCGTAGAGAGCCAAAACTAATGAAATAATAGTACAAATGGGTCTTCACTCTTTTGAACCCAAAAGAAAAAAAAATCAAAAGGGTCATGGACTTAGCGCTCTGTTTAATCTCATCGACAAATCCCGTTAATTTCTGTCTCCCGTGCTTTGAATCAGTATCGTACATGATTAATTTACTCCATCTGAACTACTTAAGCTGTGATATTTATACTAATGAATTTAAATAAACAAATATCTTACCTACCAATAATAGTTTTTGGTTGATATTTATACTAATGAATTTAAATAAACAAATATCTAACCTACCAATAATAGTTTATACTAACAGAGCGTACATATGCATGTAGATATATGAATTGACATGTCAATTTTTTCTGGTGATTATTTTTTGTTTCGGGTCACAACCATCACGAATATTATGGGCGAGGTAGGGAAAGCTATTGATCAAGAAGTATGTAGTGAGTATAGATGTACTTCAAGTCTGCAGCTAGAAAAGGCTTTCACGCCCAGAATCTTTGTGAAATCACTTGCCTACATTCTATTTGCTCTGCAGGTTGCATATTTCACATGGGCACATAAGTATGAGGAATATGTAACCATGTAATGGGGACCTGATTGTGATGTGCAGCTTGACGCAATAAATATGGTGACCCCATCAGTATTGGTGTACCCTCACATTATTGCCCGCTGAGCAACTGAACTTGTTAAAGACCTAGTTGCTATATATTCATATTCTCTTTTTTGGTGCTCACAGAGTTTAATTTTGGAAAAATTCTTTAAGTATTCCGAATTAAAAATAAGGTGTTACATTGTATTATTGATCACATTTAAATACATTAGTTATTTTATTGAAAATTAGTGAAAGTTAAAAAGGGATGACTCCAAAACTGATTTGAATAGCGGATACAGTATAAACTACAGAGCAACACCTTTTTATTATTTTAATAGCAACTAAGAATTTCTTATGCTGTCAATATGTTTGTGTGTTTGAGGAGCAAAGAGTGCATGAACTGGCAAGAGCCGTTTTAGCTTAACCAAAAGTCACGGTTTTGAGTCATGGACATACAATTATGTTAAAAATCGGGAGAGAGAGCTTTGTAATTTTAATGGTTTTACCGAGTTTAAGCTAAATTATACCTTCAATATAAAAATACATATGATTTCCGGGGAGAGGAAAAAAAAAAAACAAAACGTGTGCTTGAGAGAATGTTTAGAAAGTATTAGCAAATTTAAGTGAAGTTATTATATTCTACTTTCTTTGTCTATTTTCCTGTCCGTCACTGATTTTCTGGGTCAAACATTATTACCCAAGTTGGGCAAGCATGGATCGCCGGTGAGATGTCTGATATTTTCAAATGAAAAATGTATTTTAACATCAAATACTTATAGAATCCGTTTAGGACAGTACTATATATACATATAAAAAATGCAAATGTAAGTTGATTTTTTTTTGGACTCGGTGAATGTAAGTTGACATATACACATGCGATTATGTGAATATGAATCAATATCGGAGCATGCTTAGATGTATATTTATATAAGATACGTTGTATTTAATATTAATTACAAGTGCTCAGATAATTCTTTTCTAATATGGAGGTGAAGAAGGCCATGTCAGCTAATTGTTGGTTCGGCCTTACATTAACTGGACATTGCAACTTCGTTATAATAATTATATTAAGATTAGCATTTCAACTTCTTTTTAAGAAAAGAGATACTACGATCATTATTGTGTATGCTTGTAATTGGAACAGCCACACTTTCACTGTTCACAGAGGCAAAGACAACCTTATAAATCTCGATGGGACGCCAACGAGATTCTTTTGGCATTTCCTTGCAGGGATGCATGAGGAAAATTCATTATGGCTGCAATGGGCCGGGCCACAAGAAAACCAGCAGAGCATTAAGGTCAACACTAGTTAGGCTTTTATTTTAACGTTTCCGACAGTTGGCCCAAATCTTTCTTTTGGTACACGCGGGATCGCAACAAGGAAGTAATATTTTGAACGACCAAAAGAATCTCACATACCCGGGTAGCATTGATTTTTGTTTCATTCATCGTTTTTTCCCTCCGTGCTACGTAGCACGTTCATAACCAACCGTTACCAACTAACAAAATTTATTAAGGTTTGGATATTAAAATTAGATCTGATATATTTTAAGGTCGGTTAAAGTAATCGTTAGTCGTCGACAAGTCTAAAAGTAATAATAGATTAATAGATATATATTTTTATAATAATTTATGAAAAATTATAAGATTTTAAAGTTGAATTAATATATTTTACATAATATGATGATATTTCTACATTGATATGGTTTATTTTCAAACCTATATCATAAAATATCTCTAAAATTTTGTTTCTTACTTGTAAAATTTTATAATTTTACTATATACAATATCCAAATTTTCGTATATTGTTCAAATGTGGTAACTGGTGAACCAAACATAATCGGTTATTATCAAATCGGATTGGGTTTTAGAAATTAACCAGCTTAAAATTGACGGGTTTAAGTTTGTCTAACTTGACCCAACTCATTTATACACCCCTAATGTTATCTATAAAATCAAAAATGAAGATTGTTCCAATGTTTATATAAGAGCTTTTCTGCATTTTTTTCATATTATGCACGTTCTAAAGTAACATACAAGTTGAATTAATATACACAATCTAAAGAAATATACAAGTTGAATTAATATAACATTTTTTTTGTCTCAATGAAATTATTGATATTCTAGCCTTATTACTAAAAACCCACCTCAACTAAAGATCCTCTTTCAGGATGCATGGTCTCCCAGCGAAGCTGATTAAACACTCACGATTTTGAATTATAACTATTACGATTATTTTAAAATTTTTGTCATACATAGATATAATTTATATTAAATATTACTTATTGTTTATTTATATAATTTTTAATATTATCATTACTAAAAATTGAGAGATAAAGAAAAAAGAAAAAGAGAGTCATGGTAGCTTACCTACCAATTCTTTTCATTTTCATTGTAGCATGATGACTAACAGTGCATGCTCGGCTATGGGCAAGAAGAGACTTTCATTGTATGAGGGATGTTTAGAGCTGTAGCATGTGGGATAATATTGGCACACATCTCTTTTCTTGGTTTGAGATTGATAATCCGATTGTTTAGGTGAAAGATTGTGCTTTTAGTGCTAATGGTGTTTTTTCTTTTTTTTGCTTTGTGGTGGACTTGGCAAAGTTATAACTAGGATTTTTTCCATACTAACCCTTAGTCTGCCTTGTGGTGGCCCTGGGCGCAACTTCTGGCAGATGATATTACTTGCTCTCCAATCAATTGTGTCAATATGTCAGTATAGCGTCCTCCTCCCTACGATGCTGTTAAGTTGAATGATGATGGTAGTGTGTTATGAGATTGGAGGTTAGCAAGCTTTGGTTGCATAATTCGAGACTCTCATGGAGGATGATTGGCTTCTTGCTCAAGATCAGTTGATGAGATATGAATTCTTCGGGTGAGTTCGAAATTGTTTGGCACGGTTTTTGGGTTTGAATGCTTGGCTCGTTCGGTGTATATTGATATATGAATTGTTTGGAGGTTTGGCTAAGTCACTGATCAGACTTCTCCTCATCACTTGGACCTTGGTTTGCTCTTGCATATTGTGCATTGATTATGCACAACTTGAGTGTTCATTTTGATTTGGTCCATAGAACTGGTGGAACAGATTATGTGGTAAAGACTAGTGCTACATTGGGCTTAGATTATTTCAGGTGGTATAATTTGGAATGGAGCTCAATAACATTATTCATGTTGATCTAACCAGCTAGTCTTGGTTGTGTCTCTGTATATTTTTTCCTTAAAAAAAAAAGAGAAGCTCCAATTAGACTTAATCTCACATTTCAATACTTTGATTAGATTGATTTTTAATATTACCATCCTCTCTTTCAATGGGAACTCATCGATCTCCTTGACTGTCAGTCTCACCAACATTCCGATTGTGAGGAGGAGGCAGCCTTCGCTTCTTCCGATTTCGACGCCTCCGTTTCTCCTCCCATCAACAATTCCCCGATTCTCTATGATCATCCTCATGCACCAACCACCATCATCGTCATTTCGCCGACGACATTATTGATAATGGCGACCCATGTGCCTCAATTAGAGGATGGATTATGATGGTGTAAACGACGAGCTAGTTCCGTGGGAAGTGAGCAACAAGTTTGGGAGGCAGAGAGAGGATCAGGAAATTGGAGAAGAAGGGTTTTCTCCAAAATGAACTATATATTCCAAGAGGTCCCCCGCTCTCACTGATTCCTCATTCCAAACGCCAACGAGGCCTCTTCAAGAAAGTTGAAACAACTGCTTTTTAACTCTTATTAGGTTTGATTCCATTCCATGTCAGTTAGTTGTGTATGGCATGTTGTTAATAGCTTTGTATTTGTGGCTGGTACCGAGATCGCTAGCTGGGATATATATGTTACTTGTGTTGTTCCACCTTCTTTGCCAATTTCATCCTTTTCTGTCAGGTGAATGGTGCATGTTAGATTCTGCAAACTTAACTGTCAATGTGGATTAATTAGGTTGAATTGCTCATCTCCATATTTCTTTCTGTTTTTTTTTTTTTTCTTTCTTTCTTTCTTTGTTTATGATTCTGTCGATCCTTAGTTAGCCCCCGCCCATTAACTGTTTAATTGAAAGAAAAGCTGAACTTGTTTTTGTTGAACTGCACAATAATTCTGTTTTATTCCTCTGTATATTGTTCTGGAACGAAAGTTGAAAAGGGAATATCTAATTGATTGAAGAAAAGTTGAACTTTAGTACTCTCTATTGTTGAATTGCAGAATGATTTTGTTTAACGGCTCTGCACATTATTCAAGAAGGAAAGGTGAAGGGAAGGGTTTAAAATTTGCTTGATGAGACTGAGATGGTTTTGATGTCTACAACTTGTGAAGAACGGAGAATTTTTGGTCTTGTCAAGAATGAAAAAAATCCAATGATTTTGCTTATTATTACCGATATAAATAACATATTTTGATTCCTACTCCTTTGAACTCTTTCTTTTTTCTTTTTTTGGTCCATATAAAATGAGCCGGATGTTTGTTAGTGTTGCATTGCTGGAAGTTGTTTATCTAAAGTGAGAATCCCTGTAAAATGAGAAGAGACTCCACACCATATATTTTTTTGATCCAATGGTGATAACCTCCTCCCTTCCACACTTCAGAGGACAGATCTAGTAGTTAGTGGCAATCTGGTTGTGGGAAAGAAGTCAAAGAACATGCCGAGCTGAAGTGCTTCGCCTTAGATTTAGTTTAGAATTCTGATAGAATAAACCCAGCATATATTATCTATATCGTGACACATGTCAACATATTAACGATTGAATTTATATTATCTATATAAATTATAATATTAAATTATATTTTAAATAATTGATATGTTATCGCGTGTAGAGTTCACTGTGACCCGAGTCTATACTAACATCGCTCTTTAATCTAATTTATGTTTATCTCAATTTTTATGGAGCTTCTCACCACAATGAATCTACTGCAACTCTAATGCCAATTAATGAAGTCATGGTTTTGGAGACTTGGCCTGCTCCCAAATGTTTAGGGGCCTATTTGGAACAATTTTTGTGTTATTGCTTTTTAAAACTATTTTAAAAATTAAGTTTAAAAACATTTTTTTAAAAATCAAAGTTTGAGAATCTGTTTGGATAAGTTTTTGAAGGAACCCTAAATCCCCCATTTCCCCAAAATTAATGTAACTCACCAAAGAAAAGGAACAGGGGGCTGAAACTATGGAGGCAAGGCGTGACCGGTCCTATGTGAGGGCTGCTTGCGGTGGCGTCGATGATTGGTGGATCGTGACGGTCCTCTGCAAAGGTACTGGTCTTGTGCAAAGCGGTTGAAGCTGGAGGGGACAAAAAGAGGTGGTGGTCGACCCCTCTGGCGAGGCCGCTGGTGGTGTCAGAAGCTGGGTGGATCGCCACAACCATGCGAGTAGATCGAAGCTGGAGGGGACAAAAGGAGGTGGTGGTGATCCTCAAGGTGGCGCTAGTGTTGGTCGCGATGGCGCTGGTGCTGAGATATGAGATAAGGTTTTGTTTTTGGTTTTGTAAAATACCTAAAAGTTATTTCCTGTTTTCAATTTTTAAAACTCAAAAAGTGTTTTTTAATTTTTAAGATTAACATTAAGAAAACAAATTCTCAAACTATTTCTTTAAGTTTTTTGTTTTTAAAAATCAAAAACCCATTTTAAAAAATACATTCCAAACATGCCCTGGACTTTCAACATCAAGATACATCCACGAGTATAATAAATATTATCTACTGTCAAATCCTATGCTAACAATGCAGACATACCCGTCGGAAGTCAATATATGCTGCAACCGTTGTTTTTTTAAAAAGTCGATGAGAAAGTGGAGAAAGCTTTGAGCAGCTCAGCCATTTTTTCAAAGTATTGTCAGAAATCACAAATTGTATCAATTCTTTTTGGGGCTCCATCTACCTTGATTACGAAATGCACTTCAAGTCTAGGGATTTGGCAATTGTCTCCGGTTGTCCCCTTGATTGCACAGAAGAGGAACAAATATAAGCCTAATCAGATCAGATTGAAACCCAAGATCAACGCGTTTCACAGACTAGTTGTTAATTCGGTTTCTATAACAATTTACACCCCCGGGTTTCATATGAAAAGCGCTGAGAGCTGTCAGTGATAAAATATATCAGTTCTAAATTTCCATGGTCAAAAGCCTTTGTATTAAAATAATGGTTCCTTAATGTGTGTGTATATATATATATATATATATATACACCAACAAAAAGAAGATATAAGATGTTAACTTTACTGCTGGCTTTACTTTCTTTGTTTTTTTTTTCATTTTTTTTTTGGTTGTTGCCGAAAAGTAAACATTAGCTGGAAGGAGCAAAGGATTACAATTTGGCCAAATACTTAATTGAAATTGCCGCACTTTTATTTCTTAGTTCCCACTGGCCACTACATATTATTGTTCCAAAGGAAACTCGAAAGAAGCTTCTTGACTATCATGGGCTACAGCATGAAGATTTCTAATGGTTTGGTATTTTGAGTAGTGTAACGTGCGTGGCCTAAGCTAATAGCATTTATAATTGGAAAACTCTTCAGTCTTTACCCTTGCTAAGTCCGTGGAAGTAGTATGACTGTTGAAATACAGAATATATACAGGATTAAGAGGACACAGCAATTCCAGATTCATTCTACTGTATATGGTGCCAAGCTTTGATTTTTGGGTGATGCGATACATGATGCTTTGGAAAATTAATTCCTACCATATAGTTGCTCGTAAATCAAGTTTTAGCGCAACTCCAAATTTGTAGATTCACTTCAAATTCGGATATGCTTTTGTTTCTGAAAAAAAATATATGATTTTGTTTTTCATTTGCTGGTTGATTTCTGATGATCTTTTTACTGTACCGGTAAACGTAGGTCAAAGGCTAAACCATCAATTTTTATAGCCAAGTACCTGTGCAATTTTGCATAGGACGAATATATATAACAAAAGCGGAATTGCCAAACTAATTCAGACACTAACTGTTGATGTCTTCATCATACAATCCACCAATAATTGAAAGTCTAAGAGATGCAAATTTCATATGCCTATTTTGTTAAAAAAAAAAGGTTTTGGCAAAAGCTCGCCCTTCTATTGTCATGACATGTTGGACTTAACAAAAAGGCTAGCTTACATATGACCTATGTACAGGAGAATATGAGAATTAAATTAAAATCATAAGGAGCAGTACTTTCTTAACATCTAAAATTTAATATTTTATTGGAATATCCACTTTATTATTCTTAAATATAATAAAAAATATAAAGAGTAAGGATTATTATCATATCTAAAGATGATAAACTAGATGTTTCAATAGGAATATATTTTTAGATGTTCAAATAGTATTTTTTATAGCCAAAACCATCATACTAAAGCAATAGGTTATACACTTATACCTGCATTTTATAGTACTAGTGAACATATGATCGTTTCCCTAATCCTACATGATGTTTCTCTTTCCAAATACTTTCTTTCCTGGTAATTTTTGCCTATTGGTTCTTACTGGTATGTGCTTTACTTCAACTTAGAATTGATTCTTCTGCTGTATGGGGGCGGCTTTGCCAATTGCCATGGTGTCCTTGTATTTTTGAACTCGTGCGAGGTGATTATATATTATATATAATGGTTAATATTTTTCAAGAAAGCTCAGAAAACTAATTATTGCTTTCTTCTAGACCCATCACTCTGAGAGTACTACTACTCTTGAAGCAGATGGTAGAGCTAGGACATCCAAAAAGGTTGTGAAGAGATTGTGATCTTTTAGTGAAAAGGAGATGCCGACGACTAGGACACAAGGTGGCCAAGAAGAAACAGCAAGAGGCTCAAAGTGCCAAGACTGTGGGAACCAAGCCAAGAAGGAGTGTTCATACTCAAGGTGCAGAACCTGCTGCAAGAACAAAGGGTTTAATTGCCAAACCCATATCAAGAGCACTTGGATCCCCGTGGATAGAAGGCGCCACAGAGAGGACCACCCCTCTCCCTCCACTAATCCCCTCCTCTTTCAGGGAGATACCTCTAAAAGACACAAGGACAACCCATATTCAGGCAACTACTATTTTAGTTTTTACAACTATTGTGTCTTTTGATTATTAGGTTGTTTTGAGTTTAACACAGTTCACCAATAGACTTTTTATTGAGACTTTTTTTTTTGGGGTGAAAAATAATCAATACACTAACATGCTGCTATAATCAAAATTAAGATCGACATATACTGTTGTAGAGTCCTAGCAGGTACTTTTCCTCAGCTCATAAATAAAGGAGATACTAATTGAGCCTAGTTGCATCTTCCTGCTTGAACTTTATTCTGCTTGCAAAATTACTGGTGTCTTTTTACTTTTTTCATTTTTGGCTGCCTACTCAATTAAGCCTAGCAATTATATAGATGGTCATTATTTCAGGTGTCGAGGAGTTCAAGTTTCCAGCTGCTACGAATTCCATGGCTATATTTCGGCGTGTTCAGGTTCGGGCGATGGATGATACGGTAGACGAAACCGCCTATCAAACATCTGTGAACATTGGAGGACATGTATTTAGTGGTCTTCTTTATGATCAAGGCCTTGACCAAAGTGTTTATGCTAAGGGTGATAGTTCCACCGGCCCTCTAATTGATCAACAACATAATCTCAGTGTTTTAAGTGCTTCAACCCAAACCCATGATGGCGGTGCAATTATGCCTCCATTATCATCAGCCTCTGCTGCTCCTCATGATGAGCCTTTTTGACTCCACCATATCCGTTTCCACTTGCTTCTTTCAGGCCCGGTATGCCATATTTCTCATACCCAAAACCTTAATTAGTTTATTTCTTGACCATGACAAACATGAAAAAGCAACTAGATGTGGGGATGGAGCTAGAGTAGAATGGAATAGGCATTGAGGGTGAAATAGTCACTACCAATTCAGCTAACCAACTTCTTGGAGCATTTATTTATTAATGCTTTAGTAGACACAACTATCCTCTAGATTCCAACATAGGGGAGACAAACTCACTAATCAAATGTAACTGGGGTGTCTGTTCATGTTAGTATTTTTTGTTTGAATTACCGATGACTCAATTATTCCCTATGTGGTTAGATAATTTAGCATGTGGCATGCGCCTGCCCCTACATATAGGTTTTGCAGTTTTGTCTTCTTGTTTTGTTGCGTTTCACTTTTAAGATTTTTGTTAATCATAATGTTTCCTGAACTTCGAGTCCCTTTTATCACCATCCTTTTATAGTCTATATGATTTTGCCAGCTTGAAGCAAAGTTGGAACAAGTTTCCATGTTTCCAAGGCCATTCATATTTAACACTATATAAAATTCTTTTTACATGTCGTGTCTATATTGGCCACATCAAACCCAAAGTTTCTAGATAGGAACAAGCACACAATATAAGATAACTAAAAGAGAGAACATGCAGTTTGGAAGGTGAGTATTTTTCAAAGCTTGGTAGGCGCTTTTGTTTGTTTCAATGGTTCGCAACACACACGTATACAGAAGTTATTTTTATTTAATTCATTATTTATCTTCTTTTGGTTTGCCATCTCAAATTCAGAAGATTGGGTTTGCCCAACTTATAGTACGAAGGGACGCATTTTTGCCTCTTTTTTTAATTTTCTTTAATTTCGCCTTGCTTGAAACCAGTTAAATATCACACTTTCAAATCAAATCAAATTATATATATATATAGGTTTGTAAAACCTGTCTTGTTTTCTAGAAATTCACACATAGGGGCGAACACTATATATATTGACAAAGGAGCTGGAAGGAATCATTAAATAACCGAAAATAATTTATGACATATGATATTTTTTGAATGAATGTTGTGCAAGAGATTAATTATCAAAGTTATGGCATCTTGTGAATTCAATTCAAGTTAGCTTTTGCAGTGAGCACTCTAGATAAATCGTGTGCGATTAAGCTTTTACAGAAAGGCAGTCTTATTAGCATGCAATAAGAATTGATTGATATTCCTAGTGACACAACCTGTGGAATATATCCTTTGTACTTGAAACTAAAGATGCAATTTATTTCCAAACTAAATATAAATAATATACAGCACATTGCATAGTACGTAGCCAGAATCAATCACAACAATAAAATTCCAGACAAGGTGGATTCTCCCCACAAATAGCTTGTAGATGACTTGCTGATTCTAGCTAGTCATGATCTTCAATCTCAATTTTCTGATGGCGGATAAAAAAAAAAAAAATCGAATGGAGAACGTTCTTAGCATAGGTTGGGTTAGTTATCCTGATGTCTTATAAAGTAGGTTACCCGGCCAAGATAACTTTCAAGAACTCTTTAGGCAAAGCTTTTTATGTATTTAAGAAAAGAATAGTATATATCAGTAACAATGCAAAAAGCTTATTCTATTAATCTTCTAGATAGCTTGTAACCTTAACGATTAATTGAGATGAAGATGACGATAAGCTTGGATCTGTTATGGTTCAAACTATAGAACATTCGACTTTTTTTATTTATTAGATGTCAGTTCCGAACATGATAATCCGTCCAAGTTTATTTATCTGTAATCTATCTATAGCCGATTGTCACGAGAATGAAAACACATTTACGTAATTGCTAATCTGGTTCCTGTCTGGAATATTATGTTAAAGTAATAGCAATTCAAGTATAGTTTGATGCATGTACCCAAAAAAAGAGTATAGTCTGATACTTTACTTAGTGTCACTAACCGACCACCAGATGCTGATCTAATGACAATAAATATTATATTATGTAAAAAGTATTATGATAATTGGAAAGAAGCTTAAACCAAAGTGTTTTTTCAATAGTTTCTGGCAATGTGGCCTTTAAAAGAGAAGTGTGATCTTGACAAGTTCTTTAATTTTTTAAAATGCCGTACATGCGAAAGCCGTGTGCATTTGTGCTCTTATAGTGTTCTTATTCTCAGATGCTTGAGTTCCGATCCGTTCTCTTATTTTGAGCGTAAATTTGCATTTCATGAACTTCAAACTAAATTGAAGTACAACATGGATTGAATACAAAAATTAATCTTACATAATTGCATACCATTTTAGAGGATCCACGTGCTTTTTAATACAATTGCAAGAGATATATAGAATAAAAATTCTTTTTGAAGTATTGGGCTTCAGCCCTCTTGTGAATCGAAAAAAAAAACGAAAGAAAATCCTCTTTGAAGTATATTCCTTATTTTACCACCTATTGTTAGGGAAATCAAGTTAGCATAAAAATTAGAGAAACCAAAATAACTTGTCATTGTTAACTTTTTTAACTTGTTAATCACAAAATTAAATTAAAAAAATTGCAAACAAACTTAATAATACGTGTATCTTCCAATGAAATGCGACCATGTAAGAACCAAAATTTGACAACCCCGTCGTGGTGGTCAGCACCTTGTTTGGTTGGTTGGAGACTTCAGTTTCCCATAGTTAATTCTCAACTCTCCCCAGTGCACCTCCTTTGATTCCCAACGCCAAAACATTTAAAAATATTCTACCTTAATGCAAAACATTTAACGTTTGGTTTGAAGGATAAAATTTTTGTAGATAAATTTTATATGTAATTTTATATAGAATTCATTTATGAATTTTTTATTCTTGAACCACACACACCATTTAAGCAATTATTTTTTGCGTCAGAAAAGTAGTAATTGGTCCACATTGGCATTTGTGTGATTGTGTTATTAGGGCCTCTCCAATTTCTAAACTTCCACAAAAAGCAAGCCCAAAATAAGCCCAGGAGTTTCTGGCGGGAAAATCAAGTCTACCACAGCACAATGACTCGCACGACCGAAAAAACCTCAAAGAGCTGTATGTCTTGGCAGAGTGGTTGATCAAACAGGCCACCGGAATTGAAGGAGATTCGTTGGACGTGACTCACGTGTTCGGTTGAAAATGGTGATGAGGAGGATCGATCTACTTCAATTCAACGACTTGCCATGATATTTGGATCCATCCGGTGAGTGATTCTGCGAGTTTTGTGTATATGCTACTGTCTTCCCCGGAAATGAAATTCTGTTTGTTAATGAATCTAATGAATTGAATTGGACTCTTTCCTTAAATACTGAGATTTGAAGGGGATCAGACACCCCTCATAGGTTGTTAAATGCCATGTGCAGTCGGTCAGTTAGTAATGAATCCAAATTCAGGTTTGCTGTACTGTGTACTGGAAAGCAAATCATTCTCTGCTCAATTTCTCTGTTTGTTCCTCCTCGAACTTTTAATTGGCACCGAGCTGAATCCTATACACATTACACCATAGAATTCTTACTTGGAGCAGCATCTAATACAGCTTCGTAACTTCGCCTATGGGCTCTTACTATATCTGGTCTCTATAGACTCTGATTTCTGATCTCACAAACCCACAAATTAAACTGTATTCTCTGTGTAAACGTCACGAACGCGATGACTTGTATTTATTTTTTATTTAAAAAGTAAAGTAGTTTGTTCACTGCCTATGGCTGGAAGTGTCAGTGGGGCACTCTTCTATTTCCAGTAATAATGTGGGTCCATCAAGAAATAAAAGGTTTGAACCTCACACCATGCAATGGATGTAAGATGTAATAGTGGTCCAATTTTCTAAACTTATTCATTACATTCAAAGGTAATAGAGTGGATATCTTAATTTGACATTTACTTTTAAGTGTTAGAATAATAATGTTAAATTCTTTTGTAGATCTGTTATAATTTCTGTGCATGTAAAGTTGTAAACTGACGATGCTTATACTAATCTTTCCTTTTTTTAACAAACAGCTTTGCTCATTCAGAGCTATCAAGAGTATCCTACGAGAAGTTTCTCGCTTCTCACTCAGGCATGGGTGTATGTTAAAGGTTATATGAACTATGATGTTAAATTTATTAATTGGAACGCATGATGTGGAGTAAAGGAAAAAGAGCATTGAACACGTAATTGAGCCAGGAGAAACTGCTGGACATTGGGATTTTATATGCCGTTGAGGGAGCAAATGTGGTCTTGTTAGAGGAGTAAAATCATAAGAAAGGGATTCTCTTTTCTTGAACATTAAACTACAGCAAACATATTAAGATAGCATAGCTTAACTATTTCTTTTCTGAATGGCTTCAACATATGAACAATGCTTCATGTACCGAAGCAGGATAGGACAAAAAAAGGGCAAATATGTACAGATATCTGACATTATGTTAATAGAATAGTTGACATCCTAGTGGGTAGTAGTATGAACGGCTGCCTCCCTGGCAAATCTTGTAATATCCATCTTCTCCCCAGTTCTCGCCCAAGAATTCTTAATGATCCAATATGGTTCCAGCAGAACCAAACCCCACCAGTAACACTGCATGATCCAACCTCCTTGATCATATGTATGGGCATGACACACCACCAATGTGTGTCTGCATAAATACTGCATTGATGGCCATTGCACTTTTCCCCATAGAGATTTACAAGATATCAATCATCAATATCCCTTGCTAAATGCCACATATTATTTAAATAAAATTACTCACCCACCTGCAAAAGGGCCTTTTTTCACAAGATTCGCAGCAATCTGGTCCTCATCAAGAGAGACGAGACTGAAGTTTGCCACTGATGCTGCAATCTTTGTCTTGTCAAATTTGCAGGTCCCACTACCTGTACCAGCATAAGGATAGTCTCTCTTGCAAGACCCCACCAGATTTAAGGATGTATTCGAAAGCTCTTTTCATCAATCCACCATTACACCCAGAGTCGTAAGAACAAGGTTCATCTGGATCACACTGCACGTAGGTACTACCCGTTTAATCAAGGAAGGCTCAATCAGAAACCATTTAGAATGTATAAAGCGAACGAATCTTTCATTTATAAATACATTCGCGTATAAACCTTCTTAGGAATAATTAACATCAATTAAAGAATTGGAGTCATCTCTTCAGCTTAAGGGCAAAATACTGAGACCAAATATTAAACGACGACCATTTAGGCATTTAATACTAATTGTTCATTTCTATCTTAATGTCCAATAAAAAGCTCCATGCACAGACACCAGAAACTTGTAAGATCAAAAAGAGAAACAACCCTCATGGTCACAAGCTGTTGCTAGCTAAGGCTGATAGGTTCTCCAGTAGCGTGTTGAAACTCCAACATGATTCGCATGAACCCTAGTTGCCCAAACAATTAAAATAAAGTGGATTCTAGCATGGCGTGAGCTCTTTAGAAGGAATAGTGCATTAACTAAGTAGCTAAAGGAGGAGATGATGTGAACTAGGAAGGTGCTAGGTGGCATGAACTGGTTTGTCCTTAAGTGTTAAGGAGCCTGCTAACATGAGCTTGTTATATTATGGACCGTGATGTTCCTTTAGAAAAATCACAAGCATTGTTTTTCCCTCCTGACGCCTCCTCCGCCATTGATGACAATGACTTCATCCTCCCCGACGAGGTCTACAACCTCATCTCTTTCAGATCTGTGACTACATTGCCGATGAACCAGACCCTTAGTGTGAAGCTGCACAGCCATGGCGAGACCTTGCTTCTTGGGTCAGGTGCGACAGCACTGAAGTTGCAAAGCGAGAGAGGGGGAGGCCATGAGGCTGTTGGCGGCGCCAACCCCAACCAGCAAACCATCTTCCATGCTACCTATATATGCCCGCCACCAAAAACCCTTATTTTTGTGATTTATGTGATTTTCTTTTTTTAATTGAATTTGAGTTTTGATTTGATTTAATTGATAGATTAATTTATTTCTTTTTCCATGTTTTAGTTTTGAAGCATCACCTTCAACATTTGAAGATTTGAAGATCTCATCTGAAATGTTGTCAAATTAGGATGTGATTTAGAGCTCAATATTGTTGTCAATTCCTTCATCTCCTCTTCACTTGTTGTCCTTGCCCAATAATCTAACTGCACCCTATTTCATTCTTATCATAATAGTATCTCATTTCCTCTTAAACTCCAACTCCCTTTTTTTTTTCTTGGTCATGACCTCCAACCCCTTTGTCTTTCACTGTGAGAACAAATCACACTATGGCCACTAGCCAATCAAGTCCCAAATTTGTCCATGAAGCAATGCTTGTTCTGATAAAAAATTAAAAGCAATACTTGTTTAAATTTGTTAGCTTCTTTGTGGGTATCATTATTTTATTTATTTATTTTAATTTTTTGCTTAGGATACAAAGTTTGCAATTTCCAAAGTTGGATCTAGAATGCCTTGACTGTGATTGAGAAAATTTGCTTCCCCCTGTTTACAAGCACCATTGGCTTTGCTTCCCTGTGCTGTTGTGGGTGAAAAGAGGATACGAATACTTGGTGACATGGTGATAGTCCACTGTGAGTGCAGAAACAACAAAAAGCGAGGGCGGGGATTGCAGGCTCTGGTTATTAATTGAATTCAAGCCATAAAAATCAGAAGATTAATTTTAAATTCTAGCCATTAAGCTTTAAATCCTTTACATTAAATAATCTTTACATTAACTAAAGTCTAATTAACATTTATCTCAGTCATCGATTTATTATTTTAACGGCCAGGATTTAAGGACTATTATGGTCCTATTATCCGCACTTCACACATAAGAAAGATCCCACTTTCAGTTTAGATTTCCACACTTTTGTGGACAACTCCAAATGTGAGATTTTGCTTTGTCCACGTCAATCCGGAACCGTGGATTAAAATTTGCACCCGGTACCTTAGAACGCACCACCTTAAAATAAATAAATAATAATAACAAACGGAACCACATTCTATAACATTAGCATGATCATTCAAATGACGATATGAAACGAATAGTAAAGTTATGTAAGAATTAATTAGAAAAGGAAACCTGATTCTTGACAGGGGTAACAGCTCCATGATCTCTTCAATCACAATCGGTTGCAAGATTATCAGTGGGCACAATGGGAGCCCTGTTTGCATGGGAAGGCAAACTGAGGCGACGAGCTCGGAGACCTATGCTGCCGGAACTTGGAGGGCGTCAGGTCGGAGAACTGAGTGACGCCATGAACGGCGACGGGTCCAAGCTCTGGTAGCGCTGAGCACGGCGCAAGTTAGCCTTGACCCTGAACCTCTAATCATGCTCTTCCTTAGAAGAGTACGATTTCCCGAACCTGCGCCTGAACGCAGAGAAGTGGTGCTCTGCGCCCAACCACAGGAGGTCGCCATCGCCGTCCACCACCTGCCGGATAAAAGCACCTGCATCGTTCGCCGATGATGAAATGGCGGACACGCAGAGCAGAAACAAGAGAACCAACAGAAACAGACTTCGATCCATGAATGTCATATTGTTGTTACGTTGATTTTTTATTAATTTTTTTTTTCGGTTCCAATGGTTACGTTGATTTGATACAGCGGCTCCTTTTATAGCTCTAGTTTATGCAACCCGACAACAACGATTTTCCTTTTTATTTTTTCTTTCCTTCTCTTTTTTACTTTTGACTGAGACAACAAAGAAGATTCGGAGATGGGGCCCGAAAAGAAAGCGCACGTCGTTTGTTCGTTTAGTGCCAAATTGCAAGTGGTAAGCTAATAATATCAGGTAAACGAGTTGAATTTGATTACTTAGCCCAACCTGAGCATCTTAGTTAAGTAAATGACTCATTATTCATCGTATACATCCTCTACAGCAGTGCTGTATGGGCAAAAGAATTTCACAAATTGCGTGGTAAAAGTTACGTGGTTTACTAACAATTGAGAATTAAAATGGTTTAGACACTCCATACAAAATCCTTGGTAAGTAAATTGATAAAAGAAAAAAGGCAATCCTGAAGCAACATTAATTTTCATTCGTCCTGTCCTTTTTTTTGGGGGGGGGGGGGGGGCCCGAAATTTGTCCTGTCGTTCTCATGAATTAAACCATGTGGGAAATAGAAACGGGCCAAAGCCCAATAGAAGAGTAAAAAAGAGTGTATAAAAAACTAACCCATATACACATTTACTTCATTTTACGCTATCCGTACAACAATAACAAAAATAATAGATATGACCATAAATTTTTTTTGACGATTGCTTTGGTATCTATGCTGGTCAATGCCTACGATGTCTATCGCACTGTCAGTCAACACGTAGGTAGAGAGTAACAACATTAACGCTTAAACATAGTATTAAGTTTAAAGTATTACATAATAAAAACTCTTAAAAACTAGAATGTCATTTATTCAGACATTAAAATGCTACATTAAGCTTATTTGGATAAGCTCCTAAAAGGATAAAAGTACTTCTTTTGGAATTTTTAAAAAAAAGTATTTCTAGAATTTTTTTAGTATGTTTGTTTATACTTAAAAAAAATATAGAAGCAGAAAATAATCAAATTTTCTATTTTTTCAGAAGTAGATCCCTACATGCTTCTAATAGAAACAGATACAGTAGATGAGAGAGAGCATTCCTGATTGGTATTTGAAATTGTTCTCATAAATTTTGTGAAAAAAATAAAAAATAACCTTTTATTAAATCATTCTCACCTAAGTATTTCATTAAATAACCTTATATTAACCTTTCATAGACACGGTGGGTAGAAGAGAGAACGCCATTTTTCCAATAGACGGGCCAAAGCCCAGTGGAAATGGAAAGTAATTAAAAAGATAAATCTGTTCTTCCATGTGACACAAGGATGCTAACCAAGTGTTCTGGCTCTAATTTCTTTCATTACAAAAATAAAAATAATTTGATTTGATTTAAAATTTTATATCTTATATGTGGAATAACAAATAAGAAATAAAATTGAATTGACTTAGAAATAAATTTTTATGTTTAAAATATACTAAATTATGTTTGAAATAATTAAAAAATTAAATTAAATTGATTTGACTTTAAATTTTAATATCAAATCAATTTCACTCAAATTTAATGAAATTTGATAGGTTTCAAAAATAAATGATGAAAATCTTATAGACTTGCAACTCAAATCATTTCTTATTCATTTAAAGAAACACAAAATTTAATTTATAAATTAAATCCGTTCCATTTTTTAAATGAAGGGATTACAACATAAATGCTCATAGGACTCCACTAGTAAAAGATTGTGACAGGCTGCATACCATCATTTTCAGGCAATGCTTTATCCCTTCATCAGCAATTTGCAGTCAACATTCATCATTTTCAGGACTTGAAAGTGGGGTATGGCAGCGAAAATTATTGCCTGCAGACCCCAAGTGTAAAAAGGTTATTGGCTAGAAGATAGAAAGTTTATCGCGATGAGTTGGCACTAGCTTTTTTTTGGTTGCAAGAGTTGGCACTAGCTGCGTACGGATTTATAACTACTAGTATTTTTTTAAAGTGAATATATGCTATTTATTTTCCCGCAACTAGTAATAAAGCTAGCAAGAGATTTCACGACTTCTCTTTTCTCTTTTTCCTCTTTGGATCCTCAAATAAAATATGAATAGTCCTATTCATGAGTTTACTCCCCAGCACATTATAGCTATGATGCGTCAAGTATATATTATATGCTTTAATTATGGGATGGTGGGTCATGGGTAGAACAAGTGAACAACACAAATAAAAAATAATTATCTACATTACACGCATAGGATACAAAATCACTTTCATTTTGTTTCAGTACATTTTTTCCTTTATCATCAAGCAAATTCAGGTAAAAACAAGATTTAAAAAAAAAAATCTGAGGAAACTTTATATATATATATAAGGATATATTTATATATATAAAGTATACAAGAAAGCACCACACAGGAACAAAACAAGAAGGCCATCATGAAATCAAAAAAGCACACGACGATCATACTGAATGGTAAAGAAAGCACGGTCCCAACCCAACTGCACTCGATCGATCGATCATCTCAATGAGAGGCACTCTCCTTCTCCTTCTCCTTGTCTTCCTCTGACTTGGAGTGATAACCTGGAAGCTTCTCTTTGATCTTCTCCAAAATACCTTTCTTCTCCTTGGACTCTCCCTCAAGATGAGTCACAGTAGTAGTTGTAGTTGTAGTTGTAGCCTCAACATACTCTGATGATGCAGGTGGTGGTGGTGGTGGAGGAGAGGTAGCAGTGGCCTCCTCTGTCTTCTTGTGACCAGGCAGCTTCTCCTTAATCTTGTCGAGGAAGCCCTTCTTTTCCTCGGAGTGTGCCGGATCAACCTCCACCTTCTCAACTGGCACCGTCGTGTCCTCGTCCTTGTGATCGCCACCACCTATCTTTTCCTCGATCTTCTCCTTCAGCCCTTTCTTGTCCTTCTTCTTCTTCTTTTTCTTCTCCCCTCCTTCCTCAACCTCCTCCTCGCTCGACTGCACAAACATAATTACATACACAATGATCAGAAACAGATTAAAATGAAAAACACGCTAATATTTAACATGATGAAGCTTATATATGTAATGGAGAACTTACAGAGCTTGAGCTGCTGCCAGATCGGTGAAGCTTCTCCAAGAGGCTGTGCTTTTTCTCTTCTCCCTCTTCCTTTTTCTCGGATTGTTCCTCAGACACCTTCACTTTCTCATCAAACTCGGTGATGATCACCTCCTCTTGAGGCTTCTCTCCTTCTTCCTTTTTCTTACCAAGGAAATCAAAAACCCCGCGGTCCTTGACCTCAACCTCGCTGCTCTCAGAGGTCTCGTACTTGCTCTGGCTCTCCTCTGCCATGATCGATCGGTCACTTACTCACAGTCACTGAATTACAAGAACTGAACTCCTTGCGTGTAGCACAAGCTGGCACTGCAGCTTAGAGTAAGTAAGGCGTTTTGTTGGTTGGCTGATGGGTTGGTTTTCGAGAGAAAATCAAGACTGATTTGGATGACTTTAGAACGTTAGAGAAGGGAGAGTATTTATAGTACGCATAACGCGCACCTTACGCGATTAAGAAAATAAAAAGCCAATCAGAGCGTTACCGACGTGTCCATTAAGTTAAGGGATAAATGAGTTTGAGTTTGGTCACGCTCGTAAGTGCCACTCGCTGCGTTCTTGCTGCCATAGTATTTGACACCTATGATATGAATATAGCCTCTAATGCGAGCGTGATGCATGTATAATGGCGAGTGTGCGTCTGCGAGAGTGGAAAACCGAAAAGTGGGGACCCAAACATGAGAGAGACACGCTGTGTCGATCGCTCTGTACGCCGACCAATGGGAGGTTGGACACGTGGATGATAGCATGGGGAGGTGTACTGAGGGGCCGCAAACGTCGGTCCCGATTGGATATATATGGGGAAGTCGGTGAGGTGCTGGGGCCCTATGGGACACGTGGCAGTTTCTTGATGGACAATGAGAGAGAGAGTCACTTCCGTAGTTGTGGTGGTTTGCCTGTTCAGGGTGTCGCAGTCGTGAGAGTGCGACGTCGTTTATATCTGCTTTGCTTTCATACTCATCTTTTCCAATGCAATGCAAACGTTACTGTTAAAATTGGAAGGATGGTCGGTTTTGAAACCCTTTCAAGTTTCCAAACTCCATTTCTTTTCTACGCCCCCCGCCCCTTCTTTTTCCTCTGTTCTACCATCCCAAACAGCCCATGGTTTTACATTGTTTATTGATTTGTGTAGTACTTTTAGCCCTTTATTAAAATCGAATCTGGGACTTGGAGCTGAACATGTCAGCAGTTTGTTGCATAGCGCTTTCGGTTGCTCCGTCTTTACTTCATAAAGTACTCATTTGATGTATATGATCTCAATGTGCAAAGTTCAATCTCATACACATGTTAAGTGATCTAAACTCAAACTAGAAAGTTGCATCAATGCCATGTAATCCCTCTAATGGAAATAGAGAAACTTTCAATCTTGAATAGGTTCCATCAAATGAGATTGCCTAAATTTTTTCAAGCATTACTGGAATGCATCATGGAACAGAGCTAGTCCCATTAAATTGGGATTGATTTTAATTCTTCTATTAAGCATTTTAATGAAACTCGAAAAATTGGACACAAAATTGAAACTCTCTCCATGCATGTTGGAGATGCTAAAGACATGTAAATTTGAGAACTAAACGAGTTAATATGAAGAATTTTTTTTTAAGTGTATATCATATTACTAGTAATAAGAGTTATCAACATTTTATATTTTGATAGTTATTTTGTCTCTTATTTTTTTTTCAAAAACAGCTCATTGAGTTTAATCTTAAAGTGAGTAATTAAGGTTTATTTATCTTTAAATTTGAGTGAATTAATATCATCATACACTGCAAATTAATGTAAGAGTAAATCTATTGTTATTTATTTATTTATTATAAAGATAAGTTTAAAAGAATTTTTCACATTTAAATCTCAATAACCATGTAATTAAGTTAATATAATTAATATGAAATTCTGATGTAAACATCACTTGTGACAGAATAAAATCTCAAAATAAAACATAAAATGTGTAAAATATCCCTCATCATCGCTTTCCAGTTATGTTCCTCGCTTGAGAAGATGGCTTTCCTTGCGTTGCTTACCTTTATTCTTTTGCTTTTTACTTTTTCCTGTTTTTTCTTTCTTCATTTCTTTGTATATTTTCTATAACTTAAATCTTGCTACAACGTCCTTTGGATCCATTAAGTTAATCATTCATAGCCTCGGAGGGAAGGAAAGAAAGTGTATTGGGCGAGACCTGAAGGATGATTAAGATTGGCGACAACCTCGGTAGATTTGAGCTTTTTTTTTTTTTTAATCAAGCTCCAATTGTCTTTTAAAAAGCCAAAACCCAGTACTAAATTTTTAACGCAGATCAACTTAAGCTAGTCAACTTTTTTACTTACTCGTGCTCTACTCGTTTTTAAAAATAAGTCAACCCGTCCATTTCCCTTTTTGTTTTTTGGGCTGGCCCAAGTTACATTAAACGGATCGCAACTAAGTTTCTCCAATCAATTTTTATAAACAAATAATCCACCCATTCTCCCAAGACAGGCCGAGACAGAGGACTCTTCATTTCTCTCTCTCTTTATATCCACGCAACGTGATATCGAAAACAGGGATGTTCTTCCATTCTCTGTTGTTCAAGAGAAAATTTAAGAGTACTTTCTGATAATGATTAAAACATGAAAAAACCTACACCTTACTACCCTTCTTCCTAATGACATTTATTCACTGGTTTTGAAAAACTGTTTACGCCTCAACGCTAACAACTTTGTCTCATTACCAGCATGCAGTCTAGATCGATGCCTACATTCTCCAGTAAAAAGAAAGGTGTCTACTGCTGATAAATAAGTCAAGATACTATACAAAGTCCGAGTAAGAACAAGGACCGGAAGAGAAAAGATATAGAATCTACATTACATAATTACAGACATGGAAACACTTCCTCGACTTCCAAAGGAAACAGGCTGAATACTCAAACTAAATAGACATGACAAGCACTTCCAAATTAGTCTCTTTCCGTGAAAGTAGAAAGATTATAGTTTACTTTAGATAACAGTCTCCGTGTTTGTTTGGCAGCTACGCAGGATCAGAAAAGTAAGGTTCCAGGACCTCCATTATAGATCTACCGCATTTTATGCTTATATACTATCACTCTATTACCTTCTACGGCGTTTAGTCTCCACCTGCAAAACCAAGCAAACCATAATTGCTAACATATCAATTCTTCACTTGGCCAGTAGAAAATTTACATGAAAACTGGAGTCTCTCTCATTTTCTTATCCTTGAACGGAGCAACAGCACCTAGCTCTAACCATAGCAGATTCCTTGGATATGGAAAAGAATCTGGATTCATCTATATTTTTCAGGTGATCAGAACTGACAATTTTTATGAATAATATCAAGGCAGATTTCCAAAAACACGTGGCTTGAATAAATTGCCAGCCCTGCTTTAGGCATTACTAATCCAAGGGATTCAAAATGAAGCTTCACATTCTTTAATGGACAGTAAAAAATATCATTCTAATTTCCTAAAATTTGCATTGACCTTGAAGATTGCAAAAGTACACCAACAAACGGGTGGGAAAATATGAGCTTCTGGAAATATTTGAGTCTCCAATTCATGATGCATGTTTTTCATAAATAAGCTTTTGTTGTTAATTAGAGGGGAAAAAAAAAAACTGGTTATTTGCAAACTGCTGATACATAGATGCGCAAGATATTGTGTTACATAAACACGGATTCTCATACTGAAAAATTAACTTTCACACCTATATAAAAACAAACCAACTGATGATATATCTGAGAGCCAGCATTAAAGAATATTGAAGATATAATATATGACATTGGAATACAAATTATCAAATCAACAAATAGATGAAGATATCAACCATCTCAAAGGCCAAGGCACCGGCAAGTCAATTCAAATGGTATTTAAGCGCTAAAATAAAAAACAAACTCAAACTACAGTAAACAGTAATTAGAAATACCTTCGTATCTGAGTGTCTTGAAGCAGAATGAGAGTTTTGCAACTTTTTTTGACCTTCAGCAGAGCAACTTTCACAAAAGAAATGGTCAAGTCTTTTGGCTTCCTCCACGGTCATGTCTATACAAGCAGGATGAAACCTGAATCAAGAATATTATGGTGAAGACTGCATTCACTCAAAACCTGATATCCACATTAGAGTGGCCTGTGTAGCAAAACAAGCTAATTTTAAAATTCAAATCCCCATCAAAAAAGGTACCTAGACTATAAATCTGTTTATCATGATTTAGCAAATCAACTACTAGCCTAAAGATCAATCTTCAATGCCCATTCTCAATAATGTCTTTCCCATAAACCTTACAAATTCATGTAGATCTTCCCAAGATTGATGACAACAATAATATGGATACATAAATTTCTGGAGAATAAAATTGATGTTCTCTTCTTTTAAATATAATCTCCATGGATTATAATTCAGATGTTTCATGAATTCATTAGGTGATCAGGACTATAATAAGCTGGGTTAGATGAGTAAGTAAAGTTTGTCACTCCATACAATCTAACAATGTTCTTGTATTAGTCTCTGTATGTGCTACTATTTGAGTTGCCACCAGAATAACTAGATAGAAGATTCCCTTCTCAAAATAAGAAAGAGGAACTACATCCCAAAAGCATTTTAGATTTTTTCAAAAAGAGCAATTAATCCTATAGATCATCTTCCCCAAATTTCAGATCTTCATTATCCTTATATTTCAGTGTAAAACAAATATATTATTGGACCTCAGAGCTAAGTCACGAATTTGGCATGCGGAGTAAAGTGCAATAGCAAGAATAAATGCAAATGTGTGGAAGTGCTGTAGTACAACAACACAAATGCATCAAACTGTGTAATAATTTTTGAACAGAAAGATATGAAATTTCTTTCATGAAGTTGTTCAATAATTATCTATATTAGTTATTAGATAGTTATATGCAAAGAAATATGAAATAAATAAGATAGCTGATGAGTAGGAGAAGGAATATCATGCCAAATTAAGAACATTTATTCAAAGAAATACTAAAAAAGAAGCAAGAATGTCAATCAGAAGCAAATTTTATTTTTATTCAAGGCTTAGTGATTCTTCGTCTTTTAGATCTCATTTCAATAAGCTAACTGCATCATTGTTACATGTTATATTTGATAATTTAGAAAAAAATTTGCTAATATGCAGACATCCTAAATCCACGGATTTGACTTCATTAGTGCCTGGATTGGCACTGGCAATGCATATGCTTGTTAGATTCCAATTCCTGTACCTGAGTATGCTATGATGCCTATAAAGCTGAATAACATAACAAGCTAAAAGTATTGCTTTCTCTAGGTTCCATCTGGAACTTACTTATAAGGTCAAGAATAATGACAAGTATGCATATAGTTAACATAAAGTTATTCTTTGGAGTTACATTCCAGATGTCCATAATCAAAACAAACACAAGTTACATGACATTTACTGCATGCACCCATGCATGTACAAACGAGTAGAAGCAGAGTAATTAAAGATAGGTGGGGTTATTGAGAGCCTAAGTTAATAACTGCTGCATAGACAGAAGCACAAAATATAAGAATGAAATTAACCGACAACAAATCATTAATACCAAAAAGAGTTAAACATAACAGCTGCTATTAAGAATACTAGCATTCATTAAGCAACAAGTACCAAAATATCAATATTCTAGGTTAACTGTAGAGTCTTACACAAGTAAAAATGATGCCTGTATGGTTAATGCTGACTTAAATAACTTGATTTCCTCACATGAATTCAGAAGAAAAGAGGCAAAACATGGATAAAAATCTGAAATTTAAAATTAAATCCATCAGGATGATGCAAATTATCTACAGAACTGGACATACTAGAGTCCAGAAAATCACAGATGATGGGACTAAGAAAATCAAAGCAATAAAGCAGAAGAGGAATGAATTAGATATAATACCACCGTATGTATTCAACTTACCAATCACTGCAACCTTCACACTGGACCATTAGGTCATCAGGGTTGTAGGGCATCTCACATTTACAATACCTGCAACAAAAAAATTTTAAACAATGAACATCAAACGAGCACAAATCCAGATAAGATCCCACAGCTTTCTTGCTCCAAACATGAAAGCTGACACCTTGCATTCTCCAACCGAACAAGTAAATAAAATATTTGAAAGCATAAACTGAACAACCTCTCCCAAAAACTGGCCGATAATTCAAACAACCACAAGACTTGCAGAATAACCAGTGAAAACAATACAATCACTAATAAAACCAAAAACGGCCATTAACCAAAACAAATCGAAATTACTCGCTAGTTGTCAGCTGCAAAATAAAATGAAGAGCGAAACTCCATTCCAACACAAAATTCTACGGAAAAAATATATATTTAGCATTTAGCATAGCATATTACAAGCAAAAAATTAAATTAAAAAAAGAAAAAATCAGGAAGGGATGAACTAACACAGCGACTCTGTCAGGATTGAAGGCGCCGGTGGAGGAGTTGTACTCGAAGCGACAGAAGAAATCGTCGTTCCCAACAGCGTCGAGCTTGGTGTAGCTCTTGAAGCTATGGACAGTACACTTTCCTTCGATCGTGTCGGCGCTCTGAACATCGAAGTGATCGGAGAGGAAGACCTCCTTGGAGCCGTGGAACTGGCGGCGGCCGCCGATGGACTCCTCCGGCCGGTAGTACCAGCGCACGTGAGCCTTCACGTTGGCGCCTCGCGAGTCAGCTTCGATCCGCTCGATCCTAGCCACATACGACGGTTTCGACGGATCCGACGGCCGCATGAGCACGCAGTCCCCCGCTGCCAACAGTACAACAACCAATTCAACATTAGGGCAAAAAAAAAAAGCCAAGAGAATCAGCTGAAAAGGAAGAAGAAACAGTCGAAATTTTCCGAGAAAATTGAAACTAGCGAAGCGAATTGTAATTTTCTCGGGAAAACGAGTTACCTCTGATGGTTTTGTTAATGTGTTTGACTGTGTATACTCTAGGGTTCGCCTTGGAGCCTTCGGTTTAGCCATGGAATGGAACAAGAAACAAAACACAGAAGAAAAGATCGAAGGCGAAAAACAACACAGAAAAAATTATTATGCTTTTTTTTATTATTTTTAAAAAATAATATTAGGGATATAATAACTTTAATGTTTCAGTGCTACGCTTAACATGGAGGCGGTGCGTCGTCTTTTTCAACAATTTTAGCTGCTGGGAAGGTACAAGTACTTGTCAGAAACAACCAAGAATTTCGAGTGGGAATGGAACGTTGACGACGACGTGAGGGCAATCTCGTAAATTGATGGCAGTTCTGGGGGATTTTTGTGGATGAGGATTGAGGATGGGATTTGGGAATGGGAAGGATCCACGTGGCGTTCGGTACCATTGAGTGGGCGCTTTACACATCAGGGAGGCGTGGATCTTTCTGCTGCCGATTCCACTTTCCCCATACGGTAAAATAGGTTTGATAGGTTACCTTGTGTTGCCACCTTCCAACCATTTTCTCTCTCTTGATTTTTGATTATCATATAACAAGTAACAACTTTATTCAATCAATGTTTATTACATTAATATTCTTTATAGACATAATGTATTTTTCTTTTAAATTATTTAATAATAAGTTCAACTTGATATTATAAAAGAATTGAATCACTAAAAAGAAATTTGTTAGAATCCAAGATATGGATATTTGAACTTGGATAGTGACTTAGAAGTAGTAAACATGCCCTGAATTTGAATAAAACAAATATTAAACAATAAGTTAGATAGGATGTTATTAAGCAATCTAGGAACTACCATATAGGTATTACTAAACATATATAACCTAAAATTTTAGTAAACTAATATCCTATAGTCATTATGTATAAATATAATTTGACATAATAATCATTTATAAACATTATCTCCATCTATTCATAATAGTGTGAAGAATAGCTGCATAGATTGAAATATAATAGGAGATGAAATCCTTAGATAAATTGACTTATTGAGCTAATTAACAATTAGTTCAGATTGATTATCAGGTCATTAAAGCAGATTTATCGAACCTTAACAAATTAGTTGAAAATAACTCAAGCTAAAATTGATTATTGGTGAACCTATTGTCCAATTATAAGTCTTGAAAATAGATCATTATTCCACTAAATATTTGGTAAGAACCTTTTGTTTTACATATCAGATGTATTTATGAACTACCATTTGATAATAAAAAATAAATATTTTCGTAATAATAAAAGTAGATTGTAGCTCTTAATATCTAAAAGTTATTCATTGCGATTAAAAATCGATAATCATTTATTAATTTTTTAGCTGCAATACTAGTCTTTATTCTTGAAAAACAAATTATCTGACCACTATTTTTATTGTGAAATTGTGTAGCAGAATTCTTAAAAAGAAAATTACAAAGCTACTTGTCAATTTGAAATACTTTTCTAAAATTTGGGATCAATTAATCATCAAAATTTTTCTATCTCTCCTTTACTTCCTACCTCTATTTCCTCGTTACCAAACCCCCAAGTCCTCTTGAGTTAAGTGAGTTGCACATCATGTGCAAAGTAACATCTCCGAAATTTACTTCACTCAAAACCATTTTCTATGCCGTTTGCGTTTGGAAGGTTTTTCCTCCCCACTCCCTTGGGAGCCATATGCATGCCAAACTTATCCACTACATCTTTCCCTGCCGCGTTATTGCTCTTTTCTGGCCGTTTCTTAGAAACCTTTTCGCTTGCTTGTTCTGCTTGGTCCTGCATTCCACTCGGGTCAATGGCAGTATTTTGACCAAGTGAGCTAATCTACCACCACGATTTTGGCTCTCTGGTACTTTTTTCATTTTCTTTGGCGTCATGGCAACGGTATCAAATTTTTATCATCCGACAATTCCTTTTTGTTTACATAGGAGGGCCCAGATAACAAACTAGCCAAGGTACTTGTTGGGCTCAACCTGGTTGAAGGGATATGAAGAAGAAGTGCGGCTTCTTTACTCATTAGGATAGGAAATCGGCTCAACTAGAACTTCTGAGTTGTGCTACTCATACAACAGAGTTTAAAAGCGAATAAATATGTATCAGGAATGGACAACTCATTGATACCATTATAATATGCTTTTATGACGAATATAATATAATGGCAAAACTCTACCTTGTATGCTAGCAAATAGCAACAGAAACCTCAAAGCATGGTCGGGTATAAGGGAGAAAAAACTAGCTAGGAGACGCCCTGTGGATGTTCATGAAATGGTGTAGGTCTGATCTACCAACTAGTGGTTAGGAATTAAGCTTCTTAACCAAACACTTTGCCATCCCAGAGAATAAACAAATTGGCGGCCCCACACTAATAGCAATGATAACATGTCAAGCACAAAACTGAAATTTGACCCAAAAAGAAGAAGCACAAACTGAAATTATATTGCAATCTCAAGGCATGTGTACCAAAACCAAAGCAATAGGCAAAGCAACCTAAAGAAGAAAAATAATGCTATATTATTTATCAATTTTTATTTAATATGTCTGAGACAAACTTATCAAGTCTCGTGAATTTGGTTAAAATTTAATATTTTATTGAAAGGAGTACTTACTGCTGATGTTGGGATAATTTAAAATGCTACCATATAAAATTTTAAGATATAAATTTAAAATCTCATATTTTGGTACAATTTTAATGGAAATTGGTAGATTCAAGAAGCAATTAAGTGTGTGTGAAAATTTCTTTGCTAGCTAGATGGTAATACAACCCAGTGATAACCCGTCAAAGATTAGGACAACATTAGTAGTATGATATCCAGAAATTTGTTGCAACGTTACATATCCTATAGTTAACATGCAGAGAAAAAAATATATGCAGAAGGAGATATAATTTGGTCTATACATGCATTGCAGAGACATATGACAATAAATGGATAATATGGCGGTGATTGTTCAAATAATTTAGGTGATCCTTTCGGTGGTCGTAGACTCGCAGTTATTATTTATTTATCAGGTTAGCTGCTACTAGTCCTTTTTTTATTGGTTACAATAGTTCTTCTTAGGCCTTATATCCTATATTATGGCATCCGCCAGTAATTACTATATTGGAATAGCATCAAATACGTGAAGAACGTGTTTAATTTAATAACTCCAAAGCCAATGAAAGCAATGGCTAAAAAGAATATACTTAATCATGAATCTTTATTTTTGTTGTCTCTGCTGATACCGTACAATGTATAGGAACCGCATAAAACCATAACAAGTTTAAGGTTGCTTTAACATATATACAAAATGTATTGGCATTCTATGCATTGATGTAAGGTGTAGTTAATTGAGTGCAACTGGGTGCCCTTCTACATGGATAGGGAGGAAGGTTGAACAATTCTTTCATGTGTGAATGTTTCTTCCTTTTCTTTGCATCAGGATGTTCTGGTTTCTTCAAATCCTCCACGGAATGGGCATCTGCTATGCAAGCAAATGATCTTGATTTACCTGAGTAATACCTTGACAATCCTCTCCTGCTTACACAAAGTCAAAAAAGCTCTTACACGGTTGATCCCCAGCCCGTAGAATAATTTAAAACCAAAATAAATAAATATATGAAAACAAGAATATTAGACTCCTTTCTTTTCTCTTTTTATTGTAACTGAATGCTCTTACTTTTGTGGAAAACTGGTTCCAAGTGAACCCATGTTGAATATCAGTTTGTCAATTTCTTGATCCATTTTGCAGGGAGGGAGGAAAAATTATACGAATTATGGGATTAAATTCAGTTAATTGTATAGTATGGGAAACTTGTGAATCAACTAAACATAAAATGGCATGAGAAGCTCGTTAGTTAGGGGTAGGGATCGGTTTTGGATCTATAAAATCTGCACCCTCTATGTCTGGTCTATATAGAGACGGGATTATGACCACATCCTTGTCCGCGCTTCCTCTCAATCATTCAAGATGCAACTATTTTCAGGGAATGCATATATATGCACGTTTTTTAACCTCCTATTCCTATCTCCTCCTTCCTCATTTTAGTAAGTTATTGCCACCTTCCACAGCCGACAATTTTTTTTCTTGTTTTTAAAAGGTACACCAAAAAAGGGAGAAAATAGGAAAGCGATACAACCATCTATTTTAGAGATGAATATCTAAAAGCGAGGAAGCATAGGATAGGACAGATTTGGGCAATGATCATATTGTCTTTCCAAAGGCATTATTAATTATTTGTTGATTAATGTGAACTTTGGACCTATCTTGGGGTCTGACATAATTGAAATGGCTTCAATTTATGGACAGAGACTTAATTTGCATGGCCTTTCAGTTGGATGTCAGAATCAGAGGGATTATAGTTTAAATTTTAAATGAACAATTTTTACTCCAGGACTTTAATCTAATTATTAATCGACCTCATTGATGATATATAATTAATCAATGGAAAGTGTTGTAACTTTAAACTTGAATAAAGAAAAATTGTATCGAGTGTAAATCTGCATCAGAACAGTACCATCTTCTCCCAGAGAGTCACCCCCTTCTCTCTCTGGGCTTTCAGGTACCAATTGACATGAACGTTATAGTTCCTTATGCAGCAGATCTAGTATAGGAATTAGTTTTCTTTGCTACATAATAGAGCATAACAACAGAACTTCCAATAATTAATTTGTCGCAGCCATGGTTGGATTGAATATCAAAATAATTTACTGATAGTCATTGACATATCTTCTTAAAGTTGATGTTAAGATTGAGTTGTGTGTGCAAAATATCTCCATTTATCTTTACAACGTAAGAAGGCATACAGATGGGTTTACTTCTATTACCATCTTCAGTTATGTTGTCTTTGGGCCATCGTTTAGAATCTTAAGGAGAGAGTATCAACACTGCTGTACTCACTAATAATCTCTGTGGCCACTTCTTGCAGTAAAACCTCATTTTAACAAATGCCAAACACTGTAATTCACTAATACGTGAAGCTTTTGGTGTTATTTCCCAATTCAAAGCAATCTAAGGTGTTACTATATTCACCTGCAACGATGTTTTTTTAAGCTGTTATTAAGATAGATTTTACGATACATGCTTATTTAATTTATTTTATTGTTTTTAATGGATGAAAATTGTGAAAACCTAGCTAACCGCAGCCCTAATAGCAAAGCACATCTAGGAGAAGAGAATATGATACTATATAGCACAAAAATATGGCCTAAAGAAAAGGGAACAGAGGTTATTTGCTACTGCAACCAGTGCCTAGCAGTCAGTTTCTTTGAACTTGCTTCTACAACTACTCTCTCAATAAATTATGTAACAAAACTGTTAAGACTACATTCAAATATATAACACCATGAGATATGATTAATGGCACTGAAGGTATATATACTTACACACCAGTGCATTAACCGTACCACACATCTTATACAGATGCTTGCTACCATGAAGCACAATACAGGACAACTACTAGGAGATCACGAGTGTCTAGAAGAAAAACAATGTACACTATCACAGACTACCATTGATTGTATACTAAAAAACTTGGCAAGAAACCTTCAAAGTATCCGCGACTGTGCAACTATGACACCTCTTGGTGTGATAAAGTTCATACACGGTTCCAGCACCAACCGATGATCCATTCATGGAACAGAATCTGGATTTCACCTGCCATTGAGATTGGCAAACTGTGAAAACATTGCAGTTCCGGAATGTTCATCAGTAGCTGGCACTTCTGCTGGCCCATTACTATTATTTACATCTGAATGAGAAAGTGGTCTGTCATCTGAGGTGGTGGAATTAGGTGTGATAGAGGCAGGCACGGCACTGACAACAGCAGCGGAATTGGTCACATCCTCAGCCTTTCCTTGTGTCAAAGCGTCTTGAAGCTGCAATGCATACTCCAAGTTCCACAACACGTCTCCCATTGTGGGCCTGTCAACCCCGTGGTCAGCCAAGCACTTCTCAGCAGCCTCAGCAAACTTCTTCATTGATTCAGGGTTGATGCAACCAACAAGGAGAGGGTCAATGACCTTCTCAAGTAAGCCCTTCCTCTTCCACTGCATTGCCCAATCAGCCAAGTTCACTTGTTCTCTTGGCAACTTAGGATTAATTGCTGGTCTTGCGCATAGTGCCTCAAGCAAGACCACCCCAAATGAATACACATCTGACTTATCTGTCAACTGCTGTCTCCTGAAGTACTCAGGGTCCAGATATCCAAAGCTACCCTTCACTGCAGTGCTAACATGGCCTTGGCCCATTGGTGCATCCTTGGAAAGGCCGAAATCCGAAACCTTGGCTGTGAAATTTTCATCAAGCAAAATGTTGGTGGTCTTAACATCACGATGAATGATGCCTTGGGCAGTGCCAGTGTGGAGGTAGTGAAGTCCACGAGCTGCTCCAATGCAAATTTCCAACCTTTGCTTCCAAGAAAGAGCAGGCAAGTTATTTCCATAAAGATGGTCCCTGAAATGTCCATTAGGCATGTACTCATAAACCAGGATCATCTCAGAACTCTCATCACAGTATCCAATCAAGGACACCAAATGCCTGTGTCTTAGCTTGGACAGCATTTGAATTTCGGTTTGAAATTCTGTTATGCCTTGTTCTGATTGTGGGTTTCCTCTCTTGACCGCAACCTTAGTCCCTTCATCGATCACACCCAAATAAACATTACCGAATCCTCCAACACCTATGATAGCATTGGAGTCAAAGTTCTTGGTTGCTTCCTGCAACTCCGCAAAGGAGAAAAACCTGCCTAAACCCATGGCTGAGGAGTAGACATTGCTCTTATGAGACCCCATTGAGGCCTTTCCGGTCATGAAGGTTGAGTCACCAGCATGTAGAGGGAGTAACCATGAAGAGAAACTGTTCCTCTTTTGCCAATCCGGTGGCCTCTTCTGCCACTTGATCACCATGGCACCAAGACCAACAAAGGCTCCAAACATCATGGCAAACCCAACTGCTGCCACTGTCCCACGGCCAGAACCACCAACCTTTCTTCCATCAACACCGAATTCTCCATCCAAACTATCCACAGAATTGCTCATCTTCAAAACCTCTATCCCATTCATGATGGCATTGGCGTCCCCACCCTCAGCCTCTGCTGGACCAACCTGAACCGATAGACCCTGAGACATCAATGAAACATTGACCACAATGTCTTTGTAATACGGGGTTGCCAAGGCACCAGTAGTAGCCGACAAATCCAGGTTAGGAATTGCCATTTTCCCATTGACATAGACGTTGAAGTAGAGTTCATTAAGCCCTTTGCTCACAATGTCACAGAAATGCATCCTAACAAGGTAACTAAAAGATGTGTCCACGTCAAATTTCCACGTGATATTGAAATTTGGCTGGTTAACCCCAGCATCACCCATTTCTGTGGCAGAAGCATACACGGTTTGAGGCGCAATGAGAGGAGAAATTGTTGGTGTATCGGAAGGGAACTTGATGGCGCTAGTAGCAACCGAGACACTCTTTGCCAAGTTCTTATTTGTGAGGTAAGGGTCATCAGTTTCCCATGTCCTTCCAAGCGTGTCATTTGATGGTTTGATCAAGGGACCTCCATTGTTGATCCTGTAAACAGGTTGAAAAGCATAGTTGCTAAGGCCTGAAAAGTCACCAACGGGGAAAAGGTTTGATGCTTTGTCAAATATGAGGTTATCAGGAGCTGAAACAAGTTCAATGGCATTGACGAATGCAGCTGAGTCCTTGATGGGAATAAAGGATATCGAAAAGCGAGGTTCATCAGTCACGTTGATGAGGAACTCCTTGAGAACAGGGGTGTCGTTGTTGATGTTGAGGCTGTGGAGAAGAACATACTTATCCGTGTTGACAGAGAAAGTGGCCCTGTGAAGATCGAAGACATTGTTCTTGATGGGGTAGAAATGAAGGCGAAGCCAATGGAAGCCAGGTTGGGTTAAGGGGAAGGAGTACTTAGCTTCTTGCATGAAGATCCTTGCGTTGGTGTAGATGGGTGAGGGAAGGTTCTTTGCATCGTTGGATGAGACTTTGTGGTCATCATTGGCTTGCAAGAAGGAGTTGGATTGAGGGTCTGACTTGAATTGTCTTCCATCAGGGAGGGTGGCTACGTTCTCCGCACCACAGTCTATGAGGAAGTTGTCTTTGGAAGTGAATGCGGAGAAGGCAAGGGTTGAGGTTGGGTTGGAAGAGGTGACCAACAGAATAATGATAAGAAGGATAGGCATCGAAGATGAGAAATTAGGTGGATATAGAAAATCAAATCTAGGATTGGCTTGATTCCTTCATATGTATGTTCTTTTTCGTTTTGTTTTTTGTTTTTTTTTCCTATGTTGTCTATACTATACCTCCTGGGTTAGGAGGAGGTCGGTTTGGATTAGAATTACTGAATTAGAGTAAGCAGATGCCTGAAAAGGAAAGAGGGTCTTTGTTTCATCCAAGTCCGTGACATAATTAGGCAAAGAATGTGGCGAGTACGTTGTGCTTCGAGAATGCTGATACGTTTTTTTATTTTTAGCTTTTATTTAACATTTAGCAAGAGAAACAAACAGGGGTGCAGAATGGTTGGGAGGATTTAATTTGAACAAGTCAAACACATCTCCTCTCCTTGTGTTTGGTTTGGGTTGCCATAAATGGTGACTTTGGAGCATTGGTTGGATCGATCATCTCTTGGTTGTGGGCGCCTGTACGCATAAAAAGGCTGAGGAGTGTCATATCAAAGCAAGGAAGTCTCGCTGAGAAGCTGTAGATGTTTGCTGGAGACGATCACATCCTCCAACACTTGGTTCAGATGAAATGAAATTTGGCATAGTGAAAATTTTTAACTGATTTAATAATTTTTTAAAAAAACAAAACAACGATAAAGTAATTTATTTAATACATAAAACCCAAACTGGATAAGCACTTATTCCGGATTATTGTGTTTTTTATTAAGACAAATGGAATATTTTTAATTCCTTTGTATTTTTCCCACTATTATGTGAACGATTCATAGAAGATAGATAGAATTGTCACAGTTAAGAAGTACTTCACCTATCAACAAGCTCGGTAAGTAGCTCGCCTTTGCCGTAACTTGGTGTAAAGAAAGTTACTAGAACACAAATTTAACTTCCGAGGAAGTGCGCTTGTCAGGAGACAGGGTAAGACTGTAATTTCCATGTACTGATGTTCCTTTAATCCTATACTTTTATACAAGTAAAATTAATTAAATTTTACATATATTATTTAAAAAATCTTATAAATAAACTAATTTGATTGGATAATAATATAAATTTTATATTATTACTATATAAAATTAAACTCATAAAGTAATTGTAAGTAAATCATCTTTTGAAATTGATAAAGTAATATTTCTTGCAATTTTATATACAAAAAAGTATTTTACCTTTTTCATGTAAAAATTAATTTTGATTTGACTTAATCATCAAAATAATTAATAAGGATATTTAATCATATATTAATATATAAATAAAATTTTTTGACTAAATAATCTATCAAATAAAAGGATATAATTTAATGATGATGGAAAACTCTTTTATATTAATCATATGCATCAAAATTAACCTATTATGCATTCTGGAAACAATGCTTTCATCATACACATTTTTTAACTATTCAAATTTAAAATAAAAAATAATAAATGTTCTTTGAACTCTTCATGCTTGCTTAGGCGGCAAGTTCAGTTGCGCCCCGGCCTGGAACGTGATTCCGTCCACATTTATATTGGCGAACATGAAAGAGAACAGCAATCGCTTTTCTTTGTTCTCTTCAGAGAGAAGGCATTGTTCGACGTGGCGTTGCGGCCACCGAGTATCGCAGGAAGCTCCTTCACGATAAGGAGCTTGACTCCAGACTCCGTGCAGGTCCCTTCTTCTTGCTTCTTACCACCACTCCCAACACCCAATACCTAGCCCTAATTCTTCCTCTTCTTGCTCTTACTTCTCTTTCTCATTCTGATTTCCTGCAGTTTCATTTCTTTTCTACTTTCAAATCAACTGATTTTCTTTGCTTGTTCAAAATTCCTTCAACTGTCTTTTACAGAATATATTTTTATGCTCGCCCAAGACGACTGGGATACAAGTTCTCATCGGCTGAATGGAATTGAATTTTGAAAGTTAGTTATAGTGTTACGCATTGCTGTGGTTGTGTTTAGTGAACTGATTTGGAATTATGTTGTACTAATTGTACTCAGTCAGAGAGAATTTACGGGCTGCAAAGAAGGATTTTGCGAAAACCGGGGATGATCTCAAGTCCCTGCAGAGTGTTGGCCAGATCATCGGCGATGTTCTAAGGCCTCTTGACAGCGAACGCAGTAAGCATTGTTTTCTAGTCTAGCTGTTTTCATATGATACTAGGTTCGGTATTTTGATTTGATGTTGCAGGCGTTTATTCATTCTGTCATATTGAGGCTATGCTTGTTTAAATGAACGAAAATGCGGTGGGCTCACTCGGCTGGACTAGTTTTTATTTTCACTGATTGTTGCTTGTTAAGAGTGTGGATATCACTTTGAACTCACATTCATCTCATGTATTCTAAATGATTCCACTTTCAAACGTCCCACATTTATGTTGTAGCTAACAAGTGCAAAGTCATTTTCATTCGAAGATCTTCACCTTCCTACTTTTGCATTTACTCAAAGAGAAGCATAACTGTCAAACTTTGTGGCTTTACTTTTATTGCTCAGCAAATAGACAAAAAGTCCAACTTCCTTTTCGGTGAAGCACATGAAAGGAAATAATGAAGTGTCCAAATTTTCAATAAACAGTGCATGAAGTTAGAGAGCACGAATTGAAAATTTAGACGCTTCATTATTTAACTTCATGTGCTCACCAAAAGGAAGTTAGCTTTTTGTCCATTGGCTGAGCAATAAAAGTCAAGGCAAAGTTTGTTAATTTGAAAAATGATGAAAATCAAGTCAAGATGGAGATTTGTAAAACTTTGTGGCTTAACTTTTATTGCTCAGCAATGGACAAAAAGTCCAACTTCCTTTTGGTGGAGCACATGAAAGGAAATAATAAAGTATCTAAATTTTCAACAAACGGTGCATGAAGTTAAGTAACACCAAATTGAAAATTTAGACACTTCATTATTTCCTTTCATGTGTTCCACTGAAAAGGAAGTTGGACTTTTTGTCCTTTTGATGAGCAATAAAAGTCAAGCCACAAACTTTGAAAATAACCTTAATTTTTTGCGAACTCTAATTGGTCTGGGTCATTGGTTTTTTGACAATCATCTAAGCAATGCATATTATTTGAATCCTTTCAGTGATAGTTCAAGCGAGCAGTGGACCAAGATATGTAATGTAGTTGGCTGCCGGATTAAGGTGGACAAGGAGAAGCTAACTACACCCGAGTGGTGCTGGATATGACTACTCTAACCATTATGTGGATTCTTCCTCGTGAAGTACATCTATCATCCACTCTTGGATCATTTATCGTCTGGCTGATTTACCATTCTACATTTCTAACGAGTATGTATTTTATGCATCATTTGACTGGTTGACCCAGTCGGATACAATATGCTTCATGAAAACCCAGGAAATGTTAGTTACTCAGCTGCTGGAGGGCTTTCCGATCAAATTCGAGAACTTAGGGAATCAATTGAACTGCCTCTCATGAATCCTGAGCTTTTTCATTAGGGTTGGAATCAAACCACCCAACGTATGGATGTTCTGGATAACCTAAAATTAACGTTTCATTAAGGAAAGGGAGCTAAATTTATTTTTCTAGGGGTGTTCTTATTTATGGACCTCCTGGGACTGGGAAGACATTATTAGCGAGAGCAATAGCCAGCAATATAGATGCTAACTTCTTGAAGGTCCTGCCTCATTCTTTGTGCTCTGCTCCAAATGTGTGATGTGGCTTTCTAATCAACATTGTATTTTTTTCAGGTTGTATCCAGTGCTATAATTGACAAGTATATCGGCGAAAGTGAAAGACTAATTCGGGAGATGTTTGGATATGCTCGTGATCAACAGGTAGTCAGAGCTATCCTTTGCATCAAACGTGAATTTTGTTCTTTCCATTCCTATGTACAATAGGCTTTTACTGTTTAATTATTTTTGTTTAGCCTTGCATCATATTTATGGATGAAATCGATGCCATTGGTGGACAGTGAGGGCACAAGTGCTGACCGTGAAATTCAAAGAACTCTCATGGAGCTGATTAATCAGCTGGATGGATTTGATCAGCTTGGAAAGGTGATTTCCTGGTCTAAGGTTGTCTGTTCATAACATTTCTCCACTTGGATAGAAAATTGACTGCACATAAGCTTGGTTGTTTCATCTAGGTTAAAATGATTATGGCTACAAATAGGCCTGATGTTCTTGACCCAGCCCTTCTTCGCCCAGGTCGACTTGACCAAAAAATTGAAATTCCATTACCAAATGAGCAGTCAAGGATGGAAATCCTCAAAATCCATGCTGCTGGAATTGCAAAACATGGTGAAATTGACTATGAAGCAATTGTTAAGCTTACTGAGGTAGATTAAGGATACCTATGCATGTCCAATGCACTTCACATTTTCAATTTTTTATGATGGTTTTATGTGTTGTATTGTCTTAAGGGGGTTCAGTGGAGCTGATCTTCGCAATATTTGCACCGAAGCTGGGATGTGTGCCATTCGGCCAGAACGTGGTTATGTAATTCATGAAGATTTTATGAAGGTAAAGTGCCTTCATACAATAACACTAAGTAGATCCTTTGTGTTGCTGTGATAAATGGATGTTATGTTCCATTGGGTTCTTTAAAGGGGTTTATGTGGTAACGTAAACAGTACTATTGGTTTTTAACTTAGACAGTTGTGATAGATCGCACAGAGTGGTGTAGTGGAGGGTTTGGTTCATCTATGCATGGTTTATTTCATTAGTACAAATGTATAATCATAATTTTGGGGCGGTACACCTAGGCTAAATTCGGAAATTGAATGATAACCTTAACCAAAGGCTTTTTGTCTTTCTGACCTCCCAGGCAGTGAGCAAATTGAATGAAGCAAACAAACTAGAATCAAGTGCCCATTATAGTGCAGTGTTCGGAAAAGATTGAATTCATTTGTTGTCGGCGCATCTGTTTGTATGGCGCTATCCAAGAAACCGCTGGAGCGAGTACAACACTTGCAAGCTTACTCTCTTCCAGCCACTAACCAATACATTCCTGTTATATGTAAGCTTACACATTTTTCATGAGTTTTGCAGTCTACTCTGTTAATTATAGATTAAGATCACATGTACAATAGACTCTGTATCCTATTTGTGATGTGAAGTTGCGCAGAGCACATGTGAACTTTGAAAGGAAATGAAAGAAAAATGCCATTGATCACGTCTATCTTAAGTAGACGTGCAATTGAGCGTCACAGAAACCCGATTTATGAATCAGCGTGTTTGATCCTTACCTAGTGTTTGCCGTCGGCTACCATTCTTCAAAGTTAAATCTCGTTATAATTCTTGATGAAAACTATGAGAATTGTTGAAAAATCAACTAGTAAAATTTAATCGTTTATATAATATTAATAACATATGATATTTTTCTAACACCACAAATCTTTGATAAGCATTTTTTTACTCTTAACATTTTAATATTCTCTTTGTTTTATGACAAAACTTCTAAATTGATCTCCAACAAAAATGTGGCAGAATTAAATCGTTCATAACAAATAAAAGAAAAATTTAATTTTAATACATTAATAATATAGAAGGGTTTTATACTGTCTAATTATATATTTTTGTTTATGAGATTTTCAAAAGAGTGGGTAGGTGAATTTAACTCTTCAACTAATATGGCAACATATAATTGAATATATATATATTATTTTATATTGACTATAATATAAATCAAATCTAATAAAAAATCTCGAAGTATTCGCTACAAATTAGAAAATATGAATCAACTTAATTCTTTTAATTGAAAGACTAGTTCTTGAATAATATTTTTTTATCGAATATCTTAGTTTTAAAAAATATTAATTAAAACCGCCTCAAATAAATTTCAAATTTTGCAATTTGTCATAGTCGTATTTGTCTTCCGACTTTCTACAACTTACGGAGTTGAATCAAATACTTTTTTTAATATAATAATATATAAAAGATGTTTGTGTAAAAATATTTTACACTAATAATATATATGTAAAGACTACTATTTATAACTGTCAGGTCATTTTTCATTGACCTCGAGAAAATTTTTGCCTCACGAATAGCATACTTCATATTATTGGAGTCGCTCAAAATCATAAAATTCGGCATTAACATCATACATTTGCTTTGTCTAAATAAATAAGAGAAATATTAATCACGGTAAAATATATACGCATCGACTCAGCATTTTCTGCTCAAACAAAGTGACCTTTGTTATCTTTTTCAGCAAATAGTTAACAGAAATAACATACTTCCGAAAAAATTCAGTGTGTTATGTTAACCGACATCTTCCAGTATAAGGTATCAAATTGTGTATGACCCAAAGTTCAAGAAAGTATAGTGCAAAATTTATGTTAATAGATAAAAACTTAACAGAAAAAACTAAAATACACAATTAGAAAAATTCAAGAGTCAATTTGAGTGGTGAAATACACATCACCTATAATTCAAAAGAGTAAAATATTTTTTCCCTACTAATTAGAGAAAGACCAGTGTAACATTAATTTTAACTAATAAATAGATGAATAATTTCTGATCTTCAGATTTATTCAATCACTCCTTAGATTTTAGCAAAAGATTCACTGTGACCATTCAAGATGACAACACCGTTTAACTACAACAGAACGTGATCATTTGAGTACAACCACATGCTATTCTACCACTTTAGACAAGCTTTAAAACTGGATCTAAGACAGATTTTTTAACATAGAAGCGCTTTAGTTCGATTGTTCAATCTAAATGTAACTTATTTTGAATCAGTTAACTTCTTTAAGGTGTTGAAAAGTTACGACCATTTGTGGCCCATCCAATCCAATCGAGAAAGAAAGGCTAGCTTCTGCAGGAGCACGAGAATGTTCAAGATGCGCTTCAACAAGTTGAATAAATGCCTAAAAATAGATATCATAATACGCGTCCTTAGGAACATCTGAACCTTGTCACGGCTTCCAGAGAAGAATGCAAGCTTAAATTAAGTTCGGGTTACCCATCCGTAGTGTCACTTCCACTGCAATGAATCTAGAGCCTGTTGATGAATTTGCTTGTCACCAGCCGCCACAACATTAAAACCTGTCACATACAATTCATGAAGACAATTATGAAGCCTAATAAAGACCAAGAGTTTTAATTTAAGGTCACAACGAGACCAAAAGGAAGTAAGACAGACTAAAATTGAAATCAGGCACAGCTTCAAAGAAGCGATATTCAAATAAGCACATACTTCTTGCGATTGAATCGGGAGAAGCTTCCCAAAAGAGTTGATGCCCTTTCCAATCAGTTATAACACCTCCAGCTCCTTCAATAACAGGGATCAATGCAAGAAAATCGTATGGCTGAAATACAAAGTTTACCGAAAGAAGAAACTCATATAATGAGTATATAACAAACTTGCTTGGATCATCTTGTGGTTTTACTCTATGGGCTAAAAGATTAAGTTAAATGTGCAACCAGATGTGAGAAAATATAGTAGCACGGATTATGGGATACCTTCAGACCGGATTCAACGACAAGATCCACAAAGCCGGAAGACAAAAGAGCATATGCATAGCAGTCACATCCATATAATGGAATTTTAACCTGAAGAGTGCAAAACAAAAGTTGAGATTCTTAGAGAATGAAAGATGGACTCGAACAATCTTTGTATTGATATTGAGCTCTTGGACCAGTGTGGCCTCAGTAATTATGTTTTACTGTTTCTTTCCCCTTCTTTATGACAGGTTTCAATGGTGATCTTCTCTGCAACCTCAAAGGTTGGTGATAAGGGCAAGATGCCGCCATTCATGATTTCAGAGCATCTAGATACACTAATTTGTTATCTCATTACGATTAGAGGCTGAAGTTACTGTGTAAAGAAGAAAACACACCTTGAGGACAAGGTGAATCTTTTGAAGAACAAGTATTGATAGGAAGCGAGTATCAATTAAGAGCGAAATGGACCAAATTAACAAATAGGCCCAATTGTACATACCTTTAGTTAGGAAGTTAGAGGGTTAGCAGAATAAATACGAAGTTAGGAGTGAAGGAAAAGGCAGCTAGTTTGTTATGAGTTTAGTGTTGAGAGGAGAGGCCGGTGGGACTCTTGAATTCCCTATCATTTCTGTAATTCTCATCGGTTCTCAAGTCATTATTCTTTCATTCTCTAATACTCTGATCCAGTCTAACATAAATGAATGTCAATAATAAATCTGGATTTATCTTTAAGAAAATTTCATTCTAGCAAAGTTTCTCAACTTTTGCAGTAAAAATGCAACATTACAGACCTTGTTTCTAACACGGATGAATGCCTCTTCTGCATCTCCACTGAAAAGATGCGGACTTGTGGTGTACCTAGATAGAGCAAAAGAATGATATTAGACTCACAGATTGCTACTGGTACGAACTGAAAACCAATTGTAACCATGTCACAAGCTACGGATGATGAAAATAAATGCCAACTATTTTTGTTCCAGAACAGCCTTCTTTTCCCTCTTCCACTCACGAAACCACTCATAATAAAGTTTGCTAAGGAAATAGATGAACGCGTACAAGTATGCTTGAGAAAGGTTTGCACAAGTGCGCGTGGACACCTCTCGCCCATTCAGTGTGGTTGTCTTTCCAGTTATCCCAATCCATCTTTCTCTTAACACCGGTTGATCAATTATGCCAAGGATCTGATGAAAAGGAAACCAAGCTTAGCAACATAAGGCTCACCACTCAATTAACTCAAAATGACGGCGGCATCAATTACAATTAGTAATTCATCTAGTCAACATCCTCAGTTTGTCTATCGACATTGCAATTACGTTGGGAAAAATACCAAGTTCGATTTGAGCAAAGATAAGATTATTCAGATTGGTTTAAAAATTTTAAGAAATGAGGATGATACATTCTGTAGAAAGTGATAAGCAATAATTTACTAAGCAGTTAAAGGAAAATATAATGTGAATCAATCAAGTGGTAAGAGAGATCCATACTGGTACACCGTTTTGTAGAAGAGCAATGAGAGTACCAAATAGGGGTTTCCCTGAGATGGATAGAACAAGCAGATTCAAAATGAAATTTTCAGGACTTTGGCCCAACAGTAAATTTTCTTAAAAAAAAGTAAAAAAATAAAAGAAAATTACCAGTGATAAAGCTCTTGGTCCCATCTATGGGATCTAAGACCCAAACATAGTCAGCACTATTTTCTTTACACCTCCAACCCTTTTCCTCCCCATAACTGCAATTTAGTGAAAAATCCAGAATCTACCATTACCATCCGGTTAACTTTATACTATTATGAATTATGAGGAAAGGAATACTTTACTAACGTAAATAAGTGGAATAGGGCTAAATAAATAAATAGTACTGACATTGCATGAGAAGGGAAATTGTCAAATATGATTGAAACCATGGCCTCCTCAGCAGATTGATCCGCAATTGTGACTGGACCTGCAACATTCACCAAATCCGTAAAGTACACATCCAATCCATCATTAAACTCCGATCACTTTAAAATCGAAAGCGAAACTTCACAAGTGATGGAGAGCGTGAGAGCGTACTGAGATCATCTTTGTCGAGGATGTCGAATTTCTTTCTGAAATAGTGGCGGATAACATCTCCGGCGGCGTCGGCGACTTTGTTAGCGACGTTGGCGAAACGATTGAGGTCGGTGTCGTTGAGGAGGAGAGGCGTGGTGTGGGGCCCTTTGTAAATGGAAGCCATGGCTTTGAGACTGTGTCTGGGTCTGGGTCTTCTAGGTTGGAGCGAGAGGGTTGGGGAGAGCGCGGGATTGGGAGTGGAAGGAATACAGGAGGAATGGGATACAACAACAAGATGATGATGATGATGATGCCACTTTGACAGCATTGCATCAGCTAAGCTGAGCTGAAACTTTGCAGCACAGAAAAGAAAAGAAAAGAAAAGAGTCACTCTGAGTCTCTACTAACTTGACACAGTGACTCACGGGAATATTATGACGAAGCCAACACACGGCAGCAGAAAAGAAAAGGAAAGCCTTGATACTTTCACTTGGTCAGCGGAGGGGTGAAATGGAGACATAAATATTAGGTGTGTTTTAGGATGCATGATGCTTCCATTGCAGAACAGTGAAGCACTTATGTGGCCCATTGAGATGAAAATATATAGACTAGAATAAGATAAAACTAGTTGACACTCAAGAAGGTAAATGTCAACTTTGCCCATTATCTTCTTAGCTCCCTGTGTTCTCATCAACAATCACCACCCCCACAAAGCATGCATTTTCTCATCTCTTTTATGGCGCAATGTTGTTTTTGGCCAACCCCACACATCACCCATTGCGTCGGTCCATCGTAACACCGATGTAGTTGCTTGTATCATCACATTTGCATCCTCGACCTTGACCTCAACGACAACATGACACCTAGATCATGAAGAGCCTTTCACCTTGTGCCTGGTTTTAAATAAAAAGGTTAGAAAATTTTGAAAACGGAGAAGAGGTTTGCCTTTCTCTAGGGTCAAAATTTCTAAGTCTAGACCTTACATGCCCTTGAGAGCTATATGACAGAATCATTTTCGAGACCAAAAGTCCAGGTAATTATTCCTTAGAGAAAAATGAGTTAAAGAGTAATTTTTAATAAATTTTATGAAACCTTTAACCATTCGGTTTTTAGTCCACAAGTTTGTAAAATCGTAAGAATTTTTGAATTTGAACTAAAACCCAAAAATTAGATTTTGATTTGTTAGGATTTTAATTTTTCTAATATTTTATTTGAATCCAAATAGGAGGGTATTTCCTTATTTACATTTATGTTTTAAAGTTAATGGAAAGTAAATAAATGATTTAACTTAAAATTAAGAAATGTAAATATTTTGGAAAGGAAAGGCAGTCAGGGAGGGTCAGGACAGGTGTGACGCTCTCTGGTGAGGCTGCGTGTCCAGGAATATAAAAACCCCATATGGTCCTGACCATTCCAGACGCGATCCTCCACCCCCAACACCAAGAAAAATCGCTCTCTCACCTCTCTTTACCCTCAAACTCCATTTTCTTCCAATTCTTCCAAGTTCTACGTGAAATCTTTCATTATCCAAACTTAAAGGTACTCTTGGTTTTATTCTCCTTTCTTCAATTTCTCCTTGTTCTTGGAGTGATTTTTATGTCCATCAAGGGAAAGGAACTTTTTACCTTGTTAAAGATGGATTCTTGGGTATTTAAAGATTTTAAAGGCTAATCTAGAGTTCTCTACTCTCATGTCAGATAGTAGTATCATTTCCGCTCCTCAGAGCTCTGTTAGTGTAGATTCTTTGTTGATCACCCTCCAGGTAAGTAGGTTCACACTTGTGACTTCTATGTTCTTCATTAGAGCTATTTTCAGAAAAATATGATTTATCACTTGGTTTTAGAGATTACTATATAAGGATTTGAAGATTTTTGTTGGTTAGTATGTTTTAGAATTCCTGGTTTAGAGCATGAAGCATATTTTAGATAAAACTCATGGGACTATGTTTGTTATGTTGATCTTGTATAGAATTGGTGATATATATAATTGCTAGAAGCTTTAATAAGTATTTCAATGGATTCTGGAATTAGTTTATGTATATGTTATAGATTTATAACTATATATGTTTGTTATAATGATTTTATACATAATTGATTATGTATGCAATTGTTAAAGGATTTTGTGATTGTTTCAAAGGATTATGGAACTGGTTTATTTTCATAATATAGTTTGAACTAGATATGCAGTTTAGAGAAGAGAAAAGAATTTTGATTGTAGGCTTTGCTATTTGAAGCATGATATTGGATTTTCTAATTTGTGACAAGCTGGACAGATTAAAATATGTTTTAGAGCCTGAATCTTCATAAGATTCAGAACAGTGGCGCTACATACTCTGGAGGTATGGAATCACAATGTCTACAAAGGTGATCCCTTGGGCATGATTCCATAGCCACAATTATGCTAAGGTTAGACTATTAGAATCAAATAGATTCAGAGCTCAAGGAACTAAAAGGGTTTTTAAGGGTTTTCAGATTTAGTTACAATAGCTATAGAAGAAGGTCTCGTTAACGGGTAAATCCGTTAACCTTGGTACCAAGTATGTTCAAGCCAGAGTATTAGAGAAGGGACCTAGTTAGGTGCCCATTATTATCACTATGACCAGAGATTTATATTCAGAGTTTTGTTACGTCACAAATATTGTGCGTAACCGAGCGAGATTTCTGTTTCTAGGAGCTATGCTAGTATGAACTTATATGATTTCAAATATGAAAGTGAATTGAGAAAATTGCTTTTGAGTTAGTAAAGTGATAATTTGAATATATAAATAAATAGATGTACACTTGATTGCATAAGATTTTTTAGTATTATTGATGTTGTTATGATTCCATGCATACTTCCTTAATGTCCCATGAAGAGGGTTATAAGTGGGGATTCACTCATTGAGTTTGCACCAAACTCACCCTCTCCTTTGTCTTATTCCACAAATGAAAGCTCCAGGATTCTCTCAACCACCATCCTTCAGCAATGCTAGAGTTTCAATGGTGAGCTTCACTTGGGTGAAGTGTTTATAGTTTTGTCTAGAGTGCTTCAGTATAGATGCAGGCATAATTTTGGACCATAGAACACGTTTACGTTTTTGCATATTGTAATACTATTTTGGGTTGTATTGAGAAGTTTAGTACTTATGGATATTTCATATCAAAGTAGCTTTATGCATATATGTCTTGTATGATGATTTACATCCTAGAGTTTGAATTATGAAATGTCAGCTTAGACTAGTATGGTTAATAAAGGTGATTTATATGTAGAAAATGAAACTATATTTTCAATAGATTTTTATAAAAGGAGCATGCATATAAAGCATTCCAGGTCACGAGGCTTACGTGGGAATCAATTTCTCACATGCCAGTCATGTGCCGGGTAAAGTCGTGACACCTTGTCTCTCTCTCTCTCTCTCTCTCTCTCTCAAACCCATTCACCCCAAATCCTCCATTTCCTAATGCCTGTAATCTCTCGCTCCTCTCTGGCTTGGACATCATTTCACAACAATGCGCTCATAACTGTCTCCCAATGCACAACCATATTATATTTCCTCGTTCAATCAAAAGAAATAAATGTTTTTTTCTTCCAAGATCTTAGCATAAAGGAAACGATGTTGTTTGAAGCGAGGAAACTAACACCATCCGCACAATGGCAATAGAAAATATTGAAAGATTTATAGTTCAAGAAGGCATTGCCAACCAACTTTGAATTTTGTTACTTTATTCTTCCAGAGAATCACAAATGCTTTATCCAAATTAAACTGCACAAGAAAAACCAAAAAATTAAACGATATCCAAATTCAGAGAAAGGAGAATGTTGAAGTGGCGGTGGCGATGGAAGTTGAAAGATCGACAGTAGATGAGAGAAATGATCGATGAGTAAGAGATAAGAGAGAAGGTGATGATCTAATCAGAGCTACAATTGAAAAGGGGGCAAAGTTGACATTTGCCTTATTGAGTGTCAACCAATTTTGTCTTATTCTAATCCACATGTTTTGATCTCAATGGATCATCTAAGCACTTTACTATTCTATAATGAAAGCATCATGCACCTTAGAACACACCTAAATATTAACTCAATAAATCCTAAGGATATGTTTGGTTAGAGGGTAAAATTGAAGGTAAAAATTATATGAATGAATTTTATGTGTTATTTACTTATTTTATGCATGGAACTAATTCATATAATTTTTACCCTCACTTTTACCCCTCAACCAACACACATTAAAAGTGAATGTCTAAGTGAACACGTACTTTATAATCATTGAATGTGATGGAGGAGTGAAGATAGTAGAAACATCCACTATTTTTTTACATTCATCCATTACTATTTTTTATTTTTTAACCTAGGATAGTCATTATGGTCAAAAGTAATAATTGATTTAGTCAAAACATAGAGCTATATATATATATATATATATATATATATATATATATGCCTCTTACTGTCACAAATTGGACACATAAAGAGTTTAACTATCTACCAATTGTGGTAGGAGTTACATCCATTGTTATGAGAGATTAATTTAATTGCAATTTCTTATGATATTATTCGATCACATATTTTTCATTATAAGGCTCTTAAAGTTATGAGGTAGTTGAATCAAATATTTATATATCACATATGGTTAAATATTTATCTAAAAATGTAAGTTTTTTAAAAATAAAATATTAGTTTTAAGATAAATTCAACACTTAATCTAACTGAGTCGAGAATTGTTGTGGACAATTAAACTATTTTATATTTATGAAATATTAGCTTAAGGTGTAGTTGTACACTACTAAAAAACACTAATCTTCAAACTTTTTCAATTATATATAGAATTTAAATCTCATACAGACGGCCCCAAAATTCCAACTTCAATTTGCGGTCAATGCTGTGAGATAAATTATATCAATTTCAATTTGTAGCATCTACTGAGCAAACAGGAGTTATAGGGACCCCTTGCTCTTGCTCCAATAGTGTAAGGACCAGCCTCAATTTGTGGAACCTACAGTTCCCGTAACCGTCCTTGTTCCTCTGCACATTTCACTGGACATCGTTGCTGTAGATCCTTTTGTATTGATGCACATCTATCATTAAATTTTTTCTTTTCCTACCACAAATAGGTAGACAATGTAAGCAAGGATGAAAGCTGGTTTTACATTTTTGGCAAAACTTGAAATATTGTAAAGGATTTTTCTACCAATCCAAACAATTGTCTCAAAACCACTAATTAAAAAATAAAAAAGATTAAATATAAAATTCACCCATACAATCACGTCCAATTCCTTTTAACATCCCCACTCATTTTTAACATTTATCATATTTAATTTTCGATATTAAAATAATATTTTTATTTCAGGGCAAATGAAATAAGTAGATATATGGTCTCTCTAAGAAGGGAGGAGGGGCTGGCCCTGGATCCTAAGCTACTATGGTACAAGATATTGATGACTTCAGTAAACAACAAAGTACATGAAAAATATGTCCATAGTGTGGCTGGTATGCTTACACAATGTAAAACATATAGCTGTAACAAATTATTGATCATTGATTGATATGATGAACAGTACAATTGCATACACAAACTGCAACATAAACCAACGGACAGAGATTATTACACACCTAAACAAGCTTACACACGCACTACATAACGATCACAGGGACATACAGAAGGTTCAGTGGCCGTGGTGGCCAGGCAATTTTTCTTTGATCTTCTCCACGAAGCTCTTCTTCTCATGTTCAGGGTGGTGGCCACCGCCAGCGGTGGTTGTCGTTGGGCGGATAGCACCAGTAGAACTTGTTGTGGTAGTGGTTGCTGTTGTATGTGGCTTTGATTGCTCGTCCTTGTTGGACCCTCCTCCTACTCCTGGCAGCTTAGCTTTTATTTTATCCTTCAATTTCTTCCTCCTCCCACCTTGCCCGTCATCCTCAGACTAATTAATCACACGTTCAATCAAAATCAACCGTGTGAGCTAGAAAATAATATATTAGAATATTTTCTATGTTTAGCAAATTAAGTTGTCGATGGTATACGTGCTTATATATATATATATATATATATGACAATGAAATCATGGAGTATAGATTAAACAACACAGTGCATTACCAAAAATAATAAGGAATTCACATAACCATGACCACAATCACCAATAAAGTTTCAATTTCTTTGTAATTAAAATTAGAAGGAAATTAAGTGTGGCGCATATACATATATATATATATAGTACCGAGCTAGAGCTTGAACTATTGTTGGAGCGACGAAGCTCTCCAGGCTCTTTTTGATAGTGGCTAGCAGGGTCATAGACAGGCTCCTCACTCCTTTGCTCAGTGGCCAATAGATCTGCCACCATGCCTTTGTCAGTGGTTGCACCACCACCGTATGGACCGCCAGCACCGTAGGTTCCAAGTCCAAGTCCAGTGGTATTGGTCCCTGCCCCTGTACCTGCAGTGCCATAATTAGTCCCAAAACCGCCGGTGGTGGTGGTGGTGGTGGTGGCCGCAGCGCCAGTGGCTGTGGCGGGGGTTGCGACGCCGGTCAGGTGGACGGGCTGGCCATGCTCGTCGGTTAACTTAACAGGGTTACCGTATTGATCAGTGAGTTGGATAGGGTTGCCCTGTTGGTCTCGTAGTTGGGCTTCTGCCATTTCGAACCCCTTCGACTTCAAATCAAATACGAGATGAGATAGATCAACGCATGCATGCAGTAGGTGGTATAGATGAGTGCGCAAGCAAAGTGCGTGTGAGCAAGCATGGGTTCCTCTTATTCTTAAACGGAGAAACAATGGCGGTGGAGACAACATGCATGTAACTTGGCGCCAACACGTGGCTGCAGAATCTAAAGAACAGCACACACAAGCACTTCGTTGCCACCTAAAAGATATTAAGACAGATGTCCCTTTGCAAGAGCTGAGGTTGTTATGCTGCTTGGTTTTGCTCCCCAGCTAGCTGGCCCTTCTGATCCTCTCCGGTTTCTATTGGATGAGATGTATGCTTTTGGGATAAAACTATTTCAACACCCAAACACCTTAATAGTAAAAGAGGAAAAGGTGATAAGAAAGAATAAGTGGAAAATTAAAAGTAATATGGGTCTCATGATTTTTGTGTTTGAAAATTTAGATGGTAAAATAATATTATTGTTTAATTAATGTTATAATATTTAGATTGACATAAAAGTTAGCAAATGCACTTCATGTAAATTATCAAATTATATAAGACACACGAGCATAGAACTCCTATTTTTTTTGTTGCGGGTTCTTGGTTGCAAAGTATAGAACTCCTTTTGGATTCAACAAATTGAATTCACTCCTTAACTTTCAACAATTACTTTCTTGTAAGGATATAGTTTTCATGTAATGAAAGTATAGAAGGTTTTTACACAAATATATCAGCTGCCTTGACTCTCTCATCCACGGATTAAAAAAATCACACAAATGCATGATTTTAATTAAAAAAAAAGTTTAGATAATAAGAAATTTTGTTAGAATTTTACATCCACAATAATGTATCACACCACTTTACTTCCTGCAGTAATTAGAATTTTCTTGTCTCTTTTCCAAAGTTTTTTAAAATTTTTGATAATATATTAACTACTAATTAATAAATATTCGTCATACTTATTTATTTGCAGTAAAAAACATAAAAGCAAATACTCATGTAAAAATGCGAAAAAAATGAAGGCAAATTTTTACTCACAGAGGGGGAAATATGAGACTATCTCCCATCACAGGCTGCGCGCGCGCAACCAAGTTATAACCATACAACTCGAAATAGATAATAGAAATTTTGTAACGAAAAGTTCGGGTTAAGGTTCCAATCCGCTTAATGTCAATCAAAATAGCAATATCTTATAATTAATTGAAAAAGAATAGGCATCCATTTACTTCAGCAAAAGTTATGGTATATAAACTTCACATAATTTTTAATAAAAGCCAATAACCAAATAAAGTATTAGAAAAGTTGAAGCCCTCATGTCAAGTCATTACATATTAATGCTATCCAAACTAAATTTTTGACTTCTTTGTTTATGTTCTTAGTAAGCATTTTGCTTATGGTAATTGCTAATAGAAAGCGCCCACTGAAATGCTTTCTTCTATCACTTCGTGATTCACGGGGCGTCATGACATTAGTGATGAAAATCAAATCCAGAAATGAAACGTGCACAAAATTCTTTGGTCACAAGTAACATCAGCTAATTGACTTGGTGATTCAACATGCTGTCAAGCAGCAGCAGAAATCCGAGCTGGTTCGCCCGGCACAGTGAACTATAAATAATGAAAATAATAATATAACGCAATCTGCCACCCAATAAATGAATGAATAAAAGGCTAGAAAGCTATCCTGAAACTGTTCTTTCATTAAAAGCAACCGACATAGTCAAAATCAGAATAATTGGTATTGCCTAACAATCTGTGAAGACCATTGCCCAACAGTAGAGCCAGAAACTCCCCAGGGCTAATGACATGCATTACAAATCAGTAGAACCACAGACAACAGAATAACAGTTGGATATATATGAATTATATCCATGCAATAAACAAATCAACCTGTACAATACAAGAAGACCCTTGGTCTCAAAATACTATCCTTTACTTCTGTATAATGACCTTATACTTCTGTGTGTTTCCTCTTTACACAGTAACTTCAGCCTCTAATCTTGTTGAGATCACAGATTAGTGTATACAGATGCCCCAAATCATGAATGGCATCTTGCCCTTGAGGTTGCAGACAAGATCACCATTGAAACCTGCCATGAAGAAGGGAAAAGAAACGCGTGTTAAAGTACAATGAATTACTGAGGAATTGCAGCATATTATATTCTACAGTTCGGGTATATCAAATGTTTAAATTTCTGCTGCATAAAAGCTAAATCCCAAAAAATTTGGAAGCGCAATAACCCGCTAACTACATGATGGAAAAGCAGTAAAACCTTCGTTCTCTAAGGCAATGTGTGGCATAAGACAAATTTGAGGATGCCACTGATAAACAGGCAAGAGCACCAAACCAAAAAGAAGATAATGCTAACTAACCTCCCAACTACCAAGAAGCAGATTATTGCTTGCTAGATTTTGCCCAAAAGAATCCTTTCTTTTTGTAGGGTGATTATTATCTAACATGGATCTGGAACCCTTTGATCCAAGTGAGAAGTGTCGCCTCAGAAAAGGTTTCCCAAAGGAGCTTCTCCCACTGGAACTGGATTCCATCCTAGGACCTTTACCTTTGAGTCCTTTGCCTTTAAAGTGATGATCAAACACAACTGAATCATCATCCATATCACTGTCCACAACCCGATTCCTTGATTTCTTATTTCTAGCCTTGAAATCCATTTCAGCTTTCAGAGCTTTTTCAGACAACTTCAGAGTTTGTTTCTCACCAAAAGTGCAGACTGGGCAGGCTGGATCGTACTTGTTGACATCAGGTGTCATACTCTCCAAACATTCAGCATGATAGACATGTCCACAAATAAGAACAGCAACTACAGAAAGGTCATTACTTGCAATTATCTTTTGGGTGCTCCAAGAAGACTTCTCAGCTAAAAGCCTCGAGCAAACACCACATGTTTGCAAATCAACTGGCGAAGTTGAAAACCGACTGCTGGATCTAACTAACCTTTCACGATTAAAACCAAAGGACTCACTGTCAAATGACCATCTTTCTCGATGGGGAGTTCCCATCAGCTCAGAGAAGCCAGGCATAGACCAACCATCTGAAGATCCACCATGGGAGCCCATACCCAATTCATTGCTCCATGAAGAGAACATTGGCCTTTCTTCAGACACAGAGAAGCTGTTCGGTGACTTAAATGCAGGGATTCTGCTATCAGAAACTTGCCGCAACAGTTGGTGTCCTGGGAACGGGTGGACCACCGTACTGGTGTTGAGCCGGATGGAGGTATGTAACTTTGGGATGATAGAGGAGATGCCGACATTGAAGTTGAAGGCAATGATGGCTTTGTAGGAGATGGACATGATACTATCAATGATTCTGCCAAACCCTTCGCCTAGAAAATTATCCATAAGTATGGAGTGTGTCAAAGAAAACACATGTCAACAACAAAGAAAGAAGGCAAGAAAATTATTAAACAAAAAAAAATACTATTATAATCTCACCTGATCCACACTCACATCCATGGAGGCATCCCCTGAAATTGATTGATCTGCAATAAACATGAATAATCATGAGATACCATAAAGTAGCCACTTGAGACTCCAGAGAATAGTCTAACCACTGGATCAGTCTAAACATCATCTCACTACTTATTTCTTAGAGTAGGACCAATGTCCTGCATGGGCCATGGGCATATATGGCACACCAAGATAGGACACAGCAGCATGCCACACAAAGCCACCTTATCTATACTATAGCTCAGCATGTCTAAATTATCTTTCCAGGTTCTTTTCAGAGGATGGATCTATAAGAATTCATCCATATTAATTTGTTCAGATTCATGTTTCAATCAGCCCTGTCATTCTACGAATGTCATATGCAACATGTCCAGTCTTTGGAGCAGAGAAAAAGATAACTCCATATAAACCTACTACTGTCTATAAGACTGGTATCTTCTTAATCACACCAGCTGAAACTAAATTGTTCTCATTCAAGTTTAAGGATAAACGTAACTGGTATTCTTCTTGCCAACATCCTTTTTTTGTCTTTCAATCCCATTCTGGTTTAATATGTGTGTGGCTTACTAGCTTAACTTTAAAGTTTAAATGCTAAATACCACCACAAAAAGCTTAGATTCCTAACAGTTCATTTATCTTCAATTAATGGTTCCATCATATTCAAAACGATCATCTAATTTGTCTATGCTTGCTAGTGCCACGATGCAAAGAAAGCAAAAAGTATAGCATATCACAGTGTAGCAGCTTCTGCTCTTACTTTCAGATGCCACATGTTAAGTATCATTTTAAGTAACCACACTTACTGCTACATTTCAACTTTTTCCATGTGTTTGATAGATTGTGAGAAAGACATATGTGAGAAGACATCCCCATGTTCGTAAATTTAATGCAACAACACCATGTACTAATTGCATATCTTCCACACAGCTAGCTTTGTGATTATAAGTGTCTTCTATTTAATAATTACGCATAGCATGAAGTAACTGGTACAACATCCAATCCCAAAAAGTCCAACCCTAGTTTGTCCATGGTTAAAATCAGCAAGTTGACTTCATGAAGTTACCTGAAGTAGAATTTCTCACAAGTGCAGCAGCATTTCCTTCAGAAACTGTCGATTTTTGGCATCTATTCGTTTGATAATTCTGCAACGGACTTCCATCCTCTGACACGTATGCTGATTCATTTTTATTCTCTGATCCATCATTCCTGCTAATACCATCAGAAAACCAATTTATAGACGTATCTTCACCAGCCACACGCCCTCGATGATCCCACCGAAAGCTCCATGTCGGAGAACATCGAATATTGCGATGTAAAATATCACTGGTTGATCCACTTTGTATAGTTTTATCTCTGGCAGCAACACAACAAGCAGCACCCATTGTAGAGCAGATAACAGTCTTTTAGCTTCTTATACTAACGAAACACCAATTGCATCCCTGAACACAGAACTACATTAATTCACTCGTGAACACAACTCATTCCCTGGAACAGTGATAAAAAAAAAAAAAGCACACCGTCAATTGCAATTATTAATAATCTGACATACAATCGCATAATCCAAATTAAATTATCATTTGCCATTCAACCAGTAGTCTAGCTTGAGTTAAACATAATCCCAAATTAAAAAACCCCAACAAAACAAAAACATAACAGAAGACAAAGACCATAAACAAGCCCAGAATCAAAAGGGCACCGAAAAACCGTAAGGAGAATCAGTTTTCTCATAGAATTGCCCACATAAAACTCACCCTTTAATTGTTTACCCCCAACATCAAGCAGGCACCACCAAACCGAAACCAAAAAAGACAGAAAACAAATTGAAAAGCGATCTAGGTCAATAGAGCACTGATAGTGATGAACGCACAAGATTGGTAAATAACTAATAATAAACGAATCATATTCTACTCTCAGCAGGAATATTGGTAATAACTAATAACCTCAAATCACTGGCAAGACAGCGAAAAACCAAAAGAATGAAATAAAATAAGAAATCCCTGATTCCTGACAAATAATTGAGAAAGGGGGTTGAGAGAAAATCCAATCCATCTGTTGTTATACTTATACCCTTTAGTCAGAGTGAGTACACAAATCAAAGGAACCAACCAACCAACCCCAGAATACAGGAAAGTACTATTTGAGCTGAGTGGAAAAGTCAGAGGGGATCCGAACTCAATGCTTGAAAACCGGATTTAACAGAGCCAGTGATAAGCTCCAAAGTTTCCATGCTAATATTATTATTGAATTTGAGATTCCATACACAAAGAGGGTTATTCAATTAGTGCTACATAAATTAAATGGGTGAAAGGGAAGCGATAGGATATGAATCAGCAGCGCATGGAAACAGGAGCGAAGCTCGCGTACCTTTAACGAAAGCAAGCGCCACAGAGAGAGAGAGAGAGGTTTGTTGCGTTGCGGTTGCGTTGGAAGAGGGCGTTTCTTTCTTTCTATCTTTCTTTCTCTCACGGCGTTACTATTAGTATTAGGGACTGTGTGGGTGAGGATTCATTGGTCCCCTCAAGTCAGGGACCAACATTAGTCACCTTTATTACTATAGCCTTAATAGCACAGCGGACAGAGAGAGAGAAGAGAGAGAGAGAGAGAGAAGATTTTTTGGTTCGATTGTGGGGTGACCTTGAAACTTTGCACTTGTCCCCTTCTTCCTTGCTTTTCAAATAATCAAATGGGGTTTGTTGCATTGCGGTTGGGCCATGATTCCAGAAGAGAAAAGAAGGAAGAGGGCGTTTCTATTTTTTCTTTCTATCTTTCTTTCTAGTATCATTACCCAACTGGCGTTACTAATTTTAGTATTAGGGACTGTGTGTGCCTCTCTCTTGTGTTGACATGTTGCGTTGCGTTGCGTTGCGTTGCACTTGTCATATTCTCATAATACGGGCTTAACCTAGGTGCCTCCTTCCCTTCACAATGTATGCCACCTCACCACCTTTAATATTATGCCTTTCACATTTGTTCATATCACCCTCAAATTTTCAACCACCCATCATTTTTTGCATGCATATTTTACGGAGTTTTTGTTGATCTATTCAGGGTATGTTTGGTATGGGAGAGTGTAAACGGGTAAAAAAATACGTATAGATTGATTTTATGTATAATTTTATCACAGATTTATTTAGAAAATTTTTCATTATTCTACTATTACTTTTAGTATTAAAAAAATTCTGAATATGCAAAATTTTGTATATTGTTTATAAGTAAATTTTGAAGAAAATATCAAATTATATTACATAATTATTCACTATAATAATTATCTACTATAATTTTATTTTTTAAAAAAATTATTTTTCATTGTCATTGTATAAAAATTAAATTTAATTTTATTTAAAATATAAAAATGTTAAAAACACTCAATATATACGAAATATTGAGTTATTCTTTCAAGAATTAAAAGTATCAACTTGATTTTTCAATATTTTAATGAATATTAATTTATTTCTTTCAACATATATTTAGGTATTGATTTAGTTTTAAAATTGATGACTATTTTACACTACAAAGAATAAATTTTAATAAAAAAAAGCTTTAAAGACTGGTTTAATATTTGCATTCTCGTAAGAATTACTTTGAGTTTTTATTCTGCTTAACGATAGGTTTTATATTTTATTTTGTGATAAGATTACAACTTTTGATAATCAACATCAAGTCGCGTGTTTAATTTCTTAAAATTATAAAATGGAATATATTTTAAGTATGTAATTCATGACATAATATTAGCCGTAAAAAATAAAAAGTATTATTACTTTTACAAACTAAGTATATCAAAGAGAATTTTTCTGTTGTTATATTTTTTTTAAATGAATTTAACTTATTATATATTATTGAATTTTCTAAATACTTTGATAACTATTATTAAATGTATGTTAGTTAAGTATTTTCAGATTCAAAATAAATCTTTATAAAAGGTATGAAAAAAAATTATATTCACATTTGGTAAATTGTGATACTAATTACATGGCCGTAAAACAAAATTAGATCTTTATGTTTCTTTGTAAAAGATTCTTTACCCAACCAAAAAAAATCTTTGTAAAACATTTAATGTCAATTTATTCTTGTATTTAATGATGTGTTACTATACTACTAAGCAAATTTAATAACACCTTGTATAGTTATTAACTTATATATTAAATAAGTTGTGTCTTAAAGACAGAAGTTAAGAATTACTCGTAAGAGTCGTAAATAAAATATCAAATGATTTTGACAATTTTTAAACAAGCCAAGTTATTAACAGGAGTGTGTTAAAACGCATATTTTCCAATGACCAACTTGCAACTCTTGTTTTTCAGTGTTAAATATCTTGAAGTATGGAATTTTAGTGGGGCAAAAGGTTAGCAGCCAGCACTGTCTTGTGCAGCACTCGGAGTGGGCTGTACGCATTCCAATTTGCTTTTCACCATTAGACAAAAAGTATCATGAACCTAATATTTGGACTAGAGATTCTCCACAAAAGTCATTATTCTCAGTGATAATTCCTTTCTTCTAATTTTTGGAGCCCCTTTGTTCGTTTAATTTAAATTAATATAAATAGCCTCTTATTGTAGTGAATTAAATGGCCAGAAGTCACTACCAAAAAATGCCAATTTGATCGGACCGTATGCTTCTGTTTATTTTTTAATTCATTTTGTCTTTTTGTCCTACTCAAATTAAATGAAAGGGCAAAAGGTCAATGAGATTTATGAGGTTGTATGCTGAAAAAAAAAATATCTATTTATACTTACAAGTTGGCGGGTTTTTGTTGGATGGTTCCATATCAAACAAGATACGGGCTATCTTTATAGTAGTTAATTCTGTTTAAAACTGCATAATAGAGCAAAAATAAATATGGCACCATAAGGTAAAATACACTTATTTCCTTGAAATATCAAGACATTTCATTCCATTTTTTTTTTGAAAAAATTACACTTCATCTCATTTTACTAAGGATATTTTATTTTTTTATAAATTGTATACTAAATAATAAAAGTAATTACAAAATAAGTAATAGATTTAATTTCTATATACTGATAACATAAAATAAAATAATGACAAATAAATTTTATCGAATTCAATAATTTCTTGAATTTTTATCAGTTTACATATAAAATTATTTTATATTGAGTTATAGAAACTAAATTCATAACTAATATTAAGAATTATATTAAAAGTTAATAATAATTGTTTAATTAAAAATAATAATAATAAGTATTTCTATTGATTGATTCATTTTACAATTATTATTTTCATAAATTTAATTTTAATGTACTACAGTATAAATGAGTTATATAATATATTCAAGTATATATTGTCTCATAGCTAAAGTGATTTACTCATATATTCACTACTTAAAAAGTCATTCAAATATAACAATTAATTGGATAATAATGTAAAAAACTTTTATATTATCAACGCATCAAAATTAAATTCATAAAAGTAATAATTATAAAATAAATCAATCAGTAGTATTTTAAAAAAGTGTCAAATCACACTAGGTAACTGCCCATTATGATAACTACCCACTATGATTTGATGATTTTTTGAATTTTTATTAGTGTGCATTATAAAATTGATTTTACCTTACAAACTAATAAAAATTTAAAATAGTGTCAAATCATGCTAGATAACTAACTATTAACTATGATAATTAAATTATTGATTTATAAAAATTATTTTTAATATTTTGAATCTCATTCATATAATTATATTTTATATTAATAATATTATTTACATGTATTATTTATTTCTTAGAAATAATTAATGTTTATTTATATATTTTAATATTAGTCTAAATCTTATTCTATTTTTATATTTTCTTTATGTAAAATGCTTATTGTTAATCTTTTAACTAAAACAATTATTATTAAACTTTTAATATAATTCTAAATATTATTTACGAATTTATTTCTATAAATTGAAGGTATAAAATAATTTAAATTCCAAACCCATAAAAATTTAAAAAAGTGCCAAATTTGATAAAAATTTATTTGACAATATTTTGTGTTATACTATCAGTATATATAATTTAAATTTATTATTTACTTTATAATTATTTTTATTATTTAGTATATAATTTATAAAAAAATTAAATAATAAAAGAGAAACACCAAGCACACTCTTAGTGAAATGAGATAAAATATAAGTTTTCAAATAAATAGGATGGAGTATTATTTTTTTATATCTCAAAAAGTAAGTATATTTTACCCTAAAAAAGAAGAGAAAGAGGATTGCCCCAAATCAACAAATCAAACTAGTCACGGATTACGACTTCTTTACCGTCCAAATCTAAATCGAATCCACATTATGGTTGTCTGAGAACAATTATATTAGTAAATTGATATTTATTACTTATTTGTTAAGTTATTTTTTGTTGTTTTATTTTATTGAGATGAAGATTTATATTTTTGTAATTTAAATGTAAATATGAGTTATGACTTGTGATATGATATTATGACGTTATTCGAAGAGTAATGTCTAGAAAATACATACATAATTTTTAAAAAAATTATAGTAATTGTTAAATAAAATAAAATAGTATAATTTACTAATTCATCTAAAAGTTCATGACACATAATTTTACATACAAAAAAATCTAAAAAAAATTATGATTATCTTTTTTTTTTCGATTTATGCAACCAACTCTTTCAACTCGAACAAGGTATAGTCAATGTTATCAAGTTATCATTATGGATGTTTGCTTTTATTAAGACAACAATAAGAATATGGTATTTGACATAAATTATAATTATATAATTAGATTTTAAAATTATTATAATTGTAGTGCACTAGTGCAAAAAAAATTTGATGATTCTACTTATATTTAAATAATTTATAATGATGATTTGTAAAAGTAAAAATTGGGCATAAAATATAAAAATCCCTTGTAATAATATATAGATATGGGGAGAGATTAATTGAAAAGTGTTTACTGGTGTACTATTAACCAGTGTGTTAAACATATACGAAATTGAAGTTAGGATCATTTTACAAATAAGTCGAGCTTATTAACTGTTAACTACTATTGAGATAGTATGAGGACTGTCTAGGTGACTAGGTCGCTTCCAACCTTAATTACAACAACACCCATTTTTTTTCGACGGAAAAGAAAAAGGTACTAATAGGGTTAACACTTCACTGTTTGGTGATTACAGTGGTTAGGGGGCGATTGGCAAAAGGGTAGGACGGTGCAACGGCAACGCTAACAAGTGAGACATTTGAGTTGTGCACGCAATTAGATACGCTCGAGTCGAAAACTGTATCTAAACAAATGTGGGAATGCGGTTTCATGAATAAATTGATAGTGTTTGAACTTCTCCATCTCCGGGCACACAAGTGAAAAACGTTGGTCAAACTATGTTCCATTAACAAATACATTATACCCTCACATGGGTCCCATTTAAAGATGGAATGAGGGCAATGAGTGTCTATTTAGTATTTTTCCCTCAATTGGATAGCCGCCACGTACAGCTCCCCTCGGTCACTATCAACTGTTAAGCGGTGGCGTGCGCTGCTGATAGACGCCAAGTATTAATCCATCTTATAATTAGGTTTTAGTAAACCATACATCTTATAATTAGGTAAGCAAATCATTCGAAGCCCATAACTACAAAATGTTAAGACTCAAGGCTGATACATCTCCAATTTTAAGTTAACGGATTTCATATTTATATGATTTTTAACATAATTATTGTCATTAAAAAAGAAGCCGCTATAAATTGCTACTAATTTTCTCACCATTGAATTGTAATCCTCGATTAAAACCTTTAAATTAAAATTATATGCTATTAATTAAATTATAATATTAACTTAAATAATAAAACTATTAAGTGATGGCCCAAATATATATATAGTATGATTATGCATTCGTGGTAGTTAGCATCGAACATCAACAACACAATTTAATTAATCATGTTTCTAAGAACTAAGACGGTACTTCTCCACGTTTGAGTACAAGGCATTTCATATTTGAAATTGAGTTCATCGAGTGATAAGCGGACGTTAATGTCCTTTTCTTTTGTTTACTCAAAACTAAGCACTTATTTTAGTATATTACATTCTTTCTAAACTTTTTTTGGATGGCTTACAAGGAGCTCAAGACTATCAATTAAGAGAGGAGCAAAGCAAGAAGGAAACATGGATGTTGATATACAACGTACTCTCGACTAAACGTACAAACCACGACAATCTCAAGAAACCACCACAAGAATGAGCGAAAAACAGTGGGGCCATCACACAAACACTGAGCAAACACAAGAAACAGAAATCAAGGCTCCATCCCAGTGTGCTACATCTTTTCGGTTTACTTTTCCTCACTCCTCTTTTCGCCCATTTGCACATTTCTATATTCGTATATCATGAGAAATGTTGATTGTACACCGTTTATCTGGTATCACACTTGAATTCTTTATGGTCCCATTTTAAGCAAAAAGGATTTTATTACTTAAAACACATATGGTATGGAGAGAATCTCATCATTAGAGACAAAATTCAAGGTTATAAACTCTATATTTCAAGGAAATTAGTTACTATTTCAAGTGGATATTCTGATTTCTCTTTGAAAAAATAAGGAAAAATCCAAGGACAAAAAGCAAAAGTTTGTCCTACATTAGATTCTCCTTGCATTTTCATGAAAGTCCATGTCATGATCATTGTCCAACTGATGGTCAGCCTATCTATGTATGGCCATCTTCACACTCATTTTGATTGCTTTTACGCTTAATTAGATGAGCTGATTTTAGTTTTTGAGCCCTTGTTTGAAAAAAATATATATTCCGTACTCCATCAAAGAAAGACAGTAACAGCCTAAAAACACATATTATCAAGTAGAAAAAGGTCTGGGAAGAAAGAAACAATGGATAAAGACAAACGCCACATTTGGGGCTAGTCAATAATGTAAACCATATACCGCTCGAAGACCAGAGCCTGCAGAAGCACAAACCATTATGCAGATTATTGTAATGCCTACTTGATCCATCATTTCCTGCTCCAAAATCATTTTCGAGAACTTCATATAGTAGGAACATCATGATTTCGTGTTTAAAACTTAATTAGGAGGAGCAAAATAGAATAAGAAAGCATATTCTAGATGTCATGAAATATCTCTCTTAAAAATTTAAACTGTTTGGCAGATTACATGAATGTTTTTGTATCTAACACAAGCTCTAAGCTCTGGTACTAAGTTATATATATATTTGGTCATGTTTTCCAAAGATTTAAGCTGTTAAACAAAGTACCTTTATTTTGTTTTGTTGCATCCGTTTAAGGGCTGGGGTGGTCGGTTGGAGGGCGCATTTGGACGGGCCTGGACCTCATGGCTATCAGGACGCAAAATTTAGAAGCCTAAAAGACAAGGACCAGCCTCATTGTCTCGTACACAAGCCCAAAGATTGCAATTTTTTAGGCCATTTTTCGAGCAACAAATTAACGGAAACGAAAACCTTTTCGTTAGCGTGCATCTTTTTTGTTTTATTCGGAAATGAAAAAAGGGAAGTGCATGCTTGGTAGCCTAAGAAAAAATGCTGTTTAAAAAAAAATTAACATGTTTAGTGAAAAGTTAAAATGATTTATGATAAAAAAAAAACTAATTTTAAACAGAACAAAGTTTATAATCATGATTAACTTCTACAATTATGAATCCTAAGTATCAAACATAAAATAAAATAAAACTTTATTCAGGTAATTGATTCCGCATTTGATTTTCCTTTTATGTTTGATGGGAAGCTAGAGCAGTTTTTTTTTTTTTCTTTTTGGAAAGTCATTTTCACAACAAACGCACACGCTAGCACACACCCACAGGGGAAAAGTAAGAGTAATTTGATATTTATTTATCTTAATCGTTTAACTTTCATTTTTATTTGATTTTTCAATTAATTTTCAAATTATTCATATGTACGTTATATTTTTTAAAAAATAATGTCACTAACTTATAATGTCGAGTTACAATCATGTGATTACTATTACTGGCACGTCATAATTTTTGTTATAAAAAAATTAAATTCATGGACAATATTGAAGATGTAAAGAATTTTTAATTTACACAATATTGCAAAATTATTTGTTTCACAACTTGATGAGTATTTCTCTGTTTATTATGTAGCTTATATATATATATATATATACGCACACATTAAATTTTTCGGAAGATAATAACCAGTACATTATTTGCGATATTTAATTACTTCAATATATACTACAATATTTCCAGATGGCCCTCAACCCTAATATGCTCAAACATTAATTCAGTTGGGTATGAGCTTGAAAGGAGGCTTAGAAAGAGCTGGCGTTGGATCATAATTTCCATAATCTCTTGTGTTAGCCCTTAGAAGCCTTTCGTGGATGATGGTTACTTCTTCCTCATCAACAGGCTTCGTTGGTGTTCCCTAGCACAATTAAGTAAGTATAAGTTAAGTAAATAACAACTCGTTGGAAACGTGAAATATATGTATATATGAGAAAGCAAGAAAAATAGGAAATTAAAACTTGAAAGCTATACCGGCTTTCAGTTCATTTTCTTAGCCCAAAAAGACAAGAAAGGGAGTAAAGAAATCAACAAAGGAATTTCATCTGTTTCATGTGTTCCGCCAAATAGGGAGGCAGATAACATTCGGTTAGCTCATGACTTGTGTATGCTTCAAATATAAGAAAGAAGGGCGAGAGGGAATTGAAAATGCAATATAGAATGACACACATAAATTATAGCAAATTATTATATAGTCTATTATTCATGTTAATTTAATTTTTAGTTTCCGTTTCCAATTGTCTATTATAAGTGGGGTGAGGAGAAGGGTAACTTAGCTTGTTCTTGCACACAAATATATAATTATAAATAATATTGATATATATTATCATGAGAGCTAGAAGCTGAAATGCTAAAAGATGGAATTAGACTAATAAATCGCGGTCACTTCATGTACCTCCTCCTGGATTGCATCCGCATCTGCAGCCAACTCACTGATAAACTTTGAATTTGATCGTCCACCTGCTGCTGATTCATTAAGCAGAGACAAGTTTCAATTATTTATGTAGCCTTGCACTCTATAAGCCTTGAACCAAAAGATGAAAGCCAAAGCCATGCTATGATCAATTAATAATAGACGACTTCAGGTACTTAAGCAAGCAGTGTCATTGTTACTGAAGTAAATAGAACATATGTGCATTAGGATATAATATGATGATAACGTCTAGCTACAATATATATAGATATCTCTGTTCATATGCAATAAAGGTGGTTCAGTTTTAGCCACGTTAACTAGCTCAGCTGTGACAATGTGAGTACGTACAGTTGTCAGCAAAAGCTGCAACAGAAGAAGACCCACCTGCAAAGGAAGTCGATAAAAGCGATCCAGAAAAGAGGAGGAAGAGCATGATGCTGAACCTGAGAAGCATGAGACCCATGATAATACGATGATATGTATACCCAAATTGGTTTTTTCCACGTTTACTTTCAGACAAAGGAGAATTGTTAATCTGATGCTCCCTATCTATAGTGCAGTGCAGGGAACAATATATTCCACTATGGAGAGGAAGACACAGAATACAACGAGTCCCTCCCTATATTATCATTTTTTCTTTTCTTCACTTAAAAGCCCTTATTTCTTGCTAATTCTATAGCGTGTTTGTTTTGGATACTTTAATGAGAATCCCGATTTCTTTGGCACTTTAGTGCCAAGCTCGACTAGTGTGTTGTTTTGTGAGGTGAAACTTGAAAGTCCTTTAACAAAACCTTCATTAGAAATTGGTAAGTTTCGTTTTAGTTTTTTTCATTTTTAATTTTTCAGTTTTGAAGAATTTATGAAAAAAAAAATTAAAAATTAAAAATAAAAATTAAAGACTGAAATTTATAATTTTTAGAATTTTTAATATTTTCTTTATAAAATTTGAAAAATTAGAAACTAAAAAATGGGCCCTAAATTTTTCTGTTTTTATGGAGAAAATTTTCAACCAAACAAAACAATTTTATATTTACCTAAACTGATTTGCAATTAAAAAAAAATCAAAACAAACAGATGTTATTGTATTTTATGTTTCCACTAATAAAACAGTTAATAAAAATAAAATAATAGTAATTAATAATATAAGAAAGTTCATAAATAATTGATGATGTTAAAATAATAATTAAAATTATGTAATAACCATTAATAAATTTTAATTACTACAATTTACTGAATAATACAACACAATTAATTAAAAAGAAATAAATAATACGCTGTCAATAATTAATAATATTGTCTATATAATTAATATAATTAAATGGTCCATACAAGTATTACATCAATAAAAAGAAAAAAAGAGTCATGTTATGTATATTGAGTCTCATTAACAAGTTAAATGTATATTTGTTTCACAATTTTAATTCCGAAATCCTGATTTTATAGAAAAATTAAGAATTCCTTGGTAATTTTTACAAAATGAAGTGAGTAGCGCCCTATTTGTTTCAGATTTTACACACAACAGCGATAAATTATTAAACGTTAATGAAGGGTCAAGTATGATTGTCCTCCAACTTTTTGTGGAGTGACATTTTAAATTTATGTAGTAGATCGAAGAGTCCACCACGTAAAGGAGTTCAATTATTAAAACATGCTGAACATGTAACCATTCCAAGGACCTTTTTGCAAATGACTAAGCCACAATAAACATACACTTGTAGAATCAACTTTTAAATTTTAATTTTTGTAACTTGACCTCTTCAGCATGTTTGCCTTCTTCATCACCTAATCAGCCTCTGAAGAAATGGAATATCCATGCTCCATAAAATTTTTGGAGGATTGTAAACGTTTCCAAGGAGGAAGCATGATTTGTGCTCTTTAATCATAAATTCAAACCAAAAAGGTAAAGGGAGACCACCTTCCCTTTGTTGGGTAAAGAAGTTTAAGAACTCAGTGGAACAACACATGCTAATCAGGATATATAATAGCTGAAGTGTGACCTTGACGGAAATCATTTTCTAGTATGCCAATTTTTTATTGGTTAGTATTATTTGTACTCAAACATAGTGAAACAATGTCAATACATTGATATTTATCATTGTATAAGATGTAAGTCTAAAGGAGTGAGTTACACTTCATCAAATGGTAGATATAAATATGAGTGTGTCAGTATAGTGTCAGCAAATAATGAGTCCAAATAATTTTTTTTATTCTTAACAATCAATTTTCGGATAAACTACTCTATTGACATTTAGATTAATATTTTGAAACAATTTATCGGGATTAAATCCACATTTAAATGAATATAAAAAAAAAATCCCAATTCAAATGCCACAATCTCTAGGGGGATCATTGTTAATGTCGCCGACCTATACAACATTCTCGACTCTTTAACAATATTTTTGCTGTAATATTTAACTTGAAATAGCTTATAAAAAAAAAAAATTAGCTTCAAATACCTTTACAAGCAACTTGATATTTTTGCTTTATGCTTTTCATTACCCAGAAAAGATTATCGTTGTAATGAATCAACGAATAATTCCCTTGACCCTAAAGTTGAAATTTAAAGAGACTGTGCAAAAGACAATTATAAAGTACGCCTAGGGATTGGTGGGATAAAAATTTGAGGGTTGTGCTCAAAAGAAGAGATTAGGTTGCAATAAAATATTTTTTGTGGACGACAAGTGCTCCCAATTATCCTTGATGACAAGGACAACGCACCAAATACCAAATGAAAAAGACATTGGTGGAGAATAAAGAGAAGCATGTAAGATTTTTATACTCTTATCTCCAAATTCTCTTCTTAAAAGTGGGTTTAGGATGTTCATGGGTACCCTTAATTTGAGCATTACTATATACCCCTCGTAGGAAGCAATAATTGGTCAATTCACAAGACACTTAGCACTTGAATTTTGGATAAAAGTCGTGATTTGTGAGGCTATGCATGAAACGATAAAAAGAATGGAAAGATGAAAACACGAAATACTTAATTCTCTAACAATCGCACTAATCATACATATATATTGTCAGGTACATATATACTAAGGGTGAAGAATGTGGTGTACCTCCTAAAGTATACTGCAACACACACCAATTTATTTAATAGTAAAGATTTGAGTGATTATTTATACAATAATATAATATCAATGCATTATAGAAGGTCGCTTCTCTTTACAGATCTAATCAATTTATAATGACTGGTTTACAAGTTTTTTTATTCTAGTTTATAAGTTTTTGTATCCTGATTTCCAAGTTTTTATGATTGGTTTATAAATTTTTGATTTTACTGAGGAGAGAGTATTATATAGAATTGACCTACAAATACATCATTAAATTCTCACCATGAAATAACATGATATGTGATACTCCATACTTTTTAAGAAGTATTGCAGAATTCACCTATACTAAGATATATATATATATATATATATATTGTATGATCTAAGATGTTTAAAGTTATATTGCTAAAATAAATTAATATAATTCATATAACTCAGCATTGTCAAAAACAGAATTTATATGTCCGTAACAAAATTCTCACCTTAACATTTCTCTATATATTTATTGCTAGAAACTGTCTAGGATAGTACCGTACTAGGAAAAGTCAACTTGTTTCCTTTTCACTTTTTAGAAAAATTTTCAGCCATCCATGAGCACGAAGCCCCGAATTTCAGAAGTTGTTTCCCAATTTAAATGGTGAACTTTAAACTACAAAAAAGAAGAATATAAGAAATTCAATAGCGAAATGATTAGGCTCAATTAAAAAGTTTGGGTACAAGCAGACCACCTTATATTATATGAGTTTTTTCCTCGTTAATTCAAACAAGTTAATTTATCATGACCAAAAAAAAAATTTAAAAATTTAATTTATTATGTTTCTCGCTCTTTTAAATTTATAATCGTTATTTTTTAATTTAGTTGCCACATTCTGAATCCCCCTTATCTTCTCCTCCTTCTCCCACCATTTCATTATCTCAATATACATTTAGTTGACATGTAAATTATTAATTTATCATCTTTTATTACGGCACATATGTTCTCAAAGTCAAATGTAAAACCCATGTTTATGAGTTTTATGTTTTAAAGAGATTAATCACTGTTTTTGACAATGAAAAGTCCTAGATTCAAATATATATATTCATTTAATCTCTGGTCTACTAAGAAACATGGTTTTCACGTTAAAAATAAAGGTTTTCTGTGGTCGGGATCTAGAAACATGTCATTTTTGGTCTTGAAAAACATGTCCTTTTTTGGGCTGGAAAACATGTCATTCATCAGGCAACTGACCCGATTAATTTTAAGGCCCAAAGAATTGGGCAATCACAATGAATTTAACCCAATACAAATTAACCCTGAGAGGTTCTTTGGTGTTTTTAAAATGGATATATAACTTTATGTGGCCCAGTCTGATAACCACATGGGCCCAACCTCTACTAAAATATTGGGTTGTATTTTATCTTAGAAGTCATTCTTTATAAGTGGACCATACAACGTTTTGAGCGGTTTATTATAACCCATTTTGCATTACCCACATGCAAGCACGATGGAACGAGGATATCCGTATTTTTTAAAATTTATTTATGGGTTGGGGTTAGCAGATCAATCTATAAATTGATTTCATGATGTATATCAAAACAAAAATAATTGATTTCATGAGTAAATCTATTCATGAATTTTTTTTTTTTACTTCATACTAGAGATATATTTGGTTAAGGGATAAATATAAAAAATTTTCCATAAATAAATTTAATACATGAAAAAAATATGAGATTCATCAATGAAAAGTTTTTCCTTATTTTTATCCCATAACTAAAGACATCTTTAATGTTATGTTTTTTTCACGTTATCAATTAATTATATATTACAACAATATAAGTGAGTTTTAAAATAATTATCATAAAAAATATTTTTAATGTTATAAAAAATATTATAAAAATTATTATATTGTCAGCAAATGAAACATATATATATATATATATATATATATATATATATATATATATATATATATATATATATATATATATATATATATATATATATATATATAAGTTCTTTGCTACAGCATGCAGTTTTCGGATACATGGTAGATGCGCACAATTTGCACTTTAATTAGTCAGTTACCCATCTAGCAATTATTTTTATTTTCTTTTGAACTCTAGATAAAATCATTTCATATGTAAAAAGTAATTGTTATTTGAATATTCAAAAGTAGATGTCTCATTTGGTATCCACTTTATCATCCTTAGATAGTGATGATGGTCCACTCATAATCCTTTTATCATCTAATGATAATAAAATAGATGTCTCAATGAGATATAAACTTTAGATGTTGAAATAGTATTTCTTTATATAGAAAGGTGAAGGCGTTGCACCATCGACTGTTCATACACGTTATTTGTAAACTCGACCTAACCAAGAGTTCACCACTTCAGCATGGGAGAGAGCATCCTCTATATTATTTTACAATTATATACACATTCTTATCCAGTTATCCTATTTGCTATTTCCCATTTTATCAAGCAGGTGAATAAACATGGCTAGGCTCCTCAGCCGTATTCAAGTCTTTGCAGGTTTCTTTGCCATTATTCTCCTTTTAACCTCAGGCAAGTGACATTAAACTACGCATCAAATTATCCCGTGGAACCTATATGTGGTCATTTTTCAGATTGGTCACCATGATTCTTAGCATTTTAAATATTATATGTTTATATAAAACTATATACCAGATATTTTATCTATTTTTGTATTTGATTTTGTATGAAATTTTAATTGTTAAGTACATATGCAAACCTTTAATTTTAAGACACTGTGTGGTATTTATTCTTGCATTGTAAATATGGAAACGCAGTTTATATAATTTCATTGGATATCTTTGTCGGCAGCTTCGGAAGAGAAGGAACCAAAACAAAATTGTTGGCGCAACAGTAAAACGTGGCCCCATGCAAGATGCTTCCACTCTTCAATTTGCAGTCATCAGTGTCAGAGCTTAGAAAATGCAATCTCAGGACAGTGTGGATTCTTCTTCAAAAAATGCCAATGCAAATTCTGTGATGAGCCAGCTCTGAATTGATGACCTACGTGATCTCTAGGGCATCTAAATAAGATCGATTCCCTCTTATGTGTTTAGGGGATCAGATCAACTTTTAAGTTGTTTAATTTCAAAGAATAAAATTGGAGCAATTGTTTCTTTAGAATAGATTTGTGGTACATGTGAAAGCAAATGCCCAACAAGAGAGAATAACCATTGCACTTGCCATTTGCATACGGTAAGTACGCATACCTGATTATAATATTTGTTTCACTTTTCTTGAAAAAAGCATAGATATCAGAGGAACCGACGATCATAATAATAATAATATTAATACAAGTAATACATGACCACATCTTTTTATAATTTTTGGTCAGGGTGATAGGAAAAACGTAAATAATCAAATAACATTCAAAAAGCCAAAGAAGTGATTATGATGATAGTGGGAGTTACATGCTTGCTGCTAGCAACCTTTGTCCATCTGCGGGGAAGTGGTGTAATAACTAATAAGGCAGAGTTGAGAGAGTTGATGAATAAAAAGAGACTAATAAAGCCGCCAAGGTTCAGTAGGATTGAAGTTGATGGTGTTGTACATGAATTTGTGATGGGAGATTATTATAATCACTTGAAGCAGAGAAAATATATGTGAAATTGGATCAGATGGTAGATGAAATTAGAAAGATGGATGACAAGGATAAGTTCATACCTAGTAAATTGAATCAGTGAAGAAGAGATCATAGGAGATCAACTGTCTTCCGCTGCTTAGTGCTTAGTTTTATGTAAATTGCATTCTTTTGTTTAGTTAAAGATACTAATATTTGATTATCATCATGTTCTCTGCTGGCATGCTGCCACTAACGGTTCTTGTTGGCTCCAATGATTGGTGTTTTTGGGCAAAATCTGATCATTGGTTTCTAAAGTTAATGATTGAACCGAGAATTTATTTGGCCAGTACAGGAGGTTGGTTGGTATTATTCACGGGCTTGTTTTCCTCATTGCGAAGTTGTGTTACATTGATTTGTTGAAATTTGTCCCAAATTTTGGTATTGGTTGGACGGTGACGCAAAGTGATTCCCTAGTGATCGTTCTCGAGGGTTATCATGGTCTAGTGGGAAGCGCGCACTTACAATTTACCGGAGGAAACCAAATTAGACCAAGGTTTGGAGAACAAGAATGGCAAAGAGATTTCTGAAGTGTGAATACAAAAGCTTGAGGATGGACAATGGGTGGAGATTCCAAAGCCCAAATTGCGGATGGACAAATATCAATCAAAATTGACAGAAATCAATTAGAATAGTAAATTACTAGTCAATTGGGAGACAAATTGCCAATGAAATATCAATATTAAAATTGAGAAGGTGACAAGAGATGTCTCCTTAAAGCTTTTAATTATCTTTGAATTTATATCAAGCTAGTAAATGGAATTGATTAAAATGATCAATTTTTTGCTCATGTATAGCCACAACTTAAGTTTGATTATCAAATTGTTCTAATTATTCGATAATTTGTATGTACCTCTATAAATTTTCAATGAATTAAAAACATGTCCCAACTCTAAATAGACTTTCCCTTAATCTAAAATCTATTAAAAAAAGGAAATTATTCCCTTCCATAATTAGAGCTTTGTATGGGCTAGTTCACATCATTATTTGGCCTCCCTGAATTCTTTTGTTCTCTAATTATTAATTAGGATAAGTGAGTAATCAATGTTTAAGTACTTGACATGTTCATTACCAAAAAAAAAGTACTCGAGATGTTCTAGAGCACTATAGCTAAATGACATCACTGTGTAACCTACTTCAAGTAGATGCCAATAAAAAAACTAAGCTCCTATTAATCATATTGGGAATTAGGACACAACTTTTTACCAAAGCATGTGAACCATTCAATAGCCTGCTGCTGGCCACATGCTGGCCCTCTTTCTTATAAATAAATGTGCTGAGCTTTTCTAACATTAAAAATCTATTGATGCTGATTACTTTGCCAAAAGTTATATTTGATTGTTAAAAAAAAAAATCTTCATCATATTTAATATAAAGGATTACTCTCATTACAAACTATGAGTTATAGATATTAAGCCAAATTTTAAAGACGGCACTACGTAAATACAACCAATAAAACCAGATGAAAAAGAAGGCATCATGGGAGATTTCATCACCTTGATGTCCCCTCTTATAACATGTTGGACCTATATGCATACCTAATATATATGCTTAGTACACTCTCTCGTACACGCAGACTTGTAAACAAGAAAAGTAAGTACAAAACGCTTTCATAATTTTTGCTAGTGAAATTTAATGTCTTTTCATCTTTTGTTCTTTTCTATTTCTCAATGAGGAGAAAATGAAATGTAAACTTGCATGGTGTCGCCTTCTTTTTCGACTTATTGTCAGCCATGCGAATAATAGAAACCAAGCAGTTCATTATTCTTCTTGCTAAGCCCACTATGCAATGTGACAAAATTTCCTCGGTTATGTTTTAACTCAAGATTCATGCACAAAGGAGGCCGAACCAAAAACTTTTCGCCAGAATAGCATTCTAAGTCTAGGGTTCTAGAAGGGAATACATAAAATTGAAAACAAGAGGTAAAGGCTCTTTTTCTTTTTTTTTCAGTTGATATGCTATTATTATTAATTATAAAAAATTTATTTTATTATTAATTTTAAGATTTTGGAAATAAAATTATGAAAATAGTATCTATTGGCTTGAGAACCTTTAAAACGATGACAAACATAATCATACTTCTTTAATACATTTGCTAAATATTTTAGCTTTATATTAGATAGCAAATATTTCCTCATTCAGGAGACATCCTTTGTCTGTTAAAATATCATGAATCACACTTAGACTAAGAAGCTGAATGCGAAAGTTAGAAGTAAGCAACAGTGTGTCAGTAAAAAATCATGTCTCAGTAGATTGTGGGTCTCTATAAAGTTAGATATGCCCACATCAAGTACAAGAGAGAAAAGAGAAAAAGTGTGTTCAACAAGTCAAAGCATTGGGAAAGCATGGACAATAGCAAAAGGACAAACCACGTTTTTCTGATATGACAGCAAATAGTCACTGAGAAGGCGGAGAAGAGGAACAACGTAAAGTAAAAATAGCAGAAAATGGGACAATAAAAGGGATTTCAAACGGTTTAGTCATTTCTCTATTTTGGCAACATCCTGGGTAAAGCATTTCTACACAACAAAGAAAGAGCCTCATGGTTCATCATTCAAAATGGAAATGCTCCTTCTTCCATGCTTCAAACTTGGTCTGCTATGGGAAAATGAATGTTGCAGCAAGCTTCCAAGCCTTCTCACGTTCTTCTCTCTCATCATGGCAAGGGTGCTCCTCTAAAAGGTTCAAGAAGAACCATCTTCATCATCACCAAGACTTATCTAGAAAAGAAAATATTCTCTGTTGTTAGTGTTCAAAGTGATATTTTGTGAGAAATATATTGTGAGTGGGTTAGTGTTTAACATTTGGAAATTTGTCTTAGTCCTTGTTAGAATATTGGGATTGTATTTGTGAGGATTTAGTTGGTTTATTACCAACTTTGGTTTGTAAGTTTGAATCTGTATTTGGATTGAAAAATTAGTGGAACTCTCATCAATATTGATGAGATGAAGTAGACTTCATATTAAATTTGAACTAGTATAAAAAGCTCTTGATGCACTCTTCTTAACCCTATCTCTTTATTCTCATTTCATTTCCAACAAGTCCTTTAATTTATATTGCTGAAAGTTGTATTATGATATATTGTTTTAAAAGGATAACAAACATATAAATACTATTTTTTAAAGTTTACTAAATAAATTACATACTCACGAATATCTCCTGAGTTCTAAGAGACATCTAGGTGAATTGTTTAACTGTTTGTTAAGTGTGCATAAAATTTTAAAGGATCACTTGATTCAAACCCCTCATTTCTCAAGTGATCTGATACCATCAGTATCTTAAAAAAAATTAAAATAAAAAAATAATTATTAGTGAAAATATGTAATATAAAATAAAATAAAGACATAGGTCAAACCACACGTATCTCCTCTTTTTTCTGCCTTACTGCTTTTCTTACTCGCTTTTTTCAAGGAATGATTAATTCCAAATGCAGGCTGAATACAAGAAAAATTTTATTATTTGATTGAAATACTATTGGGTAATAATTTTTGCATTTGCTATTTGAATTCCTCAATCTTGCCTTTCCGCGCATAAAAAGACTCTATATACAACAGCAAAAAGATGTGTATGGTATTTCATGTTATCATCCGATGACCACCAAAACCGTCCATTATTTATTTTTCTTTCATAGGTCGGAAAATGTTCCTTCTTCATTTGTGTGCTCACTATTAAGATATGGAACAAAGGGAAAAAAAATGTAAGAACAAGAGATAAAGCTTAAAATTTTGTTTGGAATTTTAAAATACCATGGTTGAGATATGTAGGATTTTATTCCTCAGAACATATCAAAATTGCAGATAAGTTCAACCATGTCATTTTAAAAGTTTTAAATTATTCTCCCAAATTTGCCATCAGTCCAATGGAATTCTTGTTATCTACAGACTGCAAAGAAATACATGCCAATCTAATGGCAGTCATTAAGCTCTAACACCGCAACTTTATGGATTTTGGCAATGAAAAAGCAGCAACTGAGAAATCTGATTCATCTGTAATCTAATATCACTGTTCGACCAATTCAACTACAATTAAACAAAAAATTCCTTGAATTTAAAAAAGTTATATCCTGATGTCAGATGTGCATAATAAGTGCAAGTTGTCCTTTGCACTATTGACTATTGTGGACAATTGAAAACGAATGTTGTTTCTTTTCTTTCTGCTCAATGTTTGGCTGCTGCTCTTGTTTTGCCGCCACTGAGTCAAGGCCTTATTGCATGATAGTCAATCTAAGGCTACTACTTTCCAATAAAATCACACACAGATTAGTGAATCAGATCTCATATCTCTTCTATACCAATTGGTTTTGTCCAAGAATGTTCTAGATATGGCCGCAGTATGGCTTCTTTGCATAGCTAGCTCTTTTGCATATGCCTTTTAACTCCACCACTTAGCATCATTAAACTGTTCCACAGTTCGTTTCTTTCCAAGCTTTTTCTCTGCTTTAATATCTTGCCCTCCAATGTTGAGTTTACTGTTTAGTATGAGTGAAAAAAGAAAGAATACAGGGAGAGAGTAATCATGGACAATGTATATATAATGTATAGCAATAATGCATTGATACATCCTTATGCATTAATTTTGATTTTTATTTATTTCGTAATTCTTACGTACAACGCACCTGCTTAAATAAATTACTTCCATCGCTGACCCAAAAAAAGAAAAAATAAAAAAAAAACAAAAACAGAGTTACTTCCAAGACGAGATTTTGATGGAAGCCTAAATCTCGTAGCGAACTCATTGAATGGCACAATTGTCATTTCAGAATGGTATGCTGCTGCACTTGTCCAATGTCTATTGAGAGAGTGGACAATAATCTTTAATGGCACTGTATCTTAGAGGCTTAAGAGCAGATTATTTAAAGAAAATAAAGTGAGTTGCGTAAGCACCCGTGAAACCATGAGCTGACAAATATCTTGCTTTGTGACCAATGCATTCACAGCCTCGAGTCGACCCTAGCAGTGTTTTGTATTTTGTGGAAGACAATGCGGCACACCAAGACAAGTGTGTACAGTGACTGAGAACTTAAAAAAATAAAATATAAAACAAGATCACTTTGCTTTTGTTCACTATTTAATTAAAGTATAAGAGAAGCGTAAAAATGTTGGATTCTTAATTGAGAAAAAAGCTCCAATTTTTAATAATAAGAATTAAAGAAATGTTAATGGCACATACATATTCTTTCAGCACATCACGTTTGTCAAGGTGAAAAAAGTTGTTGGTGATCAGACAATAAATAGTTAATTATCGGGTAAACAAGTGGACAAAATCTCCCCACCTCATCATTTGTGAGATAAAAAATTTTTTGTTTGTGAAATATAATTAATATGTTTCTACACATTTAAGTTGAAGCTCTTTCTTCAAAGTTCCTTAGCCTTTCACCCCCGGCGTTATTTAATAAGAACCTTTTTATTTTTCATTTTAGTTAAGTAAGAAAATTACTTGGATAGATCCCATCTTTGCAAGCAAATAGGGATTTGTAGGAAGAAATATAATGCTAAGTTTTCTTCATGGCATTTGACACAATAAGTGCAGTGCAGGGCATCACATATTAGGAATTTAGTCATATTTATTTAAAAACATGATTACTATATTTTTAATATCTTTAGCCACACTTTATAAATGAGGCTAAATGTTAATGTGTGATATTTCTCTGGGAAATCATGGCCCTGGGCCCTTGGCCATAAAACTATAAGAATGTAGGAAAGTTCTGGATCTACACAAGAGTTTCACCTGTTTAGCAAAGAAATGTACATAAGTAGCTATAGTCAAAATACATGCTATAGTACCTTTATTCTGCAGTTCTAATTAAAATGACTTTATGAGTACAAGTTGGCGTGCTTACTTTTGACCTTTTGAGGCACTAACTCCAATATCAAGGAGCAAGCAGTTGCAAGAAGTTCTCCATCCTCCATTTTTTTTGTTATATTCTGGAACAGGCATGCAATTCAGTGACCATTTCAACTTTTTGTATTTTATTTTCTGTTTACTGCAGCGGTTACTGCCGCATCTTTTTCTTAGCACCAGAGCTCTCCCCAATGAGGTTCAGTAGTGGCTTTAATTAATTTAGTACGTCTCATATTCATTTATACTTTAAACAAAATCTTAGTTTAACACCATGTGACTAAACCACATGCTTCATGTCAATTGCCATTACCTTAATAAGATTCAGGTAAAAGTTGCAGAGCGTAACAGCATATGCAAACCATGACTTCCAAGTTTTCAGTTCCTTGTCTAATGATACATGCTCTATAAACTTTGCTCCTAGCACGTGGAATTTGTGTCCTCACCACATGAGCGCACTCATCTTGGTTTCTTTACCGCAACATCTCTCTTTATAACTTTCCAAGATTTTGGTGTAGCAGCTTTGACCCAAAGCTGCAACCTTTAATTAATTGATCTTCTAAGTTGTCAGATTTGCTCTCTAATTAAACTGATTTTTGTGTTTCCTAGAAGAAATCAGAAACTAAAAGGTAAAATTTTAGAATTGAAATTGATGCCTTCTCTGGAGCATAATCTAAGAGAATTACCAACCGGGGACTATAATTTCCCAATTGAAGTTTGACATATCACATGTACACACTACTCACCACCCAGACATGTTTTTGTGTTTCCCATTTTAAGGAATTTCTTGTAATCTGCAAAACTATTATGAGGAGAAAAGCAGTTGGAGGTGCCATGGCCAACTCTCCTATGCAGTTGTCCCTTTCTTTTGCTGGTCACTTTTGGACGTTTCCTTCCTTCCTTCATTTAAGATGCGTATCTCTGGGGGTTACATAAGGCCTCTCTACACAAACCGAATATATTTGCATTATATAATCTCTTGGAATCTTAATCTGTTTCTTAGTAATGACAGCTTCAATTGTCACGAATACTAATACTTCATCTAACTAAATAACAAAATCGTCTACCAAGAGTTTATCATTCTGAATCAATTATGAAAGCTCAATACACCTAATTTCTAACTTGTGAGATCCCACAAGAGCATACAGATAAAAGACCATCCATAGATACAATGTACAAATTAAATGCTTAGAGATGTAAGCTGTATGCATACGGAGACATCCGTGATTGGAAGAGTGCATGCATTGTATCAAGTTCAAACGAGAATTACTATTATTAATATTATAACAAATTCAACTTTGTCCACTAAAACTATCATTCAGAAACAAGTAGCAAAATTGTCTACCATCTCTTGTGAGTTCAGCAGTTAGTCAAAGAAAGCACTGATTTGATTTCAGAATATAATATACATTAAAGAGAGCATTCGAGCAAAATGGAGAATGAGATAATTTAATGGAACTGGTCAATAATATTAATAATACAGAAAGGGAGAGTGACAATAACAACAATAATGGTTCTCTCATACACACAACCTTAACAGACCAGGCTGAGGTCTAAACACTACAGGGCCCATTTACAGAACCAGTATCAAACAAGCTTACCCGCTTCATGATATAATAATAATTACTACTATACAACACCCATTCATAATCATAATTATTCTCCGTCACACACTATCTGGCAGTGATTGCAGTTTCTCAAAAGACTCTCAAACCTAATAGGAATCAACAACAATACTAACTAAGTACTAAAACCGCTCTCTTTATATCTAAAACCCAGCAGATCTCATGTATCTCGTCAGTTCAGTACTGCCACATGTCTGCAGAAGCCATGATGGGCTGGTTCAAATAGGCCATACTCAAAGGGTTGAAGAAGCTATCAGCGGCAGGCTCAACGAAAGTGCTGGTTGATGACCCTGAAGTTCCAAAAACTCCATTGCTGCTGGCATTCAAGAAGTCCACGATCTCGTTCAAGGAGTCTAGCCTGTGGCTCAGCTCACCCACTTGGGCTCTGAGCACCGAGTTCTCAGCCTCAATGGCCAAGTACTGCTGGGTGGTGATGTCGAGGGATGTCAGAATCTGGTGATTCTCGCTTCTCAGCTGAGCCACCTGGGAAGCCAGATCATCCAAGTGCTTCTGCTTCCTCATTCTGGATCGCCTCGCTGATTCACGGTTTGAGATCATTCTCTTCCTCTTCCGCTGATCCATAAGCGCTTGCAAGTCCTCCTCTGAACCAGAGTTTTGGACCATAGAAGACGACCCTGATGATGTTCCGCTTGAGGAAGCCATAGGATAAGAGAGACAGAGAGAGGGTTCAAAAGTTGAAACACAACACAAGATGGATGGACGCAGGACCCAGCTGACACTAAACAGAAAACTCAGAAAATAATAGTAGAGATGATTATTTCTATGTAGAGAAGAAGCTAGTTAATGGTGACAGAATGGGAGGAGGGAGGGGGTGGGGGGGCTAGAAATCATGAAACGTAGTAGAGCCAGTAGAGGAAGGCGACTGAGAAGGATTGAACAAGATGGGTCCTGCGTCTCACAGTGGAATTGATCATACACCCAGAAAAGAATATCTCACTGAGAATTTGATACATGAATCTCAAACATCAAGAACAAGATGTTGAGCATCTGAGATGACCTTCTAATTTCTTAAACGAAGAAACTGAGATTTTCCAGGGGAGAAATTAAACCCAAAGCAGATTTTGCTTGAGCTTATCAACGAGGCAAAAGGGTGAGTAGGATTGAAGAAATCAGAAGCTGATGCTGAATATCAGAGAGAACATGTGGAAGATAAGCTTGGTACAGAGGCAGAGCTCTCCAAGGACCATAAGCTATATAACAAATATCTATAAAGTGTGACAAGAAAGAAAGGAAGAAAGCAAGAAAGAGAGAAGGAAAGTAGAAGAGGACTCTATGTGCTTGAAGATGGGAATTTATAGAAGAGAACCAAAAGGGCAGCAAGTTGATGAAAAAATAATTCTCATATTGAAATCCAAAAGGAATAAACAACGAAGCAAGAAAAAGGAGTCTCCCTTATAAATATAATAAATAAAAAAGAAAAGGAGGTGGTTATTTTGAAGGGTGGAAAGAAGAGTGAAGGAAGGTGGCGGTAGCAAGTGTGTGTGTGTGTGTAAGTAGCTAGAGCTAGATATGGAGTCAAGAAAATGCAGACACTGTTAAAGGTTTAGGGTTAGACACCGGAAGTGTCGAGATACAGCTGGTAGCCAACAATCAAACAGAGGCTGATCGTCTTATTTGGAAATACTTCCAAATGAACATCACATTCTCACATTCACAGGAGGGTAGCATCTTTGCAGGAATCAATCAGCTCTTCAGTAACTTGCTCCTTTTCCGCCCCGTCCCCGCAAAGTGAAAAGGTTATTTGCTGCTAATATTCAACCGAAGAGAATTTGAGTGATTTTTTTTTTTTCCAATATTTTTAAACACTTAAATATCTTACTCACAAAATATATATATGTCATTTATTTTTTTCCTAATTTATTCTCTCTTCATCACTTTTTCACACTCATATAGACCAATGTGGCCTATACCCATGCGTATGTTGAAATATAATTATTCTTTTTTAAATTATAGCTATATTTTAAAATTTTATTTTTCATATATTAATAATACAAAACATATATATAATTATTCGATTGTAGATTGTTATATTAATAAAATATATTTTATTTTTATTTTATTATTTCAAAAATTACATACATGGAAAACCCTTATCAAATACATTGTATTTTATAAGGGTTAAGATGGATACTGTTAATGTGTACAAATTAAATCTATATTTTAGTAATATTTATAGTTTAGTATCTTTTCCGTGCTAGTAAAAGTATAAAATAGTATAATAACTGTTAAACTATAAATAAATCAAAATATACCTATTTTTCATCTATCAAGTGTAAAAAATTCTTTAATATATTCTCACATTTGAAAGTAATAAACATAAAAATTCGAAAGAATAAAATTATAGTAAAAATTAAATATAATGAAATATAGCAGAAGAAAAATTCCAGTAAGTTAGAAAATTTTGTCACAACAGAGTTAGGAGAATGATATGCTATTTAATTGCTTTTTTTTTAATAAAAATAAGTGAAATATGGGTAATAAATAAGTGAATTCTATCCTATACCAATAAAAATGGTTAAGTTTTGCATTTATTATTTAAAAAATTATATGAATAGAATAATTTAATTAGATAATAATATAAAAAAATCAAATTTAAAATCACAAAAAAAACTGATAAAAAAGAAAAATCATTGTCCGGTGCCATCTGATAGAGGTGTTATATGCTTTCCAAACCGGTGCGGATCTTTTCATGTCAAATGTTTTGATCAGCATCTTTTATTAAATTAAAAGAAAAACAAAATGATTACGTCAAAAATGAAATTCATTAATAGTGAGAATTTGACATGAAAATATTGCGATGATAATCAACTACGAGAATCCAAACCCGGTCCAATTCACTTGTCCAAGGACACGCAGGGAGGGTGGCAGTGGCAAGACTGTGGTGCACGCCGGGTGTATTGGATGGAACCGCGCACACAATAATATTCTAACACGAATCACTTTATGGAGCTTAGGAAATTAAAATAGAGTAGAGTGGAAACCCATCTTTGCCGCTTCAAAAAAATTCGCTTTTTAATACTTTAGTTTTTGGAAGAAAAAAAATTATTTGTATAATCTTTAATCCTTAAAATGTTTTTATCAAACACATTGATCTTTGTAAACACTAATTTTGGATATGGTAATTTCTAAAAAATCTTTTAATATATTAATATCTAAAAAATGGTTTTTAATATATTAATTTTCTTTTACTAATGTTCATATTTTTTTTAGAAGATTAATATGTTATAATATGAGTTTTTTTAGAACTAAGTATATACATTTAATCTTTTAAGACTACTATTTATATAATTTTCTTGTCAAGGGATTAATATGTTATAATATGAAATATTTTGATGACTAAAGCATATGCATTCAATTGACACCTAAAGAATTTCGATACATTGTTGGTGTAAAAAATTTTACACAGTCACTTAATCACATGTTTTTATTTGTAAAACTTTTAAGATAGTAGATAATTGAGTCAAATAATCTTGATAAAGTAGCATTGTATAATTGAATGGTTATGTTAAAAAATTTCATATTGACAATATATTAAAACTGTATTCTATATTTTTTTGAAATATATAAAGTAATTATTATTTAATTAAATAATCACATTTATATTGATTTTAAATTTTTCAGAAGTTGACATTGATTTTTTAATATTATATTATATAAAAATTATTGACACCTAACGAGTATATTGCACTTTTTCAAATATAGATTTTGAAAATAATAGAAAGTAAACTGTTTCTTTAATTAAAACATATTATTCTAATAGTCTATATCAGATTTATTTTTTGGAACAGTATCATTATATTAACTTTTTTAACATTAACATGGTAAATACAATTTTAATATATTTAAAAATATAATAATTATCTTTGGCCTTATATAATTGTGTATAACTAATTGATCAAATACGTACGAACAATGAATATGAAAATATTTTTAATTGAATAATGTTTATTATTTAAAAACTCTAAATAAAATTTTCTTTTCTTGTTTTTGGTCCTGAATAAAGTTTTCTTTTTTATGTTGGATCATCACCAATTCATCGTCATGCTGATTTCAAAGCTCCGGCCCCATTGCACATTTTTGGCGCTGTTTGTGTCCCTAGTTGAAAACTTGAGAAATGACCATCCAGGACCTACACGACTCCGAAAAAAGAAAAAGAAAAAGACTATACCATGACTTTGGCCTGGGACTATTCAATATCCCATGAGTTGACATGGCCGCTTCTCACTGGTTTTATCGGACGTAATGGTTAATTCTTTCACATCATATTAAATTTTACTATTTCGTTTCAAATTAAACAGTTATTTGGTCGCTATTTATTATTTTTTTCACGTATTTTGATTTTGTTCTAATATAAAATGAAGGTTTTTTAATTTTTATGTATTAATAATATAAAATTTTTTTACACTATTATCTAATCAAATATCATTTATATAATTTTTTAAATAAAAATTATGAGACTTAATCCATTTTATTAATGTGTCAATATACTAGATGACAGTATAAAAAAGTTTTATATAATCATTGTCCATAAATTAAATTTTTTCACTTTTAGTGGATCGAGAGTGGAGTTTTATTGTTTCATTATATTTAGCATTTATTTATTACCACCCACCAAACAAATATTTATTTATTACCATGCGTGATAATTGAAGAGTATTCATTGTTTAGTGTTCCATTTGGTCTTTAATACAGGTCATTTTTTTATTTCTTTTATTTTTTCTTCTAAAATATAAATTATTTTCATATTCTAATAGCTTAAATTATTTTATATTTTTTTAATTCTCTATTTAATTGGAGAAAGAATAAGTGAAGGTGAATTTATTGAAATATTTAATTAAAGAGATAATAAATAAATATTAAGTAGTAGAAGATTATTTATGTCTTTTATTTTTATTTTTAAATGATTAATAAGATCCAATAATATTACCTTAATTCTTATCTATAACTCAAAAACAACCTATGCTAACGTCTGGACTTAGTATTAATCTACACTCTATGCTTCAACAGTCATCCTCCTTTTTTCCCCAAAATTACAAAGCTGTACTTCATATATATATAAAATATGAGGAACCACTTTTAAAATCATGGAATAATTTATTGTATTTAATTTTAATACACTAATAATATAAGTAAATTATAATATCAATTAATTATATATTATTATATTAATAATATAATCAATAATTTTAATATTTATTATTAAACAAATAATAATAAAGAAATTAAAAATGAGTTTAATTTTAATACATTGAAAATCATCTAATTAAATATCTTATTTTACATGATTTTTCAATTAATTATGGTGAAAATTAATCATATTTACTAATATAACATTATATAATTGAATAGGTATATGTGTATTGAAATTAAATCTATTAACGGTCTAAAAATGATTCATCGTATCACTGTATTAAAGTCAAAGTCTTAAAAAAAAAAAAGATGTGTGACTTATAAGTTATAACCGAAAACGCTCTCTTAACTTGGGAATTTACTAAAACTTCAAATCTCAGGTCCACAAATCATTCGGAAAATTATTGACGATGTGTTGTGCCTGAGGTAGTGCAATGTGGCAATAGTCTTGCTGCTCATCTTTTTCTTGATGTTTCTTGTTTCCTCTTTCGATTGATTTTCACTTTTTGGGCCGTGATGTTAACATAAGGATGTCTTAGTATGCCTCGAAAGAAATGGAATATTGTAGATGATAGTTTTGCACAGTTGCGCCCAATACTTGTATTTATTAAAAATTAAAAATAATTGGTTGATTTATTTTTTTAGTTTAATTTATATGTACGGGTAATATAAAAAAAATTTATATTATTATTAAATTATATATTATTATATCAATAAAAAATATATAGGTCATACATGTAGTATTTGAAAGAACATGTAAATAAAAAAATTTAATTAGATGATGGTGTAAAAAAAAATTTATATTATAAGCACATCATAATCAAATTCTATCCTTTTTACGGGTAGTTTTGATTTAGTCTTTTTGGGCATAAAATTTTTCAATAACAATAATAATTGGTTCGGCTTGATCGAAGTTAATTAATTTAAGTGAAGTTTTTAAATTAAAATTGATGTAGTTTATGAACAAATTAATCTATATTATACTTTAGGTTTATTTGGCCTAACTTTTTACTATATAATATATTTAGATTTATATTTTTAAACTAAGAATAATGCATTATGAACGTCTTAATTTCAACTAATAATTTATTTGCAATATAAAATTTAAGAATGCATTATAACTTTTAGTCTGAATTTCAAATTTTATAATCCACACTTAGTTTAGGCCAGTCCAAAACAATGAAAAGAGCTCAATCAAAATATCAAGTAAACATTAATCTTAATTCAACTCAACTCAATACTTACAGGCCGTTTGAAAACTTGTAAAACTTAATTATCCAATTGTAATAGGACCAGTTTCAAAATAATTCGACTCAACTTCAATGTTTATCAAAATACTCTATTCTCACAATTCTACCCTCACGGCATTTGCATACAAGGCATTCACCACACCTACGGCCTATTTGAATACTACAAATTTTAACTTTTTATAACTTTCTAAAAGTTAAAAGTTATATTTGTACTTCCTGTTATATTTGATTAAACAGTTTATTAATTCTTTAAAAGTTATTCTTAATATTTTTTTAAAGAAATACTTTCTAAAACACTAAAAATAAGGACTTTTATTATTATATATTTGAATATCAAATAACTTATTCATAAATTACTTTTCAAAAATTACTTTTATATAAAAGTTTAAATAAATTATTTACTCAGGGGGATTTAATTTTTCTTATTAACCCTTCATTACACTACCCACGCGTGAAGCACTACTGAATATCGCACCCACAATATACATGACATAAAGCCTATTTATAGGTTTGCAAAGATTGTTGCTAAGCTCATTAGATTATTCTAGTTAGTGTAGCAATTAAGAGTTTGGATCCTCTAAAGTGATAATCTCACTTTAAAAACTAAAGTAAGGATATTTTATTTTTGGGTAAATAAAATTAGAAATGAGACCCTTTTCATTATATTATATAAGAGTAAATCTCTTTAAAAAAAACTTTAGAGGATCAAGTCCAACAATTAAATATTATATCATCTAGAAATATCTTCCAACGTCAATTGTAGGAATCTTCCCAAGAGTTGGTGCTCAGTACTCTATAGAAATTTAAGGATCTTGTGTTGATACTTTAGTCCTCTCTAGAACTATGTGCTGTCTTTCAGTTTCATATTTGATATTTACTTACAGAATTTTTGTTAATAAAAGGTCAATGGTTAAGGATGTAGAAAGAAGAAACTTTTAAAAGGTTTTAAAACATTTAATATCTTGAAAATTTAAAAAAAATATCTTTTCAATGCATATTTTTTTCTTAGAACCTTAACTATTATTCTTAGGATATTAGTTAAATAAATTCTTACTTAAAATCTATAAATATTATTTTCATTTGAACGACTTTTAAGTTTAAATCGCTTTCAAAACTATTTTAGAATTGGTTTTTATCTAATTAAGCTTAATTAATTATTGATCTTGCACTTTTTTCACCTTACTTTTTTTAATCTCACGTTGTCTCAAGTTAGTAAACTTAATTTTTAAGTTAATCTCATTTCAAACACTATTTAAATTTGAATTATTTCAATTTTAGCTGGACTAATATAACTGATTTCATTTTATATTATGTTACTCAACGAAACTCAACGATGAGCATCCTATCTATATTTGGTAATTTTTTTTATAATTTAAATTCTAATTGTTATGTTTTCACTATTGATTGAAAAAACAACTGTTATTTTCATTTTGTTCTGTTTTTATTTTAAACATTTTACAAAAAACAATAATAAAAATAAAAAAATTAATTCCCGTCATTTATTTTTAAAAATATAAAAAATAAAATAAATTAATTTGTTATTATTAAAAACATGCAATAAGAAATAAAATAGAAAACAAAATAACAGTTTAATATTACTGCATTTAATTTTTATTTAAACATTAGCCGCATTTTCAAGGAAATTGGAATATCTTAAATTATAAAACAAGAACTTAAGTGGTACTCCCTCCATTCATTTATAAGTTTTTTTTAGGAAAAAAAATTGTTCAATATTAATTATCTGTCATGTGAAAGTTTTAAGGAATTGTAATTATTTTTTTTTACCTTTATTCTTGTGCATATTCTTTTTCACATACAAAATTTTCATAGTAATAATTATTTCACAATAACATAATTTTTTTATATGTGTTTAAGTATTTTAAATAATTCCTTAATATATATGTCAAAACCATAAAAGCAAGTTATACATAAATGGAGGAAGTAAATTAGACAGTGAATGCAAGAAAATAGATAGACCAGTAAATGAGGTCGTTCAATTCAATAGTGGATATAGTTGACAAGTTAAAATGTAAGTCAAAATAATATTTAAGTAAATTAGATAGTGAATGCAAGAAAATAGTAGACCAGTAGGGATCGATATTACCAATTATATTGACAACTTGTCAGTAGCATGTTAATGTTTATGTTTAGTATTAATACATTAATTGTATTAAAAGAAAGATTTCTTTTCACTAAAATTGGGATTGCCTTCACCGATAAGAAAGTGGGCACATGGATGCCCGCAATAGATTAGAAAGTGAAAGCAGGATCGGTCACTGCCACTCTTTCAATTGTACATGTAAACTATGGTCCATTTTCTCAGTTCTACACAATTTTCTGACCATTGAAATAGGATTTTTTTTTAATTCTTACACTTACTTGATTTTTTCAATTTAGTTCAATACCTTTTTTTATCCCTTATATTTTCAATTCATTCTCAACACTATTCTGTCGTATAACTGATAGAAAATACTGACATAACGTGATCAATATCAAATCCATACATGTGTCATGTTAGTATTTTATATTAACTATGTGACGAAATTGTGATTTGAAGCCAATTGAAAACGGTATGAAAGATAAGGAAATACATTGAAAAAATAAAAAATAAATGGCGAACTTGAAAAAATGAGTAAAGACAAGGAGTAAAAAGAGTCTATTTTACCTTTTTTTTTCTTTTGCCCTTGTGACATTTTAGGAAATGGGGGTCTGAATATATTAAAATCCGTGTCATTTTTTTGGTACATAATGTTTAATCATGGAAGAAAATTGGGGTTTAATCACTAGGCATTAGAAGAAAATTTACTGATATGCATGGAAGTAAAAGAAAAAATATATCAGTAAAACGGTCACCTCAGAAAAATCATTGGAACAGCACTTGCATAATGCTTCTTGAAAGTTCAAATCCGACTCAGCATGCGAAGAATATAATGGTAATGTTGAGCTTTGCAAGCGACCCAAGTGTTTAGTGGGAAGAAAAAAGTAAACAAAAAGAAGCAGCAGTTGAAGAAAATGGGAGCACAGCGTCAGATTTGTCGTAGGATTTTGTGGGGGTTACCTAAGGAACAAAAGCGAGAGCGCTTTCCTAGAAGCACCTTGAGCCAAAACGAATTTGAAGACGATCACTGCTTATTATGATTTTATTTAAGTGAAGTCAAATGTTTACTTCTTTACTTTGATGGCTGGAATTAGGTGATGGCTGGAATTAGGGGTGTTTATGAGACTCATTGAGTAGGGTTAAATTAAATTTGAATTTGGATTGATTTTTAGACTAAATCGATTTTTAGAATTAATATAATTTGATAATTAACTAGTAATTGGTAAGCTGGTAAACAGAACTTCAACAATATATGAGGATTAAGACATATTAAAATTATGAAATTTTATAAGTAAGAAACAAAATTTGAGAGATATTTTGTCATATATATTTCAAAACAAATCATATCAATATAAAAATAATATCAAATTATATAAAATATATGAATTGAACTATAAAATCTTATAATTTATAACTAATTATTATAAAAATATATATCACAATAAGACTTATTTGATTTTGAGTAGGTAAACTCAAAGTATGATTTGAATTTAGCAAAAAATAGGTAAGGTTAAATTTTAAAACCTAAACTCGTCCAACAAATTTCAAATTAACGGGTAGAAGGATAAGGCGGGGTTGTAAATATCTCTAGCTGGAATATATTTGGACAACTTTAACATAATTAATGATATTTTTACATTAAAAAAATATATTTTCGGTGGACTTAAGTTTTTGTTTATTTTTTCTTTATTCTTTATTAAATATGTTCATTTCTTATGTAGGAACAACCTTACTCTTTTAACATATATTTAAAATTGAGTTTAATATTGATATATTAATTTTATAATTTTTATTTTATAATTATTCAATCACATATTATTATATGAGTAAGATAATTTTGATTTTCACTCAATTACTTTAAAAGGCATGTGCATAGGAGAATTTGATTGAAAGATAATATGAACAAATTTTGTAATGTCTTAACATCAAAATTAAATCCTTTTAAATTTCAAAAAATGATTTTATATTTAATTTTTAAATCTTGTTAAATTTCAAAACCATATTTGTACTTTTTTGTGTCTCCACACAGGTATCCTCCACAATCCTGCTCGAGCTAGGAACATCCACATCATGGTGGGACTAGCTCTCCTTGTAAGAATTTTTTTCATACATAAATTCAAGACTTTGCTTAAGGGAACTCAAGCATGTACCACTTGAGCCAACCCCCGTTGGTAACCATATTTGTACTTGATCAATATATTAAAATAAATTTCCTTTGCTGTGTTTGCAGATTGTGTTGGGAATTGTAGCCCAAGGCTAGTTGCTTGTTAGTTTCTTTCTGGGCGCTTTCCGCCCCATTGTCTATAAAAAATTATTAAAGTAAGTTAAACATGGCAAAAGTACGGGTAGAAAGATGGGTTTGCTTGTTAACCCTCCACTTTTTTACAGGTAGATTTAGATTTTTTAACTTGTTAAAATTTTTTAACCCATCTTATCCTATTCTATTTTATAATCATTCACGATGAATTGATAAAAATATTTAAAAACTATCAAAAATCGAGTTAGTCCACCAATCTATTGTTTTTTAAGGAACATCTTAATACTTTAAATCTCAAATAATTAAAACGGTAACCTCATCCTTATTTGCCACCGCTAGCCAAAAATGTTATATGCCCATTTGAAAATGCAAACAAAATAATTTATTTTGGTCATAATACTTGGAAAAGCTAAATCAAAGGTATCCCCTCCTGTTAATTTCAATATATATAAAACTTAATTTAGGATTTGGATAAATAATTTATTTAAGTGTTTATATAAAAGTAATTTTTGAATGAAAAGTAACTAGTAAATAAATTATTTTACATTTATATATATAATAAAAAACATTGTTTTTTTTGTGAAAATTTAAGACAAGAATAGCGTCTAGTCTAAGGTAGAAAAAGCCTTTAAACTCAAAATGTATTGACAGAAAAAGTGACATTTACCTCACCTTAACGTGATGAGTAGCTAGAGATTCGAATCTATGACTTGTCAGATATAAATTATTTTGATGTTAATCACATCATTATTTCATACCAAAAGCACTCTTCTAATATTTGAAACATTTATAACTAAATTTTATAATGGATGTATTACTATATTCATAAATTTCTTCTATAATTTTGGAATTTTTTTTAAAAGAAAATACTGACCATTGATTTATCAGTGTTGCTTATATGACTTTCACTTATATGAATAGTGAGTGGTGAATAGACTCACGAGAATACAATTTGTTTTTGGTTTAGGGATAGGATACATTCACCCCATTCAAAGGATTGAAATCTAGTCCTTGATGTAGTATTACGAACATTTTTCACCATTATGTTAAAAGTTCATCCACGCAGTTTATTTCTTAGTAAATCCTTATTTATAAATCGGAACAAAGCTTCCTCCAATAAAGCAAGAATGTGTGTTCATATGAAGCTTACCATTTTTTTATTTCTTACTGAGTGCCTAAATCTATACATATATAAAATAAATTATCCACAATAATTACTCATTTGGTCACAACTTTTATAATTTCAAAAATACCTCTCTTATTAAGCCTATCACAAAAACTACTTTCACATCTACAACTTCAAGAATAACTACCATTTATATTTACTTATCTAACTTCTCATTTTTTAAATTATTTTTTCAATTTATTATTTCTTTCTTGGATATTTTATAAAAAAAAAAACAAATTGACTAGCACGTAATTGTCTATCAATTTACTTGTATCCCTAATTATAATTTAGAGTAAACACCTAAGTTAGTCCTTGAACAATTTTACATAGAGAATTTGTCCCAAGAAAATAAACCTCTTTCCTGGTCCATCAAGAATTGAAATGTATGTCAAAATAATCTATCCGTAAAATCTATCCACCAAATCTTAAGGGATGACACACATGGCCTATTTAGTCAATGATGTGGCATGTTAAATTACACATGGGAATCACAGCCACAACCCTTGAGTCATGTGACGTTGTTTTAGTGTTCATTGCTTTCCTAAAACTTGGAATAACACGATGTAATGGAAGTGATTTCTTGAATCCTTTCAAAATGTTGTTGTTGATATCAATCTATCAATTTATGCAATGAATCAATGTTGTAATGCATCACATGGGTCATTCCATTTACCATAAGGACTAACTTGTCCTATATTTTAATTCTTGAGGGACCATGGGTATAATTTATTTTCTTAGGGAATTAAATTATCTAATATAAAATTATTGAGGGACTAAATTGGGTGTTTATTCTAGAATTTAAGTTCGCCTGTTGCATCTATTTTGTTGAGAAACAAAGCCATATATTCACGTGATAACAGGTCCAATTCAAACAGACTACTTTAGGAGCATTGATTCATAAAGTAATTATTGGAACAAATAACTATATAAAAAAAATATTGGAACAAATAACATAAAGAAATATAAGAGAAGATTAATATTTGTGATATATATACTTTTATTTAGGCATATTTTCACATTTTTTTAAGGTTTTTATTATGGTATTCCAAGGGCACAGGTATCTTTTGAATTTAAGAGTTGTGATTTAATCATGAATATTTAAAATATTAATAAATTTAATTAGTGGGATACGTGATAAATTTTCAACCATAAAATCTCATAAATTTTATAGGATAGGGGATAAAATCCTTTTTTTATATCACCATTTTATTAGCACTGGTCCAGTCAAAATATTTTAATACCTACATTTAGATATTACCAGCTCACAGGTATCAGAAAAGGCAATATACAACAAGCTGTGACTCGAGAGAACCTCTCAAAAATAGAAAGTACAGATGATGCCATGTGAAGAGATACGTAGTAGATTTTTTTAGAACCAACCACCAATTAGTACCAAGATCACTTCTGCTCTAACTTTGGTGCTTTAATTTTCTCTTGGTACGACCCCCACGAGCCTTTGCTTTCGGGCAAAGGATACTTGAAATCTTCTATGCGAAGCACATTTAAGCTCAAAAGGGCAAAAAAAAAAGAAGAAGAAGAAGAACAAAACAGAAGAAAAAAACTGAAAAATACACACATATTGATAATAGGGTGAGCGATTATTCAGTCCATCCATGTTGTGGACTAAGCTTAGTCTTCCCCAATTCAATTATTAGATTGCATTTATAATAATCCAATGGCCGAGAATTAAGCAGTGTATTTTTGTATGAAAGTTGTTATTAGAGTCTTTGCAGTCCAGTCCCATGAATTTGTCCATTGGGGATGCGGTAGCCGCACCAACATTATTCATAGCGCCTCCGCCATCTATGATTTATACGAGACTCTTCAATCTATTGTGATCAATGGAGGTGCATCAGATTTTTATTTTTTATTTTTTTTATAGATGGATACAAACAACTCAACTAAAAGCATCTTAACAAGTACTTGACTGGAAATTTCACAGATCAACCAAATATAATGTTAAAAACTTCAAATCATCGCAACATCAAACACCTTGTGTAGAGCCGGAAAGGGAAAAAAATAATGAATATCACTCATAATTGATCACTACTTTCTTTTAGTTGTTCACTTTTACATAGTTTGTTATTTAATAGTATGATTAATTATGAACTAAGCTTAGGCTAAAACTTAACTAAAGACATTTCGGCAAACATATTTTATAATTAAGCATTGATTTTGGATTTTTTAATTCTTGTGCATAAGACTGACCAAAGTGATAGATAGAATTAAATGAGAGTAATGCCTCCTGTATATGAAGAAAATAGGCTGTATTAAATAAAATATTTTTAAGTTTTTATGTGATTCTTCAAATTTCAATATGTTATGATGCACGTTCTTCATGTACATAATTTCAAAAACAATTAAACAATATAGGATCAATACGAGAAAAATGAGTAAACAGTTGTATAATTTAACAGATATAGATATAGGCTCAATAAAAAAGAACACAAGAGAGTGCTTGGAATCCATATGCCCTCTAATGGAGATGCTTTGGCCGTATGAAAAGTTGTTGGTGGCTTGGAGGTTTTCTCGGTCGAGGTAAAATACTCCTCAAAACTCAAAAGAGATTTTGGTTAGTAGGGTTGGGTGTCCCATTTTTTTATAGGATTAGGACACCCGATTTTTAAATATATAAATGATATTATTGTTGTTTGTTTCATTTTGTTTTCTTTTATGCAAATCATATATGGAATCTTCTTGTGGCGGTATGCGAAAAGATTCCCTAAATTTCACCACCTCTGGGATTGGATCTTTGGTTGCTCATGTACTTATACAGAATGTAACGTGTTTTCATGTGTGGGAACTCGCCAACCTGTGGTTGCAATTCTGCGTTATGTCCTTTCGTTTGCCCACAAAAGAGAGGACAATTTAAGGGCTTTATGTGATTTGCATGTTTGGGCAACATCTTGGGTTATGTTTCTTTAGCTACACAATCTCTAAATTGGCCTTATAACTTCGCAATGAAGTTTGCAACAAGATGGGGATACGGTCCTTTTCTACGCTTTTAGTTTTTCACTTTTAATATGGGAATTTAATCATTACTGTGTAATGTACTAATGTCTTTTGCTACTTCAGACTTTTGTGTGATAGGCAAGTTGATATTTGTCATTGATTCATACCAGAGTTTTGGAATGAATTTAATGATAATAAACAAGACTTTAATATATGAATTTGTAAGCTTATAAAGATTTGGTGAAAAATTAGTGGAATAGAAACTCTCTCTTTTGTGGCTTGGGCTAAAAACAAGTGATGCCAACCTTTGAGAGATGATAATGGATGAGTGGGAGCCTCTTTTCTTCCCTCTGCGCAAGGATGCCGAACCAGTTTACTTTCTTTTGGATTTTAGAACAAGGAGCATCTCTAGTTTTCATTGTGTATGGTGTGGTGGTCAAGAATGGAGGAGGTAGTGGTGGTTCTGTGAATGTTTCACAGGGGTTGTAGAGAGCTAGGATGATAGAGTTAGCTTGGGGTTGTCAAAATAGCATAGGTTGTCCTCCCCTTTGAAGTGGGTATCTTGTATATATGTATGTATATGGCTCTATCCCACATCTTTGGGACTAGAAAAGGGGAGATCCCCACTTGCTAGCAGTAAATGATAAGATAGTGGTGTGAATAGTAAGTTTTTTTTGACTCTCAAGGTGATGCTATAGAAAAGACATAAAGTGGACTACAAAGTGACAAGTTTGGACTTTTGTGATATGGGCTAAGAAAAACTTCAGTTCGGCTACAGTTGGTATGCTCCTATATTTGGGTTATTGTGGGACAATGGGGGTGTGTGTGCTGTTTAAATTCTGGTTTAATTTTTTGTGGGAATCTCTTTTTGGTGTCCACTCTCTTTCTCTTTCTCTTTCAAGATCCAAATGAGTTCATTCTAGGGCTCAAGAAGGACCTTTTTCAGGATCTTTGGATTGGTTCTGCCAAAAATTAATGGACCAAAGATAACAAAAATTAAGCCAAAGGCTTAACCAATTGCCAAATGTAGAGTTAATTTAAATCCATATATTAACTTTTCTAAGTAATACTCCATAATGATATTTTATTATTTATATATTTATATAAATATATGAATAGATATAATAGGACCTTATTTTCTTCCTTTGCCACCACGTTATGACCAGCATGATTTAAACTCACATTTAAAGTGACAGTGAAAAAAAGAAGATCTGGAACCGTCATTGACAAAAGACAAGTTGATTTCATTTTCCGGAGTTGTTTATGGTGAGAGTGGGCGGTTAACATTTCAAGAGGCACCAAAGTTTGGACCGTAGATTCATACTTCCCGCCTGCACCTGCTTGATAGTGAGTGCTATGTTGGGATCCAACTCCTCCATTCTGAGTCTTGCAGATCCCACGCAAAAATATTGTACTGTGAGCAGGGAAAAGCCCAGTACTGCCTTTTTCTTGAAGTTGTTTTTTTATTTTGCCATGCAGTATAGAAGGAGAGAGGCCCATTACTCATTATCGGGCTTGACAATGACATCTGTACCATCTTTGATATTCAACTTCAACAATTTGAACAAAACAGAATGCCATCAATTTGGAGCAAGCTTGTGATCCACGACCTAGAATTTTTCTTTTGTCATGGACCAGGGAAAAAAAACTCTAATGGCCAAGTCTCAAGAAATTAAAAACCAATGTTTTAATTAGAACTTTAGATAATTCGAAAGAAATTGTCCTTATAAGATTTTAATGAGGGTGCATATCTTTTGGATTTTGAAAAAAAAGTAATTATGAAATTTAAATTTTAGGTGCTTTTGTATGTGATTATTTAGCTAATAATCATTTTTTTTTTAAAAAAAATTATTTTTCATATATTTGAATAATTTTAAAAAAATAATAAAAATTAGAAAAAATCAATTTTTAACTTTTTCAGTTATATATAAAATTTAGTTTTCATAATAACCTTTTTCAAAATCTAAAACAAGCACACTCTTTATATATAATTGAAAAAAATAAAAATTGATTTTTTTTTTCAAAAACTATTCTTTTTAGCTTCTAAAAAAACTGAAAACTAATTTTTTTTATATTCTAATTATCTTTTAAAAATTATCTAAATATACGAAAAATAATTTTTTTTAGTGAAAAAAGTGATTTTGCCCCAAAATAATCTTATCCAAAGGCACCCTCAATCTCTAGACCTAATTAGTTTTGTTTTTCCCTATAAATAGACCTAATTTTTTTTTGCCAACGATACTGCCCCAGCCCCATGGACTTTCCTGATGGAGACAAAGTTTCACCACATTAACCAAGTGATTTTTCCTGTGAAACAATTTGCTGCATAATTTATATATTGTGGTTTAAACGTTCAGCCCTAGTTGGTGGAAGACTTGAATAAACGTATCCACATTGGCTTCAAAATTGACATTGGCAGTGGCAAGGGCAATCGATTTGAAGCCAGCTGTGGCATTATCTCATGCGGGGATATCGTGGATTCTTGTTAACAAGGATGAACCTCAATTTAAGTTAACGTAAAATATAATTCAAGCCTGTTTTTTCAAGAAGGTTCTGGTATGCAGGTCAAGTTGGTCGTTTATTTTTTGTTTACAAGTCATTAGTCAGGTTGACATTTCTTTTTTCGGTTTCGTATAGGAATCAAGTTGATTTCATTATGCTGGTGCCCTTGTCAATTTGATTAAAGCAGCAATGTTGAAATGATGGAAATCCAATTTAAGAAGTAATGTATGTACGATCTAATTTTCTTATTTTTACAATATTATAGATAGATTGATTAATGTCATGCATATTTTATTTGAAATATATTATAACAATCAGAGTTACTTTACTTGATCATTATTCCGCTCACACGTATTGTTAATACTTAATACTTTAATTTTTTGTATTGGCTTGGTAACCTTTTTATTGAGGCTACTTATGTGTCGATATGACTTAAACTTGGCTATTAAGTTTTTGTTAGCACTTTGAATTGAAGAAAAAAATATTTTAACCTCAAATTCATTTAAGAAAAAATAAAAAATGTAATTCAAAGGTTAAACTTCTTCTAAACAAAGAAAGGGAGATAAATAGTAAAAAAATAAAAAAATTTCATACGAAAAGGGACATACTTAAGTACAACATTTATATTGAACCATGATATATATTTTATTTTAAAATTACAATTTTTAGAAAAGAAATTAATGTTTCTTGTTGATAATTTTTAGAGTTTAATGTATATACACTAATAAAATAAAATAAAAAATTTACAATCATATTAAGTACAATTACTATAACAGCCAATTATTATAATTTGAAATTTTATACAATTTTTATTAGCTAAAAATGTATAGAAATTAAACTATAGGTTTTAATATTACGGCTATAGTTTTTTTTACCCCTTTGTTAGACTGTAACCTTTAAACGAAATAGTACTGCATAACCTTCAAAAAATGGTGTTGGTGTGCCGAATGAAAAAATAAATATAGGAAGGAACCTTGGGGTTATTTGCATGAACATATTTGGTTCAGTGTTAAAAAGATATTCTCAAGGATCTATCGTTTATTAGAATGTGATATTTTAATATTTCGTTAGAAGATATTCATGGATAGGAGGATGCATTTTTCATTTACTAAGACACGAGTGTAAAAAGATAATTATCAACCACATCTCATAATATATATATCGGTAATTTTATTGTTGAAATCAATCAATGATGTAACACATCCTATCCTTAAAAAACTATACAGCAAATGACCATTCATATAATCATCAGGACACCTAAATTTATGTAATCAGACCACAAATATAAAAATAAAATCATTGACATTGAACCAAAATCTGGTAATTTAGATATGTGCGGCTGTGCCATTGTTACGGTAATCAAGTATTAAATTAATGACGTGACAAATCCTTAAAAAATGATTATAGAAATGGCCATTCACACAGTGATCGGAACACCATATTTTTTATTAATTTATTTCGCACAAATTAGAATCTTTGCAGAATTTGACAAAGTGCCCCTTCACCCTCTCGAATGAAGCCAAGAAAGCCCCCAGAATGGAACGAGAAGTCAACAACGACAGTTACACAAGGAAGGAGTCAAGATCAACAAGCTTATAAAAGTCAGTCTAGTCTGATCGCGGGTCATTCAAACGAGCCTTATGCCCTCTCCTTTCGCCACGTGTCACGGAACACTCATCCTTGAGTGGGACCCACACCCACCTCCCGACCCCTTCCCTCCTCAGCTGCCGTAAGAGAGAGACATTCGTTGCGCTCTCATTCTTTCTCTGTCTCTAGCTGTCGCCGACGCTAACCGGCGATTGTATTTATTTATTTATTTATTTATTTTAATCTTTAATTAAGTAAGTTAATTTTCATTGATTCCACGACCCCATACGCTCACTCTCCACGCGCACACAGCAGCAAAGCAGGACTCTGGATCTTGTTCGTTGAGATCGCAATACCAGACAAAGCTTCTTCGAAATCTCGCTTATTCACAGCAACGATCTGCATTCTAGGGTTTCTGAAATCGCCGATGTGTGTGTGTTTGACTTCTCATCACACGGATCGGAATTGATAATCGGAGCACTAGAATGTCCGGCCCCCTCGATCGTTTCGCTAGACCTTGTGAGTCCCCATTTCCCCTTCTTATCTTTCCAATTTCCCCGAAATCTTTGGATTTTGGATAGTTACTGATGGTGGTGATTACGATCTTGGCAGGTTTTGAGGGTTCTCGGGAAGTGAAGAGAAGAGGGAGAGGAGATCTGACTTCGAGAACTCCGAGGATGAGAGGAGGACCAGAATCGGATCTCTGAAGAAGAAGGCGCTGAATGCGTCTTCAAGGTTCAAGCATTCCCTTAGGAAGAAGAGCGGCAGGAGAAAAAGTGATGGCCGTGTGAGCTCCGTCTCCATTGAGGATGTCCGCGATCTCGAGGAGCTGCAGGCCGTCGATGCGTTCCGCCAGGCGTTGATCATGGACGAATTGCTTCCTGAAAGATATGATGATTACCACATGATGTTAAGGTGCCTTTCTTTATTTTCCATTTGCTTACACTTTTATTGTTTACAAGCAAAGTTTGATTGAAATTACTATCTGTAGAGCTGCAATTGCAAACCCTAGCTTGGTGTTAAATTAATTGTAGGACGAATTGTTTCTATGGGAGCCCCTTGTGGGGCTAGTAGGGGAAGGGGAGAGGGGATGTTCAATTGGGGGATCGAGCCCCTGACCAAAAGGCGCATCTACTCCCAGTATAACAAGGACTAGGGAGGTGTCACTTGAGCTACTGCTAGGGTATGGCGTGTTGGCTTGAAGGAAACCTGTATTTTATTCATTTTTTTATCATTTTACAGATTTCTGAAGGCAAGGAAATTTGATATTGAGAAGGCAAAGCATATGTGGGCTGATATGCTGCAATGGAGGAAGGAGTTTGGTGCTGACACCATTATGGAGGTAAATGCAAATAGAATTTAGGATATTTTATTGGCTTCTCCCTCAGCAGATTTAAGTGCCAAGGGATATGATATACTTTTATAGTGATTGATTGCCTGGTGTCACCTCTGCTCTGCGCCATCTGTGCTTAATGTTTCATGTTTTTCCATCAGGACTTTGAGTTCAATGAGTTAAATGAAGTTGTGAAGTATTATCCACATGGTCATCATGGTGTCGATAAGGAGGTCGACCTGTTTATATTGAAAGACTTGGAAAAGTTGATCCAAACAAACTCATGCAAGTTACAACTATGGATAGATATGTAAAGTATCATGTGCAAGAGTTTGAGAAAGCTTTTGCAATAAAGTTTCCTGCTTGCACTATTGCCTCCAAGAGGCACATAGATTGAGCACCACAATCTTGGATGTTCACGGCGTGGTATGTTGCTTGCAACTATTTTCTCTCCACTGACCATAATGTTCTATAACATGCTAATTTGAGATTGTTTATTTGTTATGATTTCCATTATTAGGGTCTTAAGAACTTCACCAAGTCTGCCCGAGAACTCATTACACGGTTGCAGAAGATTGATGGTGACAATTACCCTGAGGTGTGTATTATCTCACTTCCTATGTGATATTTTTGATATTTTCTTCCTAAATGTTGATTTTATTAGTTATTGGAATTTTAAGGATGCACAGATACTATGGTCATAGTGATTAATGATTCTTTTGTTCATGATACAGACACTGTGCCAAATGTTTATTATAAATGCTGGCCCTGGATTTAGGTTGTTGTGGAACACTATCAAGTCTTTTCTAGATCCCAAAACAACTTCAAAGATTCATGTATGTAAAAAAGCTGTCTTTTTTGCTGTTTAACGTTCTGTTTAATGAGGATATAAATAATGCTGCTGACATCACTTGATGCTTCTTTAAAAACATTACTTAGGTTCTTGGAAACAAGTACCAGAGCAAATTGCTTGAAATAATTGATGCCAGGTACTTACTGGCTCCATTTCTTAGGTGGTTATATTTATCTGTATGGTAGAATTTTCATAATTATGTTTTTCTTTTCTGTTGAAAAATGCATTATACTATCTGGCATTGCTACAATTTATGTTATCCTTTATAATGTCCATTATTTTGTGCACTTGATGAAGTGAGTTGCCAGAATTTCTGGGAGGCACCTGCACTTGTGCAGATCACGGAGGTTGTCTTAGATCTGATAAAGGGCCCTGGAAAAACCCTGAAGTATTGAAGGTAATGTGCCGTTCTTGTTTGCTGTTTTGATAGCTTTGACTATTGTTCTGCTAGAGCCTAACTTATAATAGGCTAACAGTTGATTGCTCATGAGCTTTTTGCAGATGGTTCTCAACGGTGAGGCACGGCGGGCAAGGCACTTAGTAAAGGTTCTAAACGGTGAAGGGAAGTTTATTGCATATGCCAAGCCGCGATACCCAATGGTAATTCTTTACCAATTAATGTTCTAACTGAGTGGAGCTAAATTTGATGTTTATAACTCCTTCTTAATGTCCTTTTCATCTTATATTATTATTATTATTTTTTGGTTACTTCGACCTTATAGGTAAAAGGTAGTGATACATCCACAGCTGAATCAGGGTCAGAAGCTGAAGATATTGCTTCTCCAAAAGCAATGAAGAGTTACTCCCACCTTAGGTTGACCCCTGTTCGCGAAGAAGTAAGTGTTGACTAATTGTAAAAGTTGCTATTGACTGTTTTAGATGTCTTGCTGTGTGCATCTTCTTCCCCTTTAATAAACTGAATGGCAATGGAGTTTTTTTTTTAACATTTTTTCTTTTTTTTTTGGTTGGGTGGGCGGGGGATTCTTGCACCTGTTATATTGTGTATTCATTTAAATGGACAATAACTAGTCACAATATTTTAAGATTTCAATGAGGATGATGAAAATAAAATGTATATAGGAAGCTTGTGCCTGTTTCTATCCCAAATAGGAAAGTTGTTCACACTCTGTTTTTGTCAGGCTAAGATAGTTGGAAAGTCAAGCTATGCCAGTAACTTGTCTGGGTATGATGAATACGTTCCAATGGTGGACAAACCTGTGGATGCTGGTTGGAAGAAGCAACCATCTCTTCAGAGGTCTTATACTTCAAAAGGTCAGTAACTTTGGCCTTGTATTCATCTGATGTCTTGATGAAAAAAAAAAATTTATTGTACTTACTCACTGTAAATTCCACGTGTACAAATGCTTCTAAAAATATGATATGATATTTTGATGGGCTTTAATGAAGATGTGTTCCATATTATCTGTTAATTAATGCTTGTTAATTTTTCATAAAAGAGCTTATTTAAAAGTTCTCAATCTAATTTAGCTGAGGTAGTGTTACTGTTTGTCAATAGAAATTATTCAGTAAGTTGGGTGCAACCCACTCCCTTAGTTTTAAAACCCAAATTTTTCACTTCTTGAAATTCGGAATTTGCCTGCACAGTATGTGGACTTTGTTAAAGCTCGAAATGCTTTCCCGTGAGGGGGTCTGTTAATGATCTGTTTTTTTACTGGGAGTGCTGGTGCTTTGACATTTGGCACTTGGTTTCTTGATTTGAATTATTTAGTGTAATTTTCTCCAGCAAAATTAAATTCAAATATTCTATACAGGTGGACCTCTTCTTTCTGATACTCAGAGACCCCCAGAAGGGACTCAAGCTCGGATTGGGATAGGCCTGACTGTCTTCTTCTTGACCCTATTTACTCTCCTCCGTACAGTTGCATTCCGTGTTACCAAGAAACTTCCTGCACTATCATTCAATAATGACGAGAGTGCTTCAGAACCAACTTTTGACTCAACAAACGGGAGGTTCATCGTGCTTCATCAACTCCAGTAAATACAGAGGAAGATCTTCTTCCCTCAATGATGAAAAGGTTACATGAGCTAGAAGAGAAGGTTGAGACACTCCAATCTAAGCCCTCTGAGATGCCTTATGAGAAAGAGGAATTGTTGAACGCTGCAGTTTGCCGGGTGGATGCTTTGGAAGCAGAGTTAATTGCTACTAAAAAGGTATGATGCTATATTTTTATTTCCTTTACTTCTGAAGAAAATTCAGTCATGTCAATGCAGTATACGTATCAAGTACATGTCTAAAGCGATGAGATATTTTCAGTTTCTTACTTTTCCTCTTATTAATATTATCTTAAAATTAAAAAAAAAATGCCATGCTTTTGTTAGCTGGCTACTATGTTCTATACAAATATGCACACTTTCATAATGAACAATAATCAATTATTCAATTGCTTGCTTGTTGCATTCAATTTTGGCGGAAATAGATTTTCACTCGGTTTTGGTCCCTCACTCTTTATAGTTTAAACGTTATCAAAACTAGTCTTCTTGTTGACGGTTTTCCGTTAAATGATGTAAACGGACACGTGGCATTATCTGTGGACCACAGCAGCAAGTATCACCAATTCATCATCTTCATTTGCCATGTCACCAGTCAACACATAATGGAAGAGAGTCAACATCTAGGACTAACTTTGATAACGTTTTGAAAATAAGCGGCCAAATCTAGCAAAAAAAGTGACTAAAAGCAGATTTAAGCCAAAAGAAAAAAATTTACAGTTTGCATGGAATTGAGGCTTGTTTGTGCAATTTCCAAAACATCATATAATGTAGCATGGAGATGTGTGGAATACATAGTCAATCATTGTTTTCTTACCCTAGTTTGGCCCTAATATTTGGATTTGCTGGATTCCTCGTAGGCTCTCTACGAGGCATTAATGAGGCAAGAAGAGCTGCTTGCTTACATTGATCGTCAAGAAGAAGCTAAGTTTCGGGTAAGTTGTCAACTTGTCATGCACGACAGTAAAACCTCAAAGGGATGTATTTTCGATTTCTGATATTTTTGTTTCCTTCTTTTTGTTGTTTTAATCAGAAAAAGAAGTTTTGCTGGTAAGATTTGTTGCTGATAGAAAGACTCCGCTGAAGCAGATGGTTCTCCGAGCACGGTTGTTTCAGGGGAATGTTGCCCTTGCTCATGATGCAACTCTCCGATCACTGATTTACAATGTAATATCTAGTAAATCGAGAATCGTTTCGGATGTGTGTATATACTTAACATCTTTGCTGGCTTGTAAAACACAAGCACTTTTTTTTGTTTGTGGCTGGCTACCTTGGTTTCCCCTTTTATTTTGGCTTGGTTGCCCTTGTTAGTTGAAAAGCTTATATTCTTCCGGTCAACACACGAATTATATCCCAGGAAACAATTTCTTGTGCATGAATGCATGATTAGCACTGTCGGCTGGTCTTGTCCTCCGTGTTTTTTCGATATTTACTTTATTCAAAAGCCAAACAGTGCCCTATCATTCTATGTGCGACGGCTTCCTATTCTATTATAGTTATGGCGAAAAACCACTTACTAGGAGAAATTGTGTTTCTAGAGCAACAGATTTAACTTGCTTAGTATTATTAAATGAATGAATATCATGTCAATTTCGTATGTTATTTATATTATTTTGCTTTAATTAATTTTTTAAACTTTTTTTTTCTTTTTTTGGTCAGAGGGGTGGGGGCGGCCCCATGAATTAGGGGGAGGGATAGGGAGCTCATCTTGCGATATATGTTTGGTTGGGAGTAAAAATGGAGGTAAATTTTTTAAGAGAGATTTATTTGTAATTTTACACAAAGTGTTTTCATGAAAATTTACACTCTATTTTTATTCTCTAATCAAACATACCCGTAGAAGCATGCTCCCTTGGTCCTCGTGCATTTGCAAAGGTGGTTATACATACTACTTGGTCTAAGCCTCACTCGCAAATTTTAAAACTATAACTAATGTGTTACGCATTTAAAATTACATGACAAAAATGTGTCCATAAGCAGCTAGGAGTTGTCATGAAGTTAGAATCCATTCGCGGGTTGGGACAACAGAAATATCTTGAATCTGTTTTGCATTGGTGATTCGGAGCATTGGTTGTTCTTTGAGGTAAATGTTAGTAAAGCTATGACAGACAAGCAATGCGTTTTTGTACCCAAACTGATCATAAGGGAGGAGCGGGTATGTCAAAGGAGCCTTGGTATAGTTTTTTAGAGCTGTTGAAATTTTTGGGCTCTCCAAAAATTGTCCTTAAAAAGTGATAGTATTATTGTTTGATAAATTAATGTAGAAGTTGCTTTCAATAATGTAGTATTATATTAATCTTTAAAGTTTTAGAGAGCATAAATAATATGTTCCCAAAAATACCTTTAATTTTTAAAAATCACAAACAAAAACACCTCAGACGTGACTCTTAAAAGTATCCCTGATTTCTTTGGTTGCTGAAAGAAATCTTGGAGGATTTCCTACATAAGCTATGTTTCACTAGCTTATGCTATTTTATTGTAACTTTGAACTATGTATATTAATGCCCTCAGACTAGCTCCATGTCCTATCCGAATTATCCAACTATAGCTTATAGATTATGCAGTGACAGAGGGGTTACAAAGATCCAAACCGACAAAGATTATGCGGAACTAATGTTTTTTGCAAAGCATGCTCATTATCTTTTTCCCTCTAAACTAAGTGGTGCCTAGTTTTTTCTAACGTATACACAATTGTCACGGAAATAGGCACACTTCATATTGTACAAACATTTTTCAATCGATCAAATACTGGATAAAGCTGTACCAAAAAGAAGATATTGGATAAATCAAACAACTGAATTCAAGAAGGCATCCGATGGGGCTGATCCTCTAACTTTTTCAAGCCTTCCTGGCGAAAAATATTTGATTTGAGGCACAACAATACACACCATCACCTTATATGCGGAAGCAGAACTGCAGTCACAAATGACAAACCTAAAAAACGTTTGTAAACTCAAGCACCATGTAGGAGAGAGTTTAACATAGAAATGCAAGGGCAGATACTACATACCAACTTTTTCTTTTTCTTCTTCTTGTCGATTTGGGCTTGGAGCTCCATTTGTCTAGTAAGGGCCTCTTCAAGTGCCTAAAGCCAAAATAGGAAGCAAAGGAAATTACAAATATGTTATCACATATAGGTACCATATGTAGTGGAATATGATTTTCATCACATTTTATTTTTTTGTCTGAAAAATAAACATGTCAAACTTCAAGTATCAAGGAAGGTCTCATGCTTAGAGCATACCTTTTTGGTTGCAGCCAAATCTTGTTCCAGAGAACTGACTCTGTTAAGAGCATCATTCAGCAGTTCCTCCTTTTCGGGTGGCATGGCAGGTTTCATGCTGAGAACATGCACTTTCTCTTCTAGTTCAGCCATGCGCTTCATCATGGCCATGTGATCATTGCTTGAAATGGTAGGCACTCTCATCATAGAGTCTTCATAGTATACTGAACTGCTATACAGTGCTGCTTCAGTGATTTTCCTTGGCACGTTCCTTGTCAATCGGATCATGGTTACAACTCCCATCACAATGGCCATGATTCCACCAACAAATTGATTGCTTAACCCATCAGAAGTCTTGCCAGCTGTGTTAGTGAAACAATATGCAGTTTAAGAAATTGCTCGTTAGTGATCAAAATTTGCTGATTATGTTAAAATCTTTTATATTTGTGAATTAAAATAGAGACATATTTGCCACGGGAAATGGTGCAAGGAAAAATCCATACCAGCAGAAAGTGCATATTTCTCATTTTGTACTAATTTCTTCCAAGATGAATCGACTGACTTGTCAATCATTGGAACAAAGTCGTCACACTTATACACACTCTTTACGACCTGCAATATATCGAGGGAAAAATCAAGTTAGTTCTAGATTTAGAAACGGGATAAATAAGAAATTTTGTTTCCATTACATCAAGTAATGAAACTGGTTCTAGTTTTGCATGAAAAAGGAGGCCAAAATTTGATCGACTATGCACGTATCCTACAATGTACTCCTACTGCTGTATCATCAGCTACACAACCCCAAGTGCAAAGATACAGTAAACTGCATGACTAGATTATAGGAACAACTGATTGAAGCCGAGGAAGCTTACTTCCGGAACAGCAGCATAGGATGAATATTGCACATTATTTGCCACTGGAACTGATTCTTTGAATCCCTTAAGATTGTAGGCAAAAAACACAAAGGATTCGAAGTTATACAAACATTGTGACAAGCAGAAAACATAGAAGTATCAGAACAAATCTTTGCAATCTGAAATTGACGCAAACTAGGGAAAATGACTACCTTTTGATGTGCTGTTTCATCTTCCGTGATTGTTTTCTCATCAATCCCGGATAAGTTCTTTGTCTTGCATTTGCCCACCCCACTTTGGACCATCTAATTCATTGAGATAAATTATTTATTGTTTTTTCTTTGCTATGATACATGACTATAACAAAAATTGATCTTTTAGCACTACGCACCTTCAAGATCTGTGGGTCATTCCATGGTCCCTTGTCAGAGCGCATACAACCACCTTTATCTGCACAAGTACAAGTGCCACCCAAGAACTCTGGAAGTTCACTGGTAAAGACAAATTTGTCAGGGAAGAGTTAACATTACTCAATTCTAAATTGTCACTGCATGACCTTAGATAGCCTCAATTTCTATGGAAATGAGTATGAGATAAAATACTTCGGTGAGAAAAGATAAAATTTTAACCTGGCATCAATGATTTCAAGCAACTTGCTCTCATATTTGTTACCTAGGACCTGGTCAATAAATCATTCATTTGTTCAGTTTTCATGCTTAGCTGAAATCAACCTCAGTCCAAACTGTTAAGTACATCGACATGCTTACATGGATTTTAGAAGTGGTCTTGGGATCAAGGAATGACTTAACGGTATTCCACAGGAGCCTAAATCCAGAACCAGCATTGATGATGAACATGCGGTTCAGGGACTGCATGGAAAGGAGAATTCAATTAGGGAAAATTAAGAAGGCCATTTAAGCGAGGGAGGCAAAACTAAAGTAATTGATATGCCTATGTAGATAACCAGTACCTCAGGATAGTTATCACCATCAATCTTTTGAAGACGTTGGATGAGATCCCTTGCTGCTTTGTTCATACTTTTAAGACCCTGAGGAAGCATGCTAGTTACTAGTCAACAATTGTGTGAAACTTCTTCACACACTATGACAATTCATTGGTTCTTTCATGTAACTGGTTTTCTTCGGGCACAAAAAAAGGACTTGAAAAAGCCATAGAGTTTTACACATACCACTCCTTGCACATCCAAAATAGTTGTGCTTTGGTCGATGTGTTTCTTTGCTGCGATTGAACAGGCAGGCAACTTAACATTGAAGGTCCTCTCAAACTCTCTCACATGGTACTTGAGATAACGATCCATAGTTGTTACTTGCATCAGCTTGGTAGAGTCAACTTGGCCCAATCTTTCGATATAAACAGGTCGTCCATCCTTATCAACTCCATGATGCCCTTGTGGGTAGTATTTTAGAACATCATCTATTTCCTTGAATTCAAAATCCTTAACAACACAAAACATTTATGGTTAGAAATATTAGATACATAAATTAAAAGTCATACAAAAGATTTTGTTTTCCTTTGTTCCACATGAATACCTCCATGATGGTGTCAGCCCCAAATTCCTTCCTCCACTTAAGCATATCTTCCCACATCTGTTTTGTTTTCTCAACATCAAACTTCCTTGCTCTCAAGAATCTGGATCATCATCATGCAGTAAAGTTATAGGGCATTAGAACTGTCAGTGCAATTAAGGCATTCAATTCAACGAAGCTAATCATGCTAGAGCTATATGTAAATAAGTAAATAAAAGAACAAGAAACCATGTCAAAAAGATTACCTTAGCATCATATGATGATCATCGTGTTTTGAGGGTAATAGCTCTTCCAAAATAAGCACTTGACGAAAGGCATCAACTGCTTGGAACTCTTCTGCATCAAGTTCATCCTCAATGGAAAGAGACATAACCCTGCTGTGCCTCCGCCCCTTCTTTAAGGAATGCCTGTACTTTGTTGAAGCATTGATTGCCGCCTTCTTTAGCGAACCAAGCCTTTTCTTCCTTTCTTCCTCGGAATATTCAATTTCATGACCTGTGCTTGCAAGAAGAAAAACAACAATTTAACTCTCAGAAGTTTGAATAAGATGATTGGAAGATAAAAATTCACAAGCTAAACATCTTCATCCCAATGTTGTTGTTTCTGTTTCTGTCCTAGGCAGATATTACATGTATTTCCAACAGCACAACCTTTGGATTAATTACTGCTTTTTGTTTGTCATCGAACCAACAATTCCATTATGCAAGACAATTCTAAAACTCTATTGGTTGAATTCTATAAAGTTATATCCTTACATGTTCGCAGATATATTCTGCAATGCAAGCCACAAACATTAATCCATTGTTAATTTGTTTAGAGCTTTTATATAGTTATTGCAATGGAAACCAAACCACAGAAGAAATCAATCGTCTTCATTTCTGCCATTGATTTTCATTGGTTAAGCGGCATGCTTGGTTTTTTGTGATGATCAACTGATTCCCTTTTCATTTATTTTTCAGCTTTTCTTATCATCAAACGTTGAAAACCATACAAAATTGTTATGGCCTGTCATTTTCGCATTCTAGCTCATACAAACATAACCACATAGACACACAACTGCACGCAAAGGGATGAAGGCAAAAGTTATGATGAGATATGGAAATGCAACTAATTAGTCTCACCAAGTTTGATTGGTCGGTCAGACATGGTGTCACACATGATTAAATGAATCTCGTAAGCTTAATAAAATGAGCACAGAGAGCCCTACGGCACAAGAGAATCAAGCACTAGCTAGCATACATCAGATGCCCACGATTGAGCCCTCACGTGCACCTGCACGTTTTAGCCATGAACAACATGTTAGAACAAATTATTAATTCTTCGTGCAATAAAATAAAAAATAATCAAACCATCATTCATATATTTAGCATTAGTGGAAGAAGAACAAGTAACAATATCTCAATGATCAAACGCAGCTCTAGCAGCAAGATTGCTAAAATGGTATCTGTAGGTTCATGGATATCAACATCATATTAATGTATAAGATGAAGAAGAAGAAGATAGAATCATTATTGGAGATGCGATGATACCTACCTTGCTGCAAGAATGTAGGGGGTTGCAAATGAAGAGAAAAGCGCAAATATATCATCCGAATAAATCTCTCAAAGTGAGGTCATGGGTGGCCAAAACGGGAAGCCAGGTTGGTGCAACTACGAGACAATTTTAGACTTTGCCGTTTTTTATTTATTTTATTGTGTTATGCTATTGACGGAGTCTTCATGCATGACGTGACTCTCTTTTTCAGCTTCAGTTGCTACGAAAGGCAAATATAGATGGAGTTTGTGTTGGCGAAATGCAAGCCACTCCGTTCCTTCACAATCACTTGTCCTATCTTTTTCCACGAAACCCCTGCCAACTCATCCTACGGTTTTGCCCGGTTTACTTCCGTCTTGGATTACATTAGTTTATTTTTCTTCCAACTACTCTCAGGATGAATCTCGGTGCAATAATAAAATTGTTCGAATTTAAATTCTAGAAATAGTTTCTCTATAAGTGAAGATAATGCTAGGACATCTAACTTCTCCAAACTCCACTTGATGAAAGCTTTTGCAATGGATCGTCCTCTCTACTCTCAATATTTATACTGTTGCTTGCTTTGCACATTATGCTTCCTTCTTACCTTAGACAGATAATTCATATTAAGTTTTTTTTTTTTTTTACCCATATGACATTTAGAGCATAATAATAGGAATGATACAATAATAGCTTGTTATTCAAATGTAATATTGCCTCCACAATTTTATTAGAGTATTCTTTTTAAAGTTGTATAATTGATATAAGTCATATAATATATATTAATAATTTGAAATGAATATCAATTTGTGCAGTTGAAGGATCCCCAGTTGAGCTGGCAGGGCAGGGGGAGTAATTTGATTTAACTGGAAGTCAGCTGGCAAATAATATGGTATGGTGCTCCACTAAGTCCAAGATCCATATGCCCCTTCCCTTGCTAACAAAGCGTTATCCCACGCTGGTCACAAGTCACAACATTATCAAGACGTTATGTTTATTTATAAGCCAATTACTTCTACCTGCTACCTCACTTGGGAAACAACTATTCATTAACTGTATTGTTCCTTCAAATTGTATCAATCTGTACAAAACGGTTTTCTTAACTTAAGGATGGTTTCACTTGGTGGCATAAGGCGTAGCACTTTGTCGTCATTCATAACTAATATGACTGTATGAGGTTATAATATAGAAGCCATGGAGAAGGGGGGTGGTATGCTAAATGAGTAGTAAATTGAACTCTACGTCCAGCTTGCAGTCATTCAATTCATTTTACAACCACCAACATTGATTTTCAATGCGATTTGGAAAAATGACGGAGGGAAAAAACTTATTGCTGAGCATTAGAAGAAATGTTCCGATTGTTAACAAGTAAACGAAATATATATAGTTTGGACTTTGGTGAGCACGAAGATTTGGATAGGGGTTAGTTTCGTTTTATCTCAAATACCTTTACTTACCTATACCCATTTAACAGAATGAATAAAAATAAATAAATTATATCCTACATCTGTTGTCAGAGTTAAAAAGAATTATCTACCAAAAAACAAAAAAAAGTTAAAAATAATTTAAAATTGAATATATTTTATCTTTTTTTTTTTGTAAGAATATATTTTATCTGAATTTACCTCCTCTAAAGTGAAGAGGTTGGAAAATGCATAAGTAACAATTACTTACCCTCATATCAGTAACTTCTATCTATCATATATAGGTCTTATTATTCAAGGATCCATCACTTTTGTAGTTTACTATTCTCCTCGTTCACAGGAGAGAAAACCATTTTATCTTATCGGATCCTTTATCAGCTTTTGTTTCGCCATTTACTAGCCCAGTCCCCAATTTTTGGGGCCCAAAAGCAACACGGATCCACTCACTTAGAACTAGAAGCCCGACCAACAAAAAAAAAAAAAAGTTGGAGGACCAGAGGCCCCAGTCCTCCATTCCTCTAATCTCTGGTCTCTCGCTCTCCATCCAGAATGCAGCGCCGAACTCTCTCTCTTCGGATTTCGATATTATTGTGCAAGAGCTGGAAACGTTCGTGAAATTTCCCGCCAGCTTTTTAGGTCACAACCTTCCAAAATTCCGCGCTTCGCTTTGAGATCGGTCAGTTACTTCTTCTCATTTCTTGGCTTCTATGTTTTTTGGCTTTTGGTGTGAATCTGTTTCTGTAGATGTTAGATAGGCAATGTGTTTGGTATAACTGTGGAGATGGTTAATTAGTTAACTCCTGTAGGCTTCTATGTGTTAGTGTTACTTGTTTATTCGTTTATTTTCAAGTTTATGTCGCTTCTCTTTTTCTCCTTTTCCTCAATTGTTGTGGACTTGTGTGCTAGTTTAAGAAATTACTGAATTTCAAGTGTTTGTTTTGTGCAGTGATTGTGTGTCTGCTTGATTTAGTTGAAATGGGTGAAGAGGCTTTGGCTGATTTTTTTTTTACTGCTTTGGGTTTTGTTTTGAAGCCAAAACATAGCAACAGGCAGTCACGCTTTTCGCATCACACTATTCTGTGGTCTAACTTGATTAAATTTATCAATGAATTAGCTGCATTAATTCTTGCTGAAATTGGAGGGCTATGCCGTCATGTTCCCTCTCCATAGTAGTAGTCATCTTTGAAGCAACGTAGAAGATCAGGTCTTAGTTGCATATATTTCTTTTGCTGTTTTCGCTCATTGCTAACAGTGTGCTGCATCCATTTAATTTCATAATGTTATGTATTTGTGCGTTGCCATTTATTATTTATTATTAGTTCTAATTTACAGCTTTGTTGGTTTCAGATTCAAGTGCACTTCCAAAAGAATTGGTTGTGCGGTCCTTGTTTTGATACTCCATCTTTAAGTTTCTGTCGGCTCTTGAGTTCTATTATGGCCAGTGATTCTTTTGTCACCCCCAACAGCAATGGCAATTGCAATGGCAATATCAACCCACCACCTATTCTGAAGAGGACTTACCAAGTTGTAGTTGCTGCTACCCCAAATATGGGGATAGGTAAGGATGGGAAGTTACCCTGGAAATTACCTACTGATCTCAAATTTTTTAAGGAGATTACGATGGCAACGTCTGATCCTGGGAAGAAGAATGCTGTTGTAATGGGTAGAAAAACATGGGAGAGTATCTCTTAAGTACAGGCCTCTTTCTGGCCGCCTTAATGTTGTTCTGACTCGCTCAGGAAGCTTTGATATTGCGACAGCAGAGAATGTTGTTATATGCGGAAGTATGTCCTCTGCTTTGGAACTGTTAGCTGAATCTCCCTACTGTTTATCCATAGAGAAAGTATTTGTTATAGGAGGTGGCCAGATATTTAGGTATCTCTTTTTTATGGAATCTTCTTTTTTTTTTCCTGTTCCTTCCTGTTCATATTAATCTCTTACCCTGCTATAGCTGATAATTTTCATGTACAGAGAGACTCTTAACGCACCTGGATGTGAAGCTATCCACATCACTGAAATTCAGACAAGCATTGAGTGTGACACTTTTATGCCTCCAGTAGACTCCTCTGTATTTCAGCTATGGTACTCATCTTTTCCTAAGGTGGAAAACAACATCCGCTATTCTTTCACCACTTATGTGCGTGTAAGGAGTTCTGCAGCAGAGTCCACAATTCAGAATACTGATCCAATTTTTGATAATAATTCCATAAAATTTGAGGTCAAGAACTTTTCTTTTCTTCCTAAAATGATTCTTGAGAGACATGAAGAATATGTGTATCTTAGGCTGGTTGAAGAAATCATTTCTGAAGGTGCAGCCAAGGATGATAGGACAGGGACTGGTACCTTGTCAAAATTTGGTTGCCAGGTAACATGTTGATGGCTAAATTGAGGGTTTCTGTAATTTATATGCTGACCTTGTCGCCATATTTCAACAGATGAGGTTTAATCTGCGTAGAAGCTTTCCTCTTCTGACAACAAAGGTACATAGTAGAGTTGTTGAGATTACGGTTTATGATACATGTTTTATCAACTGTGCAAAGTATCTTGTCATTTGTATGATTCTATTTTTTTCCCTTTTTCTTGTGGTTTTGATGTAATTATTTTTTGTGTTTATTACTTTAAATTTTTATTGGGGAAAAGGAATATCTATTTGTAATTTTGTTTTGATATAAAAGTTGACACAAATTCTTCATTGATTCCTAGAGAGTATTTTGGCGAGGGGTTGTTGAAGAGCTTCTTTGGTTTATTAATGGGTCAACAAATGCCAAGGTAATGATATCTTTTGCCAATTTTTTCCAAACGCACATGAATCTTTTAAACCTAAAAGCCGGACCTAAGCAGCTCTGAACTCATGAGCTGCTGGCTCATATCTGTGACTGCTTTAAAGATTTTATAGGCTGGCTTCCTCCCGAGTACATGAGTTGGGCCACATTACAACATTAGATCCTGATGGTCCCCAAGAAAGTTTGTGGAACTGACTAAAAAGTGTTAATTTACGTGATGCTATAGAATATAAATTGTTTTGACGGTTGCACCGCTTTGCAGTTGCATATCCTCTGTTTCAATCACAGTACTTCATTTGCATGAGGTGTTTATCTTTTTGGTTCTCATAGAACCTTCTGTTGGTATAGTGGATATGATTATTATTAACTTCATTCTGCAAAGCATGTTACATTGGCAGTTGCTGCAAGAAAAAGGCATTCATATATGGGATGGCAATGCTTCCAGAGAATACCTAGATAGGCAAGCATGACTATCCAGTGTTTTAACTACAAATAGTACAGTTTGCTTTTTCTTGCGGTTACTAACTGGCTTTATACTTTATATTACAGTATTGGCTTGACAGATAGGGAGGAGGGTGACTTGGGACCTGTTTATGGGTTTCAGTGGAGGCACTTTGGTGCCAGGTACGTAGGATTGTACCTTTTTCTCAGTAGGTCAATAGTGGGATTGCTTAGCTCTTTATTCCCCATGTTACATTCTATAGGTATACTAATATGCACGATGACTACTCTGGCCAAGGATTTGATCAGCTTTCAGATGTTATTAACAAGGTAAAGCATAATCCTGATGATCGACGGATCGTTCTCTCTGCATGGAATCCAGCTGATCTTAAATTGGTGGCACTTCCACCATGCCACATGTTTGCACAGGTCTGCAGTTTTTCATGGGTTTCCTTCAGACAAATTTCTCTCTCCCTCTCCCTCCCCTTTAAATGTCTTCTCTTTTTTTCAGTTCTACGTAGCAAATGGGGAGTTATCATGTCAAATGTACCAGCGGTCTGCTGACATGGGCCTTGGCGTGCCATTTAATATCGCATCTTATGCCCTCCTGACCTGCATGATTGCTCATGTTTGTGGTATGCAAATTATTCAAGCGTTTGCTGTGGACTTGAGTAACTAGTGTAGTCAGATATCATTGTAAATCTTGAGAAGATTGTTTGATAATACCACTAAAGAGAAATACACCTTAATCATAAAAAGTACTTTAAAAACAGACTAACTGATCCTTATGTCTCTTTTCTTGTCAGAGGTTGTTCCAGGTGATTTTATCCATGTTATAGGGGATGCTCATGTTTACAGCAATCATGTAAGGCCCTTGCAGGAGCAGCTCCAGAACCTGCCAAAGCCTTTTCCGGTATGTCATGTTTAAGAAAATGTTTGCTTAATGTAGTTTGCTACAAAAGTTTTACCTTTTCCTTCAATTTCAATGCAGACTTTGAAGATAAATCCAAAGAAGAAAGATATAGATTCTTTTGTGGCTTCTGATTTCAAGCTCATAGACTATGATCCTCACCAGAAGATTGAGATGAAAATGGCTGTTTAAAATTTAGGAGATTCTCAGCCCGTATACGTTGTTTTTGCCTTTTTGAAATGAGGCAAGTATAGTGTATATATAGTATGCTTTTGCTTTCCATAGAATTTTAGTATACGAGAATGCACAGGTATATAATTATATATAGTGCATTTTTAAAAATAAATGCCTTTCCCTTTGCATATTTGGTGGTCCACATGCTATTCTTCGATGGTGAAACCTGGTATTCTCATTGTTTCAGGCACAACGGTAGGAGAATTATGTCAAAACCGTGTACAAATAAACAACTTGTTGGACGTGTGTCAGAGTTTGCGTATGTTGCTGCCGGAAATCCGTTAGGTCCACGTGTTTTGGCTCCACAGTGATTTAGTCTTTTCTTTCCGACGTAGACGCTCTACTGTAGTTTTGAAGTATCAGAAACTTGAACATTAGCCGTCTCTTATTGGCTATTTATTTTATCATTTGATCCTTTACTTTTTTCTAGGTTCACCTGAATATGCTTGTATTATCGGATTTACTTGCCAATTGGTTGGTTGGATTTGGGAGACCACGGCGAGTAGACAATTTAGTGCAAAGTTGCTGGTAGAACGTGAAGATTATCCGTGTAGTTGTATGCTAGACCCATCTTTAGGCAAACCAAAATATGTAAATATATCAAAAAGGTAAAGTGCATATATGATCTTGTCAAAAAGGATAAAATAGCAAATGGTTTTTCTATATTACCATCGGCTACTTAGGAGGGAGCCATTGGGTTTTAACTTTTTTAATGTTGAGAAGTCTCCCGTATTGAACGGCACATGCCTGAATCATATTATTGGAAGTATCAGGGCTCAAATTTCTGTTTCACGAAGGTGGCCGACCTGGTCTAGCAAACTACAGAATTTTCCATGATAAACTATATCTCATTTATTTCTTTTCCACTGTTTTTTGGTTTGCTGGCTCATATACATCTCTTGAGTAATCACATTTAAGCTAAGCTTTCCTTCTTATCATCCATGGGTTGGATTTCAGAAGTTTGGGTGCATTCCACTCGTACAGTGGTGAGGCTCACCTTGGACTCATCACTTTCTCCTTTCTTCTCCAACAGGAACGGGACTGGATGAGGCTTCTAAGAGCGATCTCGGAGTCCTTATTCTCCAGCAACTGCTCACCCACCTCCGCAGGAGTAACTTTGGTGGTCTCAATGAGCTTCTCAAGAATAGACTACTCCAGCCGATAAAAAAAAAAATCCAGAAACCAATCCAAACCAAATATCCAGAACTGGTTTTTTAATTTAAAAAATCTAGACCAATCCGGGTTTTATTTTACCGTTGGTTCAATGAAACCAAACCATAACAAAGCAGATTAACCAAAGGGATCCAAAGTTCCAAACCATATCCATTTCTCAAAATCCATTTACTCAAAATTTCCACATCATTTGGGGGACACTGAACCGAAACTGAACCCTAAATCCCAAATTGGAGATTCTCATTCTCTTGACCAACTATCTCAATCAACAATCGGCGATTCTCTATCCTCTTCCTCGTGATTCTGTTTTCGCTACTCAATCTTCATTGTTCGCTTGTTTCGTTTCCTTCTTTCACTCTTTGCGTTTTCAGTTCTTTTTCTTTTTGTATCTATAAGTATTGATGCCTCGTTTGATTTGTTTGCGTTTTGCCCGTTCCTGACATTCATGCAAAAATAAAAGGTTCACTTAGATAAAGATATTTTTTCTTTATCCGTATATAGGTTTTAAATTCTGGAATTTTAAATTAATTTAATATTTTGGATTAAAAAAAGTGAGTTCAATATGAAATACTATTTTATTTTCGATTACTAGCTAAATATTACCATATCAACTAATTATAAACTGAATTATTGATTGATTATCCCTATATTAATAGGTTTATATCTAAAAAACTGGAACATATGATAAACTACATGTTACCTTAATATTTTCTTGTTTTTCATAAAAATAATATTTTTTATTTTTAACAAAATATTTTTAGCAAGTGTAATATTTAAGTTGATTTAATTGTATAAATAAAAGAAATTAATTACTTTGTTTTCTGCGGGGTTATATACTTGTTTAGAAAATAAAATAATATACGCTCTTGGACTGGTCAAGCCAGATCAACATCAATTTTAATCAAGCAAACTGAATAAAGCAACGAAACGTAATAATCACCACAAATCAACCTGTCCGGATATTGGATATTTGCAATTCTCGGTTCTGTTCCAACGGTAAGGAAATAAATAATACTCTCCTCTCATAGTTTCTCTTTGGCTGCCGAGACAGCAGAAGAAACGGTGACCAGAAAAACAAATTGCAGCCAAAAAAAAAAAGAAGAAGAAGAAGAAGAAGAAGAAAGAAGAAAGAGGAGCTTACTATTGTACAATTAACTGTATTTGTTTCTCAATCTTGGGGTTTATCTGATTGAAAATCCAGATGAGTTTGAGTATGAGCTACTGCGGAAGTTACGGTGTTCGGCTTCAAGCTTGCAGAATTGCAAACTGCAATCTTGACCGGGATAGCCGTTATGGTGAGTCTACTAAGTTCCCCCTTTGTGCTACCTATACATGGGTGATTCTGTTTTTCTTCTTAAATTTGCTTATTTTCTTCATGTTAATGTTCTGCTCCTTAAGAACATATGTTACGAAGCCCCTGTGAATTTGCAATTTTTTTTTTTTATGGCTTTGTATGGTTCCATTTTTGTTTTTCCTTCAACGGATTTAGCTGGAACAATGTTGCTGCCAGCCCAAATGTCAATCATTTGATCAAATGTTGGGGTGATTTAGTTAATGTGTCTTTCCAGCAAGTCTTTGAAGAAAGATTTAAAACAGGGTATCCTCTCTTTTTATTTTGTTTTTGAAGGCAGGCATATTGTTCCTATGAACACGCGGAAGAAACCTTCAGAACCTGACATTTGTGTTCATTCGAAGTGGAAGGTTGACAGCAATAGCGTGAAGACAGTTGTAGGTGCCATGACAGGTACTAGCTTTCAACCTTGGGTGGGTGTGGACTGTGGAGTTTATTGATGTCTCATTCATTATTTTATACCCTTGCCAATCTTCAAACAGGTTGGTATGTTATATGAACAAAAATCCATTTTTTAACCTTACTTGGTGATTCGCTCAATAATCCAATAGGGCTGGGTTTTTGTTGTTTTCGGAAACAAGCTCAACACCTTTGCGCATCTCGTGCACGGTGGTTTATTCGTTTTATTTTTCCTTTCTGTTGAAGACGGAAAAACTTGTAAGCGTTGACTTGTTATGCTGGCATTTTTGTCAAATTCCTCCGATTTTTCTTTCCTCCCTTCTCAAACTAAGTTGGGCTATTTCTATCACATGGATGCTTCGGTTTGATCAATTGTATTACTGAGTGTTTCTTGTTTTCATACTTTTCAGTGGCACACTTGGTTGCTCCAGTTGCTGCAAAAGCTGTAAGTAAAGATACTTATGCCGTTGGTGAGAGGTTTCTATGTTTTTTGCATCAATATCTTGTAGAGCTATTAGCTCTTTCCAGTCTCCCTTTTGGTATATCCTTTTAAGTAGATATTTTTTATATTCAATTTTATCTAAGTCACAGAAGACTTTCAAATATATATATTTTTGTTGTGAACTTGTTTTGTATGTATATGGTTATGGTCTAGTAAACCTTCCATATTGCACAACCGAACAAGAAATTGAGGAGAGCAGTTAGTGGCCTCTTTCTGCTTTCTTTTCATTTATGAGATTTTGAGCTCAAGTAGCTTGCTTTGGTAAGCCAATGACAACTAGGAAAGCTTAATTGATTGTGGTTATTCTATGAATGCCCCATTGTTAGTTGAATTGGAATGAATCAATCCTTATGTTGTAAATTATGATGTTATCTACACTATGCATCCATGTCATGATTATGGTATATAACTTAGATTCAAGATTCTTTTGCTCTGAGTCAGGAAGTAGCTGCTTCTGTTTATGCTTTGGCTGATGCAAACCTAAGTGACTGGTTTGGAGGTTTATTGTATTCAGCCGGGCAACAGGCCAATGAAGCTGTTCGGGACCAACTATCTTCTCTCAGTTTCACTAGGTGTACTGCTAATTCCTTTATGTATTCTTTCTGTTTCTTTTCCTTTTTTTTTTTCTTTTCCTTTTGTTGTTTTCTGAATACTGGAGGCTTATGTTTATGCTGTTTATTTTTTATCTACAGTTTGGCAGTAATTTATGGGGCAGGGCTTGTGACCAGTCTTTCTCCCTGTACACTCAGTGTCTTACCACTGACCCTCGGTTACATTGGTATGCTCACTACGGTCTGCATTCTCAAGTTTTTATACCTTTCAGATGCCTAAACTTTGTGGATTGGAATCTGGCAGGGGCATTTGGCTCTGGGAAAAGTAGAGCAGAGGTAATAATAAGACATGTTATTTCTGTCACCTTTTAAAAAGGGGGGAAAAAGACTCTCTATTCTTCTTATCTCTTGTTTGATATAAAATTATTCATGTATCTCTATTTAATAGCTTAAGCATTTAGGAGAGATGACTCATGATAGGGTCTCAGAGTTTCTATAACCAATTGGTCTAGAGTTCAGTTCTTATTACCCCCATTATTCTGGATAAAAGTTAAATTTCAACACAAGATAAGGTAACTTGTGTATTGTCCACTCTTCAAGCCCATGGGTTGTTGAGTCAGGGAGGCATGTTAGATATAAAATCATTGATACGTTTGTACTTAACAACTTAAGCTTTAATTAAGGTGATGACTTGAAGTAGAGGTTGTACAGACTCAACGGACCAAGGTAGTGTAGTACAAAATGTTTGGTTCCTTTATGGCTAATGGTAAGACTGCTTTTGACCATTGTGTTGTCTTTAAGAAATTGAATGTTTGACCACCAAGATAATGTTTGATTGTGACTTTATTATCCTCTAATATTATTGACATGTTTGTTGTTGGTCATGATAAAAGTGCAAGTTTAGAACTTGAAAAAGTATTTGAGCAAGTCCTTTGCCATGAAGGATGTAAAACCTACAAAGCAAATCCTCGGCATGGAATTTTCTCATGACAGCAAGGAAGAACCATAGTTTGTGGTTGTCCTTGATATTACTTGGAAGACATTTCTTGTATCCATTTAGTCTTGTTAGTGGAAAATCTTCTGAAATTGTTCATGTGGTTTTAGTCCATCACATGGGGGGTTTTTTAATGTTAAAGCATTTCTGTGTGTTGATTTAGTTTTTTTGAACCATTCAAATTGACCTTTGGTGCTTATCTGTCTGATTGCTTGTCATTTTTGGCAATGCTATTTAATTTGACTAGAATAAGGAAAAGGTTATTTGTTAGAGAGCACATCCCTAAAGGGCTAAAAGTGTATAAGAGGAGAAAATTCAGGCGCAATTTAGGAGCAACGGATGCCCTCTCCAGAAGAATGTGCATGGCAGCCATTTCAGCAGTCATGTTCCAAGATTGGGACGGGTTGGACGAGGAAATTCAGAAGGATGCAAGGCTTAAATAGATAATGCAAGGGTTGATGCAGGGTGGTGAGCCCCAACCTGGTTTTGAATTGAAGGGAGACTGTATTATTAGGGCAGGCTGGTCATACCCAAGGACTCCCCTAGAATTCCTTTAATCTTGTCGGAATTCCATGACATGGCCATGGGGGGGTCACTCAGGTTTCTTTAGAACCTATAAGCACAAGCCTGTGAAACTTGTAGCAGGAACAAATACCAGATCATAACCCCGCCAGTTTACTCAAACCACTGCCTATTCCTACTCAAGTTTGGGAGGATTTATCCATGGACTTTAATGGGGCCTTCTAAAGGCACAGGGGCTGGACATTGTCGTAGTGGTGGTGGACCCACTTACTAGATATTCCCACTTCATCAGTCTTTCTCATCCTTATTCAACCAAGGACTTAGTTGGTATCTTTGTGAAGGAAGTAGTCAGGCTGCACGGATTTCCTCAAACCATAGTCACTGACCGGGATAGAGTCTTTATGAGTACTTTTTGGGCAGAATTGTTCAAGCAATCAAGGACCACACTGAAGTTTAGTTCCGCCTATCATCCGCAGACTGATGGACAAATGGAGGTAGTAAATTGTTTCTTGGAAACTTATTTGAGATGCTTTGTAGGGACCAACCCAGGTAGTGGCCTAAGTGGTTGAGTTGGGCCAAATTGTGGTATAACAACACCACTTACAGTTCAGCCACTAGCACCTGCCCATTCAAGACTATATGGGAGAGAACCTCCTGCTCTTGTCAAGGGAGATGTGACTCCATTAGTTGTAGAAGACGTGAACCACCTTCTGGCTGAGAGAAATACCATCTTGGAGGAGCTGATGTGGCAACTCAATAGGGCTTAGGCTCAAATGAAAAGTCAGACTGACCAGAAAAGAAGAGAAGTCGAATATGAGGTGGAAGACAAGGTCTACTTGAAGATTCAACCTTATAGGCTGAGGTCTTTGGCCAGCCGTGTTAATCAGAAACTCAGTCCAAGGCTATGGTCCATTTGAAGTGCTGGAAAAAATAGGGAAGATGGCTTACAGGTTGCAGCTGATACCGGAATCAATGGTGCGCCCCATTTTTCATGTTTCTCTGTTAAAAAACTGTATAACCCCAAATGTCATGAGCCAACCCCTACCAGCTGGTCTCGCTGAAGATTGGGAGCTAAAATTACACCCTGCAGAGGTCCTGGCAGCAAGGAAAAACTCACAGGGGGATTTAGAGGTGTTGATCAAGTGGTTGGATATGCCTGACTTTGAAAGTTCATAAGAGCTTGCAGCTGACATCCAACTAAGTTTTCCCCAATTTCACCTTGAGGGCAAGGTGGTACTTTAAGAGGGGGGCATTGTTGGAAAGCGCCTGAAGGGCTAAAAGTGTATAAGAGGAGAAAATTCAGGGGCAATTTAGGAAACAACAGGGGAGATGACGTGTGTGAGAACCAGGTGGGCCTCGGGCCTAACTAATTGGAGCATCATGCTGAGGGGTGAGGCGTGGGAATGTGGGCGCATTCTGTTATGGGAAAGGCTATAATTGTATGGTAGTGAGGGAGAATATGATGGGAATTGGCGATATGATAGGCGCATTCGTATTAGAAATTGGAGATATGATAGGTGCATTCTTTATTAGGAATTGGAGAGTGTGAACTGCTTAGTGCTCAAGAAATATCTCTCCTTCTGTCTTTTGCATTATGTCTTATTCCTATTTCCAGTAATTCCAGTATCTTCTATTATTATCCTTTTTGGTTGTTTCTATCATTATTATTCCTCTTGTTTTTTTCCTAACAAAAATGTCATTAAAAAATATTGATAAGTTGAATCTTGATTTGTAGTTCTTTTGGCTAAAGAGAAATGATCTGATGTGTTTCAACATCCACAAGATCCCTGCACTTTAGAGCAGCGATGTATATCAAATCCCAGGAACTTGTCTTTTGAGGCATCCTATGTTGTTGTTACATTATACACGTTTAGTTCAATAAACTGCATACTTAGGAAATCCAACATGATGCGCGCACACACGTACAAATGCTGACTAATAATGATGCATTCTCCCTGCCAGGTTATTGGGGATTCCATTGCATTTTCCTTGGGTCTTGCAACCACATTAGCACTGTTGGGTGTAGCAGCGTCATTTGCTGGAAAGGCTTATGGACAGATAGGCCAAGGATTACCTCTGGCTGCTTCTGGTTTGGCTGTAATTATGGGTCTGAACCTTCTTGAGGTACCACAACAGTTCTGTTTTTTGCCTATCTGATCTAAAGTTGGCAAACTTTAAGTTATGAAAATTTATGCTGTCTATTTTGTTTGTCTTGCTTTTTATTTTTTGTTTGCCTCAAACCTTCGATCTTAATCTTATTTGGTAGGGTTATTCACTGCATTTTGGAGCCATTTATTCATTATGTTTATGGTCATTCTTTTACTCTTGCGAAGAATTCCACTAGATTAGGTCTTATTAGAATTGAGTGGGCTAATTCAACCCAAAAGTTAGCTTAAAAGGAGAAATTGTTCAAACTTCATGTGGGATGTTTGGCCATATGCTTATCCGATGTGGGCTAAACGCCTTATTGTTGGGAATGGCACAGTGGAATGAGTCCCACAAACACACTTATAAGAATCCGATACCCAAATAAAGCACAAAATATCAGGGGAAGAAAATTAACAACATGATAATGAGTGCAGAGATACAAGAATCTATATGATTCTGTAAATCACATACCTACATCCACTCCAAAGGATAAATACTTTAATTAGGAGATGAAAAAGCAGTACAAGAATATCACTTTGTTCTCATACCCAAAACCTTTTGTACATCATCTCTCATATTAGATCTCTCTCACTAGTTCTCTCACTGCCACACACCTAGGCCATTGATCTTATTTATTGCCAAGGATTTTAATCTTCAAGAATCCTTATTCCAGTCCTATCAGATTTTCAAATCTTAAAAGATTTTTCAAATCCAAACAGATTTCACATATCTTAACGTATTTCTCATATCCTTCTTCACATATCCTTAATTTAAATATTTTTTAATCAAATGATACACATCTCAAAGGATAAATATCTCAAGGATATACATAAAGAAAATCAGTTACTATCATATTAAGATATACAGATGAACCAACTTTCCTAACAAACATTGTCTCCCTTCATGCCCAAAATTTGAACATTTGAAGCGTGAATTTTGTAGAATTGGACATTTGCGGGTGATCTAATATCAAACATTGGATAAGCTCTAATACCATATTAGAATTGTGGACCTAACTCCATCTCAAAAGCTAGTTCAATGGAAGAGAATCCCAAACTATTATGATGATATGCTTAACCAATGTAGGACTTAATGGGCCTAACCACCTAAGCACAGATTTGCGGTTTATTTTTATTTTTTAGTATATTTCTTGCATTCATACTGCTCTGATCAAATTGTGTATTTCAATACTCTGACCGGTTTTTATGCTACATGCCTTCAGCTATGTAGAGTTACTCTTAGTGTGTTATCTTTAGAGACGGCTTGTTGTCTACTAATTTTAAAAGCTAATCAACCATAAAATTTATTTGACTAAATGTTTTGGTCGATTATTTTCTCCTATGATTCACCTTGAGCGATTTTGCAGATCATTGAGTTACAACTCCCCTCATTCTTTGACAGTTTTGATCCACGTGCAGCAGTTGCCAATTTCCCATCAAGTAAGTTGGTGCTCTTACACGGACTTCCATTTCTTCACTATGAATATGTATGCAGAGCAATTTTACATGATGGAATTCTACTCGTAGGTGTGCAAGCATATCTGGCTGGGCTTACATTTGCTTTAGCTGCCTCACCTTGCAGCACACCTGTACTGGTCACCCTTCTGGGTTATGTTGCTTCATCCAAGGTACTTTTCATTCTCTTGGTTTTGATTTACATTTGCACTATACCATTAAGAAACCAGCGTTACTTGCTCATTGGTTTCAATTAATCAAGTTAAACAGGCTTGGACGAGGCATTTTTTTTAATGTTTGGAAATCTCGAATTCCAAGTATCTTTTAAAATTAAATGTAATATTAGTTTGTTATAAGATTTTTGGAAATTTAAGATCCTCCATACTCTGAAATTATAAATGTATAGAAAATCTTGAATTTCACTATATTTTTGAGTTTATACCCAAATAGATACCAAGGTTAACTAGATTTCTAACTTACAGGTATTTGCGCACCCAATACCTCCGTAAGAAATGGCTCTCTGTTTCATCAAATATATGATCATGTAGTTGTCTAACATGTCAAATTGGAAAGGGATGCTTAACTGATGCACATCATTACAGAATCATTTGATTGTTTATTTCCTTGCATTCAGTTTGCATATTTACACTCTTATAAGAATAAAGGAAACAATGATATCTTGACAGGATCCAGTGATTGGAGGCAGCTTACTTTTGACATACACAACTGGTTATGTTTCTCCCTTACTCTTGGCTGCTTCTTTTGCTGGCGCATTGCAGGTTCGTTCATGACTTTTTTTTTTTTGGGATTATTATTTTATCGAATCTGACTCAAATCTGCGTTAACAGAGTTTGCTTTCATTTCGCAAGTTCTCAGCATGGATCAATCCTATAAGGTAATTTTGTGAACTTTAATTAGTACAGAAAGGGAGCACTCATGTTCCAGCTCCAACATTACTAGTTTCAAAACTCTCCGTGTTTCTGATGCATGCTACAATTTGCATTTCCCACAGCGGAGCAATGCTGTTAGGAGGCGGTGTGTACACTTTCTTAGATAGGCTGTTCCCAGCCACAATGGCGATGTAGAAAACTTCCAGACTCTTTAGCACACCATGATCCTTAACACGTGCAGCTCGATGTGTATGTCATACGTGTTCTCGATTGAAATAGAAATTCAAATGGGAGATTTATTGCACGCTACAGTTGTGTTTGAAATTGCAATAAAAAATGATAAAAATTGACCAATATTTTCGAAGACTTTAAGGAAGTTGTTATACGAGTCCATGTGGTAAATAATGACTTATTAATTCAAGAATCAATAACGATGTTAACTCGTATAAACATTTTACTATGTAATATTTTCCTTTCCCCGTCAGCCCAATTTGGGGTGAAAACCTAAATACGTGGGAAACCCTTCGCATACGGCTATTTATTGACTTAAATTGAGTAAGAATTCCTTCTGTTCGTGGTTTTTTAGCACACACTTGAGCCAATCTCTCACGTTTAAGCATAAGTTGTTGCACATTATTTAACGTTTGGTCACGTTTTTTTTCAAGCTAAAATATTAGAGGATATGTGGTGGGGATAAGAGTCATTTTTTTTTATCTCCCATAATGTATTGAGACATACATGAGTTTATCATTATATGGACTTATGTGCTAAAATTTTGTTACAATGTACGAAGCTAAATTGGTACATTCAGTAATCTCATGCTTTTACAGGTTCCAATCCTTCGCCAATTAATTGATTTAAATTTTAAACATGTATATCAAACAAAAAGACAATTATGATCCTAACTCAAAGACACGTGATTTTAACATTTATACTAAGGTTGGACAAAGACGCAAGCGTGTTATTTTCTTATCCTTCAACTGGGGTAACTTTTACAATTTCAACAATAATAGTTAAAAAAAAAAGAAAATACATGAAATCTAAAACCAAAAAAAAAAAAAGTGAACTATAAAATATAGGAAAAAGTCATTGTCATTCCTTTTTATTTATTGTCACTCTTACATAGTTGTGTATAAATTCATTACTTTTATATTGGTTACTTAATTTAATGAGTTTAATTTTAATGTATTCAAAATATATAATACTTTGAACTAAATTAGAGTTTAATTTTTATGTGGCAATATATGTCATCTAACTATGTATTATCACAACTAAGGTAGTTGAGTATCACACACACTACTCAACAAATCATCCAAATGAGATGATTTGATTAAATGACAGTATAAAAATATTTTATATTATCAATACATATAAATTAAATTCTAATTTAATTTTGAAGTATTCAATATTGATATATATTTTTATTTTTATGTGACCACTTTTTTTTTGTGAACATAGGATATCCATCACCGAAGTAATGAGTAATCCCCTTAAAACATAAAGCTCACAATATGGATTTTACCTCTAGCCTCTTATGTGACCACTTAATATTATAAGTATTTATTAGTGTATATATATATATATATATTACCTTTTAATTTTTTTATGATACAATAATTATCTAATAATATAGTAGATAAAAAAATAATTTGATTTTAATGCATTGAAAATATAAAAAAAGTATATATTGTATTATTGTCAATAAATATGATTGTTCACATCCTTTACTTTAAAATTCATATAAAATGAAAAGATTTGATTTGATGACTAATCTCATCGCCTCATATGTTGTTCGTACAACAGCTGCAAAAATTCCAGACATGAAGAAAACAATAACAGAAATTTTAGCCCTAAACATGTAGAAGAGTTTCATGCCAAGGCCCAAGTGTTGCTTGAAGCCATCCTATTGGACCTCCTCTGTTTTTGGTAGCTCTACAGCGACTCAAGCAACCTAAGTCAGCCAACAATGTTCTTCCCCTTCAATGAAACAATTGAAATATTGGGGAGATGGAGCAAATGAAAGCCAAAATAGGTTGATTATGTTGGTGATTGAGATGCTACAGCTTTGAGAGATGAACTTGACCGACAAAATAAGGCTACTGCAGTAATATTTTTTTTTCTTTTAAAACAAAATTTATCATAACCAGAGTTAAATGTGAATATTCTGTTGGAATACCTCCATGTAATATGTTAGTGATGTTAGTGAGTGGGGTGGACTGTCAATTGTGCATAAAATTTGGGTTATGTGTTGTTTAAGAAAACCTCAAGGTATTCTTTGTTATTTATCGTTTGTTAGAAGGGTAGTTTAAGGAGCGACAAGAGCACGAGTCCAAAAAGTTGGTAGGATAGAAAGGATCATACATCGAACTACACATTCCTCAGACCAATTATTGGAAGTATCAGAGCCTCCATTTCTCTTTCACGAAGGTGGCCGACCTGGTCTAGCAAACTATACAATTTTCCATGATAAACTACATCTCATTTATTTCTTTTCCACTGTTTAATTGTTTGCTGGCTCATATACATCTCTCGAGTAACCACATTTAAGGTAAGCTTTCCTTCTCATCATCCCTGGGTTGGATTTCAGAAGTTTCGGGGCATTCCACTCGTACAGTGGTGAGGCTCACCTTGGACTCATCACTTTCTCCTTTCTTCTTCTCCAGCAGGAACTGGATGAGGCTTCTAAGAGCGATCCCAGAGTCCTCATTCTTCAGCAACTGCTCACCCACCTCTGCAGGAGTGACTTTGGTGGTCTCAATGAGCTTCTCAATTTCAGCAAAGAGCGGGTGCTCCGTGATCCCCGACCCCAGGTAATTGGAGGCCAGCATGTTGAAGCCACAAGGGGTGCAGTAAGACATGTGTATGTGCACATCCATACGCCCAGGTCGCAACAGAGCAGGGTCCAACTTGTCCTTTTGATTCGTCGTGAACACTATGATCCGCTCATCCCCACAGCTCGACCACAGCCCATCTATGAAATTCAGGAATCCGGATAAATTCACCTGCACCAATTCCATTCCATTGCAGGGTGTTCGGAAAGTTATTAGTCAATTAAATTGAATTCTTATATTTAAAAAAAATTCTTTAAGTTAAAAAAATTATAAAATTCAATTCAATTCCTTCGTGTGAAATGTATCTGAAATGAAATGAATGGTATGTCTTGACTATTTCATTCTTATTTTTTTTGTTTGTTTTGATATGCAGGGAAGAAAGAGCAATGGATAATTTGGGAATTCTAGGGCTTGTCTAGTTCAAGTTCCCAGTTTTCAAAATTTTTAATCTTTCTTTCCAAAATTTAGAACTGGTAACTAAAAATGAAAATTGAAACTAAACCAAACAGGTCTAATTTTTAAATTCAATTCTATCACCAAATCAGACTCATTTGAATCTGATTTCAATCCCATAATTTTGATGAATTTCAATTTTTATCAGATTTCAATTCCTTAAGTCATGTCACTTCCAAATCAAGATTCACTTCCTTGATAAAATTGAATTCCTCATACACCCTCCAAACACATCACACGCGTACATACAACATGACCAAGAAATATACACATATATATACCCAGACCAATAATAACAGTAAGGGAGTTACTACTAGTACCTGGGGTTCCGGATTGTGAAAGGGGTGACCCGGGAAATAGGGCACTGGACCCTTTGGTCTCGGTTGCTTCTTGAGCCTATCGTGCAATTCAACGGAGCAATCAATATCCTCCACCACGAGTATGGACCTATTGGCGGTGCCAATCAGCAACTTCCTGAGGTCTGAGTTGCGCCTGACATCAGTGAGCTCCAAATCATACACATCAAACCTCAGATAATTGGCCATGGCAGCAATCAAGCTGGACTTGCCAGTCCCAGGAGGCCCGAACAGCAAGTACCCACGCTTCCACGCCTTCCCAACCTTCCTGTACAAATCCCTCCTCCCAACGAACCTGTCCAGATCCTCCATAACGGCGCGCTTCGCCTCCGCGTCCATCGCCAGCGTCTCGAACGTCGCCGGATGGTCCAGGTTCACGGACTGCCACATGTCCCCGCGCCTGCCGTGCACCCGCTGGTCCCTCAGCGTGAACAGCTTCAGCGTCTTCCTCTGCTCTTTCACCTCATTGGCCTTCTCCATCACGTGCGGCAGGTACTCCGACAGCACCATTTGCTTGTGGCTCACGTGGAAGCGCAGCTCGAAGTAGCGGAGCTCGGTTTTGAGGGTGGAGTCGTAGCGGCTGGAGGAGCCTGGGGTTTGAATGTAGGTGGAAGGGATGTGTTTGGTGACGAGCTTCCAGGTGAGTTTCGCGCCGTTGAAGTGGTCGGTGATGTCTTCGTTGCGGTCCATGACGACGGAGATGGAGGTTTCCTTCTTTGGCATGGTGACGCGGAAGCGCGTGGTGTTTGGGGAGGTGTGAGGGGCGAGGTAGAGCTGTGCGGCGTTGAAGAGGTGGTTGTGGGAGAGGCCTTGGTATTCCTCGATGACGAGGGTGATCTGGGAGGAGAGAGAAGAGAGGAGTTTTGAGAGCTTCGAGTAGAGGTAATGGTGGAGCTCGCCGGGTATGTAGTCGCGGGCCAGGGAGCGGAGGAGCATGGCCGTCGCCGCCATAGAGGCCGCCGTCGAGATCATTGTTTGGGTGGAAGGTAACCGCACTTGCCTCATTTTAATTTAATTTAATTGCTTCAGAATGTGATGTGACTGAGAATGAGAATGAGAAGAAGAGAAAGCAATGGGAAGAGGAAGAGGAGAGGGTACAAATAAAAAGGTGAAGGGCTGGGTGGGTGGCTCTAGTCTAGTGTTGAGAGTGGAGAGGGAAGGGAAGCAGAGTAGCAGTTTCATGGTTGACGAACGAATGACCATGACTTTTTCACTGTGGTGTGGCCCACAACGACTTGTTGAACACTCCACACCCTCCCTATCCAGTATTGCTCATATGCCTTCACGGTTATGCCTATGGCGCTGGTGCTCATCACATCTTGACCATTGCTTTTTTGTTTCCATTTGAATGATGTTATTCAAATTTCCAAATTGAGTCACGATCAAGTCATTAAGTGAATGGCTGAGTTTCAAAAAATGTTTTTTTAAATAAAAAAAGAAAAATACAGAAGAAGAAATCTCTAGCTCCAAATTGCCCCCAAAATTTCTGAACACTGAATCCTTAGTTCCAAACAAATATGAGGAGGAAATCCAAGCTCCTCATGAACATGGATTGTGGTTTGTCATGGACTGCGCCATTTTCATTACATGATAAGGGAACGATGTAAGCATGGAGTTAATGTTACTAATAACAGATTTGGACAATGAACAAATAATGAAGTTGAAGATCAAATTGAAGCGATTTGCGATGTGAGGAAGAATGGTCTATTTCCTTGAGGTGAGGGGCATAATGATCAAGTAAGCTATCTCCCTAAATGCATGGACCTGATTTGGTTTAATATTAGTTTTTTAAAAAAGCTTTTTGGTTGTCATTAGATAAGTGGTTAATGAATACATATATTATTATCTTTTTTTATTGTTCTAGCTTCATTAGCTGCTGCAAATCTATTAGAAGGATACATATACAAAACAACAATGAAAAAGAAGGAGGGGGAAGGGATGGCAATTTGGAAATTTGAATAACATTGTTGGGAGCGAATGGAAATGAAAAAGCAATGGTGAGTGTAAACACGTGTTAGAGGAAGCCACATGAGCAGCACCATAGGCATTGTGAAGGGCATATGAGCAATTCCAGTACTCAGTACGTCAATCAAGCTAGCTGAAAATTGAACCAATGGAGTAGCATTTTTTATTTTTAAATTGAGGGTCATTTTTTATATGGTATGTGTTGATAAAATTTGCTATAAAATGAGTTTGTTTGGTGATTTACATGAATATGGTGTGTGAAACACTAACTCATATTATTATTATTTGAATAAAATATTATTTTTTGAATGATCAAAATATTAATTTTTTAAAATATCATGGCAACATTTCAAAAATAAAATATTATTTTTTTTGAACGAAAGCCAATGATTTCACACCACAATTATGTAATTTTTTCCTTAATGTAATATATGGTACCCTTAAATTGATGGTGGTTCAATTAATTTAACTACATTATATTGCAAAAATTAGAAGAGATTAAAACCTTCATGTATATTTTTTGGTAGAGTATGAATTTAATATATTATATTTAGATATATTTATAATAAAAATAATTTTTATTAACTTTTTTCTATATATGGTCACTTATTTATTATTTCAATTAATTTTATGGTAAGTGTGCCTGAAATAAAACGTTTGGCTTCTGATTGTATTACCGAACCTTGACCCAGCAGCCACCCCATGTGCTTGGCTTCCACTTGTTTGGTCACTTTTCACCATCTAAGCAGCACCCCTTGAAAGATGTCAACCACTCCTTGGTTTTTGTCCATTGAGACAGTGATCTTGGCATCCTTCTCTGGCAAGCTCACTCTATTAATTTGGGTTGAGGGAGAAACTCTTGTGCCCAGGTAGATTTCAGCAGCAGCCCATCTGTTTCTTCAATAATAAGGTTATTAGGCCAAAGATGGATTGGAAAATGCTTGATATGCTCCTTAGGATGAAATGACGAAGCTGAATGGGCATCAGGTCACGGGCTATGGTTCCAACGACCATTGCTGAAGCTGCAATAGAGACTAAGGCTGAAGCTGTTATGTTTGGTGGACATTTTCTAAAAATTTTATGTTGTAATTGATGGTCTATTCAAATGTCAACAATTCAAAATATTGGCAAACGTATGACGTTGGAAACTCATATGATGTCTGCTGGACGGCTAAAAGTTTTACAGTTGACATGTTCATGGTCATTGAATTTCTATCTTGAGTAAATTGGAAATTCTGATTGATAGTGTGTGGACGGCCAATGACATACAATCCGAATGATGGACCTTCCATACCCTATTCGTCTGCATGAGTTTCGTAGAAATATCTTTTTATATTATTTTTGAAATAATTAATTTATGTTTAAATGTAAAATTAAGTTCTATTTGATTGTAATACTAAAATAATTTTATTTTGTCCTTAACAATTTTTTTATATTATTAATGTTACGGGTAGAAGGTATGGACCCAACACCAAGTGGGCCAATTATTGGCTTAAGGCCCATTACCACCATTATATCTCTATTTAAGGCAAATAGTAGCCCTAGAAAGGTATGCATTTTTTCCTATTACATTTACACTCTTGAGCACTCCCTAACTTTAGCGTCGGAGTCTGCAGATGCCTTCCCTATGGGTCATGGAGCTTGGAGCACGAGGAGGATGATGCAGTGGTCTCATATTCTTCAGCCTCTCCATACCTCAAGTATATCCTATCCAACCTATACTTAAACAGTGGTTCAGAGGAACATGAGCGCTAATCTTCGGTGTTTCTAATGCTGAAAACACATTTTTGTTGCCACCAAGCATGAACCATAATGGAATCTCCCTCTTCATGGTGGAAAACACAACCCCTCTTTTTGTTCTAATCCCTAAATCCCCAAATATCATTTTAGAGGCAAAAGAACCCAATATCTTTCAATGCTCATGAGCTCAAAAATCTTCCAAAAGCGAAAAACTCCTCTGCCTATTCCAAAATCCCCAAATCCCAAATTTTGAAAACCCCCATTTTCGCCACAGCACAAGATGGTCAACTGTAAAGCTCAGTAACAATGAAGGTTCTTGGGCTTGAACTCACGCCCTTGTCCTTCCAAACTTCAACTTTGAGTAACACAACCTTAAGCTTTTGACTCTACTATTCTCCTGAATAAAGAAGAACACCACCCTTCTTCAAGGACAATGTAACAGATTTCCATTGCACCCTTCCCGTTTCAGATGCCTAACCAGTTGCACTTCTCGATCACGAAGCACGAACCCATCTTCCCGTTCTGAAAACAAGAGTAAAGAGCTCTTTCACTGCAAGCTTCTCTCATCACCATTGTCGTTGTTCATGCTTCCTCCCTTGCTGGTTATCATGTCACTAGCTTGTGAAGAAGACATAACTAGAAGCAAAATGGTGAAGCGCTCAAATGGAAGAAGAAACGAAGGGCAAGGTTGAAGATAGGAACATTGGGCGACTGGCACCAAAAAAAATGTGGAACAATGCACTAGGACGAAAGGAAGAAGAAAGATGGTGCTATGGTCGCACACCTACACGCTGATAACTTGGGCTACGTGGTACAGTTCAAAATAAATAAAAAAGAGTACATCAAATTTTAATTCTGCCAACTCAATTGCTAAAATGGATGATAAAAGATGGCTAAAGCCCAATTGCCGTGCTCAAATGGATAAATATCACACGGCCCATGTGCTACCCATGTGCTATTTCAATTGATGGAATGATTTTACTCCTATGTATTTTATTTAAAAAAAATGGAAAAATACCGTTAGCAAGCCAAAAATCCTTGTGCACACTTAATCCTTGTAAATTTATTAAAGCCATTCTTGAATGTTTATTTGAATTGGCATGAGTCTAATAAATGCAACAATAATAAGTGGTCCGTTGCTAGTTTTATTGAGTATATTCTCAAAACACTTTGACCATATTATGTTACTTTGAAAATTATTTGGGAGTTTATTAATAATCACCCAAGTTGCATGAAATTGCATCTTTTATGGAACTAAATCCATCTTGTCATTGACCATTATTTGGCATGCATTGTTGATATCTGACATGATATTCTCTAATTATCTGAATAATATTGATTTACTTTATGCACATGATATTGTGTATAAATGTATTTTGACTAACATCATTTTGAGTGTTGTCACGTGAGACACTCAACCTGGAGTTTAGCAAATAATCGACCAAGACAGGATCATCCAATAAAGAATGAGGGGAAGGGGGGTTGGGAAAACGCCTCCAACAAAATGTCAACAAAGCCCAATTTGAAGCTTGTGAGGTCAAGAAAGAAAATTCAAATTCAAGCGAAGATTCAAATTCGAGAATCAGTCCCTGAGTTTTGACATTGACCACGGGTGGATGTGAAGGAGGTCCCAGGGTTCGACATCGATCACCTGGGCGGATGTAAAGATAGCAGTCCCCGGGTTCGACAATGATTGCCTCGTTGGATGTGAAGATAACAATCCCTGGGTTTGACTTTGGTCCCTCGGCTGAATGTGAAGACACGTTCGATGGAAACCACACCTGAGCTCCGTCCGAACTCATCTCGCTTAGCTCATGGGAGCCGATACTCGAGCCCATCGGGCTTCAAGCGCACGTTCAATGGAAGTCACACCAGAGCTCCGTTCGAACTCATCTTGCTCAACCAATGGGAGCTACACTTGAGCCCTATCGGCTTCAAGCGCACGTTCGACGGAAGCCATACCCGAGCTCCGTCAAACTCATCTCGCTTAGCCCATGGGAGCCGCACTGAGCCCCATCCAGCTTCAAGCACACGTTTAATGGAAGCCATACCCGAGCTCGTCGAACTCATCTCGCTTAGCCCATGGGAGCTCACATGAGCCCTATCTGACTTCAAGTGCATGTTCGATGGAAGCTGCTCTAGCCCGTTCGGCTTCAAGTGCATGTTCGACAAAAGTCACACTCGAGCTCCGTCCAGAGCTCATCTCGCTCAGCCTATGGGAGCCACGCTTCAAGTGCACGCTCGATGGAAGCCATACTTATGCTCTATCCAAACACATCTTGCTTAGCCTGTGGGAGTCGCACTCAAACTCCATTTGACTTCAAATTTACATGCAATTAGAGTTGTACCCAAGCTCCATCAGAGCTCCAAGCATAAGTTAGATGCAAGACTGACCTATTCCCCATCTGAACTCCTTTCATCGCCCATGCGAGGCACTGGTGCTCCACTCGGCTTCAAGCAGACATCCAATGAGAGCCGCATCGAGCTCCACCTGAACTCTCTATGGTTAACATGTGCAAGCCTCACCTACAAGGCCCACCTAATTGCAAGCATATGTTCTATGCGAGCCATACCCGACCTTTATTCAAACTCATCGAGCTTAGCCTCATGCAAATCTCTATGAGCTCCGCCAGAGCTCAAGCACGTTCAATGTGAGCCTTCCCTCAGCTGCGTCCAAATTCTTAGGCTCGTATACGAGTAACCAATTTTACTAAAATCTTGTGTAAACAACACCTCTAAGAAGTGCCACCTCAATGTAAACTCATTCAGAGATCTATACGACCTAGGACCACCTAAGAAGTACTTCCAAAAAGATGCCCAACCGAATTGCAATTCAACCTGCTCGCCTAGCCCATATGCCAAACGATGGCTATCTTGGGCTACTCGGCCAGCTTGAGGGGTAAAGGGAAAGCAAAATATGGTAGAGAACAAAAAGACCTTGGATGATGAAATGCTAGAAAAATAAAATGCAACTACATAAATAAGGGATCTCATGGTATACCCAAGATAGAAAGAACTCGAAAACCTCATGCACAAAATATCACAAGTGGTATAGAGAAATTAAAGCATATGGACGACAAGTGATGGAAAAATTCATCCATTTAGATTCAAGCATGGGAGATATATGAAAAGGATAAGTATAAACCAACTTGGTAAGGTCAAAGACTAACAAGTAAAAACAAAAACCTACTCACCCTCCTTCTAAGGAGGTCCTATATCTTATTGCCTACAACGTGGTGACACACCCCAAGGGCATAAAGGTCGACATCTAGTTTGACAATGACCCAAATTCTTGTATAACTCATCGAAATTGATAAACTAGGCCCTATTCCTCTTCGCAAGTTCTTGTGCCATCCCAAAAGTGCACATTTCCACTTTCAACCCAAAGGTTGAGCTATGCAAAGAAAGAACTAAAGTGGAACTTGATGCTTGACGCTTATTCTACACAACCAAAAAGTGAGCTTGACGTGAAAACTCGACATTTGACATTAGCATCTTGGATGCCGAGTAAGGGGATTTGATTATGTAGGAGACCTTGATGGGCTCATAAAGCCCTAGACAAAGAACCTGAAGTTTTGGGGATATAACTAAATTGAAGCGGTGCAAAACAAAATGAAAACCTCAATGTAGGTAAGGAGCAACAACAATCAGGAGCACAAAAATAATGCCCTCTAAATGGGGAGAGTGGGCATTTGTGAAAATCCTAACCAATTACAAAGGAGGCTCCATCTATGGTGGGGCTCTGATTATGAAGGAACCTCCGTATTGAGCTATGTAATTCAAGGTCTTAACTTTGAAGCTGCATTCGAATAACAACCTAGCTTTGAAAATTGTTAGAAGTTCATGTCTAGGTCTTAACCATGAAAACCAAGTTAGCGAGGCTAATAACCATGGAACCAAAAACCCACCATGACGGATTTTTGAGCTCTTCGAGGGCCAATACCTAGGGGAATATATCTTTAAGTCGTGGCTCCCACTTAATTCAAAATTTGGAGGTCAAGTACTCAGGGAAAAGGTATAAGAGTTAGATGACTTTCTTCGATAGATGCCTTGAGCATCGACGATTAAATAAAGGGAACTTGGAAAAGAGTACCCGAAGTTAAAGGCTAGAAATAAGGGCTTAATAAAAACAACTTAAAGGCCAAGTCTTCAAGGATTTCCTAAGAAGATTAAACATAGAAGATTGGAGACTTCTCATTGGAACAATGTAGCTTGTGAATCAAAGAACATCGATCTCCTCATGATCTCTAAGGTCATAACTTCGCTATCACTACTCTCTATGGCTTAAGCCCGCGTTTCGAATTCTCTAGACAAACAAACTAAGACGAAACTTAAAGACAAATCTTAATTCGGCACTTTAGTATTCAAGAAAAAGTTCATTAAAGAGCTTTTGATGTTTAACTCTAGCACTCTGATCTTTGAGGACGTAGCCTCATGAGGTATTTGACCTTTATTAATGGGGCTCCATTTTTATTACGTCACTTCATGGCTTTTATTATCAGCTTAGATCCCTTATATGAGTAATCTAAGAAGGAATCTGGGTGCTTGAAGCCTGTTCTGTACCAACAAAAGGTAAATCAATGCATAAAGTACATAATTCAAGGTATTTAAACTCACTCGAGACTGAAACATTTATTAAGCTCGTAAACTAAACATCCGATATTGACATCTTAGATGTCAAGTTGGGGGCTCCTGTTACGAGTAGAATGTATGGACCCAACACCAAGTGGGCCAATTATTGGCTTAAGGCTCGTTATCACCATTATATCTCCATTTAAGGCAAATAGTAGCCCAGAAAGGTATGCATTTTTTTATTACATTGACACTCTAAACACTTAACTTCTAAAGTCCTTGCAAGTCCCCACCCCGTTGGGTCATGGAGCTTGGAGCATGGAGGAGGATGATGCAGTGGTCTCATGTTCTTTGGCCTCTCCATACCTCAGGTATATCCTATTCAACCTATATTGCATCGGAACAATTAAGAACATCTTTCTGGAGATAAAAACTGTATCTTTAATTAGTATTTTTTTTTGGAATTTTTTTAGTGGTTTTATAAAAATCTAAATATCATAAAAAACAAAAAAAAATGGTTTTTTTTTTTTTTTCACTCAAACGGCTCCTACTAATAAGTTGTTTTAGTCTCTTCGCTTGCCCGGTCTTTTTCTACCTTTTATATTTTTTTGTGCCTGATGGCTTTTTCTACCTGGTTTGTCCTAATTGGGCAGGACAAAGTCTCAATAGTATTGGAATGCCAATAGAGGTACTGTGCATTAGAATGCCATCTCCGAAGTACCTCGAATATAGCCAGTGATTTATAATGTTGGTTGAAGCGCTTTCCCTATGATCCCATGAATAGGGAGGTTGTGCATTATGAACAACAAAAAGAAAGAAACAAAGAAAGAGAGGTTGTGCATCAAGGAATGTAATGTAATGTGACAAACAAGGCCCACCTCAAAATTTATCCTTATGCAAAGTTGCCACTTTTTTGGTCTACGACTATTATTCCCTAAGACGTTCTTATCTCTCCAACGCGAAAGGGACAAGAGCCCAAAACTAAACCACATGAAGCTTTCCAGTTCCGGAAGGCCCTTGTGGCTTGTCGTCTCATTTTCAAGCTTTTCTGCTTCTGCTACACCACCTATCCACACTATCATTATTTTCTATAGTTCTGTTATTTATATTTATAGAATGTGAGATATTATATGACTTATATTTTATTTATTATTAAATAAGATGTGAACTATTATTCAAATAGAATAAGGTTCACTTCAATGATAAATAATGTATGAATTGATATGGTGCTCATGCACTATAAATACAAATAATATTTTCCTATTTACAAAGGTCACTTTTCTAAGCCAATAAGGTCGCCGCTGGGAGGAGCCAAGGGGGGCTCTATAGGCCATCCACCCCCCGGTCCCGTCTCCTCAATTTATGTTATGTATTTATTATAGTTATATAGCTTGTCTAATGTGATATATGAACTAGCGCTTTGTATTGAACCCCTATAAAATGTTTCTGGCTCCACTATTGGTCGCCCCTTCTCATCCCCCTCTCCAGAAGCAGCCTCTTTGATGTGCTCAAGGGGGAAAGCCGGCCACCCCACTCTGTGTTGGTTGTCTGATCACCCCTCCGTTCCCCCCTCTCTGTTTCCATTATTTTTAGGTTTCTTTTAATTCTCCTGAGTTTAGCAGCCTTTCGCTTTACAGCAGCCTTTCGAATCGTGTGACATATAGTAAAGCTCACATCTCGATTTCCCCACGATTGCTTACACTTTGAGAGCAGGTAATAAATCAATAACCTATAATGGTATATTGGTGGTGGTTCTATGATGAGACTTTTTTTTTATTATTATTATTATGCGTGTTCGTCACACTTGTGATTTTGTACTTTGGAGTTTTAGTAATAACCAGCTCTGGATTTATTCTAGTGCTTTTGCCTAACCATCTAACCGATTTTCGCTTGTGAACTATTCTGTCTGCTGTAATTGATGGATGCGCTGTGTTTTTGTCTGTGTAACGGAATGAATTTCCTCTTGACTGAAAGGAAAAAGGAAAAAAAAAAAAAAGAAAAAGAAAAAGAAAGGCAACTTGAACTTTTCTTGAGTGATGCTTATCCTGGGACATGACATACGACATTTTAGAAAAGCAAGCTGACTCAAAGTAATATTAACATTTGTGTTGCGTAAGCGCTCACGTAAGGATACTTGGACTAAAACTTTTGAAGGTCCACTTTCACGTGCAATCAAGTCACCTAGCATCTACAGCAACTTCTCATCCTGCCTCCTTAAAAGCTGAGGGATTTTCAAGAACATCGATGCCAAATACATACCTATAGTGAGTGAGTGAGTGAGTGACTACAAGGCTTTGATCATCTGTGCTGTGCTGTGAGGGACCAATGGCAACAGACCAATACATTCATGCTAATGGCGGAGTGGGAGATACAAGCTACGCAAAGAACTCCTCGTATCAAGTACTTTCTCTCTGATCTTGCATTGCAACCTTAGTTAATTATGTATTCCCCAGATTTTATGAATTATTATTATTATTGGTGCAAATTTTATTCCATGCAGAGTAAGGTAATCTCCAAAGTGAAACCTCTACTGGAAGAAAGTATGAAGAGCCTGTATCGCATCTCTGTCCCAAGCTGTTTGAAAGTGGCAGATTTAGGTTGCTCTTCAGGGCCAAATGCACTGCAGGTGGCATCTGATATCATCGATATTGTCGATACCATAAGCAGCAGCTTTGATCGGGAGCCACCCGCGTTCCAGTTTTTCCTCAATGATCAATTTCGAACCGATTTCAACTCCATATTTGAGTCACTGCCTTATTTCTATGAAAGGCTGCAACAAGAGAAGGGAGGGAGAGTTAGTTCATGCTTCGTGAATGCAACACCTGGTAGCTTTTATGGGAGACTCTTCCCAAACAATTCCATGCTCTTCTTTCATTCCGCCACTAGTTTGCATTGGCTGTCTCAGGTTAATTTCAATAAGCTTCGATTTGTATATAATAATAATAATAATAATACAAAAAAAAGATACATGCAAAACAATTCACAGAGATGTTAATGACATTTTTCCAATGTTTACTTTGTTTGCGCACAGGCTCCAAAGGGTTTGGCTAAGGGAACAGGGTTGGTGAACAAGGGGAACATTTACATAACAAGTTCAAGCCCACCTGCAGTGTACCAGGCATATCTTGAGCAGTTTCAGCAAGATTTCAACTTATTTCTAAAATCACGTGCAGAGGAATTAGTGCAGGGAGGTGGTATGGTTCTGACATTTGTTGGCAGAGATAAAGCTCGTGAAATAATAACTCCTTGGGGATTAACTGGTTTGGCACTCAATGACATGGTTTCGGAGGTACATTACATAGCTTGAACACCATTCTGTCTGATAGTTTGATTTTTCAGCTTGTAATATTTTAAGGAATCATAAGTTGATGACCTGTAACATATGGAGCTATTATATATATATATATGCTGCAGGGTTTGATTGAAGAGGCAAAATTGGATTCATTTAATATGCCAAGATATGGTCCTACAGCAGAGGAAGTTAGAGAATTGATTGAGGCAGAAGGGTCTTTTGTTCTTCAAAAGCTGGAGACTATCAATTCACGTTGGGATGAGGGCTTGAACAAGGATGGCAATGATGACTTTGTTTCTGATACAAATATGAGTGCCGATTTCATAGCCAAATACGTAAGAGCTACCCATGAACCTTTTCTAAAGGCAGAGTTTGGAGAAGGAATAATTGATGAATTATTCCTTAGATTTAGAAAGAAGGTGGGAAGACTGTTGGAGGAAGAGGAATTAGAGCATGCTCATCTACTCATGTTCATGATAAAAAAGTGACGGGAATTACTCAAGTTAGACAACATTTTCCATACAAGAGAAATGTTTGTTTGATTGAACTCCTATGCAATTATGCATGTGGATTCTTATAAATAACATTTTAATAATTCAAAATAATAATATAATAGAGGTTTGCTTTCTTCAATTTTTTTGTTTTTTTTTTGGTCTAATGTTTGCTCTCTTCACTTCATGAATGCAAAGTATAAATGTTTCAAGACATTAATTGTTTTTTGGTCAACGTAATTTTTCTTTTCGGCTGCATTTTTTTGGGGGGGGGTGGTGGGGCAGAAAAGGGCCAATTCCGAAACCCCAGTTACGCAATGGTCAGCCCAGTGACCCAAAGGTTCATGCATTAAGGTCTCTAACTAGAACGACTTTACTCAACCCCAAAAAAATAAAAAAAAAGGAGCAACCGTCTATTTTATAAGTTATCAATTACTAAACCCCTCAAAATCCTAGTGGCTTAATTTCAGTTATTATTATTTATGGTAAAAATTATTGAGTATTTTATAAAAGATTATAACCTCAATAATTCATATTATTATAAACAAGACATGAAGCTGCAGGTAAATTTTTTTAAACGTATAGTAGAGAATGTTTAATTAATATATTCAATCTCAGAAAACAGAGGGTTTTACTAACCAATTAGTTAATATTAGTTTATTTAGAAAAAAAAGTTGATATTTTGAGTGTAAATTATTTGTTAGTATTTCAAGTAATTCAATTATAAAATCATTAAAATATTATGCAAACATAAAATTTTATTTTTAATTTTAAGAAAAATATATTATCATATGAATATTTTAAAAAATTATTCTCAAGCATTATTACAAGGAAAAAACAAAGTATAACTAATATGAAGTAGTAATAGATGATAACATATATAGAAAAACATAGATAAAAATGTGTTTAAATTTGAATACATAATAACAAAAAAGTGTAGATAAACAAAAAGGAGTAGCGTCTATAGCCACACTCAATTTTCATTTATAAATTTATTTGGCACAAAAATAGAAATTCATTGTTTAAACAAAATACCAAAAAAGTGTTAAAAAAATAAAAAATGAGTTGCCTTTGTTATTAAATTTTAAGTTGACAAGTGATCCTTACTGTTTTTCATGCAACAATTGCAATTGTATTTGAGTAAATTATGACTAAATCCTTAGATACAATCGGTTGTTATGCACTAATTATTACTTTTGATTTAAAATCTTAATTTGACTTAAGTGAATTCTCATTGCTATTTGCCAGTTTCTTAGCCGCTTGGTTAAACGACGCGGATTATATGTATAGTAGACAGGCTGCTGAAGGAGATGCTAGAAAACGAAAGGGGACAAAAAATGGGGGAGTATGTATAATTTAAGTACATTAATAAACAAATCCTGAAAATATCACTCCAAAGTCCAGATTTAAATTATTTTAATCAAACTCATAATCACAGTTGAGATAACATTTAACAAATAATAAATTTATTGGTACGTTAACTTTGCATCGAATGTAAGGCTGATGATGTAGTGCATCTCAAAAGCAACATTCCTCCCAAGGTACGTGATCGCACGTGAGAAATCTCACTCTCATGCTAGCCTCAGGACCTGTTCTATATGCGTGCTCTGTTCATTAAAGTCTATTTAAAGCACAATTGTTACTTCTCTAAACATATTGTTTATTCTCTGAAAACAAAATAATCATGTCTGTTTAATACAAAATCGTTCATATTATCGAAATAACATTGAAATACACTTAAAGTTTATATGATATGCTAAATACAACAACTCATACCCTAGGTCCACCTGCACTACTGGAGCACTCTAACAGAATTGAAACGCTTCACTCTGGTGAAGCCTACCATCTGACACTTTGCCATGGTTGAATAGAATTTGCAATCATGGTTCTATATGTAAAAATAAGAGAAATGAGAGGGGTGAATTTTGATATCCAAAACTTAGTGGTTAACCTAAATCCCTTCATGGGACATCCAAGAGCAATAAATAAAACAAATCATAACAATATTAAAAGTACTTATAAATCTTATGCAACTACAAATATATTTTCAAACCATCCTTTCATGAAATCAATAAAAGCTATTCCTTTAATTCATTTTCTTGTCTACAATCATATAAGCCTAAAACCATAAACTCTTTCATACTTTCTAATTACTACTTTATTAATTCAAAAGTCATTTCATTAACTAACTTTCATACCTGGTATAAATTAAACTCATAATAATATAGCTCTTAAGAAACGAAGTTTTGGACACATCTGGGCGTTACGTATCGCGTCCCAGTGTGTCATTCAATTCTCTGAAATCTCGGTCACATATGGGCGTTACGTATCGCCGTCCAGTGTGACAATAATGGGTACCTAACTAGGTCCCTTCCCTGAATACTCTAGCCGGGCATACTTGGTACCAAGGTTAACAGATTTACTGTCGTTAACACAGCCTGTTCTCTCCAGCTCCTGAAAATTAATCTGAAACTTCTTAAAACCATTTTATTCTCTAGAGCTCTAAATCTCTATAACTCTCGCAGTTTACCTTAGCATAACTGTGACTATGAAACCATACTCTGATTTCAAGTTCACAGAATATGTATGGGCAACTGTTCTGAGTCATCTAAAGATTCGTACTCTAAAATCCTTTTATGTCTAAATCTCTATATCATTTCACTATAAACTTGTTATATTGTGAAAACTTGAGTTCATTCAATTCTAAAAGTCTAACCTTAGCATAACTGTTGTGGAACCATGTCTAAGGAATCACCCTTTGTGGACATTAAGATTCCAAACCTCCAGAGTATGTAGTCGTCAACTGTTCTGAATCTCGTGGAAACTCATGCTCTAAAACTCTTTTATTGATTATCAAAACATCATTCAATCATCAAAACTCTTTAAATCCAAACTATTAACTTGTTAAACATAGTTCCAACCATAAATTAGGAAAACTCAATATTACATTCTGAAATCATAGAGTCTAAATCATCATTTAGTGCTTTTTCCTCTAAACCTTGTATCTGGGTATAAAATCATAGCATAGACGTAAACCAGTTCAGAATCCAGTAAAACAATCATAAAATCCTCTAATAGTTACACATATAATCAATTCTATACAGAATCAGTTCAACAACCATTGTCCCATGAGTTTTATCAAAATACAATTTCATGCTCTAAAACCGTGGTGCAAAACATGCCAACCAACAGTAATCCCAAATCCATGTCCAGTAATTCCCTAAATTAAGCAGTGAATCATGGTTTTCCTGAAAATAACTCTAATGCATAACATAGAAGTCACAGGTGTGAACCCACTCACCTGGAGGGTTGCAAGAAGGAATCACACCAATAGAACTCCTGGGACAAGAAATGACAGCAATATCTGTCATGGAAGGTGAGAACTCTAGGTTAACCTCTAAAACCACAAGAATCCCCTTCTAGCAAGGTGGAAAGCTTCTCTCCCTTGAGAAGCATGGGAACCACCCTAACTCCAAAGAACTTGAAGAAAATGAAGCAGAACTAGCAAAATAACATACCTTTAAGCTTGGAGGATTGAAGATTCTAAATTAAACTTAAAAGAGTTGGAAGAAAATGGAGTTTTATAAGTGAAAATGATGAAGAAATGGAGTGGGGAGGAGAAGATTTCGCATTTCTCCTGGAGAGGGGTTTAGAGTGTGTCTGGAATGATCTGGACCTGAAATAGGGTTTTTATATTCGCGTTCATCGCCTGGGCGGTCATATGACTGCCTGGACGTCCCCTGCCACTTTGGCGCATCGACTTACTCTCTGTTTCCAGCCTCGGTCTCCAGAGGCTCCAGACATCGAATTCACTCTCTTTAACTGCCTGGGTGGTCACATGACCGCCTGGGCGGTCTCAGAAGCTTCAGATGCTCCAATGCTGGTATGTATTGGACTGTACTATTCCACCACTCACTTAAATCATTTGTTTTCTTTCCATTAACTTTAAAACATAAATGTAAATAGGGAAATACCCCCTATTTGGATTCAAATAAAATATTAAAAAAATCAAAATCCTAACCAATCAAAATCTCATTTTTGGGTTTTAGTTCAAATTCGAAAAATCTTACGATTTTATAAACTTAGGCTAAAAATGAAGCACTTGAGGGTTTCATAAAATTCATTAAAAATCCCTCTTCAACTCATTTTTCTCTAGGGAATAATTAGGGACTTTTGGTCCCAAGAAAATAGCTCTAATATATAGCCCTCCAAGGGCATGTAGGTCTAGACTTACGAAATTCAGACCAAAATGACAGAAAGGGTCACTGGCACCCTTCTTGGTTCGAAAAATTTTTCTGACCTTTTATTTATTTTTTTGAAAATCTAGGGTATTACAATTCCATAATCATGAATCATGAGGGCTTCAAGTACATTTTGTGATCAGCATGACTAGATTAGTGAGCTCTAATTTCTCCACCCCATAAAGTCTGAGAATCTTGTTTTTGAACCTGCGAAACAATTCATCCATGATGTCCTCTCCAAACTGACTCTATAATTGGCTCTGCAATGGCTCTTATTTATTTGGTTACTGCCTAAGCTCTCTTGTCTTCAACAGTTAAAGGGTCATCGTCATCACTCACGCCTATGTTTTTGACCTAATCCGTTCTTATTGTCTCCAACCTTTGAATATCAAACGACCCTTCTGCTTGAATCACTTGTCTAATGTGACGAGTATAAAATTGGGCTTAGGCCATTAGTGACAACTAACACAATTCAAGGAGTAAACTCTACAAAAGGAGAAATAGGGGAAGAAGAAAAGGAGATGGATGTGGTAACCTCTCCCCCTGAAAACTTCTTCCTCTCTTCCTCTCATTCCCTTCTCTAATTGTCTCTTATATCCTTTTCCTTCCTTAGGTGTGAGACCATTGGACTGGAGTCTGCTCTAGCATTATCATCGGCAAATCGTTCCTTCTTAGTTTCCTTAATTCTGCCATTGAATCTTAGTATCCTGAAAATACCCAAAAATACTGTTCTGGTTATTTGTTAGTTGAACTTTATCCTGTTATTTGATTTTCCCAGTATTAATACAAAAACAACGGGTTTAGCTCTTTTATCAGTGGTCATTGTTTTTTACTCATTACAATGGTGCTTTCATTGGCCACCATGCTTGAATTTCATGGTGGTTTACAGAGCTCAATCAGAGAGCAAATTGGTACAGTAAAGTACTCTGGAATTCATGGCTCATGCTAATCGCATTCATATGAATGATCATGAGATATTGTTAGCTTGTTTTATCAATGGATTGGAAATTCAGACTCATAGAGAAGACCCTAAATCTCTTTTGCGTGCTGAGAAATATGTAACTGCTATTGTGTCGTTTAAATTGGTTCAGCCTCGACAACCTGTAAAAGATGTGAAGGTGATCGACAAATTGCAGTTCGATCAGGCTAGGTTTGCAGATGAGATTGGCCATCCAGAGCAACAACAAACGTTCAGCAACACAATCCAAATCCAGATTTATGTCCTCCAATCGGCCATGTGATGAAGCGATGGGTGGTGAGGACACAGCCACTCAATCACCATCATCGAAGCCAAGTGAGCAGTCCATGACAAAGATCCAGGTGGAAGTGATGACTACGATACTCCCTGGCATGGCAGAATGATGGCTGGGATGAAGTTTCTCAGGGAAGCGGCGCCAATGCTGTGGTGGTGAAATGGGCACTGGAAGCGGTGTTTATTGATGCCATTGTGTTCACAATGGACCACGAGCTCCCAATGGTGATCGAGACGAGGCTGCGAAGAATACAATGTTTCCCATTCATCGTGCGGCCATGGCCAAGACAGATAGCACCAATAACTCTCTAGTGTTTGATCCTGGGGGTATGAAGAGTGCATTTCTCAAGGCTCTTGCAACCATTACTCCGATTTCAAAGTTGAACTTCGATATCAAGCCTTGCATCCAAATGGGAATCAGACCAATTAACATTAAAGGGGATTCTTGTATCTTCACCTCCACACAAACAACCGTAGAAACTAATTTCCTCAATGATGAGAGTATGGGATTCTTTCCTCCTGCCACTAGAGTCAAGTTTCAGAAGTGGCACATGAACTGGTTTGACTCTAGCTATGTTCTCATTATGATTCAATATGCCTCCCAGTTGTTTGATGATATCTTTAAGATATGTTCAGAATATTTTGTGAAGGAGTCTATTTTAAATTCATTGTTGCTGACTAGAACACTATTGCTTGTGTGTGTTGCTCCTATTGTACGTATCCTTTTGCCTCATGTGACACACTGATTATGTTGGAAAGCTTCTACGGGGAACGCAAGAAAGTTGTTAATTATATTGTATACTTCACCCATCAATTGTTTAAGTAATGGCTTATGAGAGAATTTTGGAATGCAAGGGGGCTAGAAAACGAACTTCGTATCAATGAAAGTCTTCCTTGTGTATTCAACGTTATAGTAACAAAAGGTTACCTAACTCATGATTACTCCTATTGGTTGGTTTACAAAGACAAAATATGCTTTTGGGGTGTTACCTTTCAGAGCCTCTTAGGAAAGCAAATCATTAACTCATTTGGTCCTACTGGAGAAGAATTTATCATTGGAACAAATATGTCAAGTGCAGTAATGTTTGTGACAGGAAAGGTAACTCTCTTTTCCTTTATGTCATCATTCCAATACAAGCCTAATGTTGTAGTGTGCACAAGAATAGTCACAAAAATACAAGGGAGGGCCATATAAAGGAGACATTGCATCAACTACTTATTGGAGTGGTTTCTTTTATTTGTGAACCTATTATTGCATCTGTTATTTGGACTACCAAAGAGGTTCTGAGAAAGAGAAGATGTTGAAGGATCTTTTAGATGGATGTTTAAATGCAAGAATTGCTTATTTTAGTGGCTATTCAGGAATGACATCAAGTGGGATAAAGCTTCATCATTCTTTTAGTGTGTTATGCTGTCTCATAGAATACAAGGATAATATGGGTGAACTCCTTGTTGGCACTATGACATTTTTGGTGGATTTGAATATACTTTCACTTTTACTAGCCACAGTTAAAAGTGCTAAAAAGGTTCCTTACAGCCAGGTTGCAACAAAAGTTTGCAACTTATAATAATAGGATATAGTCAGGAGTGCTGTGTGCAATTATCTTCCACCATGGTGGCCACAGCTTCTATTTTCACAACAAAATAAATAATGGTCAAGGACCTCTTGCCTTATTTGAAATTCCCAAGTTCATTTGGGTTTGCTACAATTGGTTGGAGATGAGTTTATCCGCATCAGGCTTCCAAGTTAATCAATCACATTATCTTAACTTCTGATCCTAAGGACAAGGTCAATTTTAGAGGGGAAGGTGATGTGACGAGTATGAAATTGGGCTTAGGCCTATTAGTGAAAACTAACACAATTCAAGGAGTAAACTCTACAAAAGGAAAAATAGGGGAAGAAGAGAAGGAGACTGGATGTGGTAACCTCTCCCCTGAAAGCTTCTTCCTCTCTTCCTCTCATTCCCTTCTCTGAACTCACTTTGATATCCTTTTCTTTCCTTAGGTGTGAAGCCATTAGACTGAAGCCTGCTCTAGCATTATCATCAGCAAATCGTTCCTTCTTAGTTTCCTTAATTCTGCCATTGATTCTTAGTATATTGAAAATACCCAAAAATATTGTTCTGGTTATTTGTTAGTTGAACTTTATACTGTTATTTGATTTTCCCAGTATTAATACATAAACAACGGGTTTAGCCCTTCTATGAGTGGTCATTGTTTTTTTACTCATTACATCTAACCTCTTTAGCAGTAGGACAACATGATGGTATGTTAAAGGAGTCCAATTTTTCCTCCTTAATCAATTTCTGCACCAAACAATATAATACACCATTTTAATCTTAGTAGGTGACAGAATGAATGAAATGCTACAAATTCACATTTATATAGTTGCAATATTATTGGATGTGTACCTCGCAGCCATGTCCTTGAGAGCGATGCCAATAATCACCCAAGCGTTTAGTAGTTCATTATTTTTGTCCCTCCCAATGAAGGCTAGGACCATAGCACCACAGGAAGTAGTTCACTCGAACGTGACCTCAAAAAGAATGTAAAGTCTTCCTTAAACTGACCAATGTATGCTTTGTGCACAGCTGGAGGGCTTGTCCTTGTTAAGTAAATGGCCCCTTTGTTCGGTTTAGCGCTTTAGCCAAATTGTCTGGAATTGCCGCAAAAATGGACACGTCAATTAATACCAAAGCTGATTATGTCTTTGTGATGAGTAATGTTATTTCAATACCTAAAAGTGTGTATCTAATTGGGACACCCATTCTATCACAATGGGATGTGATGAATTAGTGGAAAAAGTGAAAGTCACTATCACATATAATAGTAATGAAGGTATCTCAATTGAATACCCACTTTTTGATGTTAAAATAACATTTACCCTTTGTGATATGATAGTCTTTGTGAGCATGTTATCATAAAGTAATATAATGTTGCAAATTATTTCAGAAAAATTATGGTGGTTGATAGACGATAGAATAAGAGTGATATATTACACATATTTATTTAAAAGCAATGTTATACATCCACAAAATATAATTAAAATCTTTTATAAAAATCATGATATATGGTAGTTGAATGAAATAAAGTGATATGATCTATTTATTCATTCAATGGACACGACTAACAATAATTATGATATAGTATTTTGATAACTTAAATTTTGGTGAAGTTTAGGAGTGTATACCATCATTTGGTTATTATATATGTATGTATATACTATCGGTGAAGAAATTTGTAGTTAGTGTTTCACCTTTGAAAGCTAGTGCAGACTAAAGAAGGAATGGAAGTAGTTAATGGAATCGTTTGGAAACAGCCTTCCATAAAATGACCCTGGCGTCCTACTAAAGAAACATGGACCAAACTTGTGGCCCTTCTATTGTTGCAGTCTTTCATAAAACAAGGGGAGCTAGCGACTTAAAAGTGGTATTGAAATCATTTCCAAACAGGCCATTGAGGAAAAGTTGAAACATGGGTGGCTCATGATTCAGGTGTTGACTCAATGCGTCAACGATTTTGATGATGTTAGATGCCACCAGAGTGCATTTGGAGGAGGAGCAACCTAAATTTGCCATTTTCAAACAGTTTGGGAGAGTTGCACAATACAACCTCATTATACTATCTTCAAGTATATGTTTCGTGTGAGCATAACGTACGTTTCTTTGCATGTATGTGAAGGAGAATATATACATGTCAAATAAAAGATTAATATAATAAGATCTTTTGGCATAGCATGCGCATGCAAATTCTACAAGAGTACACATAAAAATGGTTTAAATGGATTTGTGAAAGATGGAGTACGTACCTAAAATGTGGAGTTGCTGGCGTGGCTTGCGTGTCCGTCACCTCCATTCATGTGAAGGACTTGCTCAATTGCCATTGTGGATGAGTCAGAGTTTATGAATTGAATCACTGCAATTTAGATCAAAACAAGACTATCAACAATTATCATTAGTACCCCTCTTATTGGCGCTCTTACTTGGATACTTGGATATATGAACTCTGGGCAAGCTAGCATTCTCGTTTTATAGGAAATGGCACGGCAAGTTAAGGTTCACCCAACACCCACTTGTGAGTCACAAGTCGTGACTCTTGGGTGACATTGACAGAAAGAAATCCTTGGTAGTTAAGTGGCGTCTCATTTCCGCTACCAATAAAAATTTAACATAAGTTGTTCTTGACAAAATTCAAAAGTGATATTACATAATAGTACGCTTGTCAACATAGAAACAGAAGAACATATAGGAAATTGAGGACAGAATTTATGAATACAATTTGAAAATAAATCTTATATACTCAATTGGTATCTCATTTTCTTACTACCAATTTAAAAAAATGTATAAGTTATGGATAATTATCAAAAGTTCATCTTGACAAAATTCAAAATTGATATCATACAATACTACATGGCCAACATATAAGTGGATCGAAAAAAAAAGGATAGGAAACTGAGGACAAAAGATCTGAATCCAATTTAGAAAGAAATCTTATATATCAAATTGGTGTTTCATTTCTTGTCCACAAAAAAAAAAAATCAACATATATAAGTTATGTTTAGTTATCAAATTAAAAGTAGGTCTTGACAAAATTCAAAAGTGATATTGTTTAATGATACACTTGTCAACATATGAGTGAATGGACAAAAAAAGGAGTCAAATTTGAAGAATCTAATTTGGAAAGAAACTTTTGTACTCAATTGGTGTTTCATTTCTTGTCCACCAATAAAAAAAAATCAACATATATATATATAAGTTATGGATAACTAGTTATCAAAAGTTGGTCAAGACAATTTTCAAAAGTGATATTGTTTAAGGATACACCTATCAACTTATGAGTGGGGACACAAAAAATAAGCATGAAATTGAGGTAGAAGATTTGAATCCAATTTGGAAAGAAATCTTCTATACCTAATTTGGGTCTTATTTTTTGTCCACCAATAAAAAAAAATCAAAATGTATAAGTTATGGATAGTTATCAAAAGTTGGTTAAATTCAAAAGTGATATTATATAATAATGATACATTTGTCAACATATGAGTGGAGGAACAAAAAAATGGACAAGAAATTAAGGATAGAAAATCTAAATTCAATTTGGAAAGAAATCTCCGTACTCAATTGATGTCTCATTTCCTGTTTACTAATAAAAAAAAATCAACATGTATGAGTTTTGAATAGTTATCAAAAACTTATACTGACAAAATTCAAAAATAATAATATATAATGGTACACTTATCAATGTAGCAAAACCAACATATGAGGCAACCAATAAATAAATGAGCAAGAGAAATATTTTACTTCCATAGCACTTATATATATATATATATAGAGGAAGCATATCATATAAGATGGTTGATTTATTATGAGAGTTAGAGAAGTGAATCTTGACTTGGATTTTACAAAAACGGTAAATATTAAAACATAAAGTCATGTAACTTTTTTAAATGAACATGTGAGCATTAATTACATTAATTAATTTTCAATCTTGACCATCCATGTATGGTTATACAGTCCATATTTGCTCATTTCACTCTCATAATAAACCACTCCTCTCATATAATATATCCCCTATATATATATACTCGTATGAAACCAATATTTAAGCACAAAAATAAAACATTATTTAATGTTTTCTGTTGCTATACTTAAAACTAACTTATAAATATAATAGTTTCTCATACAAATTGTTGATTATTATTTTATTTTTTATATAACAAATATTATTACATAAGTGATCCAAAAAATGCCTTGTTACTTTGGGGCCCATTTGACTCTCGTCTCAAAATTAAGATTTCAATTTTGTGATCAAATTTTACTCGTGTGCACAAAATAATCCTTTATTGTTCAATTTTTTTTTACTATTTTTGTTCTTTTGTGGACATCGAATCGAGACACAAACTATGGGATAAAGATATTTCAACATCTCTTCTGAGGTGGACATCCAACACTCAAATAGGAATAGAGGGGAGATGATGAAAGAGAATAAGTGAAGAATAAAGAGAGTGATGAGTACCACATTTTTGTGAGAGAAGTATAACATTTTTGCAAACCACAATAGCTATTTGAAAATTTTATATCCAAGAAATTGATCAAACCTAGATGGCTCGCCTTAGGAAAATAGACAAGGGAATTAAGGCATCGGGCCACTAGCCCACCAATTTCACTTACCACTTTGTTTTCACCAATTTTTCTTTTGGACAATATTTGTTTTAAGTTTAACTCGATCATAGAGAAATGCTTTTTTAACATATAAGTTGTGGATATTGTACTAACACACTATAATCTACTGTTAAATGACATGTGAATATCATTTAGTTTGGATTCCACTTGTTATCCAATGACAAATGATAATCTATGGACATGATGTCACATAACTTATATGTCAAAATATCACTGCTCTTATTAATATGTGTGCCACTGCCAGGAAAAACATAGTTATAATTGATGTGTAACAAATATATACAAACAACCACGTATTCCACTCCCATATACGAATCAACTGTGTTTAAATAGTTGGGGATCATGATCAATTACTCATGAGAAACTAGTAGGATGAAAGGAACCAACAAATATCTCACAATTGTTTGATCACGAGTCCAACACGCCTAAGGCCACAAAAGTGACAGTTTATTCACATGAAAATGAAGGCAAAACATAAATAATATTGGGGCCAAATATTATCAAACTCTTCCTTGTACTAGTCCATTGACAGACACTTCATGCCTCTCAAGATGTAGTTTAACAAAAAATACAATTTCCTTTTTTGGAAGAATAGAAAAAGTGTAGAGAATATAAGTTATGGGTTTACAACAATTACTTAATAAATAATTTCAATTGTTTTTTATTTATTTTTTATTTTTATTTTCTTATAAATGATATAATTCATATGTTTATGAGCTTAAAAAAGAGTTCAATATAATGAAAAGACACATAAAACAATTATCAATCCTAATCCTTTAATAATATGATATAGATAATTAAAAAGCTAGACAAAATGGCAAGGCAAACACAGAAAATAAAAATCTATTCCTAGTGGTAGACAATAGATAGTGGCACATTGAGCTTGTACTAACTACACAAAATCTCTCCTTGTATATCATAGCTTTTGCTTTTTGGGCAAAGATGAATCTGCTTTTTAAGTCCTCCAGATGGGACAAAAGCAGTACCATTCCTGGATCATAATAATAGGGGTGCTTTCTCATTATGTAGCTTTACTATGCCCTATGCGTTTGAAATTTGAATAACTTAGTTGGTAATTTTGGCATCAAAACACTAGCATGCGAATCCTAGACGAGATTCATTCCCTATCAAAAATTAAATTGCCTAACTAAAGCAATCTCTACCTGTCCAATTTTGAAAATGGCATATGTTGTGGACTGAGAATTTCACTTAGCTGCACACCGTTTAAATATGGAACAAAGTGTTCCAAGAAAGATTACTCACACGATATGACAACTGAATTGACGAACACAAACCCAGTCGACTATCAAATTCTAATTTTCAAGGGAAAGCAACTTAATTAACATAATAGAAATAGTTTAGAAATTAGAACCATAATTTACTCCCTCGGCCATAACAAAAATACCTTAATTTACTCACTATTTTTAATATTTGTTTACATGTTTTATTTGTCTATTAGAAAAACAACAGAAGCAATCACATTCACAGGTATAGTTTCCATCCCAATCAAACATTCTGCAGCTGAGAAATTTACAGAGTTGCACACTTTGCTTATACTCCAGGTCATATAGGAAGAAAAGGCTTCTGAATTCTAAGCAGTTCATCATTGCTCTCGTCTTCGGAGCCTCTGTTGGCGAGCAATGAAAGCCTCTATAGTGCGACGAAACTCCTCATTACTCATTCCATCCTCAGGGTATGAAGTGATCTTTGCCACCCTCCGAGGACCCGCATCTTCCATGCTTCCCCTTTTGTTCTCGGACTCACACCTGTGCAGCAAACCGCGAGGTTTCTCAATCTGAACGTTCATTGAAGTCTCCGATTGACACCTTCTGTAGTCCTTCACCACCAAACTCATATTCGTTCTCGTTATCTTGGCAACACCATCGATTTTCTGATCCTTTATTCTATCCTCTGTTTTTGTGCCTGGCTTCACGCTCTGTTTTTCTCTGTATTGGACCAGGCTTCCCTCGATTCTCTGACCCTTTGTGCTATTCTCTCTTCTCATCCTTAACTTTTCTTGGTACTTTACCCTGTCTCCATCAATGTTTTCAGTTTTTCTGATATCCTCTGTTTTTCCTCCTATGCTCTGCTTTTGCGGGTGCTCTGTTTTATCTGCTTGAATGTTGTTGTTTTTGTAATTGATGAAGCTGTTCTGGAGGAACTCCTGATAAAGATCATGTTCTGGATTGTCTCTTGAAGAACCGTGAGCTGAGAACTGACCAGACTGCGCGAAGAGTGTGATGATTATGACGTTCCCAAGCAAGAAAACAAAGCGAGGGCCAGCCATGAAGCCGGAGAAGCCACGGAAATACTCGCTTGAGTTCTTAACTGCCAATGTTAGTTGGATTGACAGCCTGGAAGCGAAGACCAAAAGGACACACAACTCTGCGCATCGCAACAGATTCACAATCTTTCGGAGATGGCTGTGCTTTAGGATTGTGTTGGGCTTGGGCTTGGCCTTGGCCTTCCCTGGTTGGAGCTTGTGGGAAGTGAGTGAACCCATTGCGTGAAAGGGTTTGAGAGAGAGCAATGAGAGAACTCTAGCTTGTCTATTAGGAATTAGTTTTATGGGCCTCAGTCAATTGAAGGGGACTGGGAATTTGTCCAAAGTAGCAGAAGCAACGATGCATTTGAAAGCAGAGGATACAGAAACTGCAGGTATATGGGACACTGCAGCGGCTTCAAGGCTTGGAATCATGGAAACAGAGTAGAAACCGAAGTGAGTCCTATATTGGCTCTGCTAGGGCAGTGAGAACAAAGAACAGAGTAACTCCGTGTGTTTTCTATGAGAAGTTGTATTCTCCTAGGCTTTTTTCCATGATGGATGCTCTTCCTCTAATTTATAGACCCGAATCCAATCCTTTTTTTTTTTTTTCTCAATGTTTCATTATCTACTTTCGTTTTCCTTTTTTGTTCTCCCACTGTTGAAGCACTCTTCTCTTTCTTTCTTTCTTTTTACTTTATTTATTTATATTTTGGGAGATGCACATTAAACTAGGTTAGCATAAAATATATGCCCAGTATTAAGTCAAAATAAATCAGGTTTAAGTCCAAAGCGAAAAAGTTGGATTCTTTCTAGGTTAGTTACCCCACGATGAAAAAGTCACACCTCCCTTTAATGGAGACAGATACTTTTCTCGATTAATTGAATACTATAGTTTAGAAGCAATAAAGAAATTAAATTTTTATTAGAATTAAAATCTAATGAAACTAAAAAATTAAAATTAGATCCAAATGGGTGTGATTTGGTATGGAAATTGAATTATAATAAGTGAAAATATCAAAATAATCTTACTTGAATATAATGTTTTGTTCCTAACCTATTAATAAAAGATAAAATAGTAAAAATAATTAAATTCATTCATTTTTATACTCATTCCAAATCAAGAAATTAAATTAAATTCTTTTATTTACTGACTCATTTCAAACATAAAAATTCAATTCAATTCTATTTCATTAAAAATTTCTAGAGACCCTATCAATTTTACAATAAGAATAACCTTGTGGTAAAGGATCCATAACAAAAATTTGTTAGAAAATACGGTGTCATAAATTTAACCTCAGCTTTTCATATGAGAACAGCATAATTATAATTACTGTTCTATTACTATTTATTACCAACCACTGTTGAGTTCATCATTTCATGAAATAATAACACATCAAAATTAACTATGTAACAAAAAAAATTACAAAAATTCTGGATATGCTATTTTTATATTGCCTTTCCTTAAGCCCTACCTGTGGTCTCTAGCAATTCAATTTTTTATCACTCAAGCCTCTAGAACATACGATTCAAACATAAAATGATAAAATGGATAACCAGCACATATTCAAGTTCTAGGAAAAATCACTTCAGAAGTTCAGTTGCCACTGAATGAAGAAAAATATAAACTTCCTGTGGTAATGTGGCAATATCTTATTGGAGTGCATGGCAGTTGGTGAACATGGAATGGACACCCCTAATACCTGTCACAGATTTGCGACCCATTGCTTACTCGGTAAGAAAATGCCACGAACTCTTGCTTTCTTGATATTCGCATGCCACTCAAAAGCCTTCCGTTCAACTTTCCAAATGGACCCTCCCTCGTCTCCTCTTTTGTCCCCAATAGACCCACCAATAATGCCGAAGGATGCAACTTTTGGCTTCTGATGGAACGTGGCGTATTGGACCAACATTGTTATTGTAATTCAGATCAAAGATTTATGTATAATATAGGCATTTGCAATTGATTATATATATTTGCACTTTAGTTTTATACTAATCATAAAACAAGCAGATAAGTCCTTCGCAGATAAACAAGTGTCAGGAAAAAATGGAACAAATACTGGCATAATGGAAAACAGACGTGACATTAATGTTCAATTATTCCCCGGTTTTGTATAATGTTCTTTTTTTCCTGATTTACCTCTTGGATTTGGTTCCATATTAGTAATAATAATCCGCATTGGATATTATTAAAGATTAGGTCCCTCGCACAGATAATTGCTTAAACGACAAGGAGCACTAAAGGATGGATTGAAGTGCTGCTGCAGGTATAACTTTCCCTGTTTTGCTAGCTAGTCTACCCGACTGGTATGTCCCACAATAATAGAGCCAGGGATCATAATTACATGCTTTACTTCTTTCGGAAAAAGAACTTACCACTACAGAAGAGTTATAGAGCTTGACAATCAATGATTTATGAACCATGCACGTAAGCTCTATGTGAATAATAACAATAATAATCCAACAATTCTGGCACTTGTAATTAATCTGACCTCTGATCAATAGTACAAATTTAACACTGAATCTCTGTGATATAGCAGACGGGGCTTGATTAATTGTTGTTAATCATGCAGCGCTTTGACGCGTGGACGTACAGCACAGGACACACAAAAGTAGCAGTAGCATTTTGAAGGTTTAGCTAATCCTTAGAGCACGCCAGCCACGGGTATGAGGATAAATAAGCATCTCCCATGCCACGTGTTGCTTGGATTGGATCTGACCGTGCAATATCACCAAACACTTGAGCTAGCCGTGAATACGGAAGTGTATGTCTGTACTCTCAGTCAGTCTCATGTATCAATGGTCACGGAAAATTGTGACGATGAATCAATCTATTGAGGGATGCATATATTAACTAAGCCATTATTCCAGGCATATTTCCTAATGATCTGCTCGATCATCACAATATGAGGACGGTCCTGAAATAAGCCTGTATAGGTTAGGGATACTACGCAGCAGCAACAACAACAATGATAAAGAAAAAGGAAAACAACAGCATTTCAACGCCGTCCTTCGAGATTAGATGGGATAAGATTGATCGATGATCCAAGATACAGAGATTTTTTAGCTTTAATATTGCCTGATGAAATAACGTTTCACTATTCTTTTGAAAAATTGACATGAATTGAACTGAAAAAGTTATATTGACGTTGACTGATGTGCGGGATAAATCAAAAAAGTATACAAGGTAGGTACCCCTTGGATGAACGTTGGTATCATCTGCGATGAAGTTAGGAAATTCAAGCAGGGTTGGCACCTGTGTTGCCCGGATACAATACTGTACCCATACCCAATATGGATAAGGTACAAGATACGTTAATTTGTAAAAAATATGGTATGGGTAATAAATAAAAAAAAAATTCATAAATTTCATATAATAAAATCAGTAATTTCAACATAAAATAACTCTAAATTGTTTAACAATCAACATTACATTCTAAAATTTTGAAATGAAATATTACAATACTCAAAATAATATTAAGATAAGCACATAACAATCATTTGAATATAATAAACAATCAAAGACACAAATGAAACCACACAAAGACACAGCAACAAAATGGAAACCACACATCAACAAAAAATTATCAGACAGAGACAAAGACACCTCACCTAGTCAAGCGATCGAGATCGAAAGTCGCGAAGAAGAGTTGCCATCAAGCTACCTCATTGAATCGAGGTCGAGAGTCGCGTGAGAGAGTTGCCATCGAGCTGTGTCCTGGATTGAGGTCGAGAGTCACGGAAGAAGCCAGACGGAAGTCGTAGCGCGCGGTCTGTGTTCCGAGAAAAAAAAGGCACCAAAATGGTTGTGTTTTGTAGGTCGTTGCTGTACAAGGTGGTCCGTGTGAGGTGGGTGGCGCCTGGGTAAGGTCCGTAGCGTCACGCCATGGTGTGGTATCGGACGACGAAGAGTGGAGACGAGAGGTGATGCGAGAGTCAAAAAACTAGGGTCGGCAATCATGGAGTGTTAAAGGGGTTGCAATGTATTTAAATGGGGCAACGTTGGAGAGGCAAAAAAAAAACATGGAAAAGGGGTTGCAATGTTTTGAAAAAACAAACACCATTCCGTATGCATCCTATGTATCCGATTTGTAGATTGTTTTTTTTTTTCCAAAAAGTAGATGATGGGTACGTATTCATGCGTAACCATCGTATACCCATACCCACTACGTACCCGGTACAAGTACTTTTTCATTTTACACGTACCCGTGCTTCAGAGGTTGGCATGGATTTCTTTTTCTTTTTTGGTCAAAGGTTGGCACGGAGTTGTTTTGCTCCAGAGAATGGCACGGATTAGATTGGGCCAAATTGGGTCAGAGAGAGAGTGGGCCGTTGGATAGCTACTGAACTTCAGTTGGGCCTACCCAAATATCATTCATGAAAATATGGGCTCTGCACAATGACAAAATCTGGGCTAGAAAACCCGCTATGTAAGAAACCTTCCTGGGTAAAACGACGTAGTTTTAAGCTGTTGATTTGGCCATTTTTATCGCTTGCAGTCGCAGTGTCAAAAACCCTAGGCAGGTTTGTGAGCTGCGGTCGCCCCATCTGGTTGTCTCTCTCTCCTTGATCGATCCCCTCTCTTCCAAGATCCGATTTCATGGTACGTTCCTATGAGCTGCAGAACGTGAATAATCCCTTCGTTCTTGCACGCTTTAATTTAATTGAGAGTGTGTTTTTCTCGATGGCACTCGCAGGCTCCAAAGAAGGACAAGGCTCCTCCTCCATCCTCGAAGCCCGCCAAATCTGGTGGTGGCAAGCAGAAGAAGAAGGTTCTTCTTTCTTCTTCTTCTTTTATTTTTCCTTTTTTCTTTCAAGTAATTTTTACTCTGCCAGTTGGGGGCAATACTGCTGGGTATGCGAGATGGGTGTGTGATATTAATGTGAAGTTGGTTTGTTTGTGGATATTATTTAACAGAAGTGGAGCAAGGGAAAGCAGAAGGAAAAGGTGAATAACCAGGTGCTGTTCGACCAGGCCACCTATGATAAGCTCCTCTCTGAGGCTCCCAAGTACAAGCTCATCACTCCTTCCATCCTCTCTGATCGTTTGAGGGTACGACCCTTCTTCTATCACTCCCTTCTCCGTATCATTATGTCTTCAAAGGATTAATCCTTTCTTCGGATGATAGTGTAAAACTATGATTTGAATTTGGAATGATGAAAGGCAGAGCTGTGATGTCAAGCATTTATGTTAAGGAGTTGCTTTCAGCTTGATACGTAATTGTGATTCTCTCGACTCTCCTAGATTGATTGCAATTATCTAGACATACAAACAAGCTCAGAGCATGTTGCAAGCTGCATTTTCTGTTTGTGTCTCTGCCTGCTGCTGCGCATCTGCCTTCTTAAAAATAAATCTGGAAAGTGGAAAGATTGTTAATGTAAACTTTTTGACAGTCTTCTTTCTGTGCCTTTTGTTTATGATCACATTTTCTTGCAGATTTCTTTTTGATACTCTTTTCAATTCGTCAGTTATAGTTGTCCCCTGCTAATTTCCTATCAATAAATTGAAGATATGAAGTATGGATTTGCTGAACAATAAATAACCTTGCATCGGTAAAATTGAGGTAGTTTTTATTTATTTAGGGCTGTCCTCGCGTTCAGAACAATATGTCTTTGAGGGCAGATTTCTTTCTGTGCCTTTCAGTTGCAAATGGCAATGTTGTCTTACATTGATTGCCATGCTATACTCCCTTACACATGGATGGACAGCTACATCTTAACTACGGCATTTGTTGTATTCGTATGTGTTATTTTGTTTGTGAATGATTGTCAATTCATGAGCACTAATGCACTGTATTGAAAACAAGATTCTCATCATGTTGCATGCACCTTACAGATTAATGGATCACTTGCAAGGAGGGCTATAAGAGAGTTGATGGCTAGAGGATCAATCAGGATGGTGTCTTCCCACGCAAGTCAGCAGATCTACACTAGGGCTACAAACACCTAAAATTAGTACTCGTCATTGTTTGTGTACTGGTGACAGGATTACTGAAATAGTTTTCTTTTTCAGTTTTTGATGCATCTTTCTAGAATGCATCAGTTTGACTGTTGCTGAATCTATGGTTTATTTAAGATTTTTTTTCCTTCCCTTTCTGTACCGGTGGTAATATATTTGACATTCGGCTTCCATATGTTATCGTTTTGGCTATTCGACGGTTTATTACTCTTTTACTTGGATTTAATTTATAATGTGGTTGAGCTTCTAATCGAATCCTAGCTTAAACTATGGCATATCCGGATATTTTGATCCTTGAAAACAATATGGTAAACTTTCTTATGATAACTCGTCAAAAGATCTGTAATACAGAAGTTGCACAAAAGATTGTTAGGTAAGTATATAACTGTATAAAACTCTAATTATGTGTTCTCAAAATCATTTAAGATGCTTTTTTATTATTATTTAATGTAGTTCAATGATGAAAATAAAAGAAAAGCCCACCGGTGTTGATCCGACTGATAATGGATCCCAAGGGAAGTTACTCCTGACGGATGATTTTGCAATGCCTTCAATATTGCACAGACAGTACATATGAAGGAGTGAAACTAGAGACTCCTTCGCTTGCACTATCTGTACAGGCATCCAGGCAGAATGTTCATGTTCACCGAACCGTAGATATCTTACTGAATGGGTCAATAATGTTGTTGTAGTCGTAGATGAGGATGACATGCAGTTGCAGAGCGGTTGATTCTTTGCCTTTATGTTGCAAAAATTAAAAAGAATTCCTATCAATTGCCAATATAATTCTCACATAAATTATTTGACACTGATGTGGAGTTTGGAAACAAACTTTAAGCATTTCCTTGGTAAAAATAGATTCTTCACATAGCCTGTGCCAGTTAAAGGGATGCAAGATGCTAGATTGAATGGCTTGAAAGCAGAAAGAAGGACCTAAATTCATAAATGAAACTACCTGCTCCACTTACTCTGGACAAAATATTCCAACTCCTTGGTATCTTCCCCTTCACGTGCACGAGCACCATCTGTATTTTCATTTCAGAAAGCTGTTTAATCTTTGGGATACACACACATAGCCTCGTGTGTGGCGGATTCCGTAGTTGAAATTTGGCAATGAGCTGGGAAGCATGGTACTAGGGAAGCATTTCATAGACAGCGCCAAGGTGTCCTAAGCACCAGAATCATGACGATATTCCAGGCCAACTTTGTGACACTTGGACAGCAACATATTCCACATTCCTCTCTCTGGTCTCACCCCACTTGGATATATATATATATATACATGAATGGTCAAGTCATGTGATGAAAACTTCCCTCCACAATCGCTTAAATAGCATGCCCTCTGCACTTCATCCTTTCACATCACAATTTGAGGAGCTTATTCACAGATTGAAGGCTTCTGGAGCCTCCTCCTCCTCATCCTAATCATCAATGAGCCAAAAGCTCAATGATTTGCAGCATTTGCATGGTTGCACTGATAGGATGCGTCAATTGCCAACCACACAACAAACATTGGCACAAGAAGCCTGCAAAACATGGGTTGATGAATCACTAGATGGGTCTCTGAGGCTCCTGGATATCTGTGGTACTTACTGCCAAAGATGTCCCGCTAGAATCAAAGGAAAGCATACATGAACTTCAGTCAGCTGTTTGCAGGACGAGAGGTGGGGAAGTGGCGCTCAAACCTGAAGGATTGAAGGTTTCTTGTGATCAAGGAAGAAAGTGAAGAAGGCAATTCGTAAGGCCTTAGAAATTTCAAGTCAATTAATAAGGAGATCATCTTAACTTCCTCAAACAAAGACTCCAAGTCTTTGTCTATGATCAGCAACTTAAAAGAAGCTGAAGTTGTCACTCTCAGTGAACTAGACTCTTTGTTGCTCAAGAAGACAAGCAAAGGGGAGCAAATGGTCAATAGTTTCTAATTTGATGCAACCTAAAAGAGTGTGTAGTGACAATGACCAGTCAAACGCGCTAATGCATTTGATGAGGTAGATAAAGCATTGCAGTCTCTCCTCTGTCACAAGTCTTGCAGCATATATATATATATATATATATATATAGCTATTTTACATGACACCTTATCCTAACATATTAATTTCAAAGTGCTAAATACAAAGAGGTGACTTATCCAAACATAACAACTATGTCTTGACTTTTTATGACAACATATTAATGACTAACCACTACCTTGACTAGTATTGAAAATAGGTTGGGTTAGTTGGAGTTGTTTGTGTAGATGAGGAGTTTTCTATATGTGAATTTGGGTTCATCAACTTACTCTCTCTCTCATATATAACATGCTTCTTGTTTTTTGGAAAAGGTGAGGCCGATGGGAGGTAACTGGTGGGACGATTACCCAGGAATATAATCCTTATTTTGGCAAGGTGAGTCTTTCGGCATTATCTTATGACACCTTATCCTAACATATTAATTTCAAAGTGCTAAATACAAAGAGGTGACTTATCCAAACATAACAACTATGTCTTGACTTTTTATGACAACATATTAATGACTAACCACTACCTTGACTAGTATTGAAAATAGGTTGGAGTACAAGGTTAGTTGGAGTTGTTTGTGTAGATGAGGAGTTTTCTATATGTGAATTTGGATATATAACATGCTTGTTTTTTATTATTTATAATTTAAGGAATATAACCTTATTTGGCAAGGTGAATTATCATTTTAATCTACTTTCTCAAGCGACTTATCCAGACATAACAACTATGTCTTGGCTTTTTATGACAACATATTAATGACTAACCACTACCTTGATTAAAATATTATATAATTTAAGGAAAAAGAGAATAACAAATCATATGAGATAGAGTATGCTCTACACTTGCCTCTAAGAGGATCTTGTGACTTATCCAAACATAACAACCATGTCTTGACTTTTTATGACAACATATTAATGTTCCTTTGGTGTTATTTTATGTGCTGCTGCAAAAATAAGTGAAAGAAAAAAGAGTTGAGATGAAAGAAGTTTGATGCATTGAGGTCTACTCTAGAATAATCAGAGACTCATCAGCCACCGAAGCTACAAGTACAACAATAAGGGGTTTAATTCGGTAAATAATCTTAGCCATTTGACTTATCTTAATGTATCTTCTATGGTCTAATTCAAATTTTGTTGTTTCTGTTTATATTATGTTGCACGTTTTATCTAGTCTTTAGATCAAGCATTGAACCTTTTGGATCAATATCATGGTTGATCACGATTGCTTCACTTGGTGGTTGGATGATGATCGAAATCTATTATTGCCTCAATAATCAGTCATAGGCTCAAATTTCACAATTTGAATGCAATGAACGATGAGATGCTTGTCTTCCTATTATGAGGACAGGCAAATCTCTATGCAGTTTCCTTATGATATCTTTCTGTATTATACAGACAGCAATGCAACGTCTATATAATACACTAACACCGTCACAAGTTCAAACTATATACTACAAAAAATATATTTCAACACCTTCCATCAATAATGTTTAACTCAATCGGGTATGAGGCCTATCTTGTTGATAATCCATCACTTTCATTTTACGCATTTTGTAATTTATGTTGATAGGATTTTCAAAACATTTTTAAGAGAAGGATAGAAAGTTTGAAAATGGAATGTTATTTTGAGTTAAACTGACAATGCCGCTAAGGAATAGAAGAGTGGTCATTACAGTAACAACAAGAGAAGGAACTTGCATGCCTTTCATGTAGTAACTATCTTTTACATGAAATGCATATTAATGGGGCTTAATAATTATGATCGTATCTTCATCACATGAAAAACATTCTGAAGCTAATTTTCCAAGACATGGATGGATGCCTAGAGGGTTGGAGCTTTACTTTTAGGAATTCAACTAATCTACACGTATGTGCATACGTTTACATGAGTGAAGTGATTTTTCACAAACGACAACTTATAATTTTATCTGTAGCAACTACCACCAAAGTGATGTCAATGTCCCTCGTGCAACAATAATACAATACAAAGTGACAAAAAGAAGTATGGGCCAAAATCCAAAATGTGGAAATAGGAAGGTAAGGAAAGAAAGAACAAATAAAAAATGGAGTATGAGTTGTAAAGATAATGCTGGGGGGGACATTGCACTAAGATATCTATGATTATATCTAGATCAATCTAGATCGGTTAGTAATTAATTACATTTGTTAAGATTAGAATCCTCTTGTCTCCTATGCTCATATATATTGAGCAATAGCCAAGGAAGGATAGCAAATTGGCCATTCAATTGTACATATTCAACCTCAACACCATCTTCTTGCCTTGTTGAGGAAAAATGGCAGCCTCTTCTTTGAACACCAAATTCCATAACCATGCTCGTTCTAATAGTTTGCCCTCTAAGCCACACCCTGTCTTACAACAATGCAATGAACACTTAACCAGATTAGGCGCTAATGATGCCACCTCCTCCTCTACCTTGCTTAGGCAGAAACTAAGTGGCTTGCAGGATTTGCATGATTGCATTGAGAAATTGGTTCAACTGCCCCTAACTCAAGAAGCACTAGTCCAAGAACGCCAAGAGAAATGGGTGGATGATCTCCTGGATGGATCTCTAAGGCTCCTTGATGCATGCGCTGCAACCAAAGATGGCCTACTTCACACAAAGGAGTGCACCCGGGAATTGCAGTCAATTATAAGAAGAAGGAGAGGTGGTGAAGGTGAGCTCAGTGTAGAGGTTAAGAAATTCTTGACCTCAAGGAAGGTGGTGAGAAAGGTCATCTCCAAAGCCTTGGAGAATTTGAAAGGTAATGCAAATAAATGCAACATCTCCATCAGCAACAAAGACTATCAAACCGTGGCCTTGGTTAGCTTGCTAAAAGACGCTGAAGTGGTCACTTTTTCTGTGTTTGAGTCACTGTTGAATTTCATTTCTGGTTCAACTCAATCAAAACGAAGCAGCTGGGCTTTGGTCTCAAAGCTAATGCACAATAAAAGGGTAGGCTATGCACAAGGAGCAGATGAGAATGAGTTTGCAAAAGTTGATGCTGCACTGCAGTTCTTCGCATTTAACATGGGAAGCAACTCAAACGGCATCAACGATTTGCAAAAGAAGTTAGAGAAGTTGGGTTCCTGTATACAAGACCTTGAAGAAGGACTTGAGTCATTGTTTAGGCGTTTAATTAAAATCAGAGTTGCCCTTCTCAACATCCTTAATAACTAGTTGAAGAAAATAGAGCCATCAAATTTTTGTGATGGCATAGTTATTATCATCTTGTATGCAGTTGTATATAATGTACTTGTTGTGCTAATGATATGATAAATACAACACTCAAAATCTTCGTATATTATTCATGTGCTTTCTCTGAGTTTTTGACATGACATGGATATATAGTAAATATAATGCAGATTTCGAAGTTTCAACCATTTTGTAGCTTTGGATATTCTGATAAAGCAGGATGAAAAAGAAAGCTTCAAAGTTGTCTTTTGTCTTTTTGTATTTGCATTGAATAAAACAGGATAGGACTACGACTCCCATTTTTTCCGACTCTTGTGTAACTTCATTGTTTCATCATTAACCGTTAATGGGTATATTTGTACAACTCATGGTTGTCTAGCATTTTCCATAACTTATCTATCCTTTAGATAGTGTGAATTTTGCATCCTTAAATCTCCTCATGTTATTGCATATCCCTCCTTCTACTTCTCCCTCGCAATTTTCTCTTTTGTGAACATACTATATACTGAAATGTCAGTGTCGTCTTCATCCGCTGTGTTAACTCATATCTACCAACCCAGAAGGGTTGAAAACCAGTTGTAAATATAGTTTGTTTGTTATTTCACACACAATGAAATCAAAGGGAAAACTGGTTTCACGTGCATTTGATTTATATATACTAATATAAATAGGATAAGAAATTATACAAGAACAGATACAACTACAAGATGACTAGTCATTTTTTCTATTATAATAGGGTACAGTACGTGCATTTACATATATAAACATCACCCAATTAATTAGATATGACCTGGGAATACTGCATAAACATCGCCATTCAGATCTAATAAATCTTTAATGTCTGATGATGAAGAGAGATACCCCTACCGTCCCTCTTCCATTTTCAAGCCATATATACAATTGCATATGGCCTGTTTAGTGGTATTTATAAATAGACCTGTGCTTCTTCTCCTGCAGACATAAGATCTGATTCCAATGCTTACTCCAATCACCTGCCTTCTTGCAGCTCACAAATTTGAGTTTTTATATCTTGGATCCAAAAATATGGAGGAGACATAGCAAAGGTATCCCCATCTTTAGCAAATGCCATATTCGTGTGATTCTCAAGTTGAAAATTTTGAGGGATGAGTTGGAAAGCTTGGTTCTTGGGAAGCATTGAGCCAACAATGATGTGGTAACACTGGGATGATAGGACCAGAATTATGATAGTGTAGTTGCATGGCCACTTGGTGACAACTGAAAATAAAAAATATTCTTCTTGTCTCTTCTATTATTCATTTGCTATATATTGAGCAGATGCCAACTCCTAGACCTGAGAGTATAAAACAAGTTGTATTTTCATCTACAAGCCATCTCTACTTTCTGATTAGAGAAAATGGCAGCAGTAGAAACAAACACAAAAAGCTCTCTTCATCACCGCAGCAACAGCTTGCCCTCGTTATCACACCCCATTGTATCACAAACTGAGGAGCATTTGCTCAGATTGAAGGATTCTGAAGCCACCTCTTCTTCGTCATCATCTTCAATAAGTCACAAACTCAATGGCTTGCAGGATTTGCAAGACAGCATTGATAAGCTCCTCCAATTGACAATCACCAAGAAAGCATTAGCACAAGAGTGCAGCAACAAACTGGTTGATGAACTTTTAGATGGGTCTTTGAGGCTCTTGGACGTTTGTAGTATATTAAAAGATTATCTTCAGCAATCAAAAAATGGCATTCAGGAACTTCAGTCAGTTATTCGCAGGAGGAGAGATGCCGAAACCGGAGTGGCAATTGAAGGTGGAAAATACTTGGCATCTAGGAAGAAGATGAAGAATTCAATTCAAAAGGCCTTAGGAAACTCGAAAGGAATGAAAAATGAGTTCATAGTTTCCTCCTCAAACAAAGACAATGAGACTTTTTCAGTGCTTCGCATCTTAAAAGAAGCAGATGTAGTCACTGTGAGCTCTTTGGAATCTTTGTTGTTGTTTATCACTGGCCCAAAGGGACAGATAAAGAAGAGCCGATGGCCAGCTGTATCCAAACTCGTGCAGCCTAAAAGGGTAGCTTGTGATTCTAAAGCATCAGACACAAATGAATTCACAAAGGTTGACTGGTTGACACAGTTTTGCAGTCTCTCATCAGTTCAAAGCCATCTATTGAGAATTTTCAAAGCCACTTGCAGGATTTAGAGTTGTGCACTGAAGATATAGAAATTGGAGTTGAGCGTCTATCAAGACAACTAATTGGAACCAGAGTTTCCCTTCTCAACATTTTAAACCACTAGACAAACAGAATATGTTTTCCCGCGAGACTTTCTCATACTTGTACATAAATGTGATAAATACAATGCAAGTGTTAATAGCTAATTGATTATGTTCCATCTTTCTAACCCTCCACATTCTCAGTTCTTCATAGTTTCTCTTTCTAACCAAACCTTTAGTGATTTTCTTCGACCGACCTGTAATTTTAATATCTTTCCACACAATTCCATTATGCAACACTTAGCATCAAGGTTGACTCACATCACATGTGATTCAATAGTTTGAATAAAATTGTCTAAGATTATATTTAATTGTTCGCACGTTAAATGCGATTGTCCAAATTTTATATGTAGTAAGTGCGGAGAACAACGTGCTAATTGTCTTCCATATGTGAGGCCAAGCGAATGCAAACACCAATACTTTTATCGAAATACATAAACTATGGCTCTAACTTCCCAAATTATGAAGAGGCTGCTACAGAGCATCAGTAATACACACTAAATTCAATGCTTATAATTATCTGTCCACACGTGCAGCACGCATATTTGCGAGTGTTACTTAAAGAAGACAACGAGTCTTGAATCATGATTTATGAATCATGAGTTGGAGTGTTCCTGTGCATAAGACATTGCATTATATTAACATTTCTGATATGATAGTCTAAATCATTTCCGTTAAATAAGATGAAATTCCTCATGTCTCCCGAATCCAGCATTATCATGTTGAACTAGCTGCAGTGGAAGGGAGGTAGTTTCATATTCCATAGGACAATCGTGTGGTGAATATTTGACATTAGGTTGGTAGCGTCTCCTTTAAAATAGAGATTATTAACAACATAGTTAGTTGGCTAAAGCAGAAATTGTCATTTTTAATGTGATTAGCGTATGTATACTTAAGCCATTCTATTGCTAGTCTTCTTTATCTATCGGTAACAAATTGCATTACACTCTTCATGTTTCTTCCATATAAATAATCATTTGAGGTTGAAGATTCGCCTTGCCTTTTATTGAGACGACAAGTTGTACAGTGTTTGCCATGGTTACATATGAGATCCAAATCAAGATGCTTGCCCATTTTGAGACATCTAAGGGAAAAAAAGGAAAAAATAAAAAGAATTATTCAGCTTGTCACCTTCAAGCTTCAACTCATTTGCCTCCCTCCTTAAATGTATGTATATGTTTAAGCATATAACCCTCGAACACGTAACGCCTTATCAGAACAGAACCAGACTGCCAGCATCCTGTGTCTGTTCTGTTTAGCTTAGATATATTACCCTTGCACCTTTCATGTCTCCCAACCAATTTTGATAAGTTTGTTTCACATGTTATTGAGTCAGAGATTAAAGCTAACAAGATGGTGACTAACTAATATTCATATTCATATCAGACAATGAAGATTTTCTTGCCCCATATCCGTCTTGTTCTAGGCAGACAAGTTCATTCAAAAACTTATTGCAACTCGTGAATTGTAGCAACCACTCCTCCAGACAAGAGATTCCACTGTGATGCATCTGATTTCTCAAGTTAAAATTAGGGTCAGTGCATGCATGAGAATCATTGCCAGTCACTCCCAGACATCATGTCTCCCTTCCTTGTGATATCATTGCAATGCAAGCTCATTAGGCAGAGGAAGCTGAGATCCAAATCAAGATGATATAATTGCACGTTCATTCATTTTGTGGCATTTGAGGGGAAAAAAAATTTCTCCTGTCTCCCACAATTCGTTTGCTATATATGGGGCAGATGCAAACCAAATCACCAATAACTCAACTCAGAAGACACTGTATTATCTCACTTCCTAGTTCTTTCTGAGAAGAGAAAATGGCAGCAATTGAAACAAACACAAAGTCCTCTCTTCACATTCGGTGCAGCAGCTTGCCCTCTGCACCTCACCCGCTCCAATCACAATGTGAGGAGCATTTGCAAAGATTAAGGGACTCTGAAGCAATGTCATCATCATCATCATCTCTAGTAATAAGCCACAAGCTTAATGGCTTGTTGACTTTGCATGACTTCACCAATAAGTTGCTTCAGCTGCCAATCAAACAACAAGCCTTAGCACGAGACTGCAGTGACAAATGCATTGATGACCTCCTAGAAGGCACTATGAGGATTTTGGATATTTGCAATACAGCTAAGGATTTCATTCTGACATCAAAGGCAACTGTGCATGAACTTCAATCTGTTGTCAGAAGAAGGAGAGGTGATGAAACTGGATTCACAGTTGAGGGTGGGAAATACTTGGCTTCAAGGAAGAATATGACGAAGGCCATTAGAAAGGCCTTGGGAGATTTGAAAGCAATGAAAAGTGACTTTGTAGCTCCTTCATCAAACAAAGAGGATGATGGCACTTTGTCCATGCTATGGATCTTAAGGGAATCAGAAGAAGTCACACTGAGATCATTGGAATCATTGTTGGTGTTTATCTCTGACTCGAAGGGGCAATCTAAGAGGAGCAGATGGTCAGCAATCTCAAAGCTGATGCAGCCTAAAAGAGTGGCTTGTGACTCTCAAGAGTCATGTGCAAATGAATTTGAAAAGGTGGATGCAACTTTGCAGTCTCTCATCAGTCACAAGCCTTCATCATCTATTGAGAATCTTCAAAGCAGCATGGAGGATTTGGAGATGTGCATTCAGGATCTAGAAGTAGGTGTTGAGCACCTCTCAAGAAAACTTATTGGAAACAGAGTTTCCCTTCTCAACATTTTCAACCACTAATTGTAAAAAATACACAATTTTGACCCATTAGAAGTGTTCCCCAATTGTACATGTACGTGATTAAATCTTATGTTCTACTGACTGTATGTTATACATGGATAAAATTATAGATACTTCATCTTATCTCTTTTCCTCTTCTTGAAAGTAAGTGAAATCAAAGGTCAAGCAAACGCTTCATTTCAAAGGCATAACAACCTGATAAATTGTTCTAGGCTTATACAGGAAGGAAAAGGAGATGAAAGACCACACAGGAGGAAGAGGACTAAATTATAATATTTAGAGAACTAAAAACTTTTGCAAAAAAATTAAAAAAAAAAAGGAACTGCAAATCATGTATTAAGCCCAAATGTGATTCAAAGTCAATTAGAGTCCATGTCCTAGCTGGCAAGCTTTAAACTGCCATTAGGTTGATAATTAAATCAAAACTTATTGACTGCAATGCCCATGTTCGCATTTTCTAAAAGCTAGGCTATGAAAAACATGATGCTCGTGTTCCTGTCATGGGATACAGTCATCAAGGGTGGAGCTAGACTATTATATCAGAGGTGACCAATACTTAATAATTAATTCTATATAAAAATATATATTTGAGTAAATTTATAGTCTGTTGCATCATGCATTTAAAAGAGATTAATCTTTTTGACATGGCTTAATTGACAATGACAGGAAACCAAGAAATACTGAGCAATGACGCTGACCATTAAAAAAAGAAAAAAGGTTAAAAGTGTCGGTTAAACAGTGTACGTGATGAAGCTTGGGTTTCACTTCACGTTATTATCTGTTTTAAATAGGTACACGTGTGTTGCATCTTCATACTCTCGCAACCACTACAGAAAACCGCCCAGCTCACCATCTACGAACAAACCAAGGATTTAGCTCAATATATTAATGTATTATGTAACGACTGATGCGGTTCTTTTGTTCCTAAGAGAGAAGCATGCCTTGAAGTACTGCAGTACACACGTGCACATGGCAATGGGATACCTTTAAGCTTGAAATCACGTTTTTGGTGAGGCATTTGCATTGAAAATGCCGTAATCATGCAAGTGAGAGATGACCAAGATGAGACAAAGTATGAGTTGGAGAGTTTCCTTTGCGGGAGACACTGGTCTAATATTTGTGTGGTTATGTTTAGATCCAAATCTCGATTAGTTAGCCTCATTGATTTGTGTTTAAGATGAGATTCCTTATGTCTCCAACACCCATTATATATAGATGCCAATGCAATGCAAGGCAAACCCATAGACTCGATCGGTTTCTACATTCAAAATCAAAGGCTTCTTCTTCTTCTTCTCTTCTTCTATTGAGGAAAAATGGCAGCCTCTCCTTTGAACCCAAAATCCAATTTGCATGCTCGCTCAAACAGCTTGCCCTCTAGACCACACCCTCTCATTCTAAAATGCAATGAACACTTGGACACCCTAAGGGCTTCCCATGAAGCCTCCTCTTCATCATCATCATTGCTTAGCCACAAGCTAAGAGGCTTGCAAGACTTGATTGAATGTGTTGAAAAATTGGTTCAGCTTCCCCTAACACAAGATGCCCTCCTCCATGAGCCTCAAGCAAATTGGGTAGATGAGCTTTTGGATGGATCCTTAAGGCTCTTAGATGCATGCACTGCAGCCAAAGATGCATTGCTGCATACAAAAGAATGCACACGTGAATTCCAATCCATCATAAGAAGAAGGAGGGGAGGTGAGGTGGAGCTCACAGCAGAGGTTAAAAAATTCTTGACATCAAGGAAGGTGGTGAGAAAGGCTATCTCCAAAGCCCTGGCAAATTTGAAGGGTGCTACAAAAAATTGCAACATCGCATCTATGGAGAAAGTCCACCAAACCGTGGCTTTGATTAGCTTATTACAAGACGTGGAAGTGGCCACTCTATCAACATTTCAGACAACCATGCAATCCATCTCAGGGACAACAACACAATCAAAGTCAAACAGCTGGCTTTCGATTTCCAAGCTGATTCAGGCCAAAAGGGTGGTTTGCTCACAAGTGGAAGATGAAAGTGAATTTGCTCAAGTGGATGTAGCATTGCAGTCCTTCGTGTTTGCCAAGACTAGCAAAATTGAAGATGTGAGTAATCTGCAAAACCACTTGGAGAAAATGGAGTCCGCATTCAAGACCTTGAAGAAGGGCTTGAGTTTCTGTTTAGGTGTTTGATTAAAATCAGAGTTTCCCTTCTTAACATCCTCAATCACTAATTGAGCATACATGGGATATCAAATTTTTGTAGTGATGTAGATACACTTGTACACGGAAATCATAAATGTAAATGTCTAGTGATAATAAATTGAAACTCTTACATTAGTCTTACTTGTTATTTGCAAATCTTGTGAATTATAGTTGTTGATCAATGACATCATGACATATTTTGAGCACAAATCGATTATAAAACGGCCATAATATTTAATAAATCCAGCAAATGATCTTAGTCATCATTATTTCTTTCACTAAAAGAAGCCCCCTTTTGCCTGCTTAATTGAAAGAATTCAAATGGTAGTATCAACTATCAAGTCTCTGTCGCATAAACAGTTTTTTCATGATTGAAGTTTAAAGTTCGAGTGAGATCTGATCGTGTCTCACATGCATGCTAATTATATGGGATCTAGCTGTTATTTGTCATGAATATACACAGAACTTTCACATTTTCAATTATCAGAGGCTGCTAAAGAAAGTTATTGTAAAACAACTGAAAACACACTGTATATACACACTGAAAAGCAACTGAAAACAACTGGAAAGAGCATCCCGATTAGGAAAAATTCTTGTGTCCACCGGGAGGAAGAACATTCTTCCTCCACAGACTATCCTCACCATTAAATTGTATTGGGCCCCACTTCTTGCACACTTTCCACACTTATTTGATGGTGTAGAATACATAAGGAGGAAGAGCAAGGTTTTCTCCGGGAGGATACAAGAAAAATCCCCCGATTAGACCATTCCAACGTGAAAAGCAGTTTTTGGTTTTGTAAAACAAAACACTAAAAACAGACAATGGACCTTTGAAGACAGATCATACTACCGCTCTTCACACAATAATTCTGCCACCCACATAAAGTTATAATCCCATTAACCAATTTTGTTCTTTTCTCTTTGGAGGGTAACATGAATACACGCGCTTCTGGTCGAGGCAAAGCCTATGAAACCTTTTTTTTGGGGGTCAACTTAGTCTAAGCCTAAGAAACATGGTGTATTGGTGTGTTAAGTATATTGAAAGCAGAATCAAGTAGGCCATACCCCATTCACGACTCCACCAAGGAGGAGGATTAAATGGAACGAGAGGAACTTTCTAGACTCCGATGTCGAATTACGACCTTGCAATAATTTGTTGTTTGTTGCCTATACCACTGCTTCTACAAATAAAACCCAAAGTAAATTATTGAGTACACCTCAGTTTTCTGACTGTTCGTTATCTCTAGTTAAATTGAGTTCATTTTGAAGTTTGTGAAGAGAAATTAGTGTTTAAGAAAATAAAATAAAATAAAAAGTAGAATCTGAGTGATGTAGATCACTGGATTTGTCATGGTGTCAATGAATTGCTTGCATAGCAGGCCATGTGAATTTTGTCACTTTGCAAATGGTTTCTCTCTTGCGCAGACAATCTCAAATATCACTGTCAGATTTTTTTTTTCTTTTCTTTTTTGATGACTCAATTTTTTAATGCGGGGTTAAATTGGATTGTAGGACTTAGTTGGATGCATAAAGTGCTAGTAGTAATTGCAAAGAAAATTCCAAAAATTAATTTTCATTTTCTGATATTTTACCAATTACATTTACATATCATTTGAATATATTATTTATCAATTGATTTTGAGAGTTTGTATAAATATTGTCAAAGTAGAAAAAAGAAACTTGGTATCATTTAACAATATTCAATATTTCGTTTCTTAGTTATAATAATGAAAATATAATTAAAATAAAAATAAATAATAATAATAATAATAATTTATAACACTAGAGTAGTAATAAGATGTGAATTAATATTAGAACATAATATTTCGTACTCTGAAACTAAATTTCTGGTTAATTCTACAGTACAGGGTTCTTGTCATTTCCCAGTTGGGCTGAGGCTGATTACTTTGATAGTATTTTTGGGCTGCGAGTCCCGACAGACACTTGCAATTTCCAGCCGAATGCCATAGCACTTAACGGTGGAGATCAAGCCTATTCGAGGGTCCTAACAACAAATGATATCAGCCACAACAAAAACAAAACAATCAGGTGGGAAGCTCGTGTCTGGTCAAACTCTTCTTTACACGTGTACGGTGGAGGTAGACTCATCAACTTAAACGAACCAAATGAGGGCATTGATATTCATCATACTACGCAGTAGGCGTAACATTATGTGCTTGTTTGTTTTCACAAAGGGATAGAGCCCACCCCTCCATGATGGGCCAAGCTGTATATACGCAGTGTTCATCAATCATTTTCATTGGAATCCAGGTCTTCTGATAGATAATCAGTGTCGGCCTCCACATCTTGATCAACGGCCTTATGGTGATCCCCCTGTATTATTCTCCTGCTTCATTTATTGTTTTCCTTGACCCAACAACAAATTAATATTCATTTTATAAAAACAAATATATTATCAACATTCGACCAATATAGATATATATTATCAATAAACTCATAGTAATATTCAGAAAATATTCTAATATATTTTTCCATGTTGTTATTTAAGAAGTTTATTTTTACTGTCGAATATAGAATTTTGAATCCGATGCAATTGAAGAAATTACTTACTGCAATGCAGTTTACTCTACGCTTTATAACTGCAGTTTAATCCTAATTGTACAAGCAATTATTTCCACAATTATAAATCAAGAGTAACAGTCAAGTAATTTTACTTTAGAACTTAAGCATTTTTCATAATATCTTTCAAATTAAAATTAGGTGAATAACTACTTACAAAATTGGTCTATACCAAGAAAAGTTTAAAAAAAACACACACACACACACACACACAATTGTTATTCTTTCATCACGAACGCAGATGCTGTAGTGGGCCCCACCGAGTCCGGTGTTATGATTTATCAGAACCGTCCGTGCAATGCAGCCTTGCTGCTTTGGAGGAAGGCTCTGCCTGCCTGCCCCGCGTCTATATCTTTTTCTTCTTCCATTTTTTTTAATTCCTTTTTAATTCGTAGTGAAGTTCTAAACAATAGAGCATGAGAGAAGTGAAGATAGGAAAAAAAAAATTAAGATGAAAAATGTTGACAGAAATTGAACAAATTAAGATGACAACGTTTACAGAACTTGAATTACATTATTCTCCTTATAAACTCGTATCAACTGAACTGAACAAGTAATATGGGACTTTTGTTTATATTTTAGTATGACTTAAGTTTGGGTTCATGAATTTAATAGGGATCCAGATACTTCTTTAGAGTTATTTTTATAAGCTCAATAGCTACCTTGATCTTGAATTGGAATAAGTTGTTCCCTTCAATCTTAATTTTTGTTTTGAAAAGGATTTTATGTTGTTTTTATTCAATTTATGTGCCTTTTTTAATAGTTGTCACTTTCAATTAGGCAACTCGATTAGGCCAATCAATAAATTTGGCATATTTTTTTACTTGCTATTAATCTTCTGTTGACATTACAATTATTAAATGAATTGGAATATTTGACAAGGAAAAATAAATAATTGGGGATATTTTCTTTTTCTGAAAGATTTGCTTTTCTAGTCACATGATTTGTTCACTAGATATACTTTAATTTCATGCATCTTTTATCGAGATATTGGTTTCTTGAGTTGCCATTTCGTGAACCAATTTGGAGGGGAAAGGTGATTTCTTTAATAAAATATGATCAGATTAGATTGTGAAATGGCAATAGTGAGCACGAAAATATAATCATTTATCAAATATGATTAGCATAGTCATTATTATCAATAATTTTTCAATGTGTCACTCAAGTAGGTTGCATACATCCAAGCGCCACTCTCCAATGTCAGATTCGGGCAGCCTGAAAATGCTCACGCATGAACTAGTAAACTTTCTTTATTATAAACTCATCAAAGCAAACAACAACCGTAGAATTTCACATCAATTTTGAGAGTTGTTACACACCCTTATAGAATTGGGACAACATGTCAACTCAAGTTCAATTTATTATTGTGGGAGATATGGATCTTTCAAATAAGATTTATATCAGTTCAATAATAATTAAATGTTAGTGAATATATACTAATCCTTATATATAAATATTTTTAATACTAAAATGACCGGCTCTGGCTCTGCTTTCGTTAATTGCTTTCGCATGTGTAAGAGACTAGAAACTTGGACTACGGGAATTGAGGGTCATGAACTATCGTGAGAAAAACAATAAACCAACATTATTTTATTTGCTTCACTGTAGTTTATGGAAATTATATATTACCGCAACCCGAAGATTTATTTTTCTCACATCACTGGCTCACAAGCCAATAAAGGCGACCTTCAACACCACTCGATAGCATTGCCTAATCCAATAATTTGCCTTCTCTGGATTCCATTTTGTACCAAACTAAAATTGGTTGACCTTTGGTCTATCTTCCTAGTATAGGTACATTTGTTCTGTTCAACAATAAACTCCTGTTGATTCAGGAACTGTGATCCTCGTCAACCTTCAGCTTCCTTGGTGTTCTTTTTCGTCCTCACACTTCCTTTTTGGGTCGCTTAGAGTAAGCTTTTCATTATAGTAACTATATTATTAGTATATTTTCTTCTGCTTTGTGTGGCATCTTTATGTAATGCGCACTTCACTTTGGTTTGCTTGCAGTTGGAACTTAGTTGAGCGCTTTGCTACAATTTTGGAGAAGTGATACATCTGGTGCATATAACAGGGTTGGTTTTAGCACAGAAGAGAGGTCACTGCAATGGCTTCTGCTTGTGTTGCCTTAAAAGCCAATACCCATTTGGCAAACTCAGAAAAAGTTGAGCTTTTCCGTCAAGAGAATGGCTTATTAGGGGAAAGAATCAAAGGGAGCTTGAATCAAAGCAGTCCCTGGGTCCTTAATCAGTTGCCTAAACCTTTGAGAACCCACAAGAGGGTCAAACCTGGTGTTGTTTCCGCTGTTCTTACTTCAAATAACGCCACCAAAGAATCCCTGCAGGTAAGATGAATTTGCATTGTGAGATCATTTCTGAAAGGATATATATATTAATTAATTAATTAATTATGGTTTTGAGCTACTTTTGATCAATATATGATTGTAAAATTACGTACTTTGTTTATGTGGCCACATATTTATTTATTTATGTCGTTGTTATTTGGTATGTGAATGATTGTGTTTTCGAATTTCAGACCCTGCAAGTGCCATCATTCCTGAGACGAAGGGCTGATCCGAAGAACGTTATTTCCATCATATTGGGAGGAGGACCTGGACTCAACTCTTTCCTCTCACCAAACGAGCGGCAACCCCTGCGGTAAGTGAGTCAGTGATACTTGTTGACTGAACAAGACTTGCTTTTTTTTTAAACTAAAAACAAAAATTGAAAATCATAATAGTTTTGGAGTTCCATGTTATGTTATGTTGTGAGTGGTGAGGTGTGCATTTTCAGGTCCCTGTTGGTGGATGCTACAGGCTTATAGACATCCCAATGAGCAACTGCATCAACAGTGGCATCAACAAAATTTTTGTGCTCACCCAGTTCAACTCTGCTTCCCTAAACCGTCACCTTGCCCGCACCTATTTTGCAAATGGCATCAACTTTGGGATGGCTTTGTCGAGGTATGCTATGCATCACCATCACTTACATTGATGGTTACTATTTTTCCTTTTTTGTAGGAAGAGATATTCATATTAATGAGAGTTTGAATTGGCACTGACAGTGGACAATTAAAAAACTCTCAAAGTTGTTCACTTGACATAAAATGATAAACTATTCATAAAAAGTTAAAATACTTTTCAAAGAATATGGTACCTGTGATTGGTAGAGAAGTACAAGGCACTAGAGATATTCTTGTTGACCAATTGCAAGTTTGTTTCTATTCATGATTCATGGTATCTAATCAAATCAAACTAAATTCCAAACAGGTTCTGGCGGCTACTCAAACACCAGGAGAAGCTGGAAAGAAGTGGTTCCAAGGAACTGCAGATGCTGTGAGGCAATTTACTTGGGTATTTGAGGTGGGCAAGTGATTTTTTGCATTGACTGCTTGCCCTCTTTTCTTTTATACACTTTTTTTTTGCATTTTTTAATTTTAACAGTAAGTAATAGGCTCACTTTTGTAGGATGCCAAGAACATAAACGTTGAGCATGTATTGATCTTGGCCGGGGATCATCTATACCGAATGGATTACATGGACCTTGTGCAGGTATACATTGTCATTGTTTAATTGAATGGATAATTACTTCATATAATTTCCACAAGTTTTCTGATTTATCTATAACAAATAAACAGAGTCATGTTGATAGAAATGCTGATATCACAGTTTCTTGTGCTACTGTGGGAGACAAGTAAGTTCAATCTTCTGTTAGATGTTATTCTTTTTGTTGCGTGATATCATTATGCTGCTAAGACAGAATAAGTGTTTAACTTATTTTCACTCTAAAGTGAATAGAAACAACTACCTTCCTCAAAAGCAAAATTTCAAATTTAACTTTATTTGTTTCGTTGCCAATTGCCTGCCTTTCAGCCGTGCTTCAGATTATGGATTGGTGAAAGTAGATGACAGAAGGCGCGTCATCCAATTTTCAGAAAAACCAAAGGGTACTGATCTGCAAACAATGGTAATTCCCAAGCTAACCTAAACCTTTCACCTTCTTTCTGTTTTGTTGTTGTCCGGTGTTAATTCTACTGAGGTTGCTCACTATCAAGAAGTAGAAATAAATTAACCATCCTCAATTTCAACTCTTTCCTCATACATCTAAGAGAGAACATCTTAGAATCATATCATAGCATTTTCTGTTAAGTTCATATTTTTATCTGGAATGAGTTATCATACATCATAGGATGGCATTGTAAATTGATGCGCTTAATATGTCTGAACCATGCAGATATAAATTTAAAACATACATATTATATACGTTTGATTTGCAAACTTCGGCACCAATAAAACCCCAAAATTTCATCTTATTCTTCTAGCCATACTAGTGTAATTTTTATACGAAATTCTAGCCTCCACAAGAACCATAATATATTTATCTGGCACCAATATAATCATGTGCATCTATGATTCTCTGCAGCAAGTAGATACCTCTTTTCTCGGTTTGTCACCCCAAGATGCATCCAAGTCACCATATATTGCGTCCATGGGGGTTTATGTATTCAAGAAAGATGTTTTACTCAATCTTCTGAAATGGAGATATCCTACATCCAATGACTTTGGATCTGAAATCATTCCTTCAGCCGTGAGGGAACACAATGTCCAAGTAAGAGAAATTCTAAAAAATATATAATATGTTTGTGTCCATTCTAGAAGAAGTCTTATCTGCCATTTAGAAGGAGCGAAATACAATGTGACAGAGGTAACAATGCAAAGTTGAATGTCAATTGTTTTTGCAGGCATACTTTTTCGGAGACTATTGGGAAGACATTGGAACAATAAAATCATTTTATGATGCGAACCTGGCTCTTACTGAAGAGGTGAGTTCAAGATATTGACGGCTTGCATTTGTCTTTTAATGCTGAGAACGTAGGCCGCCATCAGATTGCATATTGTAGCATACTACCAGAGTGAAATGAATCAGTGTAGTACGGCCGTTAACTGTACCTGCTTTATGTAGGCTTGGGGTTGGGGTGGAGGGTTGTGCCTTGAGCAACTTACTCATGGCCAATAGGCCAAATTATGGTGAAACTCAGCTCAATTAGCTGCTAGAATGATAACATTTGTCCGTGTCCTAGTTCAGTTGATTGAAACTAATGTCTGCTTTGTGCTACTGTCTTGCAGAGTCCAAAGTTTGAATTTTATGATCCCAAGACACCCATTTTCACATCTCCCGGATTCCTACCGCCAACAAAAATTGATAAATGCCGGGTATGATAATCTAATCTTTGTCTTATAGTAGTAAGTTAGTAACGCCATAAGATGTCTTTCTTATTGTGTTTGGTTGCTTTGGTAGATTGTGGATGCAATTATCTCCCATGGATGTTTCCTTCGAGAATGTACAGTCCAGCATTCTATTGTGGGAGAACGTTCACGTTTAGATTATGGTGTTGAGATCCAGGTAACTTACCATAAATTCTTGGCTTAGGACGACACAACACTCCATTCCATTGAATGTTCCTCCTATATATCTAAAATCATCTTTTACATACAGGACACTGTAATGATGGGAGCAGACTATTACCAAACTGAAGCCGAAATTGCTTCTTTGCTGGCGGAGGGGAAGGTCCCGATAGGGATTGGAAGGAATACTAAAATTAGGTAATTGTTCTAACATCAAACTACATCCTAAGATGGACACTAGAATAACTAGATCGCCTAATAATTTTGTGGAATTGAATTAGTATCATGATTAAAGGGAGAAAAAAAATGGCATTCTATTTAGACTTGTCAACTAGAAGTGATGAAGTTGTTATCTTTATTGAAGGAACTGTATTATTGACAAGAATGCAAAGGTCGGGAAAGATGTTATCATCGCGAACAAGGATGTAAAGCTTGCTACCCTTTTCTGACCTTCCTTCGATTTTTGAGCCAATTTGATCACTTACTGGTTTTCTGGTCCAATACCATTTTGTAGCACTAGCCAAATCAATATTTTTTTTTCTCTGCAGGGCGTTCAAGAAGCAGATAGACCAGAAGATGGATTCTACATTCGATCAGGAATCACCATCATAGTGGAGAAGGCAACAATAGAAGATGGCACTGTGATATAAATTGTTTCATGGGCTGGTTGCCCAACCCAAAGGCGCTAGCAAAGGCATTCCGATGAGCATTTCCCATATTTAGGGATGGAAGGGTACCTGTTGCAATGCCATGTCCAATACACAAAGCAGTACCCATTTTGCTATATGTAGAATAGAAGCTTCCCCCACTGCATGTAAAAGTTGAATGAATAAATAAATCTTAAAAATCAAGATGCACGAAAGTAAATAAATAGCAGGGCTGACCATGGACTATGAAGCTGTCATATCGTATCCCCTTGTAAAGGACACCACCGAATTAAATTTTACGTATTACTATTACTGATGATGAGGAATCTGAGCACTCCTTACTTGGCCGATTTTACATACAAAATACTTTACTATCTTCCATTATGTATACAGTAGCAGCACACTAAAACTGTTTCATTAGTTTCTTCGTCCTGCTTATTGGGGAAAACGTGAAATTGAAGCTCATACTCACCTAAATTTAAATGAGTATTTGATATAAATAGCAATGAAGTACTGAACGCTAACAAACTACGAGTTTAGTTGCCTGAAAGATTGAATGGTTTTTTCTTGGGGTGTCATCAGAGGTTGAATGCCTATTGTTGTGAATTTTTGGGTTCGTTAAGTTAAATAAATAAACAAAGTCAAAAACACCAATTCACTCTTTGATCCTAAAGTGTAGACGATTGCATCAATGAGGGAAATTTACCCCTTGGCTATGAATTTTCCAGCTATTTTAAAGAACAAGTTTTGGAATTGTGGAATAATAATGGAACTTTATTGATGAACAAGAAATAATTATAACACTTCACATCAAAGCATCACAATAAAATTTAGAGGAGAAACTACACCTAAACTAAACTAAAAAGAAAGGAAGAAAGAAAAGAGAACTAAAAGATAAAATATAAAGATTTGTATTGTTGATCTAGGAATCTCTTTCTGCCAACTTCAGCCTTTAAATAAAAGTGATGTCCAGGAGATAATTTTCAACTTCAAGCACATGTCAATTTGAAGTAAAACTGCCACAAGTGCTTGCAACTACTCTACGTTTGATTTGTAATGTTTCACGACTAATCTGCATGACACATTACCATTCTCTATTATGACTATTCCAACATGTGGTTAATATGCAATAACTGCTTCTTTTCCATCTTACACATAAGATTTCCACAATTACAATAATTGCTTCTTTCTCATTACTATTACACACTAAACTTATATGTTACTTTAAATACCATAAAACTACATCTATTTTAATCTTTCAACTTTCAACCCATATGACTACCGGAGATAAAATGTTAATTATTTCCTTTTGTCATGATTAATTCATATACACTTAATTCTCGTAAATGAGATTTCTTACCAGAAACTATTCTCTTTCAATAGATTTACGTGCTAACTACCCATATTTCAACACACCAATTTTTTGTGAAAACAGCTATATATGTTTTGTCCTCTGAAGGCCTCCCATAGGAATGGTAGACAGTACACAATTGCAATGCCTCGTGGCGAGATCATGGTAAATGACTGCCAAGAGATTGACACGTACAACTTCAGGCCTAATATGGCGGTGAGAGCGAGTAGAAAAGTCAAAGGGTAAACTAAATTCATTGATTAAATGTGTGTTAAGTGAATCGAGAACCAACTACAACAGGAAGACAATAAAGATGCAGTCTAGGCGGATTGCGGAAGTGTTGGACGTGTCGGAAAACCGCCTCACTTCAAGCCTCAACATCAACAACAATGATGGCCGGGTGGATCAGCTTGATTCTGGCTCTGCCCTCCAACAATTTCTTGATCGCATACCCATTAGTTCCATAACCGGCATAAAAGATTCATTGGGTACTTTTATTATTATATGATTAATTGGCAACGTTGTTTTGTTTAATATGACATGACATCAATATCGGCAAGAAATAGATACTTACGATTTTTCCCTGTTTAATTTCAATTAAAGTTTTGGAATTGAAAGCTGGAGACAGTGTAAGGGATGCAATTGATATGTTGTATGAAAAGGACATGCTTGGTGCAGTCATTGTGGATGTGTTGGACCCGATAGTGCAGCCAGCATGAGATTTTCGGATCGGTTCATTGGTTTCATTGATTTCGCAAGCATGGTTCTTTGGTCTCTCGAGGTACGTCTCATCCCTTTAAGCTATATATACTTATGTCTTCTATCTTCCCTCGCCCAAATGGCAGAACATTCTCATGCGCATGTTATATTTTCTAGGAATATGACAAGATAAAGGAAAATTCCATGCACAAGGATATAGAGAACGATGGCTTTTTCTCCATCCTAAACCAGATTCCTGAGATTGGGCAAACCAAGGTGAATTACCTGTCTCTTCTTTCTGTTTACCTTCATTTTCCGTTTTCTTGTTTCTTTTGTGAATTGTGATTGTGATCTAAAATGCTTCCAAAGTTTACGTAGTCCTTCCTTGCAAACCATGCCAAATTAGTATGCTGAATAGATGGATCTCATTTATAAGGTTGCTAGAAGAACTGTCCAACCTGAACAAATTTTTAAGTTTCTGTTCCCCTCCAATTTTGTTAGGTTGGCGAGTTGGCTAAATCCTTCATCTGGGAACCATTTTTCCCGTGCTCTTGGATGACACGATTTTGCATGCGCTGCTACTTCTTTCTAAACATCGGCTGCATGTTTTACCAGTAATACGGCAACAGAAATCTGATCCCGGATTCATCGGTTTCGTTACACAGGTATCTGCCCAGTTAAGTTCGAAAAATTCTTGTTAAGACAAAATTCTAACACTTCATTCTTAGGCGCACACACAACAATTAGTGGAGCCTATAGATGAGGGAGTGTATGTTGAATAAAGTTGACGAGACTCACTTTCATGTGAGTGCGCCTAAATGTGATGGGTTAGAATTATAGAATCAAACCAGCTGCATGAGACTGAACACTGGAGCAATTCATAAATAAATGACTTGGGGTACGCAGATTTCTTGAAAGTACATATATTCAGTATGAATAATATGTTTACCTTTTTGCTAGAATGCCATAGTCCAATTCCTCATTCAATCAAGTGGACTAGAGTGGTTTGATAGTATTGCGGACAAGAACTTGTCAGATCTCCGGTATTTTGCTCTTAGCCTTTCACATTCCTTGTAGTGCATATATACATCAATCCTGCTACTTGTTTTAAGTGACATGGCCATCTTGTATGTTGCTTTTTGATTCACAGATTTGAAGACAGAGAACATCCTAGTTGTGTATATGGGGACCAAACTGTTGCAGATGCTTTAAAGATGCTCTGGAAGAACCGTACGTGTGCAGTTGCGGTTGTAGACCAAAGTACTAAGAAGCTCATGGGTAATGTGAGGAACAGTGACGTCCACCATCTTGTAAAGAGTGATGAACTCCTTAGAAATAGAACGTAAGCACAAACTTGTCTTCTCCCTCTATGAATAAGGGGCAAATGTAGACAACAATATTGAATTAAGTTAACATTAACGACATAGCTAATATGACAAATAAGCCTGCTTTTATGCAATAACAGGATTTTACTTGTGGAAGAATTTATTCACACGGAAAGTCTGAAAACAGACACTGAGCCTACCATTGAACATGACCGTGGGGCTTCTCTCGCGGCAAGGAGCCTCCGCCTGAGAAACAGTCTCATACCCAGAATGGATTCACCAGTTACAAGCAAGGAAAATGATACACTCAAGCAAATAATGGAGCATATGATTCGGACTAATAGCAGTTTCACCTTTCTCGTCGATGATAAAGAACAAGTTACAGGTTTAGTGACGCTAAGAGATATAATTCTGCAGTTTGCACCCCCATGTGTGAATTCTAGCATTGGTGGAGGTGGTGCTTTCGAATTAGCTTTGGAGCAGAGTGGATGTTGTGTGAAGAATGGAAGTATTATTCGGAATCATTGATCAAGATATGCACTTATGCATTTACTTCAGCAAAGAAAATTTTCATGAGGGCACCAAACCAATGGCTGGAAACTGGTTATTTTCAACTCATCTAGGGCATGCGGTTTTGGCTCACAAAGCTTCACTAATTCATACCCCTTTTGGGAAGATGGGAGAGCGCCATTTCTATAGTTTGCTGCACTTTGGCACAAGGGAACGTAACTCGCCATTTGTTAACATTGTTGCAAGTAGGACCTGTTAGTTACCGTCTGGTCTTCAACATGACATGTCAATGATTTTGGTACTCGTCATTATCCTGCTGAAAGTCTCGTTTATTGCAAGTACTCGTTAGTTACAGGAGGGAAAGAGATAAGAGAGGTTGTTAGAAGTGGTTAGTCATTACTTGTGACTATAAATAGTTGAGACTTCATTGTAATATTCATTCTTCATTCTTGATTGATCAATATTCTGGACATTATTAATGGTATCTTTCTTACTTGATGACGTTGCTAACTACAGTAATATTTTTGTCCAAGATGATCCCTCATTCAACCTCTGAATTGACAATGAAGTCGGACAATTTTGCTGTTACTTTGGACCTACCTAGTCACTCTAAAGAATGTCATCCTCTCTGCCACTGGCCTTGTCGCTTTCTCCCTTCGCCTCCAAAAGCATTTGCTCCGCATTGCTTGAAAGTCGTTTCACCTTTAGCCAATAAATATCAAAATGCCTATGGCACTCTAAGGCTGGTACCATTTAATTTTAAATGACTTAACATAAAAATTTGATCATTTTTCTTTTTTTTTCGGTCGAAAGAAAATAAAAGTTTGATCTTCGTCTCTGCTTTGCAAATCGCACCCCGCTGTGCATTTGTCAATGTCTTGGACCAATCTTCATAAAATGCTGAAACAATGTAGCGTTCATCAATAAAGGCTAGGCCTTGGACCAAAGTCGCACCAATCATTTGTTGGGCCGTCAAAGCCCATTTACACCATTGTGTTTTAAACAGGGTTATCAATTTTATTGGCATTTTGGAGAAACAAACAGCACAACATAATCAATCCTATTCACGACAAAATAATCAATGACCAAAAAACAAAAAATGACAGTAATTTATTTGCACAAAATATCTATAATAATTCCATAAGAAAATCTATAATTCTTTTTTAATTGAAGTGAACAATTTATTTAACGGTTAAGACGAAGTTAGTATCTCATATTAAATACTTCTAATTGTATTTTCGAAAAGTAATAAATATTTTTAAAAATTGAATATATTAAGTTTTATATGAGTTATTATATATATTTTGATTCTCAAATCAATCGAGATTTAACAACTTAGTCCCTTGAATCGAATAACAAAAAAACTTACTCCTTTGAAAAAACTTTGCTAGCACTTTCATCTTTAAAGTTAAAATATATTGTAAGAACTTAATTTTTTCGTTAACTTTCAATCAAATGGCACGTTTCAGTAATATATACATTGAAGTACCCAAATTACCAAATAGTAGCTATAAAGTGTTTAACTGCAAAGATGAAAACATTAGTAAATTTTATTTGAGAGACTAATATGTTAAATCTCAATTCTTCCATAACCAAAATAAATGTATATTAAATCGTTCTATATTGTGTGATATTGGTTGTTTTAAATTTCTCAACTTGTACAGTTGTATCTAATGATTCGCAAAATCTTAAGCATGATAAGTTAACATGTTGATAACATGATGATATCATTAATTTTTATTTAATAAAATCATTAAGGGTAATGTGAAAATAACCAATAATTAATGGCCTCACCTCAGCACTGAGCAGTAGCAACACCCGCCAGTGCCCTTCCTTTGTGCTAATTTCAATTTACATGAGGTTTGAATTTGACGGTGGGCGAACAAAATAAGAAAAGAAAAAAAGAAAAGAATAGAAAAGAGGAAGCAACTAATAATAATAAAAGGATAAGAAAGGGGAAATTGGCGTAGATCTGCTTGCTTTTCGGTTCCTCCATCGATTCTGTTCGTTGAAAGAGAGGAGAGACTCTTCTTCCAAGGTCAGGTCAGCTCCTATTCTTCACCATTCTCTCTTCCATTCTCAACAATCTTAGGGTTTCTTCTTTCCACCACCTTATCCTTATCTTTCCCCACAAAAAACTGCGAGGGACGGACCTTCAACCACCAATGAAATTGCTGCAGATCTCATTTTCTCTAATTTTGCCAATACAATTTTATGGCTGATTCGTTGCTTATTGGAAATTCAATGTAAACCTTACTATATGATATTGATGCTTTCCTTTATACTGTATTGTTTTATCTGTGATCGAATCCTAATAAACAGTGGAAAACTTGTACATGTATCTGATTATGTGAATGAAAAAAAAAAAAAAAGAATGGCTTGTTTTGAGACTTGATTATTTGTGTTCAAAGGTTGTGATTTGAATGGAGGGAACTGGAGGCGGCAGTGTCTCGCCTGCTGCGCCCGTCAACCAATACTTGCAGGAATACTCGAGGCTCTTTCAGTATTATCTGGATAAATCTACTCCCCACACTGCCTATAGATGGATTGGGACTTTGGTCATTGCATCCATATATGTTCTGCGGGTGTTTTATGTCCAGGGATTTTACATTGTGTCTTATGGGCTTGGAATCTACCTCCTCAATCTCTTGATTGGCTTTCTCTCCCCTTTGGTTGATCCGGAGATTGACGCTTCTGATGGACCTTTACTGCCAACCAAAGGCTCCGATGAGTTCAAACCCTTCATCCGCCGCCTTCCTGAGTTTAAGTTCTGGTAATTTAGGACTTTTTTCTTGTGGGTGTTCTGTTTTTTCAAGGTTTAACAAACTTTTCATTGGTCACAGGACATTTTTGGACGCTTTGAGTGAAAGAACTTACTTGTCCAAACTTACTTGGACACATTTTTTTTTTTTTTGGTGTGTGACTCAGTGATTGGAATGGCTTTGTAAACTAGATTAATGGTATGCTGTGACTGTGAGTTGATTTAAATGATTCAACTGTCATGAAAGAGGTTGGTTCTATTCATGTGCATTCCTTTATATTTGGCCAGTGAATTTTGTGATTTTGTTATGCTTGCAGGTATTCTTTCACAAAGGCTTTCTGCATAGCGTTCGTGATGACCTTCTTTTCTGTATTTGATGTTCCTGTCTTTTGGCCTATATTGCTCTGTTACTGGATTGTTCTGTTTGTCCTTACAATGAGGCGCCAAATTGCACACATGATCAAATACAAATATATTCCATTCAACATGGGAAAGCAGGTTGAGTTTCTTATGCTTAAGTTGTTTTGGGTCAAATTCAAATTTATTCTCATGCTTTTGCTTTATTTTGTATCCTCTGCCTGAAGTATAATGCATGATTTCTTTTTATTTACTTTACAGAAGTATAGTGGTAAGAAATCTTCTGCAGGTAGCAGTGGCCCCCGTGCAGACTAAAGCTGGCTGTGTCATGATTTATAGAACACGGATCTACTGGATGAAGGACAAAGTTAGGTTTGGTGAACAGTCAAGGGTAATCGATTTTTCCTCTTTATTTGAAAGGAGTTTGTATTCAAAATGTTATATGGGTGCCAGTATGCAGTTAGAGAAAATCTTAGTGTTCACTCGTTTTATGATGCCAAATCACATGCTAATATTGGCAGTGAACTTCATTGTTGATACGCATCAGTATTCAGTTCAGTTTTGGATTTGTTGTAAATCTCTGATTGTATTGTGAATTTGTGATGCTGTAATATTTCCTGCCTGGTCCTTCTACCACAACATTAAAGCAAAATTCATCCCTGTACCAGAAAAGGCAAAATTCATCCATCACCTTACGCGTAATTTGTCTCTTAAAGTACGACTAACCTTGGCCCATATTACTTATGGCGCAACTGAAAGCCGATGTACTTTGAAGCTGTTTAGTTACTGTCCATCTCTCAATTTTTGTCGAGATAAATCAAGCTGTTTAGCTATTCAAAGATATCGAGATAAAAATCATGACTTTTAAGTTGAGGGATTTTCATGAGGGATATAACTGGTTTAACTAGGTTTACTGTCATAATTTTTGCTTTCAAATAATAGGTTTCTCGCAGTCAATGATTCCTTGGAGAGAAAAGATTAATGGCTCGAAATCTTGCTGTGCGAATGCTGTTATGAAGAATAGCTATCCTTAGATTTAAACTTTCCATTTATCTTGATTAATTACAAAACCATGTGAGCGGTGATTTTCTCCTTCGTTATTTTTCGTACTTTAACTTTTCGAGCCACTAAGCACGTCTCTTCCTTGAAACAGGTGCCATTCACGGCAAGATTTAGCTCCTGGAATCCTATACAAAAACAATGATAATAATAATAATAATAATAATAATCACGGCAAGATTTCCAATACTATCGTTGACCATTAATTATATTTTTGTGCGCTCTGAATTTTAGTGGAGTAAGAAGGGAAATGAAATTGAAATTGATGAGTTCGTTAGACTTGTAAATGTTTATTGTTATGTAATAAAAATAGCATAGGCGCATGGTATAGCATAGCATAGGTTTCTTCATGTATGGTTCCCCTGTAAGGAGCAGATACCACCTTGCTGTCCTAATACATGGTTTTTTATTTGGACAACTAATTAAGATAAACCTAGACATAGCAACCGGGTCTGCGGCTCAGACAAACTGATTAAGGTACTCATCCACAGTGGTGTATTTGACATCAGGATAGAGTGCTGAAGCTTCTACCCCAAATGATGGCTCAATTTCAAAGTTAGTCTGATCCCCTTTCACGTAGACAGAGTGGCCAATAGACTTTATCACGCTCAGAGGTGGAGAAGACTCTGAAAGAAAAGCAAATGAGTTATCACTGTATTATTACCCAGCGCATATCCAACATAATAATAATAATAATAATTGTTACTCACTACAGTCTACACTAACCTTGAATTTGTTTCAGAACTTGTTCCTCAGGCACATAGACTCTTTCAACAGTTTTGTCGATCTTCTTCTCCCAGAGAGAAACTAGGTCGTTAAAGGACAAGGTATTAGCTGGAGGTCTAACGTAGAGAATCTTGTTCAAGGTTCTTGGATCATCAACAGCTCTGATTGTGTAAGTGGCAATATCGTTTTCCTCGTTGCAAACAGCTGTTAATCAAGCAAAAACATTAATAGCGGAATGTATGAAATTGTAACCTTGATGCGAATCTATGTGCTGCTGCGCTTGCTTTTTTACCTTTGGGGTTGCCATCTCCTGGGATAACAACTTTATCTCTTGGGGCAGCTTTGGCTCCAGGCTGCGACAAGTTGGGCAGGAAATAACCAGCAAAGAAGTTGCTTGAGACGTAGGTGTGGGGAATTCCTTCAGCCTCAGTGAGTCTGCGAATTCTGGCCTTATCAGCAAATGAAATCTTTGCTGGATCCACTGCGTGAGTTCGGTCCACATCGTTTCCAAATTCAGAAGGAAGGAACCTCTGCAAAACAAAATTATGATTCCAAACAACGGTAGTAGTAGTAGTAGTAGTAGTAACATTGCAAGCGGTTTAGTTGAGAATAAGAGAAATGAGAAATGAAGAACGAATTGTACTAGGCTACGTACCTTGACATTTCCTGCCTCCTTAATGGCAGAAACGATCTTGTCCTGATCAGCAATCTGCAAGTGTCCAACAGTAGAGATGACCACATCGACCTGCTTTATGGCCTTCACCAAACTTTGGTGATCATAGAGATCCCCAGAAACAAGAGTGGCGCCCAAGGTCTTGAATTTTTGGATGAGGGGTGATTTAGCAGGGCTGGAGAGAGTGGAGTCCCGGACAAGGACGAAGGTTGGGTGACCAGCTTTGACGCTTGCTTCCACGATGAACTTCCCAATGTAACCTGTCCCTCCAATCACCAGAATCTTGCTCGCCATCCTATCTTATCCTATCCTATATATGAACTATATTATGAACACAACAACAAGCGTAGTGTAGTGTAGTGTATCCGATCTCCTCTGCTGCTATGCTTTTTGCCACTGTCTCCAACTGCTCCTTTTATAAACTAAGGGAACCCAACTTCAACTTCAATTGCCACTGTCCCCAACTGCTATACTTTTTTCTTTTTGATTTTTCTCTTGATTTCACGTCTCCATAATTCATTTCATTTAATTATAAGTTAATAATCGATTTAATAATTTTAAATCAACGAAATAAATTTTGTATATTTAATTTCATATATTTTTATGGAATCAAAATTAAAGTATATTTTTATATGAATATATTTTATAATATCGTTGACTATATAGTAATATATCATTCAAAACATTTATAAATTAGGTGGTGGTTATTAATAAGAAGTTTTTAAATTGATAATATGCCAGAAATAAGTGATAATTATATTTGATAAATGATTAATAAAATAGTTAAAATGTTTATTTGATATTCATTGCGAATTCGTAGATTCAAACCGGTGAAATGCATTTATACACAAAATGAGTCTATATTCATCTATATTTTTGTTTTTCTTTTTGTTTTATATATATACTACATATATATACATCTAGATTCTTGCAGTCCTAACGTTTCGCTTTCAGCAGTAATTGTCAATTGATAGTATTTGTTTGGCTTATAAATGCACCGTGGTCCGTGGGTAACGTTATTTACGTTTTCATTTTTTGGACTATTTTGCCGCATGTTGATGCTACTCGCAGCATATTTTACTGATTTTGAATTTTGAAAAGTGTTCCTGATACGAAAATCAAGAAGAATTATTTATTATTATACATGATTTATATTTATTTACATATATCTACAAAATTATACTGAAATTAATTTTAATTTGCTTTTAGTCTAATAACTATCCATATAATCATTTAATTAAATAATTTCATATCAACAAAAATGTTTGGCTCTTTATCATTATTATCTTAGAACTTACACGTGTTAGTATATAATAATTAGATAACAATATAATTTTTTTTATTAATAATGTGTTAAAATTAATCTTTTTATCTATATTCATCAAATAAATATAAACTACATTTCTTGATTTTTCACTAATGACTATAGTGGTATATTTTATTAAAATAAAAGCTAAATGAATCCTTAATTAAGAAAAATATAAAAATAAAAATTTACTTGTTTTTTTTTAATCTTTAAGGTATTGCTACCCATCAGACATTGTCACGACCAAGAGATCTCTACCCATCTTTAAACTTATTTGACTGTAATAATAGTATCTTCTTTCTATTACATCTCCGTAAATCCTCCTAAACAATAAATGAAATAAGTTTTTGATTATTTGTTAATATTTTAAGACATAGGTTGTTTTTATTTTATTGTAAAAAGATTTATATCACTATTTTTAATTTACTTGTTTTCTTAATCTATGATCACAAATAGAAATAGACACTAACTTTTTAAATATATATAAAGGGATAATTATAAGAATTCATTATTAAACACACTCACAAAAAATTAATAAAACTCATTCATGAGTGAGTGTTATATGTTAAAATAAAGTTGATATGACTCACTTTTATTATGAGAATATATAAATATAATATATTAGACTTGTATTATATAAGAATCTTTATATACTTAGCCTAGAATAATTAGAGTAATAACAAGCAACTAGGTACCTGCCAGTCACTCTATTCCATTATTTTTGAATGAATAATGATTGGTATACAACAAGTTGTACAATAATATTATAACATCACTCACAAATTTATTTTATCTTTTAGTGCATTAATACTCACACTCACTAAGAGATAAAACAAGTGTTGTGACATTGTTGTGCATCTAACTCTAATCTTTTTGGATACCTACTTAATTCATGCAAGCATTGGATACTGTCTCACCGACCTGGAACGCCTGTCGTAGGATGCACCTCACCTACTTCAAATGAGAGTAACTACCGATCAATTACTAACCCAAAATGACTAAATGAGGAATGCATACCTATCATTCAGCCTAGTCGTACATATAACATATGTAGTAACATTGACCCTCAGATCGCCAATTTAATTAGATGTAGGGTAATTAATCCATACTGGTGTTTGGGTTGTGTACCTAAAAAAGTGGTTTGGAATGGATAATAGACACTCCAACTTCACGAATATTAATAGGATTGGATCGTCTATACCTTTCTAAACAAACTGCACAAATTTTATTTTTTAATTAACAATTTATTAATTTAAATAGTTTGACATTTAAAAAATAAATAAATTTTACGTTCAAATTTTATAAATAAATAAAATTAACATTAAAAGATCTTAAATTTAGTAAGAATTTAATTTATATGTATTATTATAATAAATAAATAAATTACACAATATCCAATCATATATTATTATATTAACAAATTAAAAAAATTTAATTTATAATAAAAAAAGGTATTCTCCTCTCGCTCTTCTATCCATTAAACTTTATTTGGAAGATTTTTCAATTTGGTATTCACCGCAAGTTTCAATGAGTATTTTCCGTAGGTTTCTTGTATTGACGATTAAAGATCATGTTAGGAAGTTTTGATGATACATTCGCACTGTATCATTGATGTGTTCTGGTAAACGGTAATCATAAAATCAATATAAATCTTGGTATAATATAGCATCAACTATGAAGGAAAACGTGAAGCTCTGGAAGGATTGGAGTGTAAATTCACAACAAGTCTTTGATCAGAAAACGTGCATGCAATTGACGTTCCAATCTCGTGACTCTTCTGCAGCGGCTGTCACGGGTGCACATCTGCAGGGGCCAGATCTTTTTTGTTTTGTAGGGGTGTTCGCAGTTTAGGATTTGGTTGGATTTTGAACTAAAAACAAAATCGATCCTAGGGAAATGTACCACTATATTGGACTGTAATATCAAATTACACAATCGATTGATTCTGCAATCAATATGCAAAATTATGGTGGCTAACATTAAAACGTTTAATTATTGACGATTTATGTCACCTCATATCAAATTAAAGCAGGAATCCCTACAAAGTTGCAATTCCAGCAAAGTCTCCAAACTGGCAGGCGACTTCACAGCATTAGCAGACTTGCAAGTTGACTGCTCAGAGATCGCGCTTCCTCATCCACGAACTTTCTCCAGCAGCGCTATATATATGGTGAGTTGAGTGTGGTAAGCAAGTGTTTTAAATAAATGAGAAGTGAATGTGAAGGGAGAGAGCTTTGAAAAAACAAGAGGAAGTAAGGAAAGATTGAGTGATAAATAAATAGAATTGAAGTAGAACATATTAGAGAAATGGAAGCTAGTGATCATATTGTCGAGGCGATTTTTTGAAGTAATGTATGTATTTTTTTATCTCGTTCTTCTTGTATGTTTTTTTTTCTTTGTTATAGAATACATATTAGTAAATATTCTACTTGTTACATTTAATGTTATTGTAAAAATTTATTTATTTGTCCTTTTTACTGTTAATTTTTTTATTAATGTTATTATGATTTTTAGTATTAGAAATAGATAGAAATTGTATAATTTAATTTTTAATTATTATTATTACCTTATTATTACAACCGAAATTACTAACAGAAGTGTTATTACTATTGTTGAAGTTATTATGATGTTCAATATTAGATATATTAATACATTTTTTTATTATATATTTTTTTTGGTAACAAAAGCTGAAGAAATTTTTATTATGTATTATTGGTGAAGTTTATAAATAATAGGTAAAATATTAATTTATTTTATATTTTATTTAAATTATTTTTATTAATGTTATTATGATGTTCAGTATTAGAAATAGATAGAAATTGTTTAATTTAATTTTTAATTATTATTACCACCTTATTATTACAATCAAAATTAGTAACAGAAGCGTTATTATTTTTGGTGAAGTTATTATGATGTTTAGTATTAGATATATTAATAGATTTTTTTATTATATTTTTTTGGTGACAAAAGCTAAAGAAATTTTTTTATGCATTATTGGTGAAGTTTATAAATAATAGATAAAATATTAATTTATTTTATATTTTATTTAATTTTTTATTAATAAATATTACTTTAATTTATATGTGTATTCTTTATTGATTAAATACATTTTTTTATTTTTTTAATACTAAAGTTGCCTATGTGTTAAGTGATTTTAAACTTGTATTTTTTATTAATTTTTTCTTGTAAAGTTGCCAAACTATCAGGTGATTTCTAAGGTTGATTTTTTTTATTTTGCACCCTAAAGCCGCCAATGCATAAGAGAATTTTATAATTTCCACCATAACTCTCCAATTTTCTTTCCACCCGCGTATATTTGACATTATTTTACTTTATCTCAATATTAAAGAAAATGAGCCTCGATCCTATTAATAAATTTTATTTCGATTCAATTCAATTTGGTTTGGTTATTTTTTAAGAACCAACCAAACCAAATGATTCAAATTGGTTTGGTTGGTTTTTGGTTTTTGTTGAAAATTTTATAAAATGTGAAAAATTAGCTATAAATAACATTGAATTAAACTAACTGTTATTATAAAACTATATAATTATAAAATCTAAGTTAATTTTTAGATGTTATGCTAATATGTAATACTATTAACTAATAAGATAAACAATTAATAAAAAATTTGAACAAAAATTATATTGATCAAATTAAAAGAATTAATGTATAATTGAAAATCCAATATTGAGTTGAAATATGAAAAAAATTTAAATGTGAATATAAATTTTGATAAATAATATATCTAATTAGCATATATAATTGTTAATGTAATATGTTATTGCTTCACTGCTTTGTCAAACTTTTCAACCTTTTATTTTTGGTCGGAAACTTTTCTTTCTTTTTTTCTTTTGTTTCATACCTGTTGATACTATAAATTAATCGGTCATGAGATGGGTAATGATCTTATGTAACTAGCGACAGGTTCCTATGGCCCAAGGACCAAACGTTCCCATACATGATCAATGGTTTGCATATATTGACAGATGGTAAGTAGCAAATACACCAAGCTAGGCAGTATCCTAGTACATGATTTTTTTTAATAAAAAAAAACATGTTTTTCTTTAGACAAGCATGACATATTTGATTTGAGTTTTCATTTTTAAATTTTCAGTATTTCAGATTTTGTAAATAAAATACTGAAAATTCTAAAAACTACAAAATTCAATTTTCAGAATTTTCAATATTTCCTTCACAAAATCTGAAAAACTGAAAATAAAAATTAAAAGTTGGAAACTCAATCAAACAGGCCCTAAGTTTAACATCTCAAACAAACTGATTTAGGTACTCGTCTACAGTGGTGTATTTGACATCAGGATAAAGTGCTGAAGCTTCTACTCCAAATGATGGCTCAATTTCAAAGTTAGTCTGATTCCCTTTCACATATGAATTGTGGCAAATAGACAGGATCCGATTCAAGGGCGGCGAAGACTCTGAAAGAAAAGGAAATAAGTTATCATTGTATAACCCAGCACATATATATATCCTGAACAATTAATTATTTCTCACTAACCTTGAATTTGCTTCAAGACTTGCTCCTCAGGTACATAGACTCTTTCAAGAGTTTTACCAATCTTCTTCTCCCAGAGGGATACTATGTCATTAAACGACAAGATATTAGCTGGAGGTCTAATGTAGAGAATTTTGTTCAAGGTTCTTGAATCATCAACAGCTTTGATTGTGTAAATGGCAATATCCTCTTCCTTATTGCAAACAACTGTTAATCAAGGCACACGCATGTTAACAGGGCAATGTATGATATGTAAATTTCTTATCTATCTTGATGCAAATTATACCTGCAGTGTTTGATGTTTTTAATTTACCTTTAGGGTTTCCATCCCCGAGGATGATAACTTTGTCTCTTGGGGCAGTTGTAGCTCCAAGCTGTGACAAGTTGGGTAAGAAGTGACCATCAAAGAAGTTGCTAGACACATAGGTGTAGGGGATTCCTTCAGCCTCAATGGTTCGGCGAATTTGGGCCTTAGTGGCATATGTTGTCTTTGCTGGTTCCACTGCATCTTGAGTTCGGTCCACATCATTTCCAAATTCAGAAGGAAAGAACCTCTGCGAAACGAGATATATAGCCATCAAAGCAAGGTCCAAAATATATCTCCGCATCATGCACGTAAGTTTCTTTCAAATGGGAACATGTGCTAGATCAAATTTCAGATTATGGGACAAGTTTCATCTCGTCTTCTGTCAAACACTTCAAATTAAAATGCTAAATATATGTAGTCGTTAAGTTGGATTACTTTTCTTTAAGGATGTTAAAAGTCTTATACTATAAGATGCTTGATATCTTCAGAGACACGTTTCTAGACAAACATTTTTTTTTTTTCCATGTGAATCCTCTTATTGGAGATGGTATTGTTCAACTGTTTGAGATTCCATGGGCCATGCATAGCTCTTCCAACACTGAATATTTCATAACTCTACCAACACCAAATACTCCATACTCAAATCTAATACCACTGATTAAGAGGAATGAGCATCTAACATTTCAATTAACAATGTATTGGTTCTCTTTGAAAGTTTTGAATTCTCTTATGTGCTTTTTTGAAGGAAGAATGATTTCTTTGAAGGTGGTTTTATGCTTTTCTTTTTCCCTTTTATAAGTTTGTGTAATTTTTTTTTAACAAAAAGGGAAATTATTACAAATATATAAAAAAAATAGAAGCTACCATTTTGATATCATCCAAACATTTTTTTTCTGTAAAATACTATCTAAATTTTACTTTTTCAAAACATATCATTTAAAAATTATTTATAAAAGTATTTTTGTGAGAAGTTAATCCAAATCATCCTTGATTTTGGTTTTGAAACAAGATTAGCTTCAGAAAATATAGCAAATAGGAATGGATCATCTTAAGTGAAATTTCAACATGACCTTGTCATATTTGATCTCTTACCACTAATTTTTTAAGTAGGACTCATATGATATGTGATATAAAAGAATTTATACTAAGAGATCACATATGACAATGTTATGTAAAAATCTTATATGAGATGATCCATTTCCTATAGCAAATACAAGGAAAACAAATTTGCTGAAAACAAAAACACAGAAGTGGGCAAATAACCACGCACACCACCAATGTATTGGAATGGAGGCATTTTTTATTAGGGAAAAATGCACTTTACCCCTGTATTTTTACTTTGTGCAATTTAGACCATGAGTTTTCAATTTGTGTAACGCGACCCTCTATACTTATCAACCTGTCAAGAAGCCTTCCGTTCAGTGAGTCATCCAAATCCACTGTTAAATCCCCATGTGCTTCTTACGTGCACATATTGTTAGACAAAAATACCCCTATTTTCAATCTAATTTCCAAATTCCAATCCCTAATCTCTCAAACTATCATTCTGGATCTTGTCTCAAACCCTTTCTCCATTTTTGCCTTATATCCACAATTTTTCTTCAGATCTAAACCTCTCTCCCTTTCTCTCCCAAAATCTGTCTTTTTTCATCCATCCTACCTTATTCCAATCCAACCGCGAAGAAGAAGATCACCGAAGACCATCAAAGTCCCAAGAAGAAGATGAACGACAAAGAAGACGAACAAAAATGGGTAATGGCGGTGGCGGTGGTGACCCAGCGAGGAAGAGGAGATGGAGGGAAGGAAGGCGGCAGTGCGGCTAGGCTTCTCTGCTATAGGACACACGCGGGATGGTGGCTAGGCTTTGCGAGCGCTGCAAATGGAAGGTATTTTTGTCCAACAATTTGTGCACATGAGAAGCACATAGGGACTTAACAGTGGGTTTGGACGGCTCACTAATGGAAGGGCTTCCTGACAAGTTTGGTAAATATAGGGCTCGTTGTGCAAATTGAAAACTCAGGTCTAAATTGCACAAGAACAAAAGTATAGGGGTAAAGCAAGTTTTCCCTTTTTATTATGTGGTGTAAATCTAAATCACTTTTACATATGCAAGCTTCTTGGAGAAAGCTTTAAGTGTTAATGCATATACCTGATAAGCATAACTATTCCTTTTTTTTTTCAACAGAAAAATAATGGAAGACATTGCTTTTATAATAGGGATGTGAGCATTTATGGTTATTCCCCTCCCAACCAACAACTTGTTGGTATATGTATAACTATTAAGTAAGTTTAAGTTGAAGGTTAGTTAATAATTTTATCACATTTCTAACAATTATACCCAATAAAGTCTCATATTTATCCAAAATTGTTATGCAGTCAATTAATATATCTTATAATTAACATACCATACTAATTTTAATTGTAGGAAAATATGAAACATATATTTGTTTACATCTTTTTTCTAGCCTTTTAAAAAATATTACATGCGAAATCAACATGATAGCTCGCAAGTGATTGAGATTAAATTGTACCTTGACATTTCCTGCCTCCTTAATGGCGGAAATGATATTGTGTTGATCAGCTAACTGCTGGTATCCTACAGTAGAGATTACCACATCGACCTGTTTTATCGCCTTCACCAAACTTTTGTGATCATGCAGATCTCCCTGCATATAAGCCAATACAATGAAACACACTAACACCCTTCAAAGAGCAAATCTCCAAATTTATGGGAAAGAAAACTGACCGATTTCAGTTTTATTGTCTAAAGTAATGTAGTTATAGCTTATGACAACGATGCAATTTTAACATATATAGGAGACTATATTCGTTACAAGATGACATTTTTTTTTTCCTATTGATTTACAGGATGACACTTTGAATCACGTGCTCAATTACCACTTACCCAAAAGCCCTAGGATTTCTTAGGCAGAAGTGGTTGCACTTATTGCAGAACTCTTGGACCAAAATTTAAGCCGGCCAAATATTAAGGTATAGTAATCCTAGCAAAATAAAGCAAACATAAATCTACACAAATTACAAATTCGGAAATTTTAAGAATACGATGCAGCAGCTTCTACGTACGGTTCCATCATTTGGAGAATATTACAAAACGAGAAAAACAGGGAAGAAAGGGAAGTGGATTTTACGCACCAAAACAAGATTGACACCAAAGCTCTTGAATTGTTCGAGGATGGGTGATTTAGTGGGGTCGGAAATAGTGGAGTACCGGACAAGAACGAAGGTTGGGTGGCCACCCCTGACGCTCGCTTCCACGATGAACTTTCCGATGTAACCGGTGCCTCCGATGAAGAGAATCTTGCTCGCCATCGTAAAAATACTTGTGCAGTGCAGTGTACGAACAATATCAATATCCTCTGCTCTGCGAATTACTATGCTTTTGCCACTGCCACGAGCTGCCCTGGCTTGCCTCTGCTTTGATGGACCGGAATTGGGTCTGGGTCCGCTAATCTCTTATCTATTCTATATATAAATTCACATTTTTGGAATTGAATATAAATTTTTTAAAATAAAAATTATACTTAAAAACAAGTTTAAATATAAAAACTATTGAAATTTTAAATTAACTTTTTAAATAATTTTTATTACATAATTGTTTTTTATTAAAACTTTAAATATGTATTGAAAAATCATCAAGTAGTTTTTAGTGTAGAATGTGAGATTTGCAATTTTAACCCTTTTTTTTCATTTGTATTTGGTCGATTATGCATGACAAATGTAGAAAAATGAATTTTCTTTCCAAATGAGAACAATCCGTTTCATTAATAGTACAGAAAAATAATATAGGTAATTAAATTAAATTCAAATGATTTATTAGATTAAGAAAGAATTTAATTTTTACTTAAAAATTAATTTTAATGTACTGATAATGTTTTATTTATATATTATTATCTAATTAAAATCTTCTATTTATATAACTTTTCAAACAATGGATGAGAGATTAAACTATCATGATAATATAGCAATACATGATTAAATGATGTAGAAAACTTATACACCATCAGTATATAAAAATTAAATCCAATAAACAATTTAAATGATTTTTATCAAATTTTATAAGTCCAATTTTCTATATTGTTGATGTAATCAATTTATATAGTGTTAAAAATCATATACTTTTTGTACATCAGAATTTAAAGACAATAAGATTTAAACATATGATCTTATGCATACTACCAAAATCCTTCATTACTGTCTCAATCATAATAAGTTATAGAAATTATATACTAATCTAACATTAAAAATGTTTATTAATATATTTTTAAATTAATAGTATATAAAAATTGAATCTTAATTTTATATTTTTAAATTAATAGTACATAAAAATTGAATCTTAATTCGATATTTTATTTTTGTTTAAACCACTTGTATGCAATGAAAATACTTTTTCAATAAAAATAGCACATCTAAATAATTTGTAATTTTTCAAAATCTTTATTATGATATTCAGGTTGAACTGCCAAACAAAATAGATTTTTTATTTTTAATTCTAGATACAGCATGTTTTGATTACAAATTGTGAAAGAAAGAGAAAAAAAGAAGGTTTAATTAGGTCCCTACAAAAAGTTTGAATTGCCAAACAAAAAGGTTTTATTTTTAATTCTAGATACAACATGTTTTAATTAGGTCCCTACATTTTAAAAGTTTTCAATTGTCCCTATGTTGTATAAAATTTTTCAATTAAATCTCTTCCGTTAAGCACCGTTACAAAAATATATCCAACAATGCTATGGTATACTTAATGAAGTCAGATGTACCATAAAACTCATTATAAATATAGATAGAATTCATATACCATGTAATCTGAAAAATAAGATTTCATAGTATAACGATGCATCCATTTCTACCAAAGCATAGTAGGAACTCTCATTTTCTTTTCTCTCACCCCTCCCTCTTCACTTCCACAGTTAACCCCCTCCCTTCTTCTCTACCCCCAACCAAGACCAAACCCTCAAGCCCACAAACAAATGGAAAAAAAAGGTTTAATTGTCCTAATCTCCTAGATCTATGTTGTTGTAACCAAAAGGGAAGAACACAGAGCACAAAACATAAGGTGAGGTGGTGGAGGGGCTGTTGGAGGCACAACGTGGCGTGGAGGCATGGAGAAGGCGGCAGTGTAGCAGGTGCTCTGACGACGTCAGGACACGATCATGATGAAGGACGAAGGTGGCTGAGGCACGATGCGGGTCGCGGTGGCTTTGTTCACGATGGCAGTGAGACTGGCGCTATGGCACTGGTGAGAAGAGCGACAACGGCGGCATCAACCGCATGCAATGGTCGCGATTAAGCTGGGTCTTCACCTGGCTTAGTGGATGACTAGGCGCTCCGTGTGGGGCTAACCGCGGCAAGGAAGAAGAAGGAGTGGAGGTTTTATTGTTCTTCCCTTTTGTGTTTATTTTCTATTTTTGGATTTGAAGTTGATTTTGGATTTTGGTTTGTAATATGGGATTGCATTGGAAAGAAGACGATAATGGCTGAAGGTGGAGGGCTTAGTTCGTGTTTGTGGGGGAGGATGAGTCAGGAAAAGGGAAAGTGTGAAGAAAGTTGGGTGTAGATGATGATTGCAAGGCTATGATGGAGTTTTTGGGTTGTGAGAGTTAACAGGGATGATGAAGGTTCTGTGGGGTGGAGATGGTTGTGATGGTGATGGGCTGGTGTGGAGATATTGTTTCATAGTGAAGTGGTGCCACTAAGTTTCACATTTTTGCCTTTGTTAGTGTTTGTGATTGTGATTGCTTTTTTTTCCATTTGTGTCTATCAGTGTATGGGATGATGGTGGCCTGCTGTGGGGAAGCTTGATTTTGGTTTGATTTTTTGTTTGTGCTTTTTTGATGTTTGTGATTCTAGTTGGATCTGATGTTGCATTTGATTATGGGTGGAAGATTGGTTATTGATGATAATGATGGATGCAAGGAGGGGCTCCTATGTGTAGTTTCGCCTCTACAGTGGGTGGTGGGTGGTGGGGAGGGAAGATGAATGAGGTAGAAGAAGATGGAATATGCTAGAAATATTCCATTTTATGTAATAATGATTAACGACAGGATTTAATTAAACAATTTTATCTAATATAAGGATCCAATTAAAAACTTTTAAATATAGATTCAATTGAAAATTTGATGAAATTATAGGACTAACAGATTAATTAAACAAAAAAAAAAAACAGATGTTGGCGAAATAACTAAGCTGTTTTTCTTTTGGTCTGAACTAAGCTTTTTATTTTTGGTCCGGGCGTAATAACTAAGCTGGCGTAATATCTAAGCCCTCTTTATTTGGTATGGGCGTAAAAACTAAGCGAGCAATGCAAACCCACCGCCTCGCACCATATATAAATGCTCCTCGCCGCGCTCAAATGGTAATGCCATTGCCAAAACCAAAAAGAAAAATGCGCCTCGCCTCTTTGACTTCACCACCTCGTATTTTCAAACGCGCTCTCATCATGGACGCTACCATAGCAAGTCTTCGTTCAGAGTTTTAGGGTTTAACTATGATCTCCCAAATTCATAAGATGGGATTCCCAATCTCCAAGACCAAGTCTCTTGCAAAGGAAAATCCTTGAATTTTTACTTGTTCAACATCAAGGAACTGTCGAAACATTTTCGTTCTCTTCTCGTTCTTCCACATATTTATCTTTATGGGGAAGATTATTGAATCTAGCATTCGCCGTAGGTTTCAGTGGGAATTTGTCGTTAATTTATTGAATTTCTTGGCCGTTCTTGACGACGAAGATCCTCATAGAAAGTTCTCATCACTAGTTCTCTATGTGTCAATGCCATTGATCGATGTATTCTTGCACAGAGAAACTGATGATAAAGGAATAATCAGGTTTATTCAACTAATTCAAATCTAATCATGGTACAAGAGCATGAACTTTGAAGGTAGCGGTGAAGCTCTGGAAAGGTTTGGAGGGCAAATTCACCGTAAGAAGTTTTACGAAACGGGATTTTGCATCAGTGTCTTGACTTTCTTGGGTGCCTTGCAATTGACGTTATAATCTCAGTTTCCTCGATCTCTTTAGTTTGAGAATCTCGTTCGTTCTTGCATATTTCTTGGTTGTTGGTTCCGTAATTCATAATTTCTTTTCAACCTTATTCATCTTTTCCTCCTGTTGTCTACGTACCAAGTCTATTACATCTTCTAGTTAAGTTTTCTATACATTCTAAGATCTCTTGTCCACTTCTTGATTTATTTCCTCCCTAACATGCGATCTTCGTAATCATTTTTCTCATCATGGTGTTTATTTTGTGGTATGCAACCCGTTCACAGAGATTGCAGAATTCCAAGGTATAATAAGGATTCGGAGGATCGTGAGAGGCAATACGACATTACGGCCAGAAGGACTGTAAGACTATCGTTCTGCCTCTTGTCTCTGACTTGTTGACAGTGCGGTTGGGCTGCACGAGAAATGGGCTCAATGTAAGTGGGCGGCCCAAAAGGCAGAGATTCCAACAGTCTAAGGACTCTTTCACAGAACACAGCCCATGCATAAGAACTTCCGTGCAATTCTCATATATCCACCACCTGGATTTAGTTGACAAGTTGGCTAAAGCCGAATTGACGAGTTAGCAAGCTCCAATGTTTATAGGTCAATTTAAATGATGGATCCTTGAAGGTTGAATTAAAGGTTCATTTGTCTCTAGTAGACAATTAAATCAAAGATAATATTAGGTAAACGATTACATAAAAATTTGATTGCATATTATTACCTCCAGCTTAAAGTATAAGGAAAAGGTGTGGAATTCAAACAAAAGTAGTGAATAGAATAGAAAAAGCAATGACCTATCTCCTATCAACCTTAATTCTTTTATAAAAAGAAATCTCAAGCATTTTGGCCGTACCAGAAGAATAATTACCATCCACTTTATCATCTATTTTTAAGATTATTCATTTTTATAAAGTTTATGATTAATCAAATATGCTTTGTTATCCGAGGGAGAACTCCGAGAAAAGTAAAAGAAAGTCTACAACGTGCTCATTAAAGGAGTGGTATAGACAGTATAAATCAACAAACGTTGATTGCGGAGACCAAAGACCAACGATGGTTGAACGCCAACACGTCTTCCATTTGTACACGACATTGCACTTTCAGGCGGCTGAGGAAAAAGATAACCCAAAGCAATATTATTGCACAAAATAAAAGCTGTATGCCTCTATCCATGTTTAATATAACAAATATACATATATAAAGCTAAGCTATATTTCAATCGTCAAAGAGGCATCTCAATTTTGATTTTTGAGTAAAGGAAAGAAAAGATACAGAAAAAGCAAAGAGCAAAAGAGAAAGCAAGTAATTCAATTGGAGAAGAAGATGGAGACAGTAATGGAGGAGGAAGAGTACAACTACAGAGAGGTGAGGCTTCCGTCTCTGATCCCAGTGGTGCCGGAGCCAGAGCTGGAGAGGGAAACAGGGGAAAGAAGACGGGGAAGGGACATACTGGTAGCCATAGATCATGGTCCCAACAGCAAACATGCCTTTGACTGGGCTCTCATCCACCTCTGCAGGCTCGCTGATACCATCCATCTCGTTCACGCCGTTTCTGGTTCGTTAAATTGTTTCGCTCACTTCGCATAACATGTTCTTACGTTTTCATCTTAGTTTCTGCGAACAAAACAACATAAAGTAAATTAAGTTACAATTCACACCATGTGGCTGTGCCCATCCGAATATTTGGTTGGGGAAGGAAAGCTTATTCTTTGTTATCAAAATATCTTGTAGATGTAAAGAACCAGGTTGTTTACGACACAACCCAGGGGCTGATGGAGAAATTAGCAGTTGATGCTTTTGAAGTCGCAATGGTTAGCATCCCCTTTTTCACTTTTTATGATTTCTTTTAGCATAGCATGATCTGTTTGACGTATTGGCCACTGCTGACGTCGTTTTCATTGTGTTGTTGAGAATTGAGACTCGCACATGGAACCTTATTGTTGAAAAAGTTCATCATAAATCACACAGGTGGCCTGCACTGCAGCACTTGGAAAAGAACAATCATATGTGGATTAAAGTTGTGAGATTTTTGTTAAAGGCCTGATTCTGGTGTAATTTTTTCAAAGGGTGATTTTTCCAAAAATTATATAGCTGCTGCTGTTTGCTGATATTAACAGGACTCCAAAATGTGTTATGCCAAAATATCTCGGGCCCTCAACTTATGAACTGGGAAACAAAACCGTGTTAAAGCACCCAATTTCTAATAAATTCCCGTTTCCCTGATCCAAATTGGTTTAGATTTGTTGGTGTAAGTTGAATTATCTTTTCAACGAATGAGGTGCTTCTCTTGTACAACTTATAACCTTTTATCCAAATTTTCAGTTGCATTGTATTTGAGTCCTTAGCACGTAGTAATATTCCTTGGTGACATTGGTGCCTTATTAGATGAATAGTAATTAATGCCATTTCATCTGAAAGTCTGAATTCAATTTTATGGTTAACTTCTGTTGACGATCACCTATTATTACTTAGTTTCTGTCACACTTAGATTTTGCTGGGCATGAACATTTGTGTTTTGAATGTGCCATGGAAATTCCCATCGAGCAGTGCTTAATCTTATATGATCATGAGATATACAGGTGAAGACAGTGGCTCGGATAGTGGAAGGTGATGCAGGAAAAGTAATTTGCAAGGAAGCAGAGAGGATCAAACCTGCTGCCGTGGTTATGGGGACCAGAGGCAGAAGCTTGATTCAAAGGTTTGCCCTTTCATTCCCTCTCTCCGTCAGTGATTCTTTGTTTCTCTCTGTAAATCATGTAGTTATCGATCATTCTGATGCACAAGTGGGCTGCTTCTTGTTGTCTTCTTCAGTGTGCTACAGGGCAGTGTTGGAGAGTACTGCTTCCACCACTGTAAAGCAGCTCCTGTTGTGATTGTTCCTGGAAAAGGTGTGCTTTCTTCACCTTTGTCATTCTTTTCAACATGCTCTTGCAGCTGAATATTACAATTTTAAAGGAGTTTCATTTCTTTTGTTGACAGATGCTGGAGATGTGTCAATCATCTAGTGGAATTATGTAGTAAGAGGTTGTGTTCTGTATATTGGCTTTGTTTGATAATGTATTTGTATGTAACGATCATATACTAGTGTGATGAAGATTGATTCTTATTCATTTATACCAGAAAACAGCATCTTATGCTGTGGTTTGTTTTGTGATATAATCCACTTTCCAATTTAGGAATTCATGTTTTCTTTCTTTTCTGCAAGTAATTGTCCTCGTATATGAGTAGTTGGAGAATGTTATTTTCTAGAACAATTGTTTTACTGCCTCTGTTCACTTTTTTGAAAACGCATTGTGATTTTTAAGTTTTAACTTGGTCTGAGTCAGTCACCATGGCAACTGTTTCATAGTTTGCTTTTACAAACTTCTTGAATGCCTTGTATATGATATTATAGCGCCCTATATCATACATTTAATGTATCTTGTTAACTAATAATAATATAATATCTTCTTGTTATTACACTTGGTAATCTAGTGAGTCTTTATCATTGTGCTGTCTAGACTTTTCCCTGTTGTTTAATTGCTTTTAGAATTTTGAACTGCCTAAAGTTCACCTGTATACATCAAGGACAGTATTGTACCAATAACTGGCTACTTTTTTATTGGACCACTTAACAAATTGGCAACTGAGTTGGATAAATTGCGTTTGTCTGGTATTTCTCAATTAGTTTGGAGCTCATTTTTGTTTGGATTAACACGTGTGAGAGATCGAAGCCCTGTTGCCTTGAGCTAGTTATGGGAGGAGCATTTGTGGTTACACCCTTTGCGCCTCATATTACATGTCTTAAAAATAAAATACTAAAATCAAGGAACGGCAATTTTTCTAATGACAAAACATGATTGCCTACAATTTATAGTTATGAAATCTAGTTAAGAAACTATTTTTCTGACCTTATATCAGCAATAAGCATAGAAGTTTTCTAGAAGATATTTTACGGAAATATTAAATAGAAATATATATATATACATATACATTCAGAATGTTATTTTCTCCTGCATCATCCGGCCCCGGATTGTGATTAAGATTTAGAAAATTCCGAAGATGATTGAGACAAACGTGGAAGCTAAGTTGATCTTTGGTTTTAAAAGTTTATTAATATTTTATGAAATGCTACTTGCAAGGAATCTTTGTGAGTTTCTTCAGTCTTTACACGCCTTGAATTGAAACTGCTCAACCACCCCCATGTGAGTGAAGGTTGGGGAGGGAGACTTGTGAAGAGAAGTTCTCACATAACGCTGAAGCTGGGCCACTGAAAGGACAATCCAAGATCATCTCTCACTATCCACAGGAACAAAGAGAATCAACAAAATCTTAGCCATGAATGAGACAGGTCCACCAATGTCACCATTGTATATGCCTTGAAAGCGAAGGATAACTGAGTCACTTGTATCTCAAGGATAAAAGATAGCCCCTAATTAATCCCATGCAACCTAAGATTGAAAACCTCCTGTCATGCATATTAAGACATGGATCAACGCCGAATAGTTATGTCTCTTAATAATTCGGAAGTTATTTCATCTGCACTCTGCAGAGTTTGAATTTCTTATAAAATTGTGGAATATTACCTGATAGTGCATGTGCAAGCTGTATCTATTAACCATTTTTTTAATACCCCAACACAAATCTAGCCCATCGTAATAATTTATCCAACCACTCAAAAAATTGATGTATTTATCATTTTATGAACGTTTTGCATCGGCAGGTATTAGACATGCAATGGTTAGCTGTTATTTTAGGATAGGTTAGGTAGAAGTTTTACTCTGGTAATCTGGAAACCATGGTTATTCAGTATCATCAATAGCAGGTCAGCAAGTTTTAAAGAAACCGGAACATCATAAGTAGCAGCAGCAACCTGGAGGAGTGGAAACTCTGATAATGAGATTTGGCTTTTGGTTACCGTGACCCCATGTCTGAGGAATTTGAATTACTCAAATGAGCAATGCTAACATCTTTTTCCATTTCGCGCGAGTGTCCCTTCTCCATACTATTCAAAACATAACATTTGAACACTGCGGTGACCTTTTAACCATAGACATAAGAGTAGAAATGACCTTTTTGATTGAACTGAATCATAAATTCTTTTGGGGTACTTGAGAGACAAAAAAATCATTCTAATAAATTGAAGACATGGAAATGTCTGCCCACCCCTTCCTCTTCCCCCATTCATCATTCTGCCTAGCTAGCCATCACTGTCTCAATCAACACACTCTTATTCTGTCCCCAAAGGCTGCTAATTTGTGAAGGTCCACTATCACCCTCATGTCCTCTGTCTCTCTCAAGCATGTTCAACCTTGTCTTTCTGCTTCATACTACCAAACGGGTTAGGCCTTAATTGAATAACAGAATGGGGTTAATCTATTCATTTTAAAGTGATATATAATTAGTTGAGATTAATTTTATGCAGAGAGTTTTACACCTTCGTACGTTGGACTTTTGTAATGATTTAGATTTGAAGGGAATATATATACTCAAGAAGCGACTTGACTCTTCTAACCATAAGGTCTTTTGGTTTTGGGCATGGATTCCAGATGAAGTACGTAAATGTGGATTGGAAGGGAATAATATATATTGTTTAAGTGATAGTTGTACAATCTTGCACTCACGTAACTGGCCGTGTCCACACGCTATGCAACCCATTATAGCAGGTAACTATGTCTACTTTGTTTATTATGCTTTGGATGCTTTAGAGTTCGATGTGTATCCAATTTATGTTTTCCGGCTTACCAAAAATTCTTATTTCTTTTTTCATTTTGGGTGATAACACCTAGAAAAAAATTAAAGCGAGAAAGCAGTGAAAAGTTGCTATCAACGCCATTATGTGACTTGGAATAGTTGCCTGGTCCCATATTAGCCAGCTGGTCGTTGTCACCCATTTTTTTGTTTTCGCATTGGCGATATTGTAATTTGAACTTGCGAAGGCGAGTGGGTTGGTTGAGGTTAACAGGTATTAATAAGATTTTTATTATTTATATTACGGTAGCAGTATACAAACAATATATATGCTATTTACTTGAAATTAGAAGAAAAAGAATCTTGATCAGAGTTCTTCAGACTGTGCTAATCCAACCAACGGTAATTGAATTTGAAGCTCTGGTCTACATCTCCATCTTTAGATTGCTAGGTTCAATTAGACCTGCAGAGATATCAAACAACACTTTCAGAATTTAAGTAGCCCAGCATTAATCATATATAATATATATGGCCATATTGCCTCGAGTCAAACTGCACAAAACCTTTATATACCTCCTCTTTCTGAAAATAGAGGGAAAGGGGAAGCATGGGAAAGAATACTAGTTGTATTGTATAATTGAATTGAATGAATGACAGTCACAGATCCTTTTTATATTCATTTTGATAAAATGGGGTCTCACAGCATTTCAATGCTCTTATCAACATCAGTGGGGCTCTAACGTCTCTATCATCTATTAATATCCACTCTCTTTTGCTTCTACTTTCTACTTTTAAGATATCAGGCAAAGGAAAAAAGTGATTTGACAGGACACGAATTGTTAGCTACCTGTCAATAGCTGAGAAGGAAAGGATGGCGCTTGTGCTTGATCAAAAGCCACATTGTAAAGGTTTTGGAAATCACCTTCCCATGTCGAGGAGGGCAGAATTTGCTGCAGGTCACATAAATAAAAGACCAAATTGAGAAATTATATTGACCACAATAACTGTAGTAACACATTAATGGGGTCAAGTAATTAAACAGAAGAGGGGAAACGTACAGTGAAACAGGATGAGTCAACAAAGGTTTCGGGCAACGATACTGGGGCACTTATGGTCCTTCGAAGGCCCATGTCTGGAGGATTTATCCCTGCTAACCCACAACACGGAACTATCTGTTGTGGTGAATTGAACTGAAGATAAGGTGCAGGGTTAGCCATGCCTGATGACATCCCTATGGCTGGAAAACTTGCAGCAGCACAACCAGGAAACATCTGCAATGAGGGATCAAATACAAGAGTATATATATATATATATATGTCAGAAAAATAGAGAGCAATTGAATTGAGCTAAAAGCAATAGTAACTGTAGGGTGCTTTAATTTCCCCTTACCTCTTTGGCGAACAGATCATCAATGTTGAAGTCAAGCCTTGGGTTCACAGCAGCTAATTTCATTGACAAGAACTGCATATGATATGATAGTATAATATATATTATGTGTAGTGTAAAAGTTTCACATATATTTCCATGAATATTAATCTCCTAAAATCCTACCTCAACTTGTCGTTGAAGAGACTGGACATAGTTGATGATTTCATCAAGCATTCCAGCTTTTCCAGTAATCTTGTTGCAACCGGGTACCAAATCTTGCAAGTACTTCATTCTCTCGCTAATTTTTTCCCTTCTAACCTGCACGAAACAGATTGCTTGCTTTGAGTATCCCAGTGGCAAAATCCAAAGAGAGGAATGCATTGAACATTTTCCCTGCAGAAAGGAGTACCTTAAGAAAAAAAATAAATTTTGGTAACTACTACTCACTCTTTCAGCTAAGCTGTGGCTATCAGTGGCTTGGCCACGACGCGCTCGGACATGAATGTAATCGGGCTTCTGAACCTCAGACGCTTTTGAATTCTCTTTAGAAGTAGTATCTGCACAAATAGTAGTATCTGTGTTGTTCTTATTATTGGTGGTTGCTGAGTTATTCTTGGTGCTGGTTTGGCCTGTGATTTTGGATTCCCCATCCTCAGCACCCACTTTGATCCTCTTGTCTTTGTCATCATTTTCTGCAACAACCTGTAACAAAACCAACAAAAGTTCTCATCGTTAATTACCTTAGCCAATTCCAACACAAACAGTAGCTACCTTTATTTATTTATTACCTCTTAAAGACCATACACACTCATAGTCATAGGATGATGCTTAATTAACAATATGCATGTTGTATGTCTCTATGCAAAATTCCACACCGTACCACTAGACAGCTAGAAGAAAAGTATAGTAACAAACACAAACAAACCTTGGTATTGGGAGGCTTGTCAGCTTTCCTCTTCTTAAAAGTCTCTTTCCCTTTGGCCTCCTCCGCCAGAACAGGTGGACAGCTAGAGGTCCTTGAAATTGCAGAATTCGCATCAAACCCAGAAGGTGCAGCAGGAGCAGGAACAGGAACAGGAACAGGAAGAGGTGGCAATCCTGAAGAACCGAATCCCATGACAACGTTGTCGAGTTGGGGCCACCCGTTGGCCATGGGGTCAGGCTTGATGGAATGAGCCACCACATCAGCAAGTGAAGAACCGGAATCATGAACTTGCAGAGAAGAAGAGAACACACCACTTGCAGAAAAGTAACCTTGGTGTTGGTGCTGATGTTGTTGTTGTTGTGTTCGTGGTGGTGGTCTTGTTGACACTTCATCCTTGCCCTTTGCCTTTCCAAGACGGTGATGTCGGAGCAGCTCCCAGCTAGATTCCCCGAAGTGTTCAGACAGTGCAACATGTTGTTGCTATGAGTATTGGATTAGGTAACGGTTACACGCTTATAGATAGCTAGTAATGCTCTGTGTGTGATGATTGACGATGCCTTGCTTTAGCTTTAGCTTCTTGTTGAAACAGATCCAAGCTAGAGTGACGATGATGTATTATATGTGTGTGGCTCAGCTCAGTTTGCAGAGAGGGTAGGGAGCGTGAGTGATGAAAAAAAGGCAGGCACTGGATAGAATGAAGTGAGTTTATAGTACTTTAGAGCAAAGCAAATTAAGTAGGGCCACAACTTGGTCATGCTCAACACACGAAGCCTTTGTGAGGTGAAGCTGCTGTGATGAGTAGAACACAGAGTTAGGAGTAGGAACAGAAGAAACACAGAGTGAAATGTTGTCAAGGTTCAAGAGCAAAACTGTGGGGTGTATATTTAAAGTACGGGGAAGTATTATAACATTATAATATAAAAAAAAATTAATTTTGGGAGAAATAAATAAATTATTAATTAATTAGTAATTGATAACTAGAATAAAGAAATAGGGTTGGAGTGTGAAGAAGTGACCGGAATTATTAGAGAGAGAGAAGATTAGATTAGAGGTTGGGAAAGAAAGGATGTTTCCATAAACGAGGCTGTGGGCGCCGGGCCCCACTGCCATGACCGCCACGTGGGCGTGTCCCAGCCCCCCGCAGAACGGGACGCCCTTTGACTCCGTAACTACCTATGCTAATTTTAGCACTCACCACTTTTGTCCGAAGCATTTTTGCTAATTTAAGCATATATATATATATATATCATCACTTTAACAAATGAAATCAAATTTGTCAAAATCCTTTGTATGTCACCCCATCAAACATTTGATTTGGACCATTAATGGTGTTATGCGCAACTATAAATTAGAAATGATGAAACCTTTTGTTGCTTATATTTTGGGAGTGTGAGATCAATTGACTACGATAACATCGTCATTGTTTATAAGATTGTGTTAGTGAAGGGACAGCATTAGATTAGGAATGCTGTTTGTGAGTTGTGTTTTGTAGGCCCCCGTAAACAGTGACTGGACTCGGTCCAACTTGCGTCTTCGCCCACGTGTGTTCTTCCATGTGGCAAATTGACGAGCTTTGGATCTGACATGTCATCGGATGACGTGTCATGTGATGTGGAGAAACGGGAATCACTACGACAGCACTGCAGTTCTCCGTGATTGGTATTTTATCCGTTACCTTACCTGGGAAGTTGTGAGAAATGCAGAATTTCCTACAGGGGAAGCTTCAAACTGCAGAGCGACACGTGGCACGTCGCCTACACCGTCCTGAAAAAATTGACCGTGATGTCCACGCGCGTCCATATCAAGCAAGGTACAGGGCACAGTACCATATAATGATTAACAACCAGCTTTAGATTCTTAAGCTCGTGGCAGCCCTTCCAAAAATAGTAACCCCCTTCTTCCCCCGTAGTGGTAACGTCTTGATTTCTAGTATCTCTGTCTATAGTTTTTCTGTTGTACTACTATGTGTGTCGTTAATATCATGCTTATCCAACTAACTTTCTAAATGATTAGTTAATGCATTGATAATAGTACTTTAAATTTCCGTTATGATTCTCACTCCGCTCTCCTGCTTTTATTCTTCAAAGTTCAAACCGAAGAAAAATACTTACCTACTCCCGGAGGAAACCTTTTCCTTCCTCCATGGAGTGTTATTTACCACTAGTTTGCTTTATTTGAATGCACTCTCTCTCTCTCTCTCTCTCTCATACCTTTGAAATTTGTGGCTACAATGGATTATGGAGGAAGAAATTTTTCCTCCTGGAGGACACAAGAATGACTCGAAACGGAAACCCAATGAAAGAAGAGGACACACGCTGACACACAAACATGAGACGTGACAATGTGTAATTGTTGGTGATTGGTTAACCAATCCATCAAGTCTTGATCCCTTTGATTTGATCTTCCTCGATCTCCACGTTTTCATAATTATTTAATTTACTTCATCATTTATAAATTATTCATTCATGTTCTTCAGTTAATTATTCAACAACCGTTCACTCACCACATTGTCAAAGAATAAAATGACTAGAGAATTCATCTCGAAAGTTTTTTTTTTTTTTTGCCGTTGTACATTTAGGATCCGACAGAGATGCGAAATTCAGTCTCTTACTGTTGGGATGCGGACGGGAGTCAATTTGAACAAGTTGTGTGTTTGTGTGCCTGATTAATCAACAAGAATTGAGATTTTACTTTAAGGGAAAGTGATTGATGGATTAATTATAGTACCCTGGTAGCTATTAGACTGCTAGATAATCATAGGTTATGAATTGACCTCATAATTAGTCTCCAACCAAACGGAGATTTTTAAAGTGTTGATTTGTTTGTTCCGTGCCACGGATTTTTAAAGTTATTGTTATGGGACAAATCATGCCTTGTGCTCTAACCAGTTGTTGCAACTTGGAAGCTGGAAGCATAGTCCACGTAGTGATAACAAGGAGGCTTTAATTTCTTGTGGGTCAGATCTCAAGTGACATGATGATGATGCTTTGAAAGAGGGCACTGTGAGCCATCTTATAGCAGCCACTTGGAATGAACACTCGATTGTCTAAATCATGCTTTGCTTGCAAATTTATGCTGCCATTTGCAGCCTGAAGCAACATTGGAAGGTAAAGGTGAGAGCAAATATAATTTGGGACGGGTAGGAACGATCGAGTCCAGAAAGGATGAAGGCAACTTCCATTATCACCTAATGGGCCCTCTCACCATGACCCTCCCTCTCTCAACCTCTCTCTAACTTTATGTTAGTTCATGTCACTGTACTCTTCTCTCTCTAGGTCCACTCCTTCTCTTTACCAGTTGCATACACTAGGAAATTACCTTAAACCACATCTAAAGGCAGGTCCTGCATTCCCCATCTCATTTCCTCCGTCACTATCTTTGCCGTCTACGTCAACACAAAAAAACTACAGTGTCCCCTTCCTTGTTATAATTCTAGTGTGTCTAATTTCTTTTAGGTTTCTCAAGTGCTTTCCATTACATATTCTTTTTGACTAACTCTTCAAGGCCACCCTGGCTTTTTCCTTAAGTATTGCACATGTTGCATCTACAAAGAATTAGTCTAAGTATAGTTAATTATTTTAAAACCAAATAGTATGATTTAGTTATAACGTAATCTTCTTTTACTTTAATTATAACAAATTTACAAGCATGTCAGCACTCAGCACCAACAAACTACTCTGCAGGTCACGAAAATATCACTTCCCTAATAAGGACATTAATTTCCTCCAACAAAATAATACTAATACTTTGCTCAGAGTTAGTTTCAGGTCTCTTGCAGTTGCTTTTCTCTTCTCTTTTTCCTTTTTCATTTTTCGTTTTAATTTCATGTACAGTCGGTGTACAGAATCTGATATTGTTTCTCTCCAGGACCACCCAGAGAATCAGAATTCCAAATATGTCCCGATGATAATATATTGGAAAAATAATCGGAAGGCGTTCTTCTTATCTTATCCAATTGATATATGCATATTAACCAATATAATAATGGGGAAGATATGGCACACAGCAATAACAGCAGATCCAATGTATCGGGAATCCTAGTTCTTGCAGCTCCTCCATTGTAATGTAAGTAATATAACTGATAAAATATATTTGGGGGCCAGCCACAGAGTAAGGAAGAAGTTTGGTGCGGTGCTTGGAAACTTCTGTTGCTGCCTATAGACCCCTTAGCTTGGTCCACTTGCAAGTTGCGAATGATCAATCTACACATGGATACTATGGGCTTTCTTCTCTTCTTAAATGCCAAACATGCTCATCACACTCACCCTAAATTCCCTCTCCACTCACTGAAATTGGCACGGTTCTGTTCTTATTTTTAATAATTTAATTTTCCTTGATAGTTAGCTCTTTTTGTTTTTATTTGGGAGGGATATATTAACCAATGGTACTTGCAACCTTATTTATTTTCCATAAATGTGCACAATCTATATCAGTAGTTTAACAGAAATCTATGGATATATATGATTCTATAAGTTTCACTAGTCCAGAAATATTCGTGCCGTCAAATGTTCCTTCCCAGACATCGAATTCTGAAACGGTGAATGTCGATCCGTTAATTAATTATGAGGATTTGGAGTCTTCCATACAGAATCTAAATAATGATATTTCAAATGTTCAGAGTGATAGCTAGCTTGTGAATTCTAACTTTACTATCAACCTTCCAATTTATTTTTTCTTTTAAAAAAGGAGAAGAGATTGACTCCCTTTTCAAGTTCCAACCTCCTGACATTTGAGGCCACCTCTAACTTTGCACCAAAACTTTCTCTTAGTTGTGCATGCTGGTATCACAGGCATGTGCACATCATAATATACTTTTCGTGGCGGCAGGGTTGATTTTTTTCTCCTTCGGTAACACTTGTCATATTTATGGTATGTGCTAATATTTAATATATAATATTGCTACATTTTCCTTTCTCTTTTAGTATTTGTTGTTTTCTCCCTCACATTGCTTTATTCTAATGTATGATGTGCTATTCTTTTGTGTATGTGTTTATTTTGGGGTGAGAAGATATGCTCCCTTTCAAAAGTCATAATTCAACTTTAACCGTAAGCTAGCCTATGCCACGAGATAAATAATATTCATATCTATGTATACCGACAATGCATCAAATATTAGTTTTTTATAAATTTAATTTCATCATCATGTTTTTAGCTGTATAAAATATTGCAAATTAAATTATATGGTTAGCAAGATGAGCTACCCTTCTGCCTTTCACAGACATTCAACGTAAGAAGCGTGAGACCTGAAATGTATAAATGAAAAGGAAATTCGGCTGTTAAAGTCCCACTTATTTGTTTGTCAAGAAGACAGCTCAAATAATCAAAGGCACACTGGATCATTCATGGTACATTAACCGAGTCTCTGTACCTAAATTCATTTATGATGCTTGTAGATGAACCTGGTACAGACAGAGTGCGGAACCCGTACGCGTAAAAAAACCAAGTCATAGACAGGTGTATCTTTATTGCAGTACGGTACTCTGTTGGAGTAATAATTTCAGTTGTGTCCAGGATAATTTATTTGAGTTCAATCCAAGTCAAATCCCCTACAAGGACAATAACTAATGGCTTCCTAATCCTATTATACATTATTTGTACTCGTTTCGTGGTTATATTATTATTATCTCCCACTTTCTTGTGCGTATGTGTTTTCAATTTCTGTTACAAAATACATTACTGTTCTGTATTGGACTACACTTAAACTATACTAATTTGTGCTGAATGCTGATCCTTGCTAGCCATCAAGCCTAGTTCTGACACGATTCTTTTGTTGTCTAGCTAGTACAGCCTCAATAATTCTCAAATGTCCGCAAATCATTATTATATCGTTTTAAACGTAGTGGCAATTTGGTAGACTTTCTAACTCATTAAAGATAAAAATTAAAAGGAGACATCCCAATGTCAGCTATCCGCGAGAAGGGGAAGCTGAACTGGGCTTAATTAAGAGCGTCACGGGCAGGAATCCAAGATTCGTTCACAACGAATGCTATGTTCAGATTACATGTTTGAGAAGATAGTGACCCGTTAAATGCATATATGACAGTGACAAGATTTGACGATCCCCATAATAAGTTTTTAGAGCTTTTTCTTATCTACCCTAGTTCGGTGGCACATGCATATTTCTATAGGACGAACTAGTGTTTGAGACAAATACATCCAAAGCAATGCTTTCCAGTCCTTTTAATTTTTTGTCTTTAAAATATCTTTTGTGACTATACTTCAGCACCACATAAGAATAGGAACAAGATGCAATGGTATCGACTGATCACAAGAAAAGAATATATAGGCCTTTGTCATAGAATAATACATTCATCTCTGTAGATCCTCATAGTAAATTATAATATATCTTGAAGCGGGCTTTAACTTGATAGGTAGAACCTTGAGTAAGACAAATTAATGGTATTTAAAATTATGTCAGTTATTACTAATTCCTTAATTAACAATGGCATTTCATTCCCACCTCAATCTTCTTCAGATTCAAGTCTGTGCTCTGGAGAGTGTTTACCAACAACTCTGATATTTTTGAGTGATCTTATCATCTACAACTATAATGATGCTTCCAAAATCAGATAAACAGATGAAGGAAACCCATATTGCTCGAAAAAATAAGTGGAGAAAAATAGGGTTATGTTAATTGTGAGAGAGAGAGAGAGAGAGACCATATCACCTGTAGTTTTTGGAACAACCATTAAGAACAAAGACATGAAAGTCTTGGACAATACCATATGTTCGAACAATATAGAATTTTGAAGTCGGCAAAATAAGAATACAGCCTGACAGAAATATGAGACTGGCAGGAGAGAGACAAGAAATCTCAGGGTGTGCTCAGAGTATCTAAGCTACATTAAATTAAAAGAGCATATGGTTTTGTTCCCGTTTCTTATAGACACACAACAACGTAACCTACATCATTGTACTCTCCATAGGTCTTTTTTCTTTTTTTAGTAATATTGTTTATACGCCAAATTAAAAGTGAAAAAATACGATTGGATGATACTATACACAAAATATTTGATGGTATAGTAGGAGAGATTAAAGTTTTGTGTCTCTCTATATGGTGCCTAGTCTTAATATCCACTTTTAATCTATGCAAAACATTACTAGTCTTTTTCCTTTTCTTTTTTAAAGTTCACCGACTCATTATGTGTTTGTGTTCCCTTCCAAACCCCTTTCGTACCTAATAGGATAGATAGCTGCCTGCCTGCATGCTTCTATCTCTATCCCTGGATACACATACATGGATATGAATAACCAATCCTGTTTTGATTATTATCTACTGTTTGTTAGCAAATGGCAATACACAATGTCCTGCGTGGATTAAATAAATGACAAGTAGCAGACCAAAGTGATCCGTCTTCCTTATTCTTCTTTTTGTTCCATATTCTAATGTTCAAAAAAGGAAGAACATCCTCTAGATGCCAAGCACCCCTCCCAACCAAAAAACAATATAAAAACAGAAACAAAATAAAAACTATTTGCACAGGTCAAGAAAGATGCAAATCAAACGTCAACATGCAAGGTGCATATGTTTATTGGCTAGCCATCATTATCAAATCCAAATGTACGTTTAATTAACTGATGATCCCTAACTATATCTTACGAAGTCATTCTTTAATTGATTTCCTTTCGTTAATTCTGCTGTTGGCTCTCAGCTGTCTCCCCAACAAACACACATGTAATGCTTCATTTGCTTCGCAACACCACCTTCTAAACTACGTACTTTAATTAATTGATATTATTATATCACGACCACTTTTACATTTGCCTCTCATAAGTTATGACGCAATAATGTTAATATTTGTATGATAGTGTGGAATTTCTGCTGAGGAAGAAAAGGGGTATGTGCTATTGAACATTTGTGTATTTTAGACTTCAATGTAAAGGATGATCGGAAAGCATGGAATGAATAAGTCATTCAATTGTATCATTATGCTTGGTTAGGTGTGAGTAAGGTGAATATGATTTTCGGAGGGCCAGCTGACAGCTGTCCTGGGTGATTATATTCTTCTATTAAAGATCACGTAAGCTAATAGAAAAGATCTGTATGCCACTCACAAGTGGTGGAAACAGACAGATATTCTCAATATTTGATGCCATTTCCGAAAGTGATGATCGTTCCAAAATACAATGGAATATAATGGTATATATCTGTACATTGAATGATTATTTCGTAGAAAAATAGGTGCCTCTACCCTTTCTGAATCAAACTACTCACCAAACAAAGTCAAACATAAGCAACCAGATTTCTACTTTGACATTTTCTTTCCTTTTCTTTTTGTCGTTTTTTTTTTTTTTTGGGCTGATAACTTCGATGTTTTCGTCCTGACTAATTAAATTGGTAGTCAAATTGCATACTGACATATGATGCACTGCTATGTACAGCTCATCAGCCTAGGCCCATCATATCAATCGGAGTCCAAGACCAAGCAAAAATCAATTAGATTCAGTGTGCTGCGGACCAAGACAGTTTTGGGCTCATGGCCCGGCTTGAAATCATAGTTAGTTAACAAATTGGTAGCTCCACTGGGCTCTATTCAATTAATGAATACAATATTGGGCCCCACTCTTATACGATCAGCCTTCTCCCTTTGACCAAAAAATACCTTCTTCTTGGTCATGGTGCGGATCAGCCTTCTAGCCTCCTACGTGTTATTGTCTTGTTCTGGGTCCGCGCGTAGTTGGCCTGCCTTGCCCCTTTGTGATGAGTAATGAGCTATGGAGGACGGACCTACTGAGTGCTATATCTATATGTCTCACATGACACATTATTGGTATATCAATTACACAAATTTATATATAATTAATATAAAGTATATTTTTTTCTTAATTTAATAGAGAAAAAGATAATATAAATAGAATTATAAAAATAAACTAATATATAACTTTTTAAATTTATAAAAAAATAAAATATAATTAGAGTTTATATAAAAAATATTTTAAATAATATATAATTTTTATAAAATATATATATATATATATATATATATATATATATATATATATATATATATATATATATATTGTATTCATGTCATATAAATTTTTAACTTTAATATATCTCTATATTTGTACCATGACGTGTTAAGTGTCCGTGTTTGTTCGTATTTCATAGGCAATGACTTCATCTACCGAAAGATAAAAGAATCAATATTTACAGTTAGCAGGCTTGACTAGAAATCTCGCCCAACTTGCGCATCAACAGACATTCGCCACCTATGAATCTAGCTTCGTGAGCTGAATTGATTCTATCGTTGGTGAAACCTTTATCTATTGTCACACGTACCCAAGGGCACATGCGACGAGGATGTGAACTGATTTTGAAATAATAAATAAAATAGGAGTCGCCACCAATTTTAATTCTGGAAAAATTGGAAAATCTTTTTAATTTGTAAATCTTTTAAAAGAGTTGAGGTTTGGAGTTTGATTATGATTAGGGAAGGGTGGAAACTTAATCCACTTGCACCCATAATACATCCATATAAATACGGTTACCTAGAGCTCATTATGCAAGTTTGTTTATAATTTCAATAATATTTAATTTTTCCTTAAATGATCACAATTATGTACAAACATAAAATAAAATTAAATTAAATTAAAACAATGAATAAAAATTAAATGAGAACACAATTTAATGAAAAATTAATTTTGGTTTGATAGTTATTTGCTACGGACGTATCCTCCAATGAGGAACTCAAAGCCACGTCGTTCTATAGAAAATGAGTCTGTGTTGATGGATTTTAATTAGAGGAAAATAAAGATGTGTTGATTGATTTTTAATTAAAAAGGGTTTTATGAAGAAATTAAAACTGACTTGGCACAGGATTTAGGATAGCGTAAACTATACAATAAACCCTTACATTTTTATGAAACTTAAGGATGATAAATCATACATCAAAATCATAAGTTGTTGCGTGGACTGAAATTTTTTTTTTTTATTTGTTATTATTTTTTATGAAACTATTAAAAGACAGACCAAAAATAAAGCCATAACCCCTAAAAATTCAAATTAGCACCCAAAAGAAAAAAAAATGATAAAACAAACCTAACACCCAAACACCCAGCCTAGCCAAAAAACAAAACAGCAAGCCCAATACCCCAAACCCATTTCGATCTACACTTAAAACAAAGCCCAAATTCATAAAACCCAAACTAATTAAAATGAAAAAAAATAAAATAAGATAAAAGGATTTCAGTAAAAGGAATAACTGCTATAGTGGGGATGAGGGGTTCACGGGTTTGCAAAATGGAATTAGGGGCAGAGGGAATGGTTTTCTAAAACAATGGGTTGAGAGAGGATTTGCAAATAAAGGAGAGAGAGATGGCGATGGTAAGGCATATGCTGGCATGGCTAGATGGCGCTGACGGTGGAAGGAGCCGCACGGTGCGGCGGTGAGAGAAAGAGCGAGGGTGCGAGATAGAGAGAGAGACCGGACGAGAACGAGCGAAAGAGAAGTCGGCGCGGCCAGAGACGGTCTTTGCGGCGGTGCTGCTCGTGCGATGCTGGGCTCGGGCGAACTTCACAGAGAGGAGGTGCGTGGGGCGTGAACGGCGAGGACGCTGGCGCTGGGCGGCGGACAGACAGCGGAGGTGTGCGCGGCTTTCTGGCCGTATGCGATGGCACTAATCTCCTCACGGTGGAGGGTTTCGCGGCGAGGAAGAGGAAAGTTTCTCGACAGCGGCTTGGCACAGCCACGTCGCGGTGGTCAGGGGACGTGGAAGGGAGCGACGAAGATGCGGTGCTGGGCGGCAGCTGACAGGCGGCCTTTGCAGATAGGCAGCTCGCGCGGAGGGCAGGAGGAGTTTCACGGCCTGGTGCTTTTTGGTATTTGAGGTGTTTTTTATTTTGAATTGTTTTGGTTTTTTTTTATGTGCTGATGATGATAATAGACTGTGATGATTTTCAGGGTGGCTGGGAGTTTATGGTGGTTTGAGGATGATGATGATGATGGAGGTCCAAGGCTAAGAGAGAGGAAACCACCGCGGCCCTTCCCCTTCCCTTTCTTCTTTATTTTGATTTTTTTTTTTTTTAGTTTGGATTGGTTTTTTGTTATTTGTTTTGGTTTTGATGTATTTCTGCCTTGGGTTTTGACTGGGTTACAGGTGATTGTGTTGTGATGGTTTCAAGATGTGATGATGGCGGTGATGGACGGTGATTTAGTGGATGAACTATCTGCCTACGCAACTACAAATGGAACAACATGATGTCAAAATGCATGATGCTCTTGAGGAATACTCAGATCCGAAAACAAACCTTGTACTTGATCAGCTCTAATTTTTTTGTTTTTTGGTATTGTTCCCCCTCTTTTTCAATTGATGATCGATGTATTTATGGTGTTCTTAGCCAAACCAAAATTATTGCTTAATTTCATCTCTACAGGTTGGCTTCTCGGAATCCAAAAATGCCACCGGAAGGATTTTTATCATTTAGCATAGAGTTGGCAGGAACACCATCATGGTGTTGCCACTCTGTTATTTGACTTCCCTTTTTCCTTTTGGTTCAATGTGTCACGGGTTTCTGTTTCCTTTTGTTTCATTGTTCACGGACAGAACAGAACCAAGACATTCCTCTTTATTTATTTTTTGTTTTTATTATTTTTATTTTTTATTTTAGGTTGAAATGGATTATCAAAAAATGTGGGCTACAAAATAACTGAAATACAACGGGCTGGACAAACTAGAATGGCTAATAATCAAATGGGCTTAACAAACAAAAATAAAACTTGAAACTGAATGGGCTAAAGGATCGGGTTGAAAAGAAATTAAAATGGGCTAGTTTGATTTTTTTTTTTTTGGAATGAGGTGCATTTTTCATTTTTCAAATTTTTGGGTGAAAATAATAATAAGGATAAAAATACCTGGATAAAATATGGTGTTCACATCTATATAAGTTGATTAAATTCTATCCCCAAAATGCCTTGTGTTAGAAAGAACATCTTTGTTTTGCAATTTACCTGTCTACCTCTTTGTGGAGTATAGAGGAAGATTTGGCGTGAAATATATATTAGGCTTATGCAAGAGATTATTGGGAACAGACATGAGTGGTAGTTACAATTCCTCTTAAGATATGTTTGAATTGATGGAGTTGAGTGAAATAAAATGAAACAGATGAGATTTTAAGTAATTTTATTGTTTGAACTTATAAAATTTAAATGGATTAAAGTGAAGATAGATAGATTTCATTCTATCCAATTTATTCATTCGCCTCAAATTTCTTTCCCTCAAATTGAACAAAATGGGATAGAATGAAAAATACTTAAATAATAGACTCGTGAATAATTATTTTCTGTTTCCTTTCCACCTCACTCTATTTTATTTCACTCCGTTATACTCCACTTAACTCTACCAATTCAAACCTATCCAATAGTTTTAGTGGCCTAAGGACATAATGAAAATTCACGTAACCATAGGGAAAGCTACTTCAGAAAATCTTTCGGCTAAATAGGAAATGTCAAACATAGGGAGGGTTAGGATGCCCCTTGTAGTGTGTTTGGATTGGCATTCAAAGTGTCAGAATCATGTTCAATGTTGGTCAAACACGATTTTGAAGTGAAAAATTATGTTTGGTTTTCAATTGTCAAAATTGATTATGTCTACAAACCTTTGTTCAAGCCAAACCAAGTAGGAGTTGCTTTTGCGTTCAATTTATTACGTTCACTGATTTATAAAATTATTTTTCCACATTTATCATCCAATTAGTCATGGTTTGCAGCTATATTTTTTTCCCAATTTTACATTGATTATTTGCAGGTAAAAAGAAAGAACACAAGTAGTGTTAAATCTGTTATCATTTGGGTTCACCATTGCTTACATATTTATATCATTTAATTTATAATATTTATAATAAAATTTATAAAATATCTTAAAATAATATTTTTATTATTTTATAATCATATCCATAATTTACAATGTACTTTTTCCGAAAAAGATTATTATATTTTTAATTAAAATATTGTATATTTACAAAAGTTTAAAAAATATAATAACGTTTTTATAAAATATTAGATTATATTTAAAAATAATGAAATAAAAAAGCCAACATTATCATTGTAGTATATGCCCTTTTTAGTAATTTTATAAGCAAAAGTGATTCTAATTCATATCATCCAAATAATATTCATCATGTCAAACTCACTTTTGATTCAAAATTTTCCAAACATAAATTATGCTGATGTTAAAAATCAATTTTATAAAATCAAGTTGATGCAAGCTTTCATTTACAAACTCTAATCCAAACACAAATTCTAACATTACAAACATCAATTAACTATTAAAATAAAAGGATTGTTATCATATATACCAAAAAAATATATTTATATTATAACATTTTAAAAATTAATGAGTGAATACCTTATTTGATCCCTCAATATTTTTGTGTTTGACCATTTCGTACTTTAGAAAAAAAATAAATCTTGTATCCCTTAAAATTGAAAATGATGGACACATTAGTCCTTCTATTAGTTTATCATTAGTGGATTTACAAATATAACTCAACGCAATGATAACGTGCCATTAAAATTTTAGAGACAAGCTAAATGAAGCTATTTTGGAACATATTACACTTGTTTTGGTATCTAAAATTTCACAAAATGAATAACTTTATGACTTATAATAGAGATTTAAATTACTTATTTTGTGAATTTTAATCACCAAAATGAGTCATTTTAAATTTTATTTCACTTCTAATGACATATTCATCACTTAACATTATGTTAGCAAGTCAATGTGTAATTTTATTAGTGTAAAGGGACTAATGCGTCCTATTATTAAAATCTTGAGGAACGGGTTTAATTTCAATTTTTGAGATTAAATAGTTTTGTGAAATTTTTTTAAGAGATTATGAGAATTATTTACTCAATTTTATGTAAAATTTTCATTTTATCCTCATATTTTTATAAATATTCTATCTTTACCACTCCATCCCACCACCAGTGCCTCCCCCACCTTACACCACCCTCTACCTTCTCATCCAGAACCACCACCGCCCTCTCCCACTCTCTCCTCCCAACTCCATCTGCTCCTTGTTTTTTTTTTTTTTAACCCAAAAAATCAAAGCTTCAATTGATGCAAGTGAATCACAAACAGAACACAAATTTTTTTATTTTTTCTATTCAACTTCAGTGAAACAAAAATAGTTAGAAACAATTCAGGTTCAATATAGATAAATAAATTTAACAATTTTAAACAGTGATAGATAACATTATTAACCAGTCACAATTTTATGCAGAGACAGAATATATTAGTTAGGGGCTCAAAACAGTGACCCTGATGATGTCTTCCTTTGACCTGTTATCAAGATTAAACCTTCACATCATAGCTAGAAAAGTTATGTTACATATATTAAAATGGTAGTTGTGGGTACTTGCTTGGAAAGTTATAGTGAAAAGGCTTGGGCAAGGCATGCCACCAAATGAAATCTAAGCATGGAATATTATAGGGGTATACAACAGTGATGGAGGTTTGGCATCGGAGAGACAAATGGAGAAGGTATTGAGAAAGGTCATATCCCATTGTAAAATTGGGGATGAATTGGTGAGGATGGAGGAGGAGAGAGGAGAGGAGAGAGGACGGTCCATAACTTAAGTTTACCCATTGTATAATGAGTAATGATATTTTGACACCTAAAGTGAGTATCTATTCACACCCACTTTATAACCATTGAATATGGTGGATGTTAAGAATAAGTAGGTACCACCATCACATCCAATAATTATAAAGTTGTTTGAATAAACACCTATTTTTTGGGTGTCAAAATATCATTACCCTTATATAACACACCTAATACTAAATTATTGGAGTTGCTAGTGGCAAATAATTTGGTTCTACCATACTTTTGGACCATTATATAGTCATTTATTCTTAACTTGTTAGATTGTGTTTGGACAGTTAGATTTAATGATATAATAATTGTATTAAATTGAAAAATAATATAATATTTTTAAGTTAAGAATAATAATTTTTAAAAGATAAAAGCACCCTTCAACATTAATCAACTCCTTACCCATTCCCTACCAACACTAGCTACCGTAGTTCACTCTATCACCACCACCACCACCATCACCACTATGCTCGCCAATCTCTCACCTCTTTTGCAACGTTAACACCATACATCATCCTCCAAACAAACCATTTTATCAACCCTAAAAAATCACCATCAACACTTTCAATCTCTTCGATATTTAAAACCCAAGACATCACCAAGAATCACACCAAGAATGAAAGTGACTCTGAAAATTCTCTATTCCCCACTGCCATTAAATCTTGCATCATTTTTTAAGAATAAGTATTCTTTTAATATTTTAAAATCTGGATTCAATGAGATTCTTTTATTAATGTCATTTGAGAGCAATCTACAAATTTGTGTGGCTTACTTCGAAGATCGAATCATGCAAAAAGAAATTAGATATTTTGTTGAGTATTTGGACAAAAAGTCAAACACATAATGTGGATGAGAATGATAGAATTATAAGCATAAGTTTGTGTGCAAATGTTAGAAAGCAGTGACCTTTGGCAGTGGAGATGTGTAGGTGCAGTGGTGGCTAGGGAAGAAGATGACCGAAAGATAAAAAGAGGAAAGTAGCAAGAAGAAGGACTTCAAATGTTAGGAAATATAAGAGTTAGGTACACCCAAGTGTAATAAATACTTTTATGAATGTAGCGGAAGCGCGTGAAATTTATGGAGAATAACAGATAACTGAAGCGGTGATAGTATATATAGTGGGACACACATGTCACTATTCACGTGAATAGTATTGCACAATGAAATCACGTTAATATTATTCAGACCTTGTCACTATTTATGAATAGTATTTATTACTATTCACTCCAACAAAATAGATTAAGAAAACTGCACACAAATATTTTAATATGGAAAATCCTCCTATAATTTTGAGAGAAAATCACGCTAAATTCTAAAAATATTCCACTATATTCAAAGAGTAATTACAATATAGTGTGTTTCCAGTGAGACTTCTTCTATTATAATTTGTAGATTAGAGATTTAAAGAATATACCCAAAATCCTTAGTATATACTCATACTACACTCTTAAAAATTTTTTACACACATTTTTTATTTTCTCTCACTACAAAAAGTTAACACTGCTTCTTCTAAATGCTAGAACTGCTTCAGCTGGGATGGGATTCATGGTTGCAACCTCGCTATATTTATAGAGGCTTAGGAAATCACTGTGCACAACAACTCCTTATCTACATTTTCTTTTGATGGATTCAAGAGGATTTTTCTTCCTATTCTTGCTGACCTTTGCAAGTCACCCTTGACAATTTAGCAAGTCTGTGTTCTTTTGTTGAAAAAATGCAAGCCACGCCTGACATAAAATTCATTAAAGGATAATTTAATAATTTCAATGTACTTAAATGAAGATAATGCCATGGTCCAGAATATATAAGGACCTGGTTATCTGCCACCGGAGTTGCTATAATACCAGCAAAGATACCATAAAGGCCGTAATCTTGTCAATATGAAATGTCAAACATTTATTATTAACATATGGTTTTACAATAAGTGTTTTAAGGTGCATTAAATATAATAATCACCCTATCAGCTTAGCTTCCTCACTGACCAATGAAAATGATATTTCATTCTTGCAACAATCAGCTTATAGCCTAACACTCGATCCCCGAATACCTTACATTACAAGAGATAAAACCAAAGCAGAAGGACCTGGTTAGTAGGGTAGTACCAAAACATGCAGAAACAAACAACTAGCTGTGTATACCATAGTACATGTTTCTGGTAGCCACTAGCCAGGTAGCTAGAACCTTTTGGAATGTTGCTCGGAACAAAGATCCGAAATCCCAATTCCAAGATCTGAGAACTGAATAAAATAAAAAATCCTTCTGCTGAGGCCCCCTAAAATTTATCCCTTCACCCCCTTCTTGTCAGCTTGTTACCAGCCCAATAGATTACGTCAGTAGTGACTATCACTTCCTAAGATATTTGATTGATACTTATCTCTCACGCCAAAGATTCGAGTCCAACAAATGGAACACCAGAAAGGCCAAACCAAGACGCTCATCCTCTTATTTTATGCATACTGCCCATGTATTGTAAGCACTATTTGCACTCTATTTTATTTTTTATACAAGATAATTGGTTTAATGGATTCATTATCTCTCAAAAGACAACTAAATCGAAATTGCATTTGGGATGAAGGTCCTCGTCCTATTGCCAATTTACCCAAGAAGGAAAAATAAATAACATGTTTATTACAGGTTGTCTTCGCCTGCGGTAAAGAAAAATACAGTTTGGCTAAACTGCATTATAATAACAATTACCTAACGTTCGCATCAGCAAATTTTGTGTGAAATGGAAGTTTCATGAATTTAGAAACATTCTGCGTTAACATAAAGAAAAGAACAAAAATTAGATGCACCCTTTATAATAAACGAAGAGTAAAATTAGCACAATGCATGGCAAGTGAATTGACCAATTAGAATATACTGCTATTTTACGGTTGTTATGCTGTTTAATGCCAGATATTTTCTTCAACTTGTGTGTTCTATTGCATATATTACGATTTGCTATCTTTTTCAACTTCAGAGCTGACTGATGATGGTCCTCCTCCCTGCTTGCTTGATGCTTTATAGAACAATTTCACAATGTTAGCGCCCACCTAACTTAAGCATTCATTCCATACAATTTAATTCTATGAAATTGATTATAAAATGCTTGGTCTAGCACTCTAGCTTGTGGTAAAAATCCTAGGTTCTAGCAAGTTTTATCCACACATAGGAACTATCAAGCAGGCCAAAGTTTATTGTCCACAAACAAGGTGAGCACCTTTATTTTGTACTAAGAAAAGAAAGATTTGAAATCCGGAACCAGATTCATTTGTAACTGATTCCCCTCTTTGGCTTGTAGTTGTACCTTGTCCTGCTTCATTTCGTGGTTCCAAAGCAGACGGGCCACGAGCTTTCCAACTTTTGGCAATTCAGATTCTCCAATGAGCTACAACCCACTATCCTCTAGCCATATATAAGCACAGCTAGCGCCCAACAGCACTTTCTCAAACAATACAATACAAGCTGCCCTTCCAAGTGAAGCCTCCACCCTTAGGTTCTTACTATTCAACAAGTACACCTTTCTGAGATAATAGATGGCTTCAAGCTCTCACGGCAAACAAAGGCCTTGTGACTCCTCTTGGACTCCTAAACAGAACAAGCTGTTTGAAAAGGCACTTGCAAAATATGACAAGGATACCCCTGACCGCTGGCAGAATGTGGCCAAGGAAGTTGGTGTTAAATCAGCTGAGGAAGTAAGGAGGCACTATGAGATCCTCTTGGAGGATCTCAGGCACATGAGTCCGGCCATGTTCCCATTCCCAACTACAAGTCCACTACAAGTGGCAGCAATGTCGATGAAGAAGACAGGTACAATACTCACAACAAAAAGTCTTGTTTTCTTTACGTTTTTTTTTTTTTAAGTACAATGACTCTACTACCATTATCAAACTTGCCTTTCAATGCCCCTTTTCAACAAGTCAACTTTCTCAGGCATGCATTATTTCTTGCTTTGTCTTTCTACGATAGTTAAGGTTTGAAATACCTACACCTTTCAATGTTAACTGAGAGGGAATATTGCCTTGCATTGAAGCTAAAGAACAACACACAACCAGATGTTTGTAGCGATTAATATCGGTTTTTGTTAACTAGTTAGTTAGTAAATGGCCCCACAGAAAAAGTTGAGTAGTAAGTAGTAAATACAATGCTCCATTGCAAATGGGGATTTTTCTTATATGCTCCGGGAGGAAATTTGTATCTTCCTCCACATGCATTGTACACCATCCAAACATTTGCAAAAGTTGTGTGAGAAGTGGGACCCAATGAAATTGAATGGTGAGATTGTTGTGTGGAGGAAGAATTCTCTTCCTCCGGGTGGAGGGAAGAAATTCTCTGCAAATTGCACTAATTAGCATCTCCGAAAGATCAGGACTGAAAAAAAAATTGTGAGGGTGTAGTAAGTAGTAACCATCAATCCTAAATTATTCTATGTCGTAGTGGCAAATTGCATGGACCAAAAACTTCGTAATCAAAATGATGATGAATCCTCTCACACAGTTAAATCAAGTTGTCTCAGTTGTGTGACCCTAAATTAACCCTGCACTTCCTGTTTGTCACCATTATTGTTTCGACTTTGATATATAACAACGTATACTTATGATTTTATTTTTGCTTGCCCCAGGCTTCTGAAATATCTTAAGCTGAAGTGATTTGAAGCAATGGCCGCGTCATCATGAGCTATTAGCGACGTATGCGTGGTGTACCATGAATCTGTAGAAATATATCTTTAATCCGTGTCTCTCATGTGCTTTTCCCGCCTTTGTTATTTATATCGGATCATTTTAATGAACTATGCTTAGCTTTTTCAATCTAGAAGAAAAAGTGGAGTTGTTAACCAGGACCAAACCACTTAATTCTCTGGACGATGTGCCCTGTTAATGTCCTCAACGTAACAACTTTGGAGGAGTAATGCAGAATGACAGTAAATCACAAAGAGTGGGTAGTTAAGGGCAGTTATTCTTAGTACGTATTTGCTGCAAAATTAGAAAAAGAAAAGTGGCTTGATATTGCACCGAGTTGTGTTATTCCAGCAACTGACACCCACTTTATCATATGAATGTGATAAGTGGATAAGATAAGTGGAACCATGTCACAGTAGACAACCTTTTTAGGATGTTGAAATAACATTTCACATATTGCACCTGATTGAATGAATACCCATCCCGTGGACAAAAGCTAGCAGCCTTACGCGTCTATTCCTTCACAGGTGTGCTGTAAATATACCTTGGCGGCTTAGCCATCTTCTAGGAGCATGAAATAATTTAAAACTTCGTTTTGATAATCTTAAGCTTACTAATCAGCTACGTGACTATATTTGGTAAACGAAGCCCTGCAGCTCTATCAGTGACCAAATCGCGGTTCAGAAAGGGTGTGATTAATGGCAATGATTTGAGAACTGAAAATATATGGCAATCAGATATGGTCCAAACAAACAATACACTATAATAACTGGATTTAATTAAACAATAAATACTTCATGCGAGAATTTCACGTTACAGCTTATTTGAAAAAAGGTATAGATAGTCGGATAGTGTCACAATTCTGCAACTTCCCACAATTTATGGGGCCTGCCTGATCCTTTTGTTTTCTCTTAATACGTGATATATAAGTGCTTTCAATTAAACTTGCTATTGCTAGAAACCATGTGGAAATTCACATCTAATTAACACAGGCTTCCATATTCAAATTGGCAAACGGACCAGAGTAGACAAATTCCATTCCCATCTCAACATGAATTATGCAAAAGCTCACCTCCCTTTCGTTGGGGGTTGCATGAGCTTGAATCTGAATCTAAAACGGTGCTAACCCACTATTAGGGCCACACAGCGAGACGAAGTAGTTGAAATTACGGTAATTTTCTTTAGCCCAGCCCAATACCTACAAAGCCTAGTGGCTTTAGTCAGTCACGCCTTGGTTCATTTTTTGGGTGCTTGGGCCTTGTTCCTTTCGTTGTACCCTTTGGGCCCTATGTTACCCTTCTGCTATTTGGGCCTTTTAAAATGCAATACCCAGACCAAAAAAAGAGTGTTTTGTACCGAAAGGATATGGATCCAATGGCAATTTTAACCTCATTACCGATTTATTATGAAATAGTAACTATTACTGAATTAGTGAATTATGACAAAAAATTACTGAGTTCTAGTTAGTTATCTATGCTCTAATTTTCATTGGGAAAAAAAAATCTTATACTTTAGTGGTACTAAATAGTAAATACTAGCAAAGATACCGTATAAGACGGAACTACAATCAAAGATTGGAATCTGTTTTAAGCATCCTCACATCTCAAGAGTCGTTAATTTGTATTATCATGGGCAAATTAACAATCAGGGGACCCTCGGCGCCCACCTCATAATCCATTCCATCGTCTGGTTGCTAAGCTGCTAGCCGTAGGATTGTGATTGAAAGCTCCCAATCTCTTTGGTCTATGACTCTATTCTGCCACGAAACAGGAGAGCTTGTTTGTCACAGTTAAGAAACGAAAGAAATTTCTCGGTTGCTTCTAACGTGGTACTAACAAGATGGCAATATAACACTTACCCGCTTGGTGGTGGTTGAATAACCCATTGTACTAATTTGGCATTGTACAAAGCCATTGCTTACTCTTATAGCCACCCACGTCCATATCTTCCAAAAGGCATCATCCGAACCCAGAATTATAGTTGCCTACGTTATCAATCTTTTTCACTGCCTAATTGCCCAACTATTATTGGTTGCTAACAGCTAAGAAATTATAGATGCATTTTTTGTTTCACACATGATCTTCGAATATTCAACGAGGGTGCTTCTTTCATCACCTTTGCAGATAATCAAACATTACCTACCCTTACCAAAATGGTAATAATATAAATGGTTGTAGTCTTCTCTGTTTATCTTCTTCCATTCTTAAAATACTAGCACCAAGTATTAAACGAGTTCACAACATTCATTTGTAGTCTTTTTTAGTTTAGTTTTCTTTTAACACCGCACGTGGATTCGCAATCCCAAAGTTTGAGAATATTAGCCCTTCTTTAAAATATAATCGTAATAACTTTGACATTCTAGATTTTTGACAGATATGTCATAATATGTTACGAATTAAGGAAGATTCATTACCTTCGCTAAATCAACCAAGCCACACAATTTATTAATCAATGGAGTAGACTTATTCTCACAAACATGGAAAAAGAAAAATAAAGTTACGAAACAGTGTGAAATTTTTTTTTACCAATAGAATGATACCTTTGGCAGAATTCACGGAGGAGGGAAGTTGCTGAAAAAAAAAAACTACCATCAGATCGAGCCTATTTATCACCAAAGTACGAAAAACCTTTCGTACCAAATAACAATTTCCCAAGAACCGAAAATAAAACATCGGAAGGCATGGACTGCACACGCTCTCTTTTTATAAAGAAAAATGATTCATGGCTCGAATCATTTTTATTAAGCTAAGCTACAACTCAACTAACAGGTATTCAATTCTTTCATTCAAGTGCACCACGTGGACCCAGAAGATGCGCTTGGTTTGTCTTCGTTTAAGTACTGATTGATCTATATAATCTAAAAAGCATTTATTAATCCAGTGATAGCCTAGAGAGCCCCCAATAATAATAATAATGACGATTTTTTATTTAATAATAATAATGGTGATAATTGGGTTGCCTTTGAATACTGAAAAAATCCATAACAACAATGTTATTCTAATATCCATCTATCTCAAACATCCAAACACCCTAATTATAAAACATATAGAATCTACTACTTACATTTTCTCCCAACTTATTTTCTTTCAATCACTCATCTCACACATATGGATGTTTACACCTATTTGGGTGTTGAAAAGTATTCCCAACCCCTAAATTAAATTAAGCAAAACAGTTAAACCGAATTAACATAAACTTTTAGTACCATGGTCTGTACATATATTGCCATATGGCGTGGGCTTGTGCGTGTTTAGGACTAAATTAAAGTTGTCTCAAATTGATGCACCCAAAAAAAAGAAAAGTGTCTTAAATTGAATCAAATCGGACATGCACATGCTCAATATTGTTTGAAAAAAAAAGGGAGATCTAGAGGAAGGAGGAGGAGGAGGAGGAGGAGGAGGGGGGGGGGGGTGATAAATGTTAGGGTGAATGATCTGTGTCCTGCTCTATCCGCGATTAACCATTTTTTTAATCTCTCCTATTAATAGTTTAGGGGATAAAACTCTTTGTTCAGACCAAAAATTGAAGCCAAAGGCCAATATCTAATGGCGTAAAGGAACCATAACACTCCATGTGCTGTGGCACTGATGGCCAACTGCTCAGCATTTCCCGTTTTAATTTTATAAGTCAGTTCTCTCTTTCACATGAATTAGTTCCCCGTCAGTAGCTCAGTACCTTCAAAGTTTAGAGAAAATTTGCGACACAAGAGTTAATGATTTGACGTCATGTTTTAACTAAAAACATGGGCTTTGTTTAGATACAAAGGGTTTCATTATTTGAATATTAAATAATTAACTAGAGAAAAATTTTGCTTCATTATTTAAAAATAAATAAAACAAAATAGAGTTATCGATTTTATACAGCTTTTACTTTGATTTCATTCCATACTCTCTATTTAAAGGGAAAAAAATAAAATTAGATAAAATAAACTTCATCCAATACAATTATATTATACCATTATTTTAAAAATCTACAAGACTAAATTAAAGTTTTCTATCTAATTCTACTTTTTATCGCTGATTCAATCATACCCTCAACTGATGTAAACAAAAAAAAAAAAAAAATTGTGTAAATGCTTCGTCAAGCAAACAAACACTTCATGTGGCCGGCAGATCGCAAAAAGCGTAGCAGTATGTCATAGAAATAAAAGGAACAGCATGTAAAAGTTGGCCATGTGCTTTTTCATAAAAAATTGCATATGAGAAACTCTTATGAGCACGTTGAAATACGATACTTCATTAATTTCTCCGGCCCCATTGTTTTTCATATGCCTGATTGGATTAAGACAATTATGCTTCAATTAATTGGTAATTTTACTATTTCAACACCTAGATATATAGTGGAGATCACTTTATTATTGATGAATATGATAATAATCCCTACTTATTTTATTTATCAATTACATATAACAATAATAAAGTAGATGTTAATAAACACTTCTTTTATAGTGTTTGAAATAGCAAAACTCATTATTCATCCCGGGTGAATAGTTAAGACAAGACAATTGACACGCATGCAACTTTATGTTCAACAAATCTAGTTTTTGGTAAGAAATTTCCCGTGAAGCGGCAACTAAATTTAAACATTACATAAACTTTACAATCGGGTAATGTTTAAACCAACAAATATACACAAGACATAATTACATTATTCTTCACAAGAATGACCATGACAATGGTATCATCACAATACTGTCATGTCTAGAGATCAAGCAACCTCAAATAAAAAATAATAATAATAAATCATTGCGACTCCTAAGGATCTAGATCGAAAAGCATACAAGCATTCATGACCCAATAAATATGAAAAAATAAAATGAAGATAACTCCAGATTTCAGACGAAACAAGAGCTTCTAAACTGATATTTAAAAGAACTATGCAGCAATCTGAACTGGGTACCTATCAATGCAATCTTCCCATGGATTCTTGGGGGAGGGCTTAACATGGCTGAGGGCCTCCCACACTGCACTGTTACACTTGAAGCCACTCCCAAATGCAATCTGCCACACTCTGTTACCCTTTCTCATCCTCCCCTTTGCCTCCGTGTAAGCCAATTCATACCAAATCGAACTCGAAGAAGTGTTCCCAAACCTGTGCAGTGTCATTCTAGAAGCCTCCACGTGCACTGGCAGAAGCTGCAGGTTCCTCTCCAGCTCGTCAATCACGGCCCTCCCACCAGCATGGATGCAGAAATGCTCGAAAGCAAGCTTGAAATCTGGGATGTAAGGCTTCACCTTGGAATTGAACAGCTTCTTGCCCACCAAGGTAACAAAGAATAGAAGCTGCTCGCTTATTGGCAACACAAGTGGACCCAGCGTTGTGATGTTAGTCTTAAGAGCCCCACCAGCAATAGCCATTAGATCCTTTGACAGTGACACACCGGTTTTCCCAGCATCATCCTGTTCCTGATAGACACACTTGAATGCCTTGTCATCTGCACCTTTATGAGTCCTCACAACATGAACAAGCTTGTACTTGGCTCTTCTCCTATCAGAACCCTTGTTGGAGAGCAACACCGCAGCACCACCAACACGGAACAAGCAATTGGGTATCAGCATGGACTTCTTGTTCCCAAAATACCAATTCTGAGTGATATTCTCGGTGCTCACCACAACAGCATTAGTGTTCCTATGAACCTGGAGCATGTCTTTTGCAAGATCAATTGCTATAACACCAGCACTGCAACCCATACCCCCCAAGTTGAAGCTCCTGATGTTACCCCTCAGCTTGTACTTGTTCACGATCATTGCCGAAAGCGAAGGCGTGGGATTGAACAAGCTGCAATTCACAACAAGGATCCCAATGTCCTTTGGCTTGATACCGGTATTGGCAAATAGATTATCGAGTGCACCAAACATAACCTGCTCGGCCTCTTCTCTTGCAGCAGCCATGGAAGGCCTCGGGGGAATGTAATGCATGGCTTCGGGGACGTAGGTTTCTTCGCCGAGGCCAGAGCGTTCGAGAATCTTGCGCTGGAACTCGAGGGAGGATTCGTCGAAGTCACCTGTGAGCTTAGAATGTTCCATGAACTGGTGGAACTGGACGCGGAGATGGTGAGGGGGACGGTAGCAGGAGTAGTCCATGAGGTAAACGGGCCTGGGGCGGGTCATGATGTAGAGGGTTGATCCGAAGACTAGGATTGTGGAGAAGGTGATGACGCTGATGAGGTTGTACTGGAGGTGGAGCCAGAGGTGGTGGATGTCTTCTGGGTTCATCTGGGATGCTTGGACCATGATGATGCACATGAGAGGGACCAAGCAGAGGGTCAAGAGGTGTTTGATCAAGTAGTGGTAGCCCAGTTTCACATACTTTAGATTCACACTCTGCAAGAAATCGGGTAGGATCCTTGAACGGTGTATTTGGACACCTCCTGAGTTGTTGGAGGTGGTGTTGGGATCGGAACTCATGATGATGAGTTCGATCGGAACTGACGAAGAAGGAGATTGAGTGTGAGAAAGGAATCAAATGAAATGTGTGGTGTGAGGGACAAGAAGGATCTGAGAGTGAGTGTCGAATTTGGGTCACAAGTGGCCGGTACGGAATGGTGGGGAATATATATGTATAATAATGGGGAGGGTAACAAGTCAGAGCTCTAAAAGGGGTTGGGGTTGCTGCAGCTGCAACAACTACCAGAAAGAGAGAGAGAAAAACAAACGACTAAGTAGCACAATGAGTTTGGGACGGGTACGCTGTTTTGGTCTGAAACTTTATGTACCCCTATATGGCGTTATTTGGTGGAAGATGCCAACGAGGAAGAAGAAGGGAAAGAGGGAAACAAGTAAGAAGGAAGGTTGGTTTGGGAATGGATGTGCAGAAATGAAATGAAGGGGGAGGGGACATTAATAGAGGCGAGGCGGAGAAGCGCCAAGCGGAGCTTCAATGTCGCTTCTTCCACTCTGTTGAAAGTGTTTTTAGATTAATTCTTTTTAGACAAGACCATTTTTATTTCTACCTTCTTAAATTAGAAATTCAGTCACGACAAAAAATAAATAAAAAAATAGAAAATCAGTAACAATGTTCATCGGAGAAAGGGTAAGTGGTAACAACCTCAAAAACAGAATCGAGTATACGTAACAAGTAGGGAAATAGATACTAGTAAACAAGATATCGTAACTGGTAAACAAAATAATCTTAGTACTAGTCCTTCGTATATTATTGATAGTGGGCATGGAATTGATGTTGGTGTCGATTGTTGGAGGTGTTTTTACGTGAAAATCACGTGGTTACGGTTCCCAGACTGCCTAAGTTATTCAATGGATTGTGATTCTCATAGCACTCACAAGCGCTATACCCTAATTCATGCCTTTCTCGTTTCTACAAATGTGCATTCGCGTTTTCCGTATATATTGTTTTTAGGCTTTACTTTCTACTTAAGAAAACTAGCATGGTAACTGACTACAACTGTTTATTGTCAAAACGTGCATAAGGGCCAATAAAACTGAGCTTTAAGTTAATTAAAAAAAGGCTTTACCTTTCTTAATCTATTCTTGCTTCTTCTGTATTCCACATTTGGCGAAGTTCGGTTTGGCATACGTAAGCTCAACGTTTCCCTATTTTTTGGGGGCAGAAGCGTGTCACTTTCACCTTATAGTTTTCGTCACGGAAACGTTTAACCTTCAGTGGGTGAGCTCGACACAACGCTAGGTCAATCCAAACTTTGCAACAGTGCCTTCTACCCGAGCCAACCAAAGGGATCCAGTGACTAAATGGAGTGGCCCAACATTTGCATGAAAAGCAGGCCCCATGCATGGACTATGGGTTCTGACCAAAACAAGAAAAACTATGCGCAATGAATTTGTCCTTTGTCACTAATGACCCTTCTAGGTTGATTTGTGTCACAAATAACTGCTCATCCCAGTTAATCCGTGCCAATTGGGTTCTTGAGGAAATTAGTTGCTGGATAAGCAAGTGATTTCGATTATGTATTCAATTATACGATTTCAGCTTACATTAGCTTTGTTTTTAAACCGATTCAAAACTAGTTACGATAAAAATGCATGCTACCGTGCACGTTGAAATTGTGTTTACAATTTTAGCCCAAAACTACTGCTTTTGTAGATATAACCTTCTTATGCATAAAGGAGCATATAAATTTGCATTCAGAGAAGATAAACGAAAGAACAAACGGCACTCGTAACCGTAACCCCCTTCCCCGCTGTCGCCTGATGAATTGGTTAGTTAAATGGGATCTATCAATTCGCTCTTTTCGGCTCTCTGCTTTCGGGTCTTGACTAGCCTTAGTTGAGTGACCTCCATTGCCCCAACTGGCAATGGGGTCGATGGGTCAGAATTCATAAGGGGCTCGTCCGTTGACTTCAGAAGTGGAAAGAAAACCAACCCCACAAGGTCGATGTGTTTTTTATTTTTAAAATGTTTAAAAAAGTAAAGTTAATGAAATGCAGGCTAGCCCATGGACCATCTACTTGGAACCCACAATTTGGGTAGGTTATGTGGGTCAGGTCAGGCTTAAAAAGCCCACTAAGTGTTGTGGGCTGCTGCTGATGGGGCCAAATGAAAAGGAGCTACGACTAGCCATGGACAATTTTGACACTACCACTCACGGCCCAAGGCCATGGAGCAATACAATTCTTAAAACAATTTCACAGTTTATCAAAATTAAATTCATATATTAATCCATCTACTAAAAAAATTCATATATAAATATATATCTTTAAAATAAAAGTATTATTGGATTTATACTATTAGAAATTAAATCCATATTATTAACGTTCCCCCATTTTCAATTGAAGTCATCGTGAAAAAAGCTAATCATCCCTCGGGCACAAATATCAACTGTTTCAGACTAGCACGGGGCTTTTATTTGAAAAATATGTTACACAATTCCAAGATATTTTTTAAATTATAAATTCCTTTTGTTTATTACCGGAGCACCATGACTTTATACACGGTTAGAATTACGTGATTATATAGACCTATTTTATATAGGCAGTATTAACTTTTTCAAAAAATGTATTTAAAACTAAACAATTCAATTCAGATATATATTATATAATTTAATTTAATAACATCTAATCATACGATTAGTAGATTATTAAATGTCACTTTTTATCTGGTAAATGATGTACCTTATGAGAATTAGCATGATTTTGATTCATAGGAGTCAAATCACTCAGAACTTGCTGGGCATAAAAGCTTACGTGCAAATCATATTTTACATGAGCTAGTGGGACTAGGTCGACAAAAATAATAAAGCAAGCAGAACAAGAAATAAACTGTAAAACCTCTCGGGCTATAATTTCTGACTATTGATGTGATGGGATTGTTTATAGACAACAACCAGTAGTACACAAATTCAGAGGTCAAAAAACGAGAAGCACAGGAGCAAGACGAAACCATAACAGATACTCAAACCAGGAACCATGTTCCCAAGCAACATCCAAATTAAAGACCAGGCACATACTCAAATCATAAACCACGACCCACCAGATCCAAACCCTAATTTCACGCAACCCCCTCTCTCTCACCTACTAAACCCTAAATTGAACGCAGCCTCAGTTCCTCCAGTTTCCATCAGAAGCACCACCTCCCCTTGAGTAGCGGGACCCACCGTCTCCGTACCCGCGGTCTCGCCCACCGCCGTAACCACCACCACCTCCGTATCCACCGCTACCGCCGCCACCATAGCCTCCACCTCCGTTGCGGTTGTAGCCACCACCACCACCTTCGCGGCGGCCACCGCCACCGTATCCGCCTCCTCCACCGCGGCTATAACCTCCGCCTCCATATCCACCGCCACCACCGCTTCCGTAACCGCCGCCACCACCACCGCCTCTTCCGCGGGACTGAGCCTCGTTGACAGTGATATTTCGGCCGTCAAGGTTCTGGCCGTTCATCCCTTCGATGGCATCCCTCATGGCCTGTTCCGTAGCGAAGGTCACGAATCCGAAACCCCTCGACCTTCCAGTCTCACGGTCGTTGATAACCTGAACAAGAAAATCAAAAGAATTACGTCAGATCTGGCTCGAATTCACCATGGAAGAGTCATAAACCAAAAAAAAAAAAGTGATTGAAACCAATAGATCTTCGCCTTTGAAACAAAGATGAAGATGAACGTACCGATTGGTGTGAGTAATAAAAGAATCATTATAGTAACACAAGTATCATAGATCAAGTAACGCAAAACAGATCAGAGAGCACAGATCAGATGGGATCGAGAAAATCCAAATCCGAATAGTGACAGATCCGATCCCTGCGACAAACGGACCTTCGATTCGACGATCTCGCCATAGGGGCGAAGGCTTTCTCGAGGGCATCGTTGTCGGTGGCCCAGGCAAGCCCACCAACAAAGCAACGGTACTCAATTTCTGCAGAATCCATGGATGAGGTGAAACCCTAATGTTAGGGATACAGTTGGAATAAAGAAAAGGGAAAAGGAGGATTAGCGAGAATCCGCCTAGAAGAGAGAGCACGGAGTACAATCGCTGCCCCTATGCCCGTGTTATATAGCTGAGGATGGTCTTTAACTAGGGTTAACATTCTCCACAGACCCTGGGCCCTATACGCTGCGGGAATTAAACCAGGGTTAAGCTTGGAGCGGTGTGCGCGACGTGGATGTGCTTCCCCCCTGTTTGGTTACGGATTTCTAGCTATAACTACTCTCGGAATAGTTGGCTTCTATCCTATCCGTCCCCCTTGTGGTCCATGAAAGAAATATCCTCAATCACAATCATATGCGATTCTTAACCTTTCTGAGCTATTGACCTTAACAAAACATAGGTTGCCATTTAATCTCGCGATTCCAATTTATTCCCTTTAAATATATGGTATTAGAATCAAACAGAACTAGAACGGTATAAATTTCCATTGATTATGGCTATATTAGCAATTCAAATATACCTACCAAATTTTTTAAAAAACTATACATAATACATTATATTTTAATCAAAATAATATTTCATTGAAATAATAATCGATATTTTGAGTTTATGTGCTCAAACTTACTTGCAGGGTTCTTTATTGGGATGTAAAAATTAAATTTATTTGTTATCCAAAATGTGGTGTTCAATTAATTTAGCTAGTTATAAAAAAAAAAGTAGCCAGAAAAAAGTTAAAAAAATAAAAAATATTTTTAAATAAAAATTTATTTTGATTACTGAAATTATATATATACTTTATTTTAGTATCCAAATTTTAAAAATTAACAATTTAATTCTTAAAATATAAAAAATAATTTAAATTAGTCTTTTATTAATTTAAATTAGTCTCTACAAATATTATTATAAGACTTAATTTAAATCATTTTTTATAACTTTAACGATCAAAATAAATTTTTATTTAAAAAAATTAATTAAATAAGAATGATGAACTCCGCATAAAGGTGCCACTTTAACTAAACAACGCGCAAACAGTTAAGGATGAATGCGTAAGTAACCCGCCAGGGTGAACAGTTGTAAAATGCTCATAGTTTTGTATTTATATTAAAAAAAAATGCTCATAGTTGACTAACCGTATTTTTTTCTAACATTTTAATTTAACATTAATTTAATTTTAACATAACTTTTACATTAATTTAGTTAGAATATTTTTTATTTTTATTTCAATTTAGTCATTCTATCAATGTAAATATTTAATAAAATAACTAAATTGATATTGAAATTAAAAATGTAAGGACTAAGTTGATGTTAAAAAAATTTATTATGTTCAAATTAATATCAAACTAAAAATTGTAAAAATAAGTTACTTACTCCTAGCTATAAATGCATTTTTTCCTAATATTGAATACTATTATTAAATAATTTATAGTCATTTTTGTTTTTGCATGTTAGGAACATTTGATTTAACAAAAAATATATATAATTATGATTATGATTTATTTGAAAATGTTATTAAACGAATGTATATAAAATGTTGAATGTATAGACCAGATATATAAGCGTAAAAATAATAATACACAATTTCTATTTCTATCATAATAATAACAAAGGGATGGAGTGTAATAACCGTTCATTCTAAAGACAATGCTAGAAAGTTAGACGTAAAATATGATATTTAAGATTATACTAGTTAAGCATAAATAAAGTGTTATCACAAAAGTACTTAGCTATAATGTTTACAAACCAAACTATACTATAACACATAATAAGCTTGAACCATTATTTAAACATAACTCCAAATGCTCATAGAATTGAAAGAGTCCTGTTTTCCTCTTGGCATCCTTGATAATCTTAAACCACCAAGAATAGGATGAGAATTGTAAAAGATTCTAAGGAGAAATGAATATCTTAAACATTTTGAGCTACGTGTTTAAGCGTCTTCATAGTACATATCTTTGTAAGAACATAATTAGATATCATATCATAAATAGAATTTACTAGATAAAGCATGTCATGCAAAGCTTATTTAGATTATCATCTTTTTGCATTAATCTTTCACTTTTCTTTGTCTATTTGTTTCACACATAGTCAAAGGTCTTCTTACAAATTCTCATTCTTCGTTCTCTTTAACATCATCGGCAAAGCGAGACATTTACGCTACACTGAACGGCAGGTAACATAAAAGGATCTTACATCTCTGCCCCTCGCCTTCTATGGTTAGTGTTAAAGTTTTAAATGTCTTTCTTTTCATTATTATTTTGCGTATTTGCATAAATTCAAAATATGATATGCAAAATCTTTAAGTAATAAAGAGAAATATAGAATTTAAATAATTAAGAGCCAAAGCATAAGTAAAATGATAGTGAAAAAATAATTTTAATATAAAAGAATAACAATTCAAAGAACTGAAAGTCAATTAGAAAGATAAATAACTAAATAATCTTGAAAATAAATAAACAATATAGAATATAGCTAATGTAACCATAAATTTACTCTTAAGACTATGCAAAATCTCCTAAACTTTTTATGACATTTCTCTGAAAATCTCCTAAACTCTTATGAGAAATTATACACATAAAACTAAGATTTTGGTTCATTGAAAATAATTAGACAATATAACTATGATTTTCAGTTCATAAGAGGACTCATTCCCTACCTTAAAATTATTGTGGAGAAACCCTATAATGTAAGCACCGCACGAATTCTCTCTCCTGATTCTCTATCTCTTATGTTAGTTTCTTTTAGAAATGCTAAAGCTCAAAGCTCCACTCTACACCTGTAAATTCTTCTTCACATCATCTCTTTATATAGGGGTTCTAATCTTGGCAACTTTAGAAACGTTAGCACCAAGCGATCTTGGTCAACAAGTTTTAAAACTTACCATCATGAAAATAAATAAATATATATATATATCTCTGTGTGTGTGTTCAACATTATATATGATTTATATTCTATATTACACTATATTATTTTCTAATACTTTACTTTATATATATTATGTAATAGTATATATATATATATGTATATATGTTGAAATATTACTATAAAATGTGAGTAATAATTTAATTTATAAATTAATATTTAATTTTTTGATAAATTTTTATTAAATTATTTTATAATAATAAACTCAAATAACTAATAAAAATATAAAATATTTCATGAAGAAGAGATGTTTACATGGAGTGGCCAGAAAAGTTAGTAGCATCTTAAATATCTGACGTAATGAAATGACGCTTATGCATGGAAAATATCTGATAGGTGCAAGTACATATGTGTCCCTGACCTGTAAATAATTCTCTTTTTTTTTTTTTTTTTTCTCTTTTGGTCTAAAATAATCTCTTTTCTATTCGTGGGCCTGCTGTTGACGCTTGTGAAGCAGTGGCAGCCTCTCACTCTCAAGTCCTACTTCACCCATTGTTGTATTTTTCGTAAATTTTGGAGACCCTTCAACGCTTGTGATTTGTATTTTGCATCATGAGATAATAACTCAATTGAAAAATGGATCCTATAAATCAACACCTATGCTGCACTACATGCAATCCCAAAATAATAATGAATAGACGTGGACGTGTTCAGTCAGCAAATACATGGGCGGGTGAATTTGTTGAACGGGCTATGAGCTTACCAATTGAAGGCCCAATTTATCATTTCCATGGCAACCAAAAGCTTCATTTACCTCGGGGAAAAAAAGCTCCATTTAACAATTTTCATTGCTGTTAATCAAAAAAGAAGTTTCTGACCACTGACAAAATAGAGTTTCTAACAGAAAGCGGATTGCAGTTGAAGCGTCAGCTTAGTGGTGAATCTGTCCACCTTTCACTAACTACATCCGGATTCGAATCTAAGCAGAGCCTAGTTTGTGGTATATGGACCCTTCCCCCTCCCCTGAAAGTTGTGTGCGCGTTGACAAAAAAAATAAAATAATGGAAAGCGCATTCGGTTTGACTGTTTATGACGGTGGATCATGGATGATCTCTCCTTGCATTATAAGTGTTTATGCGTCATTTAGAATACATTAGGAGCTTTTGTTTAGTTGATCTGCCTCGTCCAATCGTAGATTGTCGTTAAACTTATAACTTTTTATTCCATGGGAGGTTGATCTGGTAAATGAATAAAAGTGGATACTTCCTCTCCGATAGATGAAGCTCTCAAAAAAAGCTTCGTGGATGAAGCTCTCAAGTGTATTGAAAAATTCTTCTATATCTCCGAGGAAATCCATCCTTCCTCCACAATCTCATCTCTACACTTGATTTTTCCCCTTCTCCCTCTTTCTTTCTCATTCAACCAAGGATGGTCAAGGGCTCACATGCAATGTAGAGTAAATCCACTCATGACTCAAGTGTATCCGCCTGGGACAGGACATTTGTCTTCATTGGGGCCCATGTAAGAGAAGAGTTAATTTATGACATGTTTTAGGGTGCTCATTGTGAGGTTTGGTGCGCCATGAATGATGTCTATCGGATGGACAAGAAGTGTGAAGTAACAATAGATCACCCACATATAACTCATTCTAAAATATCTTTTCTTCTCCAAAGTCTTGCCCAACCCCATCTGCAACTAGTCCTACTCACTTCAATGTTATGATCAACATCCGCAACAAACACTTCATATCTTCAAAAGTTCAAAGACCATAGAATATATAAAAAATCTCTCAATTTTTTTTTTTCATTTTCAAATGTTCTTCTCAAGTAGTTCCTCCTCATTTTCTTGCGAAGAGTCAAGCTCAGAATCTCATGCAGAACCCCAACAACCCTCTTCTCCATCATATCAGTGTTCGGATCAAGCTTGCTACAATCCCTTGCAAAGTAAAACAACGTCAATGAAAGTAATTACAAACAACAACAATAGTAAAAAGATTAAGATATGTTTTATTATTTCAATCAAGCCCTGTTCTTTGACATGGCAAGAGTTTGCGGAGAAAGGGAATTAAATAGGAAGCTCCTGTTGTTGGTTTCTTCGTTTCCATGTCATGGGCACCTGTAATTGAGGAATGAATTAAACAGTGGCAAAGTGTTAGAATGGGGTTATGGTTGAAGCTTCTGGAAATCCCCATCCAAGCCCTAACCCTCCTTTGTGCACTGTAACCTCTCGGAAACCTCATCTGAAAAACCAACACTGCTTGCTCTCTCTTGAAATCCTCGGTACTCACTACCACTCCCGGTTCCTCTGTTTTCATTGCTCCTCTGCAATGCGGACACGGCGAATTCCTCTGGCCACCTTGCTAATTTCTAACCATTAACACCGATCAGGTACTTCACGAACTGGAAATGCTCGGGGTATTTGGGGCTTTAGTTTTCTCAAATTGTGCAAGTCGAGGTCCCATTTCAAGGGCTAGAGAGCGTGAAGTGGGGCCGTTGTAGTCTTCATCATCATGAGGACCTTCGAGAGCCTCTCGACGATGTGGTTCTCGTGGTTATGGTGGATGGATTGTTCGAGGGAGTGGAGGAAGATGGTGGTGTCGGTGAGGCGGAAGCAGGGGACAGAGGGACATGATGCATGGTGCACCAAACTTCATATGGTCCACTGAAGACACATGTCCGATACTGTTGAAGACACCTATGAGCTTCATCAATGAAGTTAAATTTGTCGCTTCATCATAGTATGCACCATGAATTAATGATACCCAAATTTTTTAACCAATAAAAAAAGGTCAAGTGAAGCACACAAAAAATAAAAAAAAAGGGTCCAGTGAAGCAATCGTATAACACGGAAGAATGTGTAAGTCCGATGGACAACCCTTTTCAAAACAAAATTATTTTTTCATATCAAAATAAAAAAAAAATTTAAGGTGCATTAGTTTAGAAATAATTTTTATTTCTTATTTTTCTATTTCCTGAACTGTTTAAAAGAAATATTAAAAATTGTGAAGTTTTTGATATTTCTTTAAAAATTAGGAAAAAAAAAATAAAATAAAAAACTACTTTTTAAAACCAAATGCACCCTTAGTTTTTCAAAATATAAGAATGAAAAAACTTGTTTGAATACCTAAATTATTACAATGTTTTAAAAGTTAATAAAATTATTTTTTATTTAAAAATAAAAGAAATAAAATAGTTTAAACATTTTTTTTCTATTTTGGAATGAGTTAAAAAACGGATTTTTTTTTTAATTTTGATATATAGCTTAAGATGTTTAATATTAAGATATGTTCCTTCTAGAATAATTAACGAGGTATGGGTCTGGGAACACTATTAGCTACCCTTGGATTGTGATCCAAAAGAACAAAAAAAAATCACGAGGGGTACGCAATCGTGACCCTGGATTGTGTTCTATAGGCATTTTGGCGTGGCCCCAATTGCCTGTAGCTCTTTCCTGCTAGCTTGCGTTGTCCTACTCCTTTCCCTGCCTAGCCTTGTAATGTGTCTGGAATCTGTGAGTGAACTATGGCTTGCCTCAACTCTCCAACACGCGTTCCTCCATCAGGCTTGCTACACCAAAGGAAAATAATGGTGAGTGAATCACATGAAAGAATCCGTGAATGAATAGAGCAATCGTGACATTATTGCACTTCATTGCTAATACTATAAAAGGGGGAGTTTGGTGGGCTCTGTGTGTTTAGTTGGAGTCCAGTTGTGAAGCATAGTAATTAAAACCTTTCCGAGGGATTCGAACTCAAGGTAACGGTCACTTGAGTCCGCTTAACAATCCTGGAAGTGTTGACCCAAACTGGGTTGGTTGAACCCGGATTGAGCCAAGTCAGTCCGTGAGGTATGACCGGTTTGAACCGCACGCCTGAGGGCTCACCAAGCCACCGCACGTCCACCCAAGAAGCGCCCAACCCATGAGAAGCCTTGAAACCTCATACTCAAAAATGTCCAAGGAGGAATCGAACACCACTCCTCCTGAATGGAAGTGCCGCATTACCACTACCACTTACTTCTTGTTATATATTGTGTCAGCAATATATATATTACATTCATATTATTATTTTTATATATTAAGTTAATAAAATCTGTTTTACCATGACCCACGTTGAACCAGTGACCCAATGACCCAGTGCCTTGACCGAGTCGAACCAGGTCCGATTTTAAAAACTATGTGTGAAAGTGATTTTAATTTGAGCTCATAGCATATCAGGATTAGTTAAGAGGGTGCAAGTCTAGTTTCAGTAGTAGGAAGAGTAGAGTTTCTTTTTTGAAAAAAAGGAGAAATATTTTTAAAAAAATGCCCAAGAAACAACGTGATGGAACAATGGATCCTAATAAGCATATTGCAGTTTATATTTTGAATGGGTATGTAAGTTTAATTTTTCTACTTTTATTATTAATTTAGTTTATTAAGTTAATATTATGTTCTTTGTGTGTATTATTTTATTGTTTTCATTTTACACACTTATTTATTAATATAAATTTTTAATTCTATTCAAAATGTAATTTTAGATTTTTTTAATTCATTTTACGTATAAATTTTTATAATTAATTTTTTTGTGATTAATAATTATTTATTTTTTTCTCAAAATAGGAAGAAAGAAAGTTTGAACTCCGTCATATTTTTTTTTAATCATCCAGAAAGATGCAATTATTGAGCATTAACTGCCTGGTTTTTACCATGTTGTGCAGATAGGTGAGTGGAACTGAATGAAGCTTAATAAAAGCTTTGGTAGAACGTAGGCCAAACGCACACCTTCCATGTTCCATAAGGAGAAATGATGATGACATTAGAAGATGTCGCCATACAATTTGGACTCCCAATTAATGGTTCACCATTAGTGGATTTACATCTAGCAGTATCGAACAACTGCAGTTGAAATGTTTTAGCTTGCTTATTGCTTTGTCTCGTCTACACGTATTTAATAGAGGTGCAATCAATTTAAATTGATTGCAACATCATATAAGAGATCTTGATACTAGAAATGACCCAGGATCAATAGTAATGAGTGTATGCGGGTATATGTTGCCGTCATAGGCACTTCTTTAATGCCTGATAAGACCACCAATGAGGTTCATGGAAAATACTTAGTTGTTGGAGGATTTACTCGTGTTAGGACTTTTAGCTAGGGTCTGCTTGCCTCGCTTGTCTTTATCGCAATTTAGATCGAGCAACACGCACAACTACAAAGCAAATTGGCGATCCTCTAATTTTGTCACAAGCATGGGCATGGAATAAGTTGTCTTACTTGGCTCCTATGCCAATACCACCCAATTTTTCAGCTTCCCCTTAACTTCTAGGTAAAAATTTTTCTTGATTTATTTTGTGTTAATATTGTCATAATTGTAATAAGTTTGTATGTTTTTTCTCCAGATGGTTGCACCTATTCTATCCTCATGGCAGGTCTTTCAAATCATCTACGTTTAAGATGGACGTTAGATTAGATGCAATCTGATTAGGTAGCAATTAAAACATTATTTAATTTCATGTAAAGCTAAATTAAATAATATTTTTTCCATATATCTAATATAATTTATCTTTGTATTGTAGATTATATGGCAGCCATATAAGATTGCTAAAGTTGAGGCGTGATTCCAGATTTTATTCGTATCGAGGAGGGCGGAACAATATTGTTCCACTAATTTGCTTTGAGATCATAGAGTAGTACCCATCTGATCGCGTAGGCGACAATTTAGGTCTGTCCAACTATTCCTAACTCGCACCCAAATCTTGGGAAGGCTCATAATAAAGATTTGAGGGGAAAGAAGATAATCTTGATTGGTTATTAGTGCATTAAATGGGTGGAGATGTGGATAGCGGGAGACCATCCCTTGGTAGGAGAGCCCTTAGGGATACCTCATTAATTACCACCCCACAAATGCCTACTTGTCATTGTATAAGGATAATACTTATGTGCCTCTACGATTGACACCATTAAATCAGGATGATGAGCCCCACCACCTTAGCCGCTACCGCCACCATACTCACCATTACCACCACCACCACCACCACAAGATAGGTTTACACTTGTCCACGTGGAGGTAGCTTTGGACTTGTATTAATCACCTGTCATGCAAGAAGAAAATGTGTATCATCCAAAGATACAATTTCCATTTCAGCTTCCCCCAATTCAGCAATGAGGGATACATCCCAAATTGTCAGCAATTTATGGAGGTCAAATAGGGGGGTTTGTAGGTTATGCAAGTCAGGGGGTTTCAGGTTATGCAAGTCAATTGGGTAGTGAAGTCAGGCTAGGGGTTGCTGAGTAGGAGATGTAAGTGAGGAAAACCAAGCTAGGGGAGCTAACCATGTGGGGAACAAGGAGCGCGAGGTGCAAGTAGATATAACTTGCGTGAAGATCCCCCACCAACTAGAGGTACCACCAACAATCAAAAAACCAAAAAGGTAGGGAAAGCATATAAAGGGTGGTAGTAGTACTTTATTTATTATAATTATATGGTTATGTGATTATGTTACCCATTATATGATGTAATGTTGTTCTATTTAATAAAATATTTTCTATTTAATTGTGTAAAAGAAATATTTACATTGAAAAATAAATTAACATTTGAAAACATTAGTAATAAGATAACGAATAACCAGAATGCATCCACTTGTAAAATTACAACAAAATAACAAGAAAATGAAATAACATAAGGCAACAACAACTGAAAATGACACCACTACAACTACAAGATGCGCCACTATGAACTTAAGGTAGCGTTTAGACAACGACTTGACTGTCCCTCACCACAACAAAGACCATAATGCCGTGGTCTGCGCATCACGCATATCCATTTCATTCAAGTGGCAAGTAGATTTGGGTCCCCTTCATTGTGCGCTTTAAGCAAGGTTTGCCCAAATCCTTGAGACTATATACAGGGGCCATGTACTTTGGTGGCCCACAACCCCAAACTCATTCTTGTAGACCTTGTATATGGTAATCATTCTATATATATCATCAACATAAGCTTTCCAATCAAGGCGAAAGCGTTGCAACAAGCAATCACATGACGGGATATCGATCCTCTCCTCAGATCAACTCTGTATTCTCCTATGTCCAGCTCTTTAACATGGTAGGTCTAAAGCTGTCTATTAAAATGAGTGGTCCTAAAATCTTTAGATGCCTTCTTGTTTCCAACCATCTTGCCATGGCTTTTGAGAAAGGCTAACCTCATTTCTTTGTGCGTATGCTACATTGCCTTTTTGAACAAACAACTCAGCACTTCAAAGTATCTTGCTCGAACTAGTGATGTGATGGGAAGATTACGAGCCTCTTTTAACACAGAATTGATACACTCGACTAGGTTTGTTGTCATATGCCCCATTGATATCCATTATCAAATGCTAGAACCATTTTTCTAGGGGAACTTCATCAAGCTAGTCTGATATATCTGACCACGTTTGTGCATCTCCGATAGTGATGATTAAATTCTTGCTTGATCCTTGAGTACCCTGCAAAAGATAATATGAGTAATTAAAATAATTGAAAATTCCTTCTAAAACAAGAATAAACAAAAATATAAATTACCTATGCTTACAACAAGTCGGTGCAAGTTGGGTGCCTTGAATCTCCCTAAGAATTGGTAGAGATGTGCCTGACGCAATATATATGATATGCCTTTGGAGGTTCCCATTGACCATTATTTCGGGCTACTGGGCTTTAATGGACTCATGACGATCATAAATTAGTCCAACTCCATCTCGGGTCACTATATGTCTATGCATATTGTTAAGGAAAAAAAACCATGTGTCCGGATCTCACCCTTGACAACGCAAAAGCAATTGGCAATATATTCTATTGCCATCTTATGCAACTTGGAACCAGGAGAGCTCCTTCATATTTTCCATATAAATGTGTCCCATATACTTGAACAAGTGGTTTGAAGTATCTAAATGCTTTAATGCAAGAATCGAAAGTCCAAAACAACCTATGAAATATTTGAGTGTTAGACAGGCTTACCCCATGGCTCGCTTCTAGAATCTAATTGAATAATTACTCCTTGATTCACACATGCCATACACCATTGTGGGAGATCTTTAAATGAGTTTCCCAACCAGAAACTTTTTCAATTGCCTTGTGCTTCACTGCCCATGCTTTTCAGGATATTGTCATGTACCATAACCAGAATGAACCTAATGGCAGACTTTATTTAATAGATGGATCAAAATTTACCAGGCTCTTATTAATTGTGCAATCATGTCAGAATCCAACTTTGAGTGGTCCTTATTGCCTCAACCTTGTGCAAGTGTGCGGTCCGTTATATGTAACACTCTAGTAATTAACCAAATACACCTAGGTTGAATTTGATTAATGACTAGACTTTACTCTTTGCTTTGGTTCTTTCATCATATTTTGAAAATACTTAGTGAAATTACGAGCCCTTTTTTTTTTTTTAACATAATTGAAATCATGAGTCGCGCATAACATAAACGATTAAGCGGTAGTAAAATAAGACATTTAAGAATCTAAATATATCATATTGGCTCCATCACATAACATTCATAATGCACATCACAACATATATACAATAACCTCACTCAAAGGTGAGTTAAGTTCATACATCATATCTTACATATTCACACCATAGGAAACTATTTATAAGGAAATCATGCCCCTAAACTAGATAGCCTTAAACTAGATAACCTTAAAAGCTGAGGAAGGCTACTCTAAACTTGGATGCATAACACTCTTAAGACTACTTAAAACTCTCTAGGCCACTGTCTTGGAAACGGGGAAACCCGATCACGAGCTTCCTCGAAGGGGCACGAGATGCACCAGGCTGGTCGCATGGACGGTCTTCTGCTAACCTCTGCTGAACAACTGTTTCCTCACTACCCCTCTTGCACGTGGGAGAGTAGGAGAGAGCTCTAGAATAAGCATGAGTAGGAGGGTCCTCTGAAGGATCAGTTTAGAATATTCGTTCGTGGATTATACTGGAAACCATGGACAGATGAGGCGGATAAGAACGTAACATTCTTTCATCAAGTGGACGTGCATGTTCGAAAACCATTTCATCGCCATAGGGAGAAGTAGGAGAAAACGATAACTAGGGCAGGATGTGCAAATGGACGACCTACGTAAATAAAACACGAACCGAGCACCTTCCTTCAAAGTGATACGAATGATGCACCGGATCATAGTGGAATTCCCAAGTAGGGGTGTCAACGAACAGGACGAATGTCGCCATAAATCTGAAGACAATGACGGAAATAAAGAAAGGGAGTGAGAATCTTACTAAAGAATTCTAGGAGGGTATCTCCTTCTGTCATCATCATCAAGTCTCCAGGAAATCGAGATTATTATAAAATAGTGAACATACGAAGATTAAATTTTAAGTTCAAATACTTTTACCGAGATTTGACCAATTTTAATTATGCGTCTTATAATGCATCATAATCTTAACATGTCATATTTATAATGAACTTTTCTTTTATCATTACATCATATTCCTCATCATCATCATTAATATAACATGCATAGAAGAACATCATATTTCTCATCATCAACTTATGTATGTTATGCAGAAGAATATCATAATAGCTACACATGGACATGGTGCACATAATTTATTTCTTTAGTACCTTAGGTGACTTTAAAATCTTATCATCCTCATTATTTTCCTTGGGCCACCCTATACTCCACCCTTTTGGGAGTAATCTAGGTTATGAGCTCATACCTTGCTAGTCGTCACCAGCACATACTTATCCCTTTTGATAAGTAAAAATTCCTCTACCCTTTTGAAAGAACAGACTAGGGGCAAGAATCACATTTTCACCGCCTATAGTTTGATGGGTCCAAAGGATCATTTTCTCATATATTTTGAGTCACCTTTAAGTCTTTGCATGTTATATCATAATACAATTCTTCATTCATAATCATCATAACATTTTCTCATTTATAGTCTTATGCCGAAATAATATATACCAACTAATCATGCATCTGGAGATTCCCAGGAAAGAGAGGTGGGTCACAATGGACACGCTTAAATACCAAATCTTTCCTTCAGAATCTTTCCAAATTGCACTCTTAAGGAATACACTTTCTTCCAGGAATAGAATATGTCTTTATTTCATGCATAAGTTTTCATTGTTTGCAACAACAACTATAACATACAAACCAGGGAATCAATCAATGACACCAAATTCTTAATAAGCATCAAATCACATTTTAAGTACACATAAATTACTAGCTTCCCATAAAATTTTTACAAAGTTTTAAAACTCTTTTAGAACTAATTCCTTTTGTTAAACTTGAAAGAAGTCATAGGACTTTAGGCCTAAATTAACCATGGGACCGATTTATAACTTGAAAGAATGTTCATAATTAAATCTTTCACTTAAGATAAAAGGAGCAAGTCTTGAGCTTTAGAGATTTAGGTGACATCTTTGAATTATTACCATGCTATGCAACCTTATTTTAATCTTATCTTTATAAGGTGATAGCTTGGAATTATAAACATGATATGCAATTCATTTCTTTATCTTTAAGATTTAAGGTGATAACTTAAAAATTAAACATGATGCAAGAACTTGTAATATAAACATGATGCAAGAAACTGGAGCGTGGTATATAGGACCAGGTGAGGGAGAAGAGAATCTTAAGCCAAGGCGGTAGTCCGGAATTATATTTTTTTTAAGCTCCAATTCTCAAGACTTCTTAAAGAATAAATTCTTTAACTCCAATTATCACATTTCTTCGCTTATGATTCATAGGCAAGTCTTTGAGCTCTAGGATTTTTAGGTGATGACATAAAATAAACATGCCATGCATTGACTTTTAGCCATTATAAAATAAAGTGAGAGCATAAAATAAACATGAGATGCAACTTCTTTATTATCTTTAGAGATTAAGTGACAACTTGAAATTTAAACATGAAATGCAAGCTTGGAAATTTAAACATGAATATGCAAGTTCATTTATTCATTCTTGAGAATTTAGTGATGACATAGAAAGTAAACATGGTTATGCAAGGCATAAACTTAAACATGGATGCAAGTTCATTTTATTTCTTTACTAGAGCTCCTCCAAGACTTTAGAGAAATATAAATTCAACCCAATATATCTTAGCAAGACAAAGTGAAAAATACATCTTTCAAGTTCTAAACTCAAGATCATAAAAACATCATAAAAATATTATTCTTTAAAGTTTTGCATCAAGTGGAACTTTCAAGCTTTAGAGGCCTAACTTGTGATGGATTCACAACCCACCCTCAAGGTCCTCATCATCAAGCCATCATCTTAGTCCCACCTAGGCCATATGGCTGAATTGTTCAAAGAAAAAGGAAGAAGAAAACCAAATGGAAAAACTAGAGAAAATCCATGAAATCATCATTTTGAACCAAGAACAACACTTAGCAAAGCATAGAAATAAACTTAAAAACAACTCCCTACCTAATCTGATTTGAAGGAAAGGAAGAGAACTTGGTTTCCTTGAGTGAAATGAAAGAAAATATTCTTGAAAACTTGAAGAAAGAATTCAGCCAAGAGGAGGAGGAAATGAGAGCTTTTGGTGCTCCTAAAACTAGAATTTGTGTAAGTTATGAACTAAGCATCTAAACTATCTTCAAGCATGCCTATTTATAGAGATTTTGCAGCTCATAAATGGACAAAGGAAGGAAAGAAATCTGACCAAAAATTAGAGAAAAAAATAAGGAAGAAAAATCATTTTGTTTGGTGGCTTAAAACATGGAATCATGTTTCCATGTTTTCATGATTCTTTGTTTTCATTCTTTGGATTTTTGTGTAATAATTTTCTGACTTATTACTCAATAATTTCGTGCATTACAGCCTTGTGGAAGAGGATTTTGTGTGTTCCATGTATTTTTTAGGTGTAGGCAAGGTATTCATGCAATTTAGAGAATTTACGGTTAAGGGTTTAAGTGAATTACTAAGCAATTTGGGTGTTTTAAGCAATTTTAGGTTCTAATCAATCTAAATAAATAATTTTGACTCTAGATTAGTAATTAGAATTTAATAAGCTTTAATTTGAGCCTAATATTGCTTAGGTTTCGTTAGACGAATCAAAAATCTCAAAATTTGTAAAACTGCACAAAGAGGGGCAAAACGGTCATTTTACTTAAAAATTGCCCGAGACCACCCGAGCTTAACCAATGGTTAATCATGGCTTAAAAACACCTTTTAACACATTTTAGTGAGGTTTGGGCTCAGTCGGCACGCAAATCGGAGTTAAAACGGGTAAGGGCGTTTTGGTCATTTCGCGTCGAGCTCAAAATTAGGATTTTTCTCCTCTATTAACACACATAACACAAACAATCCCTTATTAACATCAAAACATCCCCTTGAGGATGGGTGGGGCCCACGATCCTCATTTCTGAGAAAATAACCTCAGGGCATTTTGGTCATTTTACACGTACAGAAAATTGGGTTTGCAATACTTGCACGAATTGCTCCTAACTTCTCTTCTAACGTTATATTCCTTTATTAAGGATTGTTTGGTCTCAAATTTTATATAATATTTACCTACGGAATTGGTAATTCCTAATGATAGTAAAAATTACAGGAAAATTGGTGTTACATTATACTTCTAATTTTCCAATAATCCTTATTCTTCTTGAAACTGGCCCTTAGAAGCCACATACAGTCCTACCCATATTGTACACATTTACAGGTAAAACTTCTTCTGATCTTCAACTTTGTTATCGCCCCTTTATCTATGCTATGTTTCTTAACCGCCTTAATTATAGCCTCCCTATTGTTAAATTTCATTCCAATAAAGAATTCAGCATTATAACAGAAGCCCTACCAAGCACCAATCCTGAAACAATAAAAATAATAAGAATAATAAAAAATAAATGAAAAAAAAACTAAATTTATAACATTTTTTACACCTTAGGTAACAAATTTTAAATTAATTCTAAAATTAGTATAACATACCCATGTTTGAAACTATGGAAACTTAGGAGTATTCATAGCTTTAAGATATAATGCACGCATGAAAGGTGGCTCATTATTTAGATATTGCCTAGTCACCATGTTTGGCACATCATCTTTATCCGCAGCATCATTCACATCATCATCGTTGTCGCTTTTATATTCTTCTTCATCACTTTTTTCCCACACTACTTTCTTTCTTCAAATGTGCTCAACTCATAAGTTACATTTTGGAGTAACAACTTCATTGAATTCAACATACAATTCAATGACACGATTGTTTGGCTGGTGCTGTTGATGTATGCGAAACACCTGTTGAATATTGTTATCATTAATGATTGGAATTGCCTTGATAATTTATGAAGCTGCCAAAAATTGAGGATGGACATCTATATTTTATAGATGTCACTTTCTTTTGAGTGTTTGGATTTATAGATTGACAAAGAGCATCTCTAGTCAGTAAATGAGAAAGTGTATGGAATAAAAATATTTACTAGACTCTCACTTGTAAAAAATACGTCATCATTTGGATTTGTAAATACATGATCACTATAATATACTACTATCATAACAATACTCATTTTTTCCTCACTCAATATTTTTTCTTTCTGTTATAAGGTGGGAATGAGAAGGGAGAATGAGAGACTACAAGGCTCAATATTTTTTCTTTTTGTCACAAGGTGAGAACGAGAAGGGAGAATGAGAGACTACAACAGAAAGAAAATTAAAGGAAGTTACTAAGTATAATAGATAACAAAGGAGAGGATAGTGGGTCGGTCAAATTTGTCTTTGGGATGAATTTATATAATAGGTGAAATAATTTAAAATTCTACGAGTTACTTAAAGTCATCCTCCCATGAGTCTGAAATGACGACTAAAATAGCTCCCTGTTAAAATTGAGTTCATGTTTCTATTATAAGTGTGACAATTTTCAAAAAGCTGGCACGAGTCACAGAACACTTAAAATTCGCTGAAACATAATTTGCTAGCCACAATTTATTTCCTTTAATTTTTTTTATTGGTTTGGTCCTACCTTAATTCGCTAACAGCGGATTCTTTACGCACAATATTTTTTTTATTGTTTTATGTCTCATTATCCGCAACTAGTGGATTGTTTTCCTCCTCACCCCCCTGTAATTTCCAGGAAACTCAATATGCGTGTGTTTTAATAAGTTAAATTCCACAACCAAAACATTGACCCTAAAAAACGTGGTGCTAGTTTTCCATTTTTCAAATGAAATATAGCGGTGTCAGACTGAGTCAATGAGTGATACATAACCTTCATTTCTCCGCAAACTTTCATTCTCCCAATTTAATGGGAAAGTAGGTGAGAGTGAATACAACTAGATAATTTTCTTCATTTTCTTGCTTAGTTGTTAAAACAGGGGTTCTTTCTATGGTACACCTGACAAGTTTGAGTGCACCACACGTAGATTTATCTAAAGGTATTATTTTGATGGAGTATATGTGTACGTACATTTTAGTAATGCATTGTAAGACCTCCCCAAATTTGCCAAGCAATTTCTCTGTGTTGTCCTGCTCCACGGCAGATGCTCTGCCTTCCACTAGCATTGCCGCAGTGGCCCTAGTATCACGGTATTGTTGTTTTAATGGGATGCAGAGACAAAAGAAAGGAAACTAGAAAAGGGAGGGGGACAATCAAATATCGCAGGGAGTGTTAACTCCTTATAGCTCTCCTATCTCCTCATTTGCGCTCCACATATCATTTTAACATTCATTCTTATTATTAATTCTTTCTTCAATTTTAACTAAATCAAATAAACAATAACCGAAAAGGTATCCCTAGACATGGCCATAGAGCCATCTCTCTTGAATTCAATTAACCATTAGATTGGATATCTATCAGATTCAGACACATTGCGATATTCCATTCTATGAAGAACCATCTTCATCCGCCAACTCAATTCGTTTCTCCAAAATGCATTTCCCTAAGCTTGATTATTCCCCATGGCACCATAATCCCACACTAGTATGTGGTGAGGCCATGAGGGTGGACAATGCATTTTTTCTTTTTTTGGTCCAAGACAATGCATTTCATCTTTTTTCATTGCTCACAATTTTTTTTTGGGTCAGCACAGCCCAAAAACTCCTTTATTGGATGCCGACGAGGATTGTTTGAAAATGTTACATGTAGATATGGTTGGGCGTTATGTAATTTCCTTTCAAAATCGTAATCTGAAATCAAGGGTAATTGGGCTTTAGTCTAAACTCTGAAGTTAAACCATGTAGCCCAGTAAACTGAACTCCATTCATTATAGACCAAGTTTCATAGCTATTTGGGTCAGACGTAGAGACATTGGCCAGAGAGCACAAAACACTGGAAAGAAGAAAAAGATGAAACGCATCTATTGTTAGGAAAGTCAAGCGTATACTATTAGTAATTAAAGAATGGTCCAAAGTTCGACAAAATAAAGAAAAGAAAGAATGGTCCACGTGTTGACCAAAAAAATAAAGAATGGTCGAATGTGTTTTTAAAAATACTTAGTTGAATAAATCAAAGTAAAAACGAATTTTAAGACTTTATTAAATTTTCGTATTAAAAGATTATTAGATTCACGCTCGCTCAACTATATACATGTTGTAAACGGTTCTAGTCCCATTCATCCTTAATCCAGTTCCAAGAACTATATAAAAATTTGTATGATTAGATAAATAAGAAGTCAAAGTTTAGGCTCCAGAGTCCTGATTAGAGGTGCCAAGATTGATAGCTAGCGTAAGCCGCATAGGTAAACGAACCATTATTGGATTCAAAGTTCAACGTTCAATTAATAGCGGCGCGGCACTGTTAACTTCTGTCGCTCTCAGTTTTTCAGTACACATACTTGATTTCAACGGTATATCTTATGAGTAGAGCTATATCAAAATCAGTATACCATTCAATATCTCAACCAAAAATATATCATTCAATATCACCCAAAGTTCGATTCCATCGTCAACGGTTTCTAAAGTTGTTGCATCTTTTGCTTTTACACTGTCAGCATTCTGCGTTGAATTCATTTCAATCTCATTAGTTTACGCCAACTATATGAAATGTATTGTTAGGAAAAAAAATTTATACTATCATTTTATGTTATATTAAGGAGGGTTAGAAATTTTTATGAATGATGTTCATGTAATTTAACATAGAAACTTATCCATGAAAATTTTTATTTTATTTTTATCCCCCAACCAAGCATATCTTTACTATGTATACAAATTAAATTCTTTCAAAACTAAAATATCAACAACAATAAAGCAACAAGACTAGCATGAAAATACAACAGATCAACTTAGAGACACTTGAAACACCAGCTAGCACTAGTCGATAGTCTTTTTTTTTTTTGGCAAATTACAAGGACATCCTTTAAGGTCCTTTTACGTTTATCCCCTTCTTAATTTGAGAAAAATCAACCACCTCCCTTAATTAATTTAATATTATTACAATTACACCTCTAATGTTATTTTTCAATTATAATGACAAAAAATTCAATTGAAAAGTCAAAATCTCCCTTTAACAATAATACCATTCTCTTTCCTATTCTCTCTGTCTCTCGTCTCTACCAGGCCGCTCTCATCCTCCACTCCATCAATTTTCCTTGCCCTCCATTATTATCCATACTCCATATAGGCATATTGTGATATCCGAGATACACGTGTCAGGAGATTTTTTTTCCCATACAGCTTCAGGTCTCCTAGGAGCCACCCATATTGCTTGGGTCTGAATTTTGCTAAGCCTGATTACACCTTCTAGAGGGCTATATGATAGAGTCACATTCTTGGGATCAAAAGCGCCAGTAATTGTTCCCCAAAGGAAAATAAGTTAAAGAACGATTTTTAGTAAATTTTATGAAATCTTTAAACGTTTCGTTTTTAACCCACAAGTTTAGAAAATCTTGAAGATTCTAGATTTGAACTTAAAACCCAAAATTTAGATTTTGATTGGTTGCGATTTTAATTTTTATGATATTTTATTTGAATCCAAATGAAGATATTAACTTAGAATTAAGAAATGTAAATAAATGAGTATTGAGACAACTCAAATGCCAGCACCTTTAGATGCTTAACCAATCTTACTATCACGAGCAGTCACAGTGTGTGAGACAGGGTTGTTTTAGGGTCTTGAGGACCATTATAGCGGTCATAAGTGTATCAGTGGGGGTCACGGGAAGCAACTAGACCGCTATAGGTGTCAGTGGAATAGAAACAGTGTCAAACGACGCGTTTCACTTAATGAACCCCTCCACCCCTTTTAAACCCTAACCTCGGGATTTTCACTCCTATTTCCGAAACTTTAACCCAAACATCATCTCCCATCCTTCTTCCTCCCTTCCACTCTCATCCTCTATTAAATTTTCTTCCTCCAACTTCCAAGGTGAGAGTTTATCTATGGTTTATGCTCCATTTCTCTTCCCCCTCCCGTCTTATGGTTTGAGTTGTTATTCTTCATTCTTGTCACATGGGGGTGCTCCCCAATGTTATTAAAGTTAAATTAGAGCTCTCTAGAGATTGTTAGAGTTTAATTTAGAGTTTATGGTTGCTCTATGGAGTTGTTGGTGCCATCCGCTTCACGAAGCTATATTGGTGTTGATGACATACTTTCCTACCCTCCAGGTGAGTGAGTTTGATTTTATAGCCTTAGTTTTATCACTATGAATATGTTTCTTGCATGATGATTATTAAATATGAAAATTTGAGATGAAAATATAATTTAGATATGCATTTACAAGTGATGACAAGATAAGTAAGTGTATGATTTTGATTCTTGGCATGATAAGTGTATTTTAGAAAACCATGAGACCGTGATTGTTAGGTTGTGTATTATGGAAATATTTTACATGTTTGAGAAATAATTTATTAAGAAAATATATATTGTAGTAAGTTTACTACTTAGCAAACGTGTTTTATAAGTTTATAATATCGCTATGATTTTAGGTTTCAGATTATGTCTTTTTATTTATCTCGTTGAGATATATTGGAAAATGTTGAACAAAATATGAATTAGTTTTATAAACAAAAGTGATATTATGATTTTAGAGTTTGCATGATTTAGAACCCAATGCCTTAAACTATAAAATTATAGTTTATAAAAATATGTCAGCTTAAGATATAAATTTAGAATTTCAATTTTAAAGTACCAAGAAGTATGAAATTCAGGATGATTCATAGCAACTGCTAGATACATAGTTGTGGAAACAGAATGTCTACAAACGTGATCCCTTGGACATGATTTTCACAGCATTATATAAAGTCAGATTGTTAGAGTTATATAAATCCAGAACTTTAATGTATTAAGAATTTAAGAGCTCTGCTTCGCCAAAGACAAAGTACCCTCTTTTTAGCTAGGTTTTTTTTTGTCAAATAGTTTGAACTAGAGATCAAGAACAGCAGTTAGTTACGGCTATTATAAAATCGTTAACCTTGGTACGAAGTTGTCTGTTCGAGGACAATATCGCCCTCTGGATACACAAAAAGGGACCTAGTTAGGTACCCAGCTTGTTCCATAAGGACTTGTTGATTTTATAGCTTTTGTTATTATATATGTATTTATTAGCTTAGCAAATACCGCTTCCCAGGCTCTGCGCACCCTTAGTTAAAATGATTTCATGTTGCTTGAGAGTTTACAATTGCCGTTTATGAATTTATGGAATGAAAAATTGTTTTCTTATATAGCTATGTATTTAAATATCAAATGATTATGATTGTTGCATGCATGGTATTATATGTATATTCCTTGGTTGTCCCATGTGGGTGATGGGTGAGAATCCACTCACTAAATCCATTAACTTACCCCTCTCCCTTCCTCTCTTAGTTACAGGTGCTGATCAGTCTCTTCATCGGTCTAATAGCTACAAAGATCCCTTGGTGAGCTTTACATTGTTGTAAGGCTTAGTTTAGGCTTCTGTTAGTTTTAGAGGGTTCCAAATGTGTAGCAGGATCGAGTTATGTATGTATTTTGAGATACTGTATTTATTTTCAAAGATTATATATTTCTCTATATGTTTTCAAGGTTCACATATGTATTTTGAAATGTAGACGTGCCTAAAGATTTATGTAGTGAACCGAAATATATTAGCGTTTCAACTTTCAAGAATTTAAATTGATTTTTAGTTTATGACCATGAAAAGGTGGAACAGTTTGCCCTTTTATGAATAACAGATTTGATCAAGACATTTTAGAATTATATATTCTAAACACCTCATTTTTATGAATTTAAATATTTATTTTAATTAGAGAAAATCATAATGATTTCAAAATGATCGTATTTTAAGTATATATATATATATTATATGTATTTAGACACATCACCTAGTAAGCTTACGTGGAGATGGGATCCCTCACGTGCGGTCACGTTCCAGGTCGGGTTATGACACACACCAAGCTAACCCTTAAACCACCACCACATCCTCTCTGCGCATCCACGTCAAGGTCGTTGGAGGTCAATCCCCGTTGTAGTGTCGTGCTTCCTTGCTATTGCATCTTCTTCCGTTGTGCCACCGTGTTGTGGCAACAACCAGGTCATATTCTGCTTCCACCATCTAGTTGCACAAGCCAACCACCATGTCTTTCTTCGCCACCATGTTGCTAATCCATCACCGCATGTGTTTCACAGGTTGGTCCCCATCGCAAAGTTGTGCTTCCCTACCATTGCTGCTCCTTCCACCACGCCACCTTGTCGTGGTAGCAACTGCGGCGTCGTCTAACACGTGCCATCGCACAACCTCTTTTAGTCTCCTGCATCCAACCATTTCCGTGTTTGAGGTAAGGGCTTGGGATAAAAAATTTAGTTTAGGGTTTGAAATATTGAGATGCAATGATTTTAGATCTTAATTGATTGATGGTTCTTATTCTGTTTTGCACAATGGATGGAAAGGAAAATTGATAGAGTGGAGGGTGGAGAATGAAAATTGGAGAACAAGAGACAGAGAGTGGAGACAGTGGGAAGAGGAGAGAGAGTTGTGTTATTGATAGAGGGTTTTTTTTTGTCATTATAAATTGAAAAATAACACTAGGGGTGTAATTGTAATGATATTAAATTAATTAAGAAAGGTGAATAATTTTTTAAAATAAAAATAGGGTGCGTGTAATTACAAAGGACCCCAGGGAATGTTTAATTTACCCTTTTTTCCCTCAATTAACAATTGCACACTCTGTTTGGTGAAATTTTCCAATTTATATATCTACAATTTTTTCAGATGAAAAAAAGCCTTTTAGAAAATTTTAAACTTGGTAAAAATATCTTGTATCCTTCATTATCTTCCTTTCCTTTTTATAATCTTACTTTAATCTTAGAGTATGTTGACACATCTAAATAAGGTAATTATTGCGAAACCGTCTAAACTTGAAGTATTATTAAGGTAGGCGGTTGAGATGAAGTTGGTCAAGTTGAGTGGCAAATTCAAAGAAGGCTTTTAATGAACTTGCACGCATGGAAATAATAATGTAATTAGTTAATCCATAATAGAGTATTAGACTATTTTAGCGGGTCTTCAAATCCTCTCCAATTCCCTGAGCTTGGGGGGACCATAGTTTGTTGGAGTTTGATATGCATACTTCCAAATTACACGTCCTAAGCGTTTCTCATGTTTACAAATAAGTACATGCCACGTGTGGTTGATTAAATGATTATTACAAGCTAGGCATACTTTGTTGTTCTTTCTTATTTACCTTTTGATTATGGGTATTCATGTTGTGACTTTAGCTTATATTTTAGGTAAAAATAAAAAAATTAAATTGATCAAATTCAATTAGGCTAACTTAGTTTGATTTTTAAAAAAAATTTCCACAACGAATTTGAAATAAATTAATCCCATCAAAATTGACTTGACTTTATTCATCTCAGAGGAATATAGTAAACTAAAGTTTGTATCTTTCTCTGAAATTATATATTGATGTCATTTACTAGTCGTCAGGACTAAGCCACAAGGCACTTAGTAATGATTGAAGTATGTGAAGTTCCAAATGATTTTTCTTTTTTGGATAATTGATGAGGCCGGCTCAGGACTCACCCAAAAATTGAACCGAAAAAATCAAAATTGACTCACATCTGAGCATATTACCTTGAAGTCTCAAAAATAAATTTAAAATAAAACAATTCATCCAGTTTGAGTCTTAATTTAAAACTATAAATTCAAAAACTAAATCAATAATTTAAATCAAATTTAACTTAAAGTGGTTCAGTTATCCAAATTAACTTAATTATATTTGATTGGTTAAATTTAATTAATCAAATTCATCGAGTCAATGTGTCTTAAATATTCCTACTACCTTTGATCTTGCAAGATGTAACTGCCTTGTGAATCAATTTTAAAGATATCCATTACTTGGTTTAACCAGAAACCCAATCTTGTTGAATGTTTTAAAAACTTTCGAGTCCATTTATTAGTTTTAGAATATTAGACTGTTCCAAAAAAAAAAAAGGGTGCAATTAGGTGATTGATCTTTTTCCATCGCTTGCCCAAATGCTTAGTTTGCAGTGGACTGGACAGTAGAAAGTGGTCACCTACTTACACGGTTAGCTCTTAAATGAGAGGCAAATTAAACCAGTTCTGGTGCTCCATATCTTGCTTCCATTTTCGTATCTATTTTGAGGCCTTTTTACGCTTCATCAGACATTTATATATCGTCTCCTTACTTCGCAGCTTGTACGCTTGAAGAGGACCAATTGAGGATTTCAGTAAAATGAACATTGGACCACAAAAAAGTGATGTTGTTGATTACAACCCCTGGGTTTCTGCTCTTGTCCATCTCCTAAACATAGTAACAATTGACAAATAATAGTTTACTGTAATAGTTTAAAAATATACAAATCGATCCCTTGAATTTTTTAAAATATGTATTTTAGCTATAATAAGGTTGATATATCGCGTAAACTTTGAAATATGTATAAATTTAGACCTTAAATTTTTTTATGTGTGCAACCTGATATTATGAATTTCTCAAATTTGTGATATTCTTTTGTTAACAATTGATGCAAAAATCAATAAAAGAGTCAATTTACAAAATGAATGAAGTTCAATGGATTGAACTGTATATTTTTTAAATTTAAGATTTAAAGTGTACACCTTATCTGAGTTGCTACCACCAACTCATCTTAGTGCCACTAACATCATAATGATAAAATATATATTCTAGAATCATAATTATTAATACATAACTTAAAGCAGATACAATCAAAACCTAAACTCATAGGCTCGGATTGAAAATCAAAAGGGAAAAAGGAAAACAAAAAAAAAAAGGAGAGTGCACGCTATGTGAAGAAGTGACTGAATCTTGACTGGCACTCATGGTTATGTGCTAGGAAAGAGCTAAGTAGCTAACCACTATACCAAAAAAGGATCGAAGTAAATAAATAAATAAATAGTAAGGGAAAAAAAGATCCAATATTTTCTCTTTCCCGAATATCCCTAACTCTTTCTCTTACTACATGACACGAGAACGGAGGCAACAAATTTTCCCCTTAAATTCTCGACTCTGCAGCAAGTTTGGAATTCTAAACGAGTGGTGAAAATTAATCATAAAACGAGTGATTGCATGTCATTAACACTGCGCATTACAACCTTCAAAGGACGAATATAAAAGTTGCCGATATATTTCTTTAATTTGATTCGAAATATTAACTATGCTTTTGGGACACTTATTAACAATACTCATATGTATGTTGTGAAGAACCAAATTAAACTAGTTTTATTCTTTATGCCACGTTTACTGTTCAGGTCAGGTAGATGAGGAGAGAATGACGACCAAAAAGGTAGATGAGCGAATAATTTACGGATGATTACTTCAGCCAAAGCCAGCATGCAACTGTTGAGCCTCGTCTGTGCCAGCACAGCACAATCACATGAGTCGTTGCGGAGACCAACTTCTGGCATATATTGCCTAGTAGTATTACTACTATACCTACAATTAAATCTGAAATGAGGGAGACTAATTCAGACTAGTCTAGATGGGATTGTATTAAAATAATCTACGTTTTGTGGTCACACTCACTTCCACGCCACCCCGCACTAACGCCGTAAAACCATACTCCTTATCCTCCTCCCAAGAACAATCAAATACTACTAGCAGGACGTAACTTTTTTTTTTCTTTTCTTTTTTTTTAAATTAACCTAGCGCAGCACATAACCTAATATCTTCATAAATTAGATTAATAATTTTTTATTATTTTGATTAAATGATAATTTAATTAAATAATAAATAATTTAAAATGTCAAATTATTCAATTATTTACATTCTTGTTTAATGTTTACGGGTTAAATAAGTAAAAAAAGATATTAGAAACATTTATTGAAAGATACAATTGCTACTGATTAAGATGATTAGTTTTGGATGGCGTTTTCAAGCGTATAGTTTTTAATTTGTTATTATATTTGATGGGAGATAAAAATGAGGTGAGTTACACATAGTTTGCCTATGAAAATTTCATCCCATTTCTTTCTACAACTAAACATATATACCCTTATGCCAGTGAGTCTGATTAAGCTTATACAACTACTTTAAGATATAATTTTTCTAGCTTTTCGAAAATAATGATCCATTTTCAAAAACTTAATTAATATTTTAAATTTTTATACATATTTTTAATTCTATTTTCATTAAAAGCTCAAACAAATAGATCGACCCTATATATATATATATATATATTGAATAAACAATCACTGCTTTACCCAATGTCAATTTGCTAGCCAGTGCACAATGCAAAGTATTAGATAATTAGGTGTTTTCTATCATTTTTCATTGTAACGAATTAGAATTATTTTTAAAAGTATAAATGGACAAGTACTTTTTATTCATTGACATTACAACATAATTGAGTTTTACTAACACTTGAAAAATGTTACTATATCATATAATAATAATATTAGTAAAACTCTTTAGTAACATAGACTATATAGTACACTTGAAAAAGTGTTACTAAAGAATTTTAACAACACTCCTTAATAATAAATGTTACTAAAAGTTGAATATGTTATAATGTGACTTCATCGATAAATGCTTAAAACCTATGGTTGAAATTATAAAATAAAAAACAATGGTTGAAATTTATTCTTTTTCAAAAGATTTCATTCGCATTTAATCGTCAAGATAAGCTCAAATGACGTATATAATCTTAAAAATATTATATATAATTAAATATTTTTAAGATTAAATTACTTTAAAGTCTTTTTTTAAAAAAATTGTTAGTTTAACAATTACAAAGAGCTCAATCCACAACAGATGGGAAGCAACAAAGAATGGTACCAAGGTGAGTATTTACAAAAGTTTAAATTGTTAAATGAAAACACGTAAATGATTTTATATTTTTTACAAATCTCCAACTATATATACAACAAGTTTATGAAAAATAAACATATATACAATGAGTTCTTTATCCGCAATTGTAACTCATACTTCAACGGTTCAACCCCCTACCATCGATTCTGAACCATATTATGCATCTCCACACTTTCAAGAAGGCTTTTTTTTATCTCATTATATTTCTAACATATCTTCTATTCACCACCTCGTTTGTAATGAAAAAAATAAATTATAAGCAATATTGAATAGCTTATACTTCTCTGCATAATCAAACAATATTGCTTATACTTACATGTGTGCTTATTGTTCCTGTTAAGTATTGATATATTTATTAAAATAAAGTAGCATACATAACCTTGACATTGTTGGCATTTGAACCCTTCTTGCTTAGTGAACAATGCAATATCTTCCAAAGCTGACGAAAATGGAAACGGGGAATGAGATGACACCAAGAAGAAATTCCAAATGACTTTTTTTTTTTTTCAATCTAAAAGCGCTTAATATATCCAAAAGTCGTACTTATGTTTTCTTTCTTTTTCAGTTAAACTGTTTTCTATATTTTAATTCTATGTTTTGGTTTTTAGTCGCAGAAGCGAACTCAGAGAAGACTTAACCGTTAAAGCGTGGGATGCAGAAATGTTTCAAAACTGAAAGTTTATTGTTTGGAGAATAACTTGGCAGCCGACATTCATGCAGAAACAGCAAGTGATACACCACCATTGCTCTGGTGTGATGTGAGTACTTAGAAAAAATCACATTTCTAATAATAAATTAATTAACAATAAACAAAAATTTAAAACTACACTCTGATCCTTCCAATATTTACATTTTAACGCTCTAGTACTCAAAAGATTAATTGTATATGGTCCACTAAATATTTATATTATAATACTTTTATCATCAAATGTTTAATTGTATATTCTCTTGCTTTGATATATTTGTCAAAAACCAAACAACACATATATTAAGGCAAAAAAAAAAACCTTGGTAAATGTATAAGATTATATGAATTGATACAATTATCTCTGTATAGCCATTATTACACATCTTGGTAAATGCATCAACACATCTTGATTAATGAAATAAGTGAAGAAAAAAATAATTAATGTTATATATGTTATAAAAAGATAGATATTTTGAAACACCAAAAGGTCCAAAAATGATAGATATATTGAAACGATTGAGTACATTTTAGTCCAAAAAAATTTGAGATTTTATCACTTCAATGCAATGGAAAGATTAACTGCATATACATCTCCCAAAATTTGCATTGTAATACTTTAATCTATCGTTACCATTTTGATTGCTTTGGATTGAAGATTTTATTTAAGAATGAAAGTGTTATAATTTCAAATATTTTGGGGATTCAAGTATAAGCAATTGATCTTTCAAATATTAAAATGTTAAAACATAAATATTTTAGGGACCAAAGTGTAGATTTATTCATAAAAAAATTAGTTTATTTGATATATTATTAACAGTAATTAATTTTAATACATTTGTATTATAAAAAAGTATATTATCATCTAATCACAATGCTTCTATTTATAAGACTTTTAAATTAATGAATGATTAAGTAAAATATTTTTTAAAATATGGCAATATATAATTAGATATTTATTTAAAAAAATTGTTATTAATTGTGCATATAAATCAAATTATTATTAATATAAAAAATTTACAATATTATCCGATGGAGTTATAGTATGCTTTTGACACTTGACATAGTGAATGTGATATAAAGTCCTCGTACTAATATGGCAAGATATGATCTAAAGATTATGTAAAATATTTTTATATTAATAAGGATTTAATTTTAATGCATTGGCATCATAAAAAAGTTTTATATGATCATTTAATTATATGACATTATATTAGTAAATATAATTAACTTTTATCCCACTATTTTTAAAAGTCATGCAAATATTTATAATTTATCATTGATAACATTTGTAATTATATATATAAAGACAATATTTGAATATATAATTTATATTTTTGTGTGATGCTTAGATCTTAGTCTTGTGCAATAAAATTCAAGCCAAATATTTTTTAATGAAATTTCTAGCTATCCTTTTTATAAAGGGGAGAGTAAGGTTGCGTTTGTTTGTGATTATTTTAGATGATAATCATTTTTTTGTCAAAAAATTATTTTTTATTTATTTGAATAATTTTTAAAAAATAATTGAAGTTTTAAAAAAAATTAATTTTTAATCTTTTTTTTATAGAAGTTAGAAATAGTAGTTTATGAAAAAAATTAATTTTTTAATTTTTATAGTTATGTATAAATTTAAGTTTCATAATTATTTTTTAAAAATTTTGAAATAAATGCACCTAAATGAAAAAGAGAAAAATAAAGTTGGAGGAAGAGGGACAAGAATAAAATCCACACAGCCTATTGTCCTTGTCCTTTAACTGCTAAAGCAATCATTATATGACGAATATATAATTTACTGTATAAATGTTTGCTATTTACTCATTGTAGTTGTAATTGTAATTAATTAATTCATGAAGAAAAGTAGAATAGCAGTAGTTGATTCATTGACCACTAATAAATAGTGCCTGTAAATCGAAAGTGTCTCAAGTTAGACTAGACTTCTTGCACGTGCTGTCACTGTTCACACACTTTGAAATTCGATCAAATCAACCTAAGCCATATACCCATTTTATTACGGCAAGATTATATATTATTCAAGCATATTTACTCATTTTGGCACATGTCGAGTTAAATATTTCAACTACTCACTCCTCAAGACTATAAAAGGGATAGTTAAGAGAGATTCACTAAAGAAAATATGAGGACGTATTTGATTTGAGTTTTAATTTTATTTTAATTTTTTTATTTTTTAGATTTTATAAAAAAAATCTAAAAATTCTGAAATTAAATTTCAGTTTTTAGTTTTTAGTATTTTCTTTATAAAATCTTAAAATTAAAAAATTAAAAATTAAAACGAAACATATTCTAGAAATTTCATTGAAAAATATTTGGCTCAAATTTTATCACGCAATAGAAATTAATTGGGTTTTGTGCTATGTTTAGAGCAAATAAGACTCTAAAATCTTGTTGCCAGCATACAGGTAGAAAGGGATTTTTCCTTAGCACAAAAAGTTAGGAGCAGGGAGTGAAAAAAAAAATTGTGTCCAGCTTTCTGGTACACAACCTTAAATAATCATCATTTTATTTTTATGTCATCAAAATTGTGTCCAGCTTTCTGGTACACTGTTAGTATACTGTCATCAAAATAATTTAAATACTTATCGATCAAATTACGTATTAAATTTGCTAAATTACCACACCAATAATTTTTTTAAAATGATTATAATTATGTAAATATTCATTATTTAATATTCTTGACATTATTTATCTTTGTAAATTATTGAAATTAATATGTTAATATTAATGATATTATATTTATTAAGATTATTTGATCTTAATTTATTAATTTAAAAATATAAAAATTAATATAAATTTGACATTTTATTTGTATTCCAACAAGTTAACGAAACTATTTTATTGATAGTGATTATAATCTACAAATATTGTAGAAATTTTTAAAAATGAAAATTTTACTTTTTGAAATTAATTATATAATTAAAAATACAACAATGTCTTTATATTTATAAATCGATTTCCCTTCATCTTATTATATTTCAGTTGATCCCATCATTTCATCTCATATAGACTTTATGATATTGCATTTCATCTCCCTCAACCATTTATTCGGATAATTAGTTCATATGAACACTGCCGGTCAACCACAAAGCACGGTTTGGCTGTAAAAAGTGCGTTGACCCTACTCCTCGTGATTCATGGTTCATGGTTGTCTTAATCATGCTACTAATTCCCTTGTTTTGACTTAGATATGTCAATCACTTTTGTTATCATAGATAACGTTAATAAATTGATTCTGTATTTTCAATTGCCATCTGTTGTTTGGCCGAAAATTAATGTGCAACCAACAATTGATATAAGATAATAAGAGAAATTATGTATTGCCCCTCACTAAGAGTCTTGAAATTTATATATTTTCCTTTTCTCTTGTGTTTTTGTAGTCAAGGCAAAATATTTTTCTCATGCATATTTATATTAAATCATTTTTTAATTGCTTTTTTTCAAAAAGAACTTATTAGTTATAAACTGCTTTAAATATAAAATAAGATAATTTAAAGATACTTTTAATTTTTAACTTGTGTTTCAAACGTAAAAAGAAAAAAAAAGGTGATTTGATGATTTATGAATTAAACGATATTTTTTGAAATTTAATTTATATGGACTACTAGCATAAAAAATATTTTTACACAAATTATTAGTCATATATTGTCATAGTAATAAAATTGTTACACTCAACAACCCATTACATTAAGAGTATGTTTAGATGAAAGGAAAATGAGAAAAAAAAAATGAAAAAAAGTTAGTTTCTTTTGTTTGTTTGAGTAAAAAAATGAGAGGAAAAAGATAATATATCAAAAGACAACTTTACTTTTATATTATTTTAAGAGATTATTTCAATCAAAATATAGTCATGTAAAAATTAATAGAAACATAAAAATTAATGCAATTTTTTCATAAATTTATTTATGAACATAATAAAAATTTAATTTTTAGGTGCCAACGAGCAACTAACAAAATGTTATAAATATACTAAATTCTTAATAATTATATTATACAAAAACTTTGTTTAGCACTGTATGCATTGCTATCCATTATTAGTTCCCACTTGTTGCCTATTAGGAATATATCCTAAAAATTAGCTGTTAAAATTATTTACAGATAAATGGAATAGACACATGATTTGTGGTCATTTTAAATTTTTAAAAAACAAAAACCATGTCAATCATAATATACCATTGTTTACAGAGGATTTTGCTCATGTGATTGTACAACTAAGCTAAGGGTAATAGTGAAATGTAAAATTATTGAGCAATCTCTCTTCATTTTTCTGTTCGGTTGTGGGAGGAATAAAAATAGGTGGATCTCACACCTCAATTTTCACTGTTTTTTTCTTTCCTTCATTTCTTCCTTTCAAATAAACAAAATATTTATCATTCCCTCCCATTTCTTCCTTCCCTCTCCTTCCTTTTAAATTATTTCCAACCCAACAAAACCTAACAAAGGGGAAGGACACTTATAGTTGAGGGGGTCACTGCCTCCCAAAATTTTTCTAAACTATGTATTTATATATATTTATATGAATATGATATGATTATTAGGACCGTCGGATAATTAATATATCTTGTCATATGACAGGAAAAATCTACTAATATATAATAAGTTCAAGATTTTTTTGTTCTCTAATTTATGAGAAATAAAAAGCCCACAAAAACTTTGTTTTATGTTCCCTATATTGTCATCAAGACATTTTCATTTTCATTTGAGTATTTTAAAATTTATTTGATTAACATATTTGTTGAGAAATGATAAATCTTTTGAATTAATATGTATACAAATCTTTTTATTTGAAATCCCCCTTACATGTTTTTATTAATCATTTAATATTGGGTAAATTACAACTCATATCATAGTGAGTGTAATTTTAAAGTAGAAAAATTAATGGTTAAGAAAATATATTATTATTCTATGTTTGCTCTCCTAACTTTTGAATCATATTTCGCCACTGAAGTAAAAATTTAATAAATAGAAATATGTAATCGAATAATAGATAAAATATTTTTATATTATCAATACATATTAAAATTAATTTTTTATTCTAAATGAAAAAAAAACACTTATACGTGATGAATTAATTTTTATCAAATGTTACGAAAAGATAAGTGACCAAGTAGGAGAGGAAATGGTGTTAATTCATTGTTAAGCTAAGGAGCCATGTTATAAAAATCAACGTTGCTATGAAATAAAAATTGAATAGCTAGTTATTCATACCATTATTGTATCAAAATTAACTTTCTGTCAGTTTTTTTTTTTTTTTTTTTTTTTTAAATGATGTCATTTTTTAAAACCTTAAAAATTCTAATCTAACTTATAGAAAATGAGAAATTTATTTGTATTGTCATAATTTGTGAATTTGTATAGTTTACTTATATAATTATGTTTTGAATTTGTCAATTGTGATTCATGATTATGAAATGTGAACAATAGTTAGGAATTTATATTATTTATTTATATTTTTGTATTTAGTCTTAAAGAGTGTCAAGTTGTTAATTAACTATCATTTTATTAAATTTTATTCAACTTTTGTATATTTTTATATATTTTTTTGTATAAATTGGTTAACCAGATGACCATTGTGAACCAGAAGACCTTGACTAGTCGATTTCCTTCTTATGCTAAAGAGAGAGATTTTGTGCGTGTTCAAAATGCAAACCACTTCAACCGTGATTGAAAATTTGGTATGTTGTTTCGTAACATTTAATCCGTATTATTTAGTAGTATTTTTCAAAGGATTTAATTGAATACAATGATAGTGTTAATTTTACACATTTATTGAATTATATAATGTCATATTAGTAAATATACTTGCTTTCACCTCTTTTATTTAAAAAGTCATATAAAATAAAAGATTTGAATTGGATGACCGTATAAAACTCTTTTACACCATTAATGTATCAAAATTATTTTTTTAAAATAAAAGCGTTTTGATTCGATTTGTTAAATTACAATTTTGTTCGGATAAATAGTTTAGTTAAGCATTAAAAAACAATAATTTATTTTATCACTTATGAAAAAATAACTTTTGATAAATAATTTATTCGTAACTTATTTTGTTTTTGAATTAGTAATAATAAAAGTGTTTGTTTTGAATTCATTGGGAAGTAAAAAATTTTAACTTTTCAAAAACACTTAAATTTTTTTTGAGATAATAAATTGTATATCCAAAAAATATTGATTTTGACCTCCAAAAAACAAAAAAAAGTTATAAATTATGTTATCCAAATAGGGATAAAGGGCAAGGAGGTAGGCACACACGTTGCCCCCTCCCCTCAATTCTTTTTCAATTTATATACTTATATTTAACTACAAATTAAAAAAAGTAAACTCATATATATTTTACAAAAATTAGAAGATCTATTATATTTTTATTTTTGCTTTTTTAGATACACCCACTCAGTTTTATTAGTTCCTTTTAGATATATTAATTAGTTTAGAAATAAGATTTTCAAAGTTGTTATAAAAAATTTGTATTGTGATATCTTTGAAAGAAATATTTCATACGCTATTTATTTATTCTTAACTAAATTTATAGCCAGTTCATGATAGAGACACACATAATAAATTATAAATACTTTAATTAAAATCCTCAAACAGCAAAGACAAATATTTGTAATTTACAATTTATAATTTGACTTGTAGAATATATTTTATACTATAATTATAATTCAAAACTATTGGTCCCTCCTTTAGATGTTTTATGAATCCATCCTTTTATCCAAACAAACCCAAAATGCGTATTTGGAAACATGATTTTTTTTTAATAAAATAGCTGTTTTGAAAAAAATCTATGATGTATGATAAAATTTTGAAAAACGATCATAGTCAAAAGATAATAATTTTAAATTGAAAATAGTTTATAATTGTAAACAATATTTTTAAGCTTTTGATTACCAAAAAAAAAAAAAGAATCACAATACTTTTATCAAAGTTACTTTATATTAGATACTTCCTCTATTTTAAAATATAAGTAATTTTTGGATTATGCACACAAATTAATGTAATTATTTAATTTCATTAATCTTCTAAAAAATAAAAGACTAAAATATCATTTAATCACGTGCCATATATTATCTTTCAATTAAATAATCATAACTCACTCAAATTCAATACTCTCTCCAATTTTATATTCTCTCATATAATGTTGGAAATTAATTTATATTTGGATGTATAGTGTCAAAACAGTTTTAAAGTAGTGCATCATGCTTTTAATGAAAAATCTCAAAACATAATTTATAATTATTTTTTTATCAATTTATAAAATATAATTTTTGGTAAGAGTCTATTTTATTTTGGTACTCAAACATAACAATTTATTTTAAAATTAGTTTTCATTAAAAAATTTATTTTAAATAAATAGATTTAAGATATGTTTGTTTGTGATTGTTTTGATAAATAATTATTTTTTCACCCAAAAAAATTACTATATTTAAACAATTTTAAAAAATATAAAAGTTTAAAAAAATTAATTTTTTTAATTATATATAAATTTATCTTTTATAATTATTTTTTTTAAAATCTCAAACGAACGCAACTAATCTAATGTGTCCCGGGACGTGGTAAACAAGAGGGCACATAATTTATGCTGACCTCCCCCAGCCAGCAGTATTGCACTCCACATGATTGCTGCCCAGTGACAAACCTGCAAAATAGAAGTTTCAAAGTTAACTTTACCCCATTTGGCTTACCACTACACAATAGTATTTTAGAGAGAGAGAGAGAGAGAGAGAGCAATAGTTTAGTTTGTGTTTTGTGTTCTGTGGGATTAGCTGGAGTGGGCGGGATCACCGGTGGTCAAACCCACACCGGTGCCGGATTCAGTGTCAGACTCAGACAGATAGATAGCTACTGCTCCCTTCCCCTCCTTGGCTCCTTCCTTCAGCCAAGCCAAGGCAAGGCAAGGCCATGCCACTCTCTCTTCACATTTTTTCACTTCACCAACCATCATATCATATAATATCATATTAAAAACAACAGTAAAGACTCTGCCTTTATTATTATTTGCTGCTTCAGCGAGAACAAGGCCAGCTAGCTACTGTCATATTCTTCCACACTCCATGGCTTAGATTTTGTTTTTTAACCATTCACTCCCCGGTTTGTCATTTTAATTTCAACCCTATCATATACCGTAACAATTAATAAATTAATAATAATGAATATTGATAATAAAATCGTTTTAATTTCCTCCAAATTTAAAATTTTCCTTTTTCCCTCTGTCTTCCGTCAACTGAAGGATTTAGAGAGAGAGTAGGTAGAGAACACTCAGAGAGAGAGAGAAAAGGAAGAACGCACAGAAAGCCATACAGATTTGTCATCAAACGTCTGAAGAATCGAAGCCTTCAGATTGAGGTAAAACAAAGACCTCAGCTTCGGCTCTTTTCTTCTTTTTCTGTTTCTTCTTTTTTTTTTTTTGGGGGGGGGGGGTTATTTTATCCCGTTGGAATGTTAAAGTTGGCGACTTTATAGAGAGAGAGGAATGAAAATGCGTTCTTGTGTATTGGGCATCTCTAAATTGTGATTACAGGTAGAGAGACACGCAGATACATGTATGCCTGAGGGGAAGATGGGAATGGTTGGATCTTCTGGTCAGCGCTGAAACGACATGGTGGATCGGTGGCGCGTAGTGTCGTTTTGGTTCTTGTTCTTGATGCTGTTTCAGCTCACATTGGAGCAGATTGAGAAGCCACTGAGTTCACCCACGGAGCGAGCGGCACTGCTCCAACTGAGAAGCTCTCTTGGGCTGAGGAGCAAGGAATGGCCAAGAAAGCCAGACCCTTGCTTCTTCTGGATTGGTATCAGCTGCCAGAATGGCCGTGTTGTTGGGATCAACATCTCTGGCTTCAGAAGAACCCGCCTTGGGAGGAGGAACCCAAAATTTGCAGTGGATGCCTTGGCCAATTTCACCCTCTTGCAGTCCTTCAATGCCTCCAATTTTCTGCTACCTGGTCCTATCCTGATTGGTTTGGTCTCCAGCTACCTTCACTTAGAGTGCTTGATCTTACTTCTTGCTCCATCATTGGTAGTATTCCTTCCACTCTTGGCAATCTAACCAACGTGAATAGTCTCTATCTTTCTGATAACAAGCTCAGTGGGGCGGTTCCTGATAGTTTAGGTCAACTCTTTGCACTTTCTGTTCTTGATCTTTCCCGGAATTCTCTAACTGGATTCTTGCCAGCATCTTTTGCCTTTCTTGCAAATCTCTCTTCCCTTGACATGTCTGCCAATTTTTTGTCCGGGCCGATTCCGGTGGGCATTGGGGCACTTTCCAAGTTACAATACTTGAATCTTTCCAACAATGGCCTAACTTCTTTTCCTGCTCAACTGGGGGGTCTTGTCAGCTTAGTTGACCTTGATCTTAGTCAGAATTCTCTCCATGGTGGAGTGCCTCAGGATTTCAAAGGGTTGAGGAACTTGCAGAGAATGATGCTTGGGAACAACATGCTTGATGGTACTCTGCCGGGAAACTTGTTTACTGCTACATTGCAGCTGCGGTCCGTAGTGCTGCGACAAAACAATTTTAGTGGTTCTTTGCCTGCTGGGTTGTGGTCTCTCCAAGATTGGCCTTCCTTGATGTCTCTGCCAATAACTTCAGTGGTCTGCTTCCTAATTCTAGTTCTGGTGCTTATGTTACTGTTGCAGTGCTTAATATTTCTCATAATATGTTTTACGGAGGGCTCACTCCTGTACTCAGAAGGTTCAGTTTCATTGATTTGTCAAACAATTATTTTGAGGGAAGGTTCTGGGTTTTGCATAATGCATCTCTAGGTAGCAACTGCCTCCAAAATGCAACAAATCAGCGGACAACAGCAGAATGTGCATCATTTTATGCGCAGAGAGGCCTCAGGTTTGATAATTTTGGACACCCTAATTTGACGCATCCTGCAGCAGCAAGCTCTAGTAAGGGCAATAAAACTAAGATTATATTGGCAGGAGTTTTTGGTGGGCTGGGTTTGATTGCACTTTTGTTGTTGATACTAGTCCCGTTGATTCTGTGCACTCTTAAGAGGGGTAATTCAAGTCAAAGGGGAAATGGTGTGGGCCCTGCTCCTGCTGGAGGCAGCCCTCCACATCCTGGTGTATCAATCAACTTTGCGAATGTAGGGGACTCGTTTACATATCATCAATTGCTGCTGGCTACCGGAGATTTCAATGATGCAAATCTTATCAAACATGGCCACACTGGGGATTTATACAATGGTATTTTGGAAAGTGGGATTCCTGTCATCATCAAAAGGATTGATATGCGTTCCACTAAAAAGGATGCTTACCTATTGGAATTGGACTTTTTTAATAAGGTTTCTCATCAAAGATTTGTTCCCTTGTTGGGTCATTGCTTAGAAAATGAGAATGAGAAGTTCCTGGTTTATAAATATATGCCAAATGGGGACTTGTCTAATTGCTTATACTTAAAGAAAACTACATCTGAGGATGGTACCTTGCAGTCATTGGACTGGATAACTAGGTTGAAAATTGCTACTGGAGCAGCAGAGGCCCTGTCGTATCTGCATCATGAATGTATTCCGCCCTTTGTCCACAGGTATTTCTAGATTTCCTTGTTGCTTTTTTTTTTTTCTGAAAGAACAAAAAAATCTTGTTCTCTTTAGGAAGCCATTCTATTGTGAAATGTAGTATGATACCTGATTTGAGACATATAAACTGTGGATTCTTACTCAATGATTTATTCCTACATTCATGGACTCATCTTTCTAAAGGGTTCAAAGCTTCTGATTGGTCCTTTTTTTTTGTTTCTTTTTTGTCAATATGTATGTTTGTTGGTGTCTGTAACGGTTTGAAATATATGGCCAATGTTACTGTCATAAATAACGTTGTTTGTTTCTATAACTTTTGGGTTTATGTGTAAATTTCTCTTGCTGATTGGATCTATCATTATTATTGAATGTAACTATCCCCTTTCTATATAATGGAGCTAAATGGGGTCCTCCTAATAGTGACAAGCCTATACTCTAATTATTGTAGAGATATTCAAGCAAGCAGCATACTTCTAGATGACAAATACGAAGTTCGGTTAGGGAGTCTAAGTGAAGCCTGTGTTCAAGAAGGCGATACTCATCAAAGTAAAATCTCCCGGTTTCTACGGCTGCCTCAGTAAGTACTCTACTAACAATTCTATTTAATGAATCTCATGAATTGACTATATTGTGCTTTGTTTGAGTAAATCCTTTAGGCTGTTCATTGGAAAATGGCTATGATTTGAACATATATACTCCTTTAAAAATTTTGTATGCATTTGAGATAATCAGACAAGTCATCTTGTCTTTTGAGATTTGTTTTTTGAAAAAAATAAAAAAAACCCTATTATAACTCATTTGATTTTCATCATCACCATGTAATACTTACGCAATTAACATATTTTTTGGCAAATTTTCAATGCCATATTTGCAAATGCATATTATTTATTATAAAAACATCTATCTAATTTGTTATTTCTCTTTTTAATGTGCAGGTCCTCTGAACAAGGCTCACCTGGTAAGTAGAAACTCGAATTTAGTTTTTGGCATGGATTTGTAATCAATTCTATTCCTTGACTGCGAATTTATACCATTCACATTGTCACTCTTACAAAATTTCAACATGCCCTTTTGACCATGGGATTAGAGACTGTGGGAGCAGATCACATTAGTTTGTGCAGCAGAAAATCATCTATTAGTTAATGTTGTTTCTGTGGACTACCATTGAGGGAATAGATCTTGCTAAAAAAAAAAAAAACTGGTGGGCATCTAGAGCAGAAATGGGAACATTTTTGTCATTACCACTTTGCTGATGGGCATCTAGAGCAGAAATGGTAGTCTCATGGTTGCTGATGTGTTTTCAGAGAAGCTGTAGGAAGTCATTCTGATTATGCTGAATTCTGAGATATTCTTGTTTTTGAAATAATAGACTTTATAGTATAGTGGTGAAGATGTGTGGGTGATTGTTCATGTGTCAGGTTCATGTCAGCTTGAGAAGTTTTCCATCTTTCTGACTTGAGAGATGTGTATGGAGGCGGAGAAATACATGTTAAGCTACAGTTGTGGGTTTTGCTCTTGATCAAGCCTGATATTTTTTAACTCTCTCTCAGAACTTTGTTGTCAACTTCTAATGATTTGTTTGTCTACATTTTTAAATTTGTGTCCTCAGGGTTGTGTCAATCGTTCACCAATAACAAAAGAGTTCTTTTAATCCATTTTTCTGATGCAAATTTTTTTCCTGTGAAAACAGGTCCATCAACATCGGTTTGTGCCTATGATGTGTATTGCTTTGGGAAAGTGTTACTTGAGCTGGTGACTGGTAAGCTTGGGATTAGTGCCGCCAGTGAAGGTGAACTAAAGGAATGGTTGGATCAGATTCTACCACACATTAGTATGTATGACAAGGAGCTTGTGACAAAAATTGTAGATCCATCTCTGGTTCTTGATGAGGATTTCTTAGAAGAAGTGTGGGCAATAGCCATTGTTGCCAGGTCTTGCCTAAATCCCAAAGCTTCAAGAAGACCCCCAATGAGATATGTTCTCAAGGCTTTGGAAAACCCTTTGAAAGTTGTAAGGGAGGAAACTCCAGTTCTTCACGGCTTAGAGCGACCTCCTCAAGAGGCTCTTGGAATGCTGCTTTGTTTGGTAGTTGGCGTCAGAGTTCATCTGATGTAACACTAATTCCGGCACCCTCTGGTACAAAATTAGAAGGAGCTAGTAGTTTGAAGCATTCAGGAACTACTGGCTCACAGTCACAGAGTAGCCTCCACAACGGTGGGGACATTTCATCATCTCGTCGAGGCCATTCAAAGGAGATATTCCCAGAGCCATCTGGCTCACCACATGATGTAGAGAGGCTGGAGCAGGAATAGAGGCTCAAGCGTTTAAACTTTCTTTTGGTAATGGTACTGCTACTTGCTCATTGTTGTTCACTAATACCCTGGTGCTGTTATTGGTTTGGGCATTCCTTGGGTATTTGGATTTGCAAAGTGCACAACATTTTACATTTCAGCTGACAAAGTGGCACACAATTCCTTGAACACATGTTACCTTTGGAAAAGGGGGCAATTGTATTTCTTTTAAGTGGTTTTGGTCTTTTAGACACAAACTTGGTGGAGAGAGCGAGGAGGCAAGTGCTGTGGTGGTAGATATGGATACTTCTTTGACTGCTTGTTTTGGGTAAAAACAAGCCCCAATTTTTTCACCTGTAATTGATTTTTTTTTACCCCTTTGTCTTGAGTCCTCTAGTAGATTGTAAATTTTAATTGTCAGATTTCTTCATTCAAATCAGATTTGTTGTTATTCTGAGAAAAAAAAAAGAAGGGACAACGTCAAAATTTGAAAGAGTGGAAAAGAAACATGTTATACTGATTCTTTTGGCCTTGAATCAATTTGTAGCTTTGGATTTAAGAGCAGTGACTATAACTCTCTTCAATCTTGGTTATGAACACATCATGTGTGCAAATTTACCACACCCCCTCTCCTTGGATAATTATTCAATTTTAAATATGCACTGAAATTAAAAAATAATTGATAAAATATCAATATTAGTAAAAGCTAGAAATAATTTACTAAAATGTCCTTTTTTTTAATACACTCCAACCCTTATATTTTCTCTTTTACTAATGAATCAATAGTATTTAGTAAGGTTATTATTGAAAAAAAAATTAATGCTACTTAGATTTTTAAAATGAATCATTATTTTAGACAAAGTAAATTTTTGAAATGGATAATTATTCAATGACAGAGAGGATAGTAAATTTGCACATATTAATAGTAAGACTCACAATGATTTATACGAAGACATAAGTAAACAATGATAAATAAACATTAAAGTTAGACATGTAAAAAGCTATGCTCACCCCGATTTATGCCAAGCTTACCAACCAGCAGTGACAAATCGTAACATTAAAAACATATGGACGGATAAAGGTCCCACCGAGATTTGAACTGGGTTATGGATTCAGAGTCCAATGTCCTGACCACTAGACCATGGGACCTTCTCGTATGTGTGGGTTGATATTTGTTTCTTTCACTGGGTTTGGACCTAGGCTTTGCTTCTTTTCACCACGTTACCCAATTAAAAGTGAGATAAATTTCTATAAATAGAATAAATATCCAAATTAGTCTCTAGATTTTGAAAAATTCAAATTGATCCCTCATATTTCAAAAAAAGAAAATAAATTGATCATTTGTACAATTTTATAAATATATTGAATTAACCAATTCGTCCCTTTTTTAAATATGGGATCAATTTAAGACTTTTAAAATTTAAGCTGAACTTGCCCCTTTTATACAAATTTAAGGACCAATTTAAGGTTTTAATCTATAAAATATTTATCCGCTTTTACCCAAATCAAACATACTCTTTGCATGTCTAAATAATGTGGATATTCACTTCAATGATTGATTTCGTATTACGACTTGGCTAAGTCATACAACCAAAAAATAAATAAATAAATAAATAACCCTTGTTTCCTTTAACTCTTTCTTGCCGACAAAGCTGGAGTTTATCTCACATAACATTATGAACTCGCTGTAAGCTGAGTCAGGCAACGGCTTTTAATTGTGCGTGTTAAGACAATGATGGTTTGACTTAGGTGGCTCCTTACCTTAATTGACAAGTTTCCACGACACTTATGCTAATAACAGAGATGTACATGAAAGCAGCAATAGATATCCATGGATGAGGGGTGAAAAGTTAAAAGTGAAGAAGGAGAAGCCCAGAGAGAGGGGACACAATCCCATCACTATCCTTGTGCTCACTCCCGTAGCCCATGCGTCCTTCACGTGACATAATGACCGATGTTATCAAGGTATATTATATTTGGCAACCTCCGTGAGACCGTGACTCCTCATTCTGTCTCGAGTCTCCACCACTTCCACGGACAGGTCCAACCCTCACCTCACCATTTTCTTCTATGCATGTTATTCTTGCATTTTACATATATGGTAACATGAATTAGTATTTGTACATGTTTGGTTTTGGTTAGTTTTTACGTAATAACTGTGTTCTTTATTAAAATTATGGTGGATTATATATATTTTACTTGTGAATATATATAGTTTTTGAATTTTTTTGGATATCAAATTCGATAATAACTTTAATCAACTCGATTGAGTGAACTCGATACAAACATAGTAAAGGTGGATATTGCAATTTTCATGATTTTCTATGCAACTTTTTTTTGGGTTGAATCATGCAACTGTTTTCATGACAGTCAAACAACCCAACCAATGGTCCAACCGTTTGAGCCCAATTTGGTTGTTCCAACTGTCTTTGTACCAATTTAAGACACACGTTGTGATTTTTTCTTCTTTTTGCTTTTCTACGAAATTAGTGAACGTAACTAAGTAGCGAGAGCCTGAGGAAGAGAGAACCTAGCTTGCAGATCCATCGAATTACACATCACATTAGCATCAACCTTGACGTTTGACGGATAAGAAAGAGATGTTGAGAATATATGTCAGATGCATAGCATAACGGGGACCCCCACTTCCTCCATTTAAATAACAATATCCTCAACTCCTCTATACAAAACTCAACCCCGCCCCATGACCCACCCCAATTTATTTGTTTTTTAATATTTAATCTTCATTGATCCTGAGATTTGGTTTTTGTGACTTAGGTTTGGTCTTTAGACTCTTTTAGATTCTCCTCCGGGTGCCACTATTCTGGGCTCATATGAAAAGCTTTATTTTGCTTTCTTATGTTAGCACAAGAATTAATGGATCAAGTTAGATTTCTTTTGGGCAACATAACGACACAAAATATTTGCGGTGAGTGTTTAGTGTGGTTGCCATTTGGCGTTAAATTATTGTATTTTGGTGTTGTATGTGCATCATTGCATCAATTCAATTCATCATTCATGCATGCTAAGTGATAGCTTTGTCAGATCCATGTGACGTTGGTTGTATGTCACGTATATTGCATCAATTTCTTTCAGTTCGCTGTTTCCTTACAACTTCAGTGGGAATAAGAAGAGGGTTGGTGCAGGTTGTGTTTTTTTTTCCTAATGATTAATTAGTTATGCTGCTTTGCATGGATATGGGTAAATTTCTATGCCAATTGCTGGATATAATTTTCAGTTCAGTGGAAATGGGTGCCAATCCAATTAAAGAGAGACACGTTTCTGCAGATTTTGCCATACAAGATATATATATATTTTTTATTGAGTTTCTGTTTTTCTTCCTTGGCTTTCTCCAATCCTTTTCTTGTTTCTTCTTTGTTTCAGGTTTAATAATTGCTAGTTTTGTTGTAAGTTGTAAACGTGAGTTTTTTTTTTCCAATTTAAATTAATCCCTATTTCCCTTCTGTCAGTTTGAATTCATTCCATTGCTGCAGGCTTTTATGGTTCCTAATTCCTTCATTTCATAACTTAAGCGGATTAGTATTGGAACAAGGCATCAGTCCAACTGAGAAAGATGGAAGAATTTGAGTGAGGAAGAGCACTAAACTCTAGCAATGGAGAATTCTTATAAGGTTAATGGAAATGGGCTAACATATAATGGACACAGTGTTGCAAGGCACAATTATCATCCACCGATTCCATCCATAAGGGGGTCTTTACCTTGGCTTGACATAAGAGTATTTTATGTCAGAGTTTGCAAATGCGAGCTTGATAATTCTACTCCTAAGGTTCTCACACTGAAATGTGTTCCTTTAAATCTTGACACTCTTCTTGAAGTTAATGGTGTTCGAGCTAGCATACAATCCGATGGGGTGTCAACCCTTCTCAAAAGAGACAGAGTAGATAGAAAATCAGAAGAAGTGACATTTGTAAGCACGGATAGCACAAAGATGAGTGGTAGTGTAAAGTTTGAGGTGTTCGATGAAAATGTTCTTCTGCTTTCTGGGGTTTTAGAATTATGCACTAACAATGGCTTTGCGAAGGAATCAAGTCATAATAATGGACAAAGTTGGAGAATGAACTGTGAATCAGTTATAATTCCAGGCACCAGCTTCTTCAAGGAGAAGAATTTCATGATGCCAGGCTCAGCTTTACCTACAATTGAGGTCTACATTGCAGGGTCCTTATTGAGTACTCCGATTGTCTTAACAAAAAGCCTGCGCCTTAGTTCTAAGAAAAAACAGGCAATGAGGACATTGGCTGCTATTCCGGAGCATGAAGCCGGTGAAAAGGGAAAGATGGTCCTTCAGCACTCACTTTGCAGGTAACTAGTGCATATATTGATTCTTGATTTTCAGTTTTTCTTTTAGTGCTTCTTATACTATCATATTAATCTATGTTTGTTTCTCAGCCAAGTTAGCTTTATGCTTGTGTATTGCCTTCTGGGGTTGTGTTTTTCCGGCCTCAGTCATTGGAAACATGCGATCCCTTAACAAGCATAAGCATAAGCATGCTAATGTTAATGCCTGAAAATTACTCATGCTCTGTGTGTGAGGGAGTTTTACTTTTCCTTCTTTTTAATATTTTTTATAGCTAGCAACGGGATTGTGGTTGAGGAAAAGGGTAATCATTCACATGCCATAGCCTTCATCTAAGAAGTTTAGTTAGCGACTACTGGGGCATCTCATACCAGTTGTTTTGAAACTTATTCCCCTATGACAAATTGTGGAAGGTTTATAACCTTAGAATTTGAAGTAGCTAGGTCCTTGGTTTTATAATTAGTAGATTGTGCTTATTAATAGTTGCATGTTCACTCTTAAAGGCCACGGATAACATGAGCGACAACAATAGCATGTACCCAAGAACAGCATATCTTGATGAAGAAGATGGAGAACTTTCATGGTTTAATGCTGGTGTCAGGGTAGGTGTTGGTATTGGACTCAGTGCTTGTATTGGCATTGGCATTGGAGTTGGCGTGCTCGTTAAAACCTACCAAGGCGCTGCTAACAACTTTAGGAGACGCCTATTATAATGCACTCTTGTATTTAAGCTTCTGCTAGCTCTTTGCTTTTGTCCATCTCCCTCCTGATCCAAATACAACTACTAACCTACCTATGTTCTTGACATATGCTATATTACAGATAACATGTTTGCTTTTACAGCCTACCACCTGTGATCTGTTAACAAATGCATAAATATAAAGCAGGACGGGATTTCCTATTGTTTGATTTATTTCTTCCCTTTTTTTTTTTTGTTAATAATATTATGGGTTTAGCTGACGAGTCCCAATGAAAGATTTTTTGTAAAAAAGGAAAGTGAAAATTTTAAAATTTTCAATACATTCAATACATTAAAAATTTCAAAATCTTTCCAGTTTTAGCTCCTTGAAAAGTGTCTTTAGAGAACTCACAAGCAAAACCTTAATATTATTAAGAGTCAACTGATAACTTGATATAAGAGAAATTGTGTTTTTATTTTGGTAGCAATCATTGCAATTAAGTTTTTTTTTTTTGTATTCTAATACTGTTAAATTATTGTTATATTATATATAAATAACCATTTGGATTATTAATAAACAATAATCTAACACAACATGATATTTTTCAACCAGGTGATTTAATTACTCCAAGATAACTGCAAGAATAATGCTTAATTAGTCTACTGTTGATATAAATGTTTTACATCAATATTTAATGATGTGTTGTCAATTACCAAATTTATTAAGTGAGGTGGTAATCGATTATTGAATCTAAGTGTAGAGATTACTCAAATGCCTCTTTCACGTTTTAGATATATTCATAAATAATTGTATCTGAAAATAAAATTTGTTTTCAAATACATTGATTTATAAATATACCTAAAGAGTGAAAAAAAATATTTATTTTGAAATGGACGGAGTAATTACACAGGTAGAAAAACTACATGGGGCCGTTTGAAAGTATTTTACAGAATAATTTTCAGTTTTTAAAAATAAAAAATGAAAAAAACTTATTTGGTTGGTTATTCTTTTCAAATTGATTTTAAAAATAAAAATTAGAAAACATCAAAAATTTGTTTTTGGAATTCTATTTTTTAAAACAAGAAAGAATGTGGTGGCACATTTCTAATTAATTGGTTTCATTAATTGCTATCCAAAATAGTTTTCAAAATAGTTTTAAAAAACACAAAAACAAAACAATTCCAAACAATAAAAAATACTTTTATTTATATATTTACTAATCGTTTGATTCGTGTTATGTATTGAATGATAATAGAAAATATTTTATTAATCATTACTGAAAATAAATAATAATTTATTTAAATATATCTTATAGAAAATTATGTATATAAATTTCTTTTGAAAATAAGTTAATAGATAAATAAAATATAAATGTCATTCTATTTTATATTTTTTTTTGAATATCATATTTATAAGGTTGAAAATCTCGATAAATAACCTTTAACTAATAATAAATAGCCTATTTTATGAAAATTTTACAAGTTTTGAAAGTTGAATTGTTGAATAATGAAAGAGAATAAGTGGACAATTTTACTATATCATAAGCCATGTATAGGATGACAATAGGTATCCATTAGAGATGGATATGCTCCGTCCTTCATCCCCATCTCCATCCCCGTCATGAGTGCCCATTTCCCATTCCTCGCTGGAATTTGAATCCCGGGTATTCACGGATATTAAAAAAAGGTTAAATGTGTTTTACTCTGAATTTTAAGTCATGTGTAATTTAAACCCCGATTTTCAAAACATGCATTATTGTCACAACCTGCGAGAATGTGAACGTGAGGACTTGGATCTCCATGAAAGCCTGAGAACGTGACTATCTAATATGCATAAATAAATCGAATATTTTAAAATATCTCAAGTTTAACTAAATTTCATAATTTTGAAAATGTTTTCAATCATAAATACTGAACATAAAATTGCGTAAAATCTATAATTTAGGCCAAAGCCAAACCTAATTAAATAAATGACTAAAATCTTGAAAACAATGAAAATAATTTAATGCATGTTCGGATCCTGGATATAATTACTGGAGCACTACTAAATTGACATAACCAATAGTAAGCTCCACTCCAAAGTGAAGCTCACCAGAGAAGCTGTAGCACTCCTGGGAGGATCCTAAATCTAACCTGAGCTGTATCTATATGGAGAAAAAAAATGGGTGAGTTCATCAAAACTGAGTTAGCATCTATCCACAACCCACATGGGACAACAATAAAAATACATTACATATACATACAACTGATGTAAAATATTTTATATACAATTACATATAGCTATACTGAAAACAATAATTTAACTTAATCCATGACAATAACTAGTAGAGAAACAAGAGATATTCTATACATAAATAACTGAGTTGATAGTGAATCTAAGCCAAAGGCTAATATAATAGGCACCTAACTAGGTTCCATAGATGGACACCACATGGGTTCCTTATGTAGTTGAGCAGTCCTCTCAGGACCACTTGGTACCAATGTTAACGATCAATCTGCTTTAACTCGCTGACCGTTTCTCACTATTTAGTGTGTCCCATGACTTTTCTAAAATAATATTTTATCATGATCACTACAAAACAATAATTTTCTAAAATTTCTATGATCCATAAGACATATTTATTGGCATAAATCATTCTCAAATTTCATAAATAATTTATATAATTTGGGAAAAATAATAATAATGACCAAAAGTATGGCCATGAGCTTAAACCCATTCACCGTTGGTAGTCGAGAGCGTGCTTCCACTAACAAGTTGACTCTGAGGAGCTAGAATAACACCTGAGCGCCAAACAATACAATGAAGATATAAACAATTTGACTTTATCACCCAACTGAGTTGGGATAGTAGGGAGGAAAAATATTGTGAGAAAACTATGCCGACAATATCCAAACTCACATACTATATAAAAAGATGAAAGAAATAATTAAATTTCATGAAGGTCACTTATTGAAAGATATTAATCGGAGAAAATTGAGAGAAATTACATTTTTTGCTCTAGGGAAAATTCCTTTGGCGACTAGGGCTCTTAGAAAAATATTTGAAAATATTATGATGTGTCTAAAATATACTAGGTGTATAAAACAAAAACAAAACTGCAAAGAAAAGAAAAGAAAGAAACTGTAGACTTCTTCTTTATTTCTACTTATATAATAATAATAATAATAATAATAATAGTAATAACTAACCCGTGCTACACGTTTTCCTATTCTATATATAATAATTATTATTATTATAATATAACATATGCTAACCTTATGTCTCGTGCAACACGGTTGCATTGATAATAATAATAATAATACCAACATGTTACACGTTTTCTCTTATAATATTATTAGAGTATTTGTGCATTCATCTTGTATTATAATAAAATATTATTAAAATGTTTACCAATTAATAGTAATAGTAATAATAATTCAAATACTAATAAATTTCATATTTGGGATATTACAATTACGATATTTAAACTTTTAAACTTCAAAAAAACCCCTACTTTTCAAACGTGCATTATGACCTCTTAACTTTCAAAAATGCAAACCCCAAAAAAAAATTTAAGTCATAGCAGGTGTTGGCACATAATAAAAAACTGGGGGTTTAATTACACATAATATTCATGGACAATGTGTTGGTTTACAAATTAAATATTCAGGGGGTTAAGTGCACATAAATCTTACTTTTATTAGTTGTCAAAATTATACTGAGGTGTTTTGCAGGTTGAAAAGTTTAGGATGTTGAATACACATTTTAAAAAGTCAGGGTGTAAATTGTACATAACCTAAAATTCACATGTAAAATAAATTTATCCCTTGAAAAAAATTCCAAAAAGATAAAAGTTTTTAAAATACTTTGAAATTTGAAACATAAATATAGTTAATAACAAATATTACTAATGCAATATAATCTAAATTAAAAATAAGAATATGTACATAATGCAAATTCAATAAATATAATTAATAAAAATGATGAAGTGGATATTTAAATAATTTATACAAATGGTGAATTAGCATTACTCTATGGTGTGAGGACCTCATCCTTGCCCGTTTAACAAATGGGACTTCACCCTTCCCCATGAAGACTAAACATATCCTCATTCCAATCCCCATTGCAAGCAATCCTACAGAGACCCAATTCAGGATTTTTTTTGTCATCCCAAGCCATTTACATTATTTTTAATAAGTCGATTTTAAAATATATGTTACAATTAATGTATTATAATTAGTAAAAAAGTCATAAATAATCATAATTTATGTAGTTTTTTAACATTACATATGGATTGTAGTTTTAGTTTATTATCAACTTCAAAAACATATTATACTAGTTTTTTATATAATTATATAATAGTTACACATGACCAATAAAATTTTTGTTAATTATAATTTTTTTATGGTAACGTAATTATAATAGTTTTGTTGTCATTAATTAATACTATAATAATTATATATATAAATTTTAATGATATAATAATATGTTTAATTATTATTTTTTAATATTATTTTTTATTATTTTCATATTAAATAATTTTGTACTGTACTTTTATTATGTTAATGAAAAAGAGATATGAAGGTAAGATTGGAAAAAATTAATCAATAATTATAAGGTAAATTAAATTTAAAAACTTACTTTAATTATTAAGATTATAAAAATGGTGGGTCATAATTTTATCTATGAATGACACATGAAAATTTTTTATATAATGAGTCTTAAATATTAGTATTAGATAGATTATAGATATTGGTATTTAAATTAATTCTTTTATTTTTTTCAAACAATTATAAATGTGTTTAAATACATTGATTTATGAATAAATAAAAAAAAAGAAAAGAAACATTTGTTTTGAAACGAAAGGAGTAATAATTTCTTTTAACCAATCAATTGAATTATGTACTTGGAAGTTGTTTTTTGGCTTGGAATATGAACTTTCTGCTTTTGGTCAAAATCTTTTTTGTTCGGTAGATATCTTTTGTTTTAGCCCTTTTCTTGCTGGTATTTTTGGGATATGTTGTTTTGGGACCATTTTTGCTGGCTGAGCCTAATGTCACGTTGACTTGGACTGATGAAATGCAATGAGCTCATTCTCATCATTAAACTAAAAATTGTACTTAATTTTTGTTGGTTATATTGCACGAGTAGCAGTTGACCGAAAAAAAGAGCAAATACGCATAAGTAGCACAACACCTCTGAAATTATGATTGAAGTCGGTCAGAGGTGTATATGGGTTGATTCGGATCGGGTTAGAGGAAAAAATAAATTCGATCAATTTTTAATTGGTTTTAGTTCAATTTCATCAATTTTTTTAATAAAATCCGAGCCAAACAAATTTGGGTTGGTAGGTGATTGGATTACCTGCCCTCTTTGTAATTTTTGCCAAAAAAGGCCAATAACTTTTTTTTCCAAAACCACTTTGAGTTAATTGTTTTTCAAAATTTGATACCAATGATCGAGCCAAATCAAACTAATTTAATTTGTTGGATTCCAATATGTCGGGTTTATCAAGTCGGACCAAACTGCGATTTGTATGAAAACATTCGATAGCCAAAAGCTGGCGGTTGGCATTTGGCAGCTAGCAGTAGCCAATTCATTTCAGATATCTTCATGTATTGTTTGTAAGTTTAGATTTTAGAGGGAAAGATAGTATTCTTGATTTGCTTATTGATATACTGCACTTGCAACAACTCGACCAATCTAGCACAAATACACCAAATATCTCTATTTATTCAGAACCATTCATTAGTCTTGTGGAAACAAATAGTAACACCATTGTTTTAATCATTATAACTCATACAAATTAAACGCAGTTAACCGGGAAAAAAAGCAAAAATCATACAAACGCAATGAGCCCACATCTTCCATGGTCATAAGTTTTAGCAAGAAAAAAAATTTTTACATAATATTGATAGGATATCTATCAATTCATGCTCATTTGTATTCACTTGTTCAAATAGAAATTCATATCTCATCTAATTGTAGATAAAATATGAATTGATATGATATTTTATACATAACTCTTTAACAAGTGAACCTAATGCCACATTTGCATCCTAATCCATGCATGATCCATAATTATGGTTCGTTTGAATAAATAAGTTATTTTATTTTTAAAAAACATGATAACATGAGTACATATTTTTAATGTTTTACCAAATATTTATTAAAAAAATTTAATATTTTAACTTTACAAAAAATATTAAAAATAAATTTGATCTTTAACTTTAACGAAGTTTAAAAAAAAAATCAGAAACCCTCCTCTCCAAAGGATTCCTTAGTTGTAGTTACTCTAATTCCCATACTGGAGCTCTTGCGTAGAGGTTAGTTGGTGAAATTAATAGTTACAAGTGAGGGAAACGAATATTGCACAATGTAAACAAATCGTTTGGTGGTGAGTTAAGTTGGATAATCACGTTTACATGGAATCTCCGTGCAGTCAATTTGACATATATATAGAGCCAAGTTCAAGCATTTCACTCAATCACAACGGATGGTTACGTTCCAACTTCCAAGACAGCACTTCTTTTGCTCCAATTCAAAGCTTGAGAATTACTAGAATATTAAAAAATGCACATGTAGTTTGTTGACACATGTTTTCCGGGTTCAACCACTTCAACCCTTAGCTTTGTCTAATTTGTTTTTCCAATTAACATATGTACAGAAAAACTGTCTTATGACTACCATCTTTTCCCCTAGTCATGCTAGCCTAAAAATCGGATTCCTAAAATTATACGAGGGTCTAGAATATCATACACAAATATTCTACATTACTATTATTCTACCCTGGTGAAGTAGGTCCAATAACTTGGGATTCCCTCATTTTGAAATGCTCATGTGGTTTCATTAATTTGATATGGACCATTGAGAAAATTAAGTATAATTAATCCTAAGTCGCCAGAGTGGCCACAATTACGTTAAGGGAGCCTTGGCACCTAGCTAGTTGGACTGTAGGAGTGGCATTTGGGCAAATAAAGTCCGATTCCAACCCAAAAAACAAGAAGTGAACTCCTGAATTTGTTTCCTTTCGCTTTTGTATCCGTTGATGAATCATGAAACCACACTCTTGCTTTTCCTTTCTCTTCTTTTCCTTTCTCTTCTTTTTCTTCTTTATTTCTCCTCATTTATACTTTAAGCTCAATGTAACTTTTCCAATTTCCAACCATTCCATCCCCTTAACAGATTTTCCCAGCAACCAAACGACCAAGCCACTCGGTCTTCAGTCCCATGCCTTTCTTTCTGTTACCGCACACACATTCTCGATAAAATTAATTCCCACCTCACTCACTCTTCCCACTCACAGCAATGGAAGCCTCCGCCAGATCCTCCGGCGGCGCCCTGCCGGAGCTAACCAAGCGAACCCCCATTCTGGGCCTGAAGCTCTACGTCTTAATACTCGTTTTTCTCGTGATGGTGTTATCATTCGTGATCGTGATCTTGGTGTGTGTTCGGCGGAGCCGCAAGAAGCGGAAAATGCGAGTGAAGCACAGCTCTGGCACAATCCCGCTGGTGTCAAAGGAGATCGTGGAGGTTAATGCATTGGATCTCGCCCACCACCTCAAAATGGAACACGACGTCGCTGATGCTGATGTTGATGTTGATGTTGATGTTGATCAGAAGAAGAAGAAGCAGGGGGAGGAGTCGGAGATCAAGGTTGAGATTAAGGAGGGGAGAAGAAGGAAGAGGGAGAAAGAGGAGGAGAGTGATGAGGTGTCGGTGGAGTGTGCGAACATAGGGTGGGGCGGTGGTACAGCCTGAAGGATTTGCAGGTAGCCACTGATGGGTTTGCGGAAGGGAATGTGATCGGAGAAGGAGGCTATGGGATTGTCTACAGAGGAGTCCTGCACGATGGTTCCGTTGTGGCCGTCAAAAATCTTCTTAACAACAAGTACGTAATTTCCAGTTTCATATCTCAATCTAACTGCTTAAGGTCCTCTACTCCGATTCCATTTCTGCTTGTTCCCTTCTGCTCTGCATGTTAATGTTCTTGCCACGTATACAGACTCTTATGATTAATTTATGAAACTATATCTCAGTTGGGTAAGGTTACCATTTGTTAATCATTTAAACAAATGAAGCTTTTCTTTTTTCCTTTTTTTTTTCCCCCTCTTATCGGTTCCTAGGCTCAAATTATGGAATAGGACTGAAATATTGAAAGGGAATTTTTTTTTTTTTAAATTTTTCTAATCCATGTTGTGTAGATATGGTATATTAATATGAGTGTGATCGGGTATTGAAATAAGGATTTTAAGTAGTGTTTTGTAGTATATTTACTCAAGAAAGATGGTGTGGGTGGTGTTGAAGAGTGACGTCTAATTAGCATCGCTCATATGGAAGTGAATGACTGGGGAAACTTGCATTGCCTTGACTCTTGATGTAGGACTAAGAGTTTAGGTGGAATAATTGTGACTAATTAGATGTTAACACTTGTTTCGCAGAGGATTTGGAAAAGTTAAAATGGTCACTTTGTTCTTCTTCTCTATACTTTTGTTTTCTTTATTTTCTGCTGGCCCGGGTAAGGTTAACTTTCCCTTTACTTTTACTTTACCTTTCATTCTTTATAATATCATGAGTTTTACTAAAATTAGTTTAAGGATTATGTGTTAATTTTTGTAAAAATATTACATGATAAAATAAAAATTTTGAAATATTTAATATATTAAAAGTTGTAAGCAATTTTTTTCATGTAACATATTCGTTTTAAAGCCGTTGTATTATTCATATATGTAGTATCTCTATTTCCTTATCTTCACTGAATAAGGAAACCAAAAAAAAAAAAAAACTCTAGGAGTTGTTAGAAATTGTTTTTATTTTGTGTTTTTTAAAATTATTTTAAAAACTGTTTTGAAAACACTTTTGAATAGCAATTAATAAAATCAATTAATTATAATTATATTATCTCATTCTTTCTTATTTTAAAAAATAGAATTTCAAAAATATTTTTCAGCTGTTTTCTAATTTTTACTTTTAAAACACAAAAGTCATTTTTTATTTTCAACTGAAAATTATTTCACAAAACACTTTCCAAACCGTCGCTAAGTTTTTTAGTGGATCTCATTAATTAAAAACATTAAAATCCATCTTCATAAACTTTTCTTTTTGATTCGTTAACCAATGCACTAATCACTTGTTAGATAGTAAATCCTTATCTTAATC